>LR738715.1:685106035-685197813 GCA_902687465.1 Secale cereale | reverse complement strand
ATATATGTAGTATTTATGTTCTCTACAACATTCACTTATTGCTAATTCTTCAAGTTGATTTTTCCTGTGAGTGAATGTGATCGGACCCCCTCTATGATTAACTCAATCCAGTCTATTCACAATTTCTTCATATGCATTCTATTTGAAACTTGTTCAAATTCTTCATTGTGTCCTTGACAGCTGAAGAATTTGTGAACGCAACGTTAAAATTTTCTTATCCAAAATTTTCGGCTTTTGCCGCTCAAACCGTTCCGCATCGCACGATGGATTAAACAAATCTCCCACGATCTCCACTATCTGTACTCCTCAGAACGCCGGTGACACATGTCGCTAGGATAGCAAAGGGCAGGGGCACGTTCGTCCAATTTCTTTGGACGAGCGTTTTTCACAGTGGCTATAAATACCCCTCCCCTTTCACCTCACCTCATTTACTTCGCTCGACCTCCATCTCGCTCGTGCTCTCAGACCTAGCGCCGCCGCTACTCTCCATCAACGCCGGTGAGGAAGAGCTTCGTTGCCTCGACCTCCTCCTCGTCGTGCTCACACCGGTCGCAGAAATCTTCACTCCATCACCGCCATAGCTATCTCCTTCTGCCAAGTTAGGGCGTGGGAGATCTGGACCGGCGAGCTTCTCCAAAGTTCATCTACTCTGTTGTGTTCTTCACCGAGGGTAATTAAAATCTAATTTTGCTACCCTTCTTTGATTCTCATGTTTTCTCAATTTCTTCAAAAGGTGTTTATTCTTCAACTCCCCACTATGTAAACACCTAAATCTATATGTTCTTGATTTGCTTCTCTAAGTTGTGTTTTTCTTCATGATTCCTCAACTGTGTGAATTGTTGATCTATACAACTCTGGAACCTAAAGCAAGAACGCTTAGTGAAAGTCTTCAGGACTCCCATGGTCAAATTCCTCAAACTTGGTTCTTTTGAAAAAAATCTTAGAACGCATATGACCTCTCCAAATTCTTCGCACCTATACTCTGTTCACAGGTACAAATGTCTGCTGCTGAATCTCCAGGTTCTCATCAACTTAACTCATTTGCAGCATTCCTCGAAGAAAAGTTACATAATTCCTCAGAAACCTCAATTGTTCAAAATCCTCAAATGAGGAAAATGGATGAAGGCAAGAGACCACAAAAGGGAGGAAAGAGACCCGAGACAAACACTACGTTTGAAATCCCTGAAGACATCTATGATGAATATTGCATACCAGATGAGGAACTCATGGCAAAGAAAACAAAAATCAGCGCAAAGTGCGCATTCAGAGGATTGAGAGAAGATGGGCAAAGGAATGGAGGAAATACCGATGTGTTACTCGAAAGTAAATGAAGAAATTCACAGTAAAACCCTCCTTACACAAGACCTCCTTTGGCACCTGGCCAAGTTGCAGACCCCTCAAGCGTCAGGCGTGGTGAGGAATTGCCAAAGGAATGGGCCAAGCGTCAAGCAAAGCTTCAAGAGGCAGCCAGAGAAGTAGTGAAGAAATTCAATGAAGACTCTGCTGTTGCCGCCTCTACTGCTGAGGCCTCTGCCAGCAAGCCCAAAAAGGCCATGCTGAAGAAATCGGCCATCAAGCCAAATTCCTCAATAGCAACGCCCTCAAGGCCAAGTTCCTCAAAGCCTTTTAGACACATTCCTCAGGCAACTTCCTCAAGGGCCACCTCATTTCCCTCTATTACTGCACAATCTTCAGTTGTTGCTGCAAAGCTCTCAACTCCTGTGCACCTTGCAACATGTCAACAGACTGCAGGGTTCTCAATAGCTTCATGAGCCTCTGCAAGTTCATTAGCTCCACCATAATCTTCGCTTGGTCCGACCTTGCTGAAAGTGAAGACCACAACTGGCCGTGGAAAGAGGCCAAGTCCTCAGATGAAAGTGGCCTTTCGAGTTCCATCTGATGACGATGAAGCTGACGATGAAGAACTTGCTAAAATCATCAGGGATAGACAGATGAAGGCCCCTAGAGCCAAGGGCAGTACTATGCCTCTCATGCTGGATCCTAAGAAGATCCTCGATTACATTGATCTTTGGCACAAGGATCCCAATACTCCTCTCTCTGACATGAATTTCACTCCTGGTCAAAGTCACATGTGGGATGCTTTCATTGGTGAAGAAAAATGGAAGTTTGAACAAGCCAGAAAGGCCAAGAAAGATCAGTACAAAAAGGAGTGTCTTCTGAAGAAAAACATAGTGAACATGAGTCCTGAGGACCTTGTGAAGCTGCACTGAGATCAAAGACCTCAGTGATGAATTTCACAGATATCGTGTTGATTGTCTAGGAGCCAAAGTTAGATTCGTCAAGCTCTCCAAGTCACTCAAACTTGGTGGTGAAAGTTCTGCTACCTCTTGAGCTTGTGTTGATTTTCCCTTGAAGAGGAAAGGGTGATGCAAAACAGTAGCGTAAGTATTTCCCTCAGTTTTTGAGAACCAAGGTATCAATCAAGTAGGAGACAATATGCGAGTTCCTCGTACCTACACAAACAAATAAGAACCTTGCAACCAACGCGATAAAGGGGTTGTCAATCCCTTCTCGGCGACTTGCAAAAGTGAGATCTCATAAAGATAATAAGATAATATTTTTGGTATTTTTGGTATATAGATTGAAAGTAAAGATTGCAAAATAAAAGTAAAGTCAAGATAAATAGTTGATGGAAGATTTATATGATGGAAGATAGACCCGGGGGGCCATAGGTTTCACTAGTGGCTTCTCTCAAGATAGCAGATTTCTACGGTGGGTGAACAAATTACTGTCGAGCAATTGATAGAAAAGCGCATAGTTATGGGACTATCTAGGCATGATCATTGTATATAGGCATCACGTCCGTCACAAGTAGACCGAAATGATTCTGCATCTATGTCGGTGTACTAAGGTAGGGGTGCCTCAGTACCCCAACTTGTGCACGGGCAGTTGCAGCTTCCCGCGGCAAGGTTTACTGCGGGCTCGCCGGAGACCTTCCTGCTCCTTATTAAACCATTCAAAAACAAAGTATACAAGACATAAGACCGAGACCCCGGCAAGAGGAGCTTGCCGGGAAGGCCGTACCAGGCTCAAGACTGTTCCATTAACACAAGATCCTGGCAAGAGGAGCTTGCCAGGGAGACTAGAAGACATCGCCTCGGCGCTATGCGCGCCCCGGCAAGGGGCCCGGGGAGCGGCAAGTTCCCGGGCCCGGCAAGATCAAGGCCCCGGCAAGGTGCTTGCCGGGAAGGCTGCGCTGTGTGCCCGCGCTCCAGCTCATCGGCCCACGCGTCGCCCTGGGGCCTATCCAAGGACGCGTGGCGGATGGCTGTGCAGCCTGGGGTACACGGTGGCACTCCACGGCGATAAATCCGTCGCCGTGGCAGACGGAGACGCTAAGGCGGGAGCTTTTGGGGTCGACGGCGACGGGCATTAAATGCCCTTGTCCCCCACTGTTAGAGTAGGTATAGACCACTGTTCTGTACTGTAGCTCTACTGTTCCCGCACTGTTACAACTACCACCTCTTTTACTTTTTTACCCCTTTCTCCTACGTTGACACCTGTCGGTGACCCCTTGCACTATAAAAGGAGGCCCATGCACAACGTGGAGGGGGTTCGAAACCTAGACTACTCTCACGCACGGTGTAGCTGCTTCTTCAAGCTCCCGAGCGCTCAACTCAATACACAACCAAGCAGGAGTAGGGTTTTACGCATCCGTGCGGCCCGAACCTGGGTAAAACTGCCCGCGTGTTTGCTTCGATCTGCTCTTTGTGCTCCCTCCGCCCTCGTACCGCACAGACAAGGGGCTCCGGTCCCATAGGTGTTCGTGGCGGACAGTTTCCCCCGACATCTTTGGCGCGCCAGGTAGGGGGCGCCGAGGTTGTGCGAACCTGATCCGGCGTTCGCGCGGGCGCATTCTTCATCAACCTCTCCAGCTTCATCAGCAACTTCATCAGCGACAACTCCATGGCCCCGAAGAAGAAGCCTTCGGAGGTCGGAGGCCCGTCTGCGTCTCACCCGCCGCCACCAGAGCCAACGGTGGGCGGGGGAGACGCCGTCGGAAGGGTGGTTGCCGGCGAGGACACTCACGGTGCCACCAGATCCAAGAACAAGACGGACGACCGGACCTCGGTCTCCGTGGACGCGCCGTGTCCATCACAACACACGACGACCCCGCAGCGCCATACCACGGGAGGTGGTATCCGCTTGCTGGGGCAAGGCCAAACTGGAGGTTCGCGGGACGCCCCGGACCCCCGTCCGGGCACAAGCAAAGCGAAAGTGCCGGCGCGGGACCCCGCTCCTTCTAACGTCGTTAGAAGTCCGAGCGTATCCCGCTCCTCGCACCGCTCGCCCGCGTTCCCTACTACTCCGGCAGAAGCGCTCGCGAGGGCGCAGCTGCTCCTCGATTTTCCTCCGGCGGCCGACAAGGCCGAAGAATGGAGGGCCACCATCCGGAGCCTGATAGACTTCGCCAACAATGATTCTCCACCGCAGCCGTCGGCCTCACGGCCGCGGCAGGCCGAGAAGACGAAGGCTATCGGCGACAAGACTGCCGGGGGTGCGACAAGTGTGCACTCCCCGGCGCAGAAGCAGAAGACGCCGCCCCGCCGGAGCAACCCCGACGACGGCTCCACAGCCTCGTCGGACCCGCGGGCCCGTCGGGACCAGCGCCAGGTCCTCGACGACCGGCGAGATGAAGACGCTCGAACCACGATCGAGCGCCGCCGAGAAGCTCGGCGACAATCCGACAAGAGAGCTGGAGACACTGTCGACGCGCGCGCGCCCGGTGAACCAGGCGACTTGCCGTACGCGGCAGGCTGCCCTGCGTTCACCCGCGAGCTGCGGCGCGTCCAGTGGCCCAGCATGAAGAACTTTAAGCCCGACGTACCGGAGAAGTACGACGGCAAGACGCACCCCTCGGAGTTTCTCAGCGTCTACACTATCGCAGTGCAAGCTGCCGGGGGGCGCGACGAGAAGATCCTAGCCAACTACTTCCCGCTCGTGCTGAAGCCGAACGTCCGTTCGTGGCTCATGCACTTGCCGGAAGGCTCTATCTCTTCTTGGGCCGACCTCTGCCACCAGTTTGTCGGCGCCTTCACCGGCGGCCACAAACCCCATGGCCAGGAGAGCGATCTCCATATCTTGGCCCAGAAGGAAGGCGAACCCCTGCGCAAATATATCCAACGCTTCAGCCGGGTGCAGCACAACATCCCTGACGTTCACCCCGCCGCGGTTATCAGCGCGTTTCATCAGAACGTGCGTAACCGCCGCATGCGTGAAGAGATGGCGATGACGAAGATTCGGGACGTCAGCGAGCTCTACGCTCTTGCTGACAAGTGCGCCCGCGCAGAAGAGGGGAGGAAACTCCCCGGGGAGGATGCTGGCGCAGGGGGAAGCGACAGCGACGACGCCGCCCCGGCAAAGAAGAGCCGGCGGCGGAACAACAGAAAGAAGGGCAAGAAGGAAGTGCTTGCCGTCGAGAAGTCCGGCAAGGAGGCCCCCGCCAAGCAAGCACAGGCTGGCGGCTCCGGCAAGGAGCCTGCCCCTGCGGCGGCGGCCGACAAGCCGGGTAGCTCCGACAAGCAATACTGTAAGATTCACCGCACCAAGGGTCACGATCTCTCCAACTGCAAGCGCGTCGAGTACCTCGTCGAGCAGCAAAAAGCTGAGTACGAGAGGCGCGACAAGGAGAAGGCCCAAGGTGGCGGGGAAGAGCCCAGCAAGAAGCGGCCGTTCAATGGCCGGGGAGGACGCCGCGGCAAGGCCAAGCAGCGGCAAGGGGATCGACCTCCCCGGGGCCGCGACAACGACGAAGACGACGATGAAGACATGGAGGACGACGAGAACAGCGAGCAGGAGTTCCAGAAGGCCACGGAGGTCCTGTGCGTCGACGGTGGCGCCTCCCTGCATACCTCCCACCGCCAGCTGAAACAGTGGGTGCGTGAGGTGAACGCAGCGGAGCCGCCCGTGGAGTCGCGCAGGCTCCTCAAGTGGTCCAGCACGCCCATCGTTTTTGACCTTGAGGATCACCCTGACCGCACCACGGCGGTCGGGTGTTTGCCGATGCTGGTCTCTCCCACCATCCGCAACCTCAAGGTCACCAAAATGTTGGTTGACGGTGGGGCCGGGCTGAACTTGATCTCCTCTGCTGTGATCAAGAAGCTCCAAATTCAAGACGGCGAGCTCGAAGAGACCGGTTCATTCCAAGGAATCAATCCGGGAAGGAGCAAGCCCAAGGGAAAGATCACTCTGCCGGTGACCTTTGGCGGGGAGCTCAACTTCAGGACTGAGCGCATCACCTTTGACGTTGCTGATATTCCATTGCCCTACAATGGAATACTCGGCCGTCCCGCCCTCGCCAAGTTCATGGCAGCTTCCCACTATGCCTACAACGTGCTGAAGATGCCGGGGCCGATAAGCGTCATCACTGTCCACAGCGACAAGAAGGATGCGCTTATTTGCGCCGACAAGATTTACCGGGATGCGGCAGCTGCGGCCGAGAAGGATACTCTTGCCGCTGAAGCTCCCGGGGGGAAGAAGACGAAGACCAAGTCCGGCAAGTGCTCTGGGACCCACTCCGGCAACCGCACCTCCTCGGAGTGCTGCGCTGCCGTCGAGGACGTTCCATCGAGCTCCACCGGCAAGAGCAAGAAAGGAATGGCTGCTCCTCCGGCAACCAAGAAAGTGTCCGCAAAGGAGGATGGCACTGGTGGTACCTTCACCATCAGTGCCACCCTTGACAGCAAATAGGAAAGCGCGCTCGTCGCATTCCTGCGGGCGAATGTCGATGTGTTTGCTTGGCAGCCATCTGACATCCCCGGTGTTCCCAGGAAGGTGATTGAGCACAAGCTTGCTGTCTGTCCTCATGCGCGGCCCATCAAACAGAAAGTGAGGAAGCAAGCCGTGGAGCGCCAAGAGTTCATCAATGAGGAGATCAAGAAACTAGAGGCAGCAGGTCTAGTTAGAGGTGTGATCCATCCGACGTGGTTGGCAAACCCAGTCGTCGTGCGCAAAGCCAACGGGAAGTGGAGACTGTGTATAGACTTCACCGATGTCAATAAAGCATGTCCCAAGGATCCCTTCCCTTTGCCGCGCATTGACCAGATCGTTGACTCCACCGCCGGATGTGAGCTACTCTGTTTTCTTGATGCATACTCAGGCTACCATCAGATTTTCATGGCCAAGGAAGATGAAGAGAAGACTGCGTTTATCACTCCATGTGGCACTTATTGCTTTATCCGCATGCCATTTGGATTGAAGAATGCAGGCTCAACCTTTGCAAGGGTAGTGTACACTGCTTTTGAGCCACAGATCCACAGAAATGTAGAAGCTTACATGGATGACATCGTGGTGAAGAGCAAAAGCAAGGAAACCCTGATTCAAGACTTGGAAGAAACGTTTCAGAACCTGCGCAGGATACAGCTCAAGTTGAACCCCGAGAAGTGCGTCTTTGGAGTCCCCTCCGGCAAGCTTCTCGGGTTCTTTGTATCACAGAGGGGGATTGAAGCCAACCCCGACAAGATCAAAGCCATTGAGCAGATAGAGGCCCCGAAGCGCGTCAAGGATGTCAGAAGGCTTGCAGGTTGTGTTGCTGCCCTCAGTAGGTTCATTTCAAAATCCGCAGAACGCGCCCTACCTTTCTTCAAAATCTTGAAGAAGGCAGGTCCCATGAAGTGGACTCCGGAAGCGGAGGCAGCGTTGCAGGATTTGAAACGGTACCTGTCCTCCACTCCTACACTTGTCACACCTAGACCACAGGAAAAGTTGTTGCTATACTTAGCGGCAACCAACCAGGTGGTTAGTGCTGCGTTAGTGGCGGAGAGGGAGTCCGACGAGGAGTCAGCATCACCGGCGAGCGAATCTAGCGACAAGCAGGGGGCTGTCCCGACGAGCTCTGGCCCCGACAAGGAAGACTCTGCGCAGGAACAAGGAGAGGTGCGGAAGAAGATGGTGCAGCGCCCAGTGTATTTTGTAAGTTCCCTTCTCCAGGGGGCTAGATCAAGGTACTCTGGTGTGCAAAAATTGCTTTTCGGCCTCCTCATGGCCTCAAGAAAGCTGCGCCACTACTTCCAAGCCCATGAGATAACAGTGGTCACTCGCTTTCCGTTGAAGAGGATATTGCACAATCCGGAGGCAACAGGCAGGATCGTCGAGTGGGCACTGGAGCTGTCAAGCTTTGGACTCAAGTTTGAAAGTACTTCAACCATACAGAGCCGAGCCTTGGCAGAATTCATTGCCGAATGGACCCCAACACCGGAAGATGAAGTTCAAGAAACAAGTGTACCCGTACAAGAAGCGACAAGTGAATGGGTAATGTATTTTGACGGTGCCTTCTCGCTGCAAGGCGCCGGTGCCGGCGTGGTACTCATCGCGCCCACCGGAGAGCACCTCAAATATGTTATCCAGATGCACTTTCCCAGGGAGCAAGCGACAAACAACACTGCAGAATATGAAGGCTTGCTTGCCGGCCTCAGGATTGCGGCCGAACTTGGGATCAGAAAGCTGATTGTGCGGGGCGATTCCCAGTTGGTGGTCCGGCAAGTTAATAAGAGCTACCAGAGCCCTTTGATGGAAGCATATGTCGATGAAGTGAGAAAGCTTGAAGAGCACTTTGAAGGTTTGCAGATGGAGCACGTCCCGAGAGCTCAAAATGAGATTGCAGATGGCCTTTCAAAGTGCGCCGCGATGAAGTTACCTGTGGAACCAGGGACCTTCTTACTCAAGCTGACTCAGCCATCCGTTACACCATCAATTGAGCAGACCAAGAAGAGAAAGTTGGTCTCTGGCGACTACTTGCCGGCGGATCTTCCTGAGACCGCCGCTAAAGTTCCCAAGATCAACAACAACGCTGAGGAACAGTTTGCTCCTGCAAGCCCTCGGGCTTGTGCAGTCGAAGCAAGTGTTCCCGACAACCCTCGCCCCGGCGAGCTTCCGGGGGACCGTCAGCTCCGGCAGGACCAGAGGTCTTTGCCGTAGAAGCTGAGGTTCCCGCAGCGGCCCTCGAGCCTTTAGTCCTTGCCGTCGAGCCTCGGGCTCCGGCATGGGCGCAGCAGATCGTCCGTTTCCTGCAAACTGGAGAACTTCCCGACGACCCTCAAGAGATAGAGAAGATAACCAGGCAGTCAAGTATGTATCAGTTCGTGGATAACGAGCTATACAGAAGAAGACTCAACGGTGTCAGGTTGAAGTGCATCTCCAGAGAAGATGGACAGAAGCTGTTGGCAGAAATACACGGAGGCATATGTGGCCACCACATTGGCGCAAGGGCGCTTGCCGGGAAAGCTTTCCGGCAAGGGTTCTTTTGGCAAGAAGCCCTCCAAGATGCAACTGCACTAGTAACCAAGTGTGAAGCGTGCCAGTTCCATGCAAAGCAAATTCATCAGCCAGCTCAAGCTCTCCAAACAATCCCTTTGTCATGGCCCTTCTCGGTCTGGGGGCTCGATATCCTCGGCCCTTTCCCTCGCTCTGTCGGGGGCTTTGAGTACTTGTATGTTGCAATCGACAAGTTCACAAAGTGGCCAGAAGTGGAGCCAGTGAGAAAGGTGACAGCACAGTCAGCAGTCAGGTTCTTCAGGTCGATTGTTTGCCGTTTCGGGATCCCTAACAGGATCATCACCGACAACGGTACGCAATTCACTAGTCGCACCTTCATGCAGTACGTCCAAGACCTTGGCGCCAAGGTCTGTTTCGCTTCTGTTGCTCACCCGAGGAGCAACGGCCAAGCGGAGAGGGCAAATGCTGAAGTGCTGCGCGGACTCAAGACAAGGACCTTTGACAGGCTGCGCAAGTGCGGAAAGAATTGGATAGAGGAGCTCCCGGCGGCTCTTTGGTCAATCAGAACGACACCAAATCGAGCCATCGGACAGACACCTTTTGCTCTAGTCTATGGAGCAGAGGCAGTTCTCCCCACGGAACTCGTATACGGATCTCCTCGAGTGCTCGCTTATGATGAGCTCGAGCAAGAGCAACTGCGACAAGATGACGCATTGCTCCTTGAGGAGGGACGTCTCCAGGCTGCTGTACGAGCTGCTCGATACCAGCAAGCTTTGCGCCGCTACCATAGCCGCAAAGTCAAGGCCAGGAGTCTCGAGGAAGGCGACCTTGTTCTTCGGCGTGTTCAGTCCGCCAAGAATTCCAACAAGTTGACGCCGAAGTGGGAAGGCCCTTATCGGGTGAGACAAGTTACGAGGCCCGGCGCTGTCCGCCTCGAGACCGAAGAAGGCTTACCGGTGAGCAACTCCTGGAACATAGAGCATCTTCGCAAGTTTCACCCCTAAGGCGCGGTTGCCGTGATCCGCTCCGGCAACCACCTTTTGTACAAGCTTTGCCGCTGTTGCATGTAACCCTTTGTACAAAGCCGGGCGCAGACCCCGTGCATCAGTAAAGCTTTCGCGTTTTTCGCATCGATTGCCTTTTGCATGCTTCTCTTTGCTGTTTGCATGTTCTGTTTGGCATTTGATGCAACACTCAGATATACGGTAAGCACTATTAAGCCGAAAGGCCAGATACTTGTTTCCCTCTCCTTTTCTCTTTCCTCTTAAGCAGAAGGAACGGTCCTCGCGCACAAGTTTGCCGGGGGGGAAGGAGGTGGAGGAAGAACCAAGTGCTGTTCACGAAGGAGAAGCCTTACCGGGAAGCAAGCAATATGAGCAAGCGGCATATGAAAGATAAGTTGTTAGAATTTGACCAGTTCAAATTTTAAATTTTGGTTGTCTTCCTTGAACGATCACACTTTGTATGGAAAACCTGTGCGCGGAGGAACCTACCCGTAGCTTGCCGCACCCTTATCTTGTTTTCGAGTTCACTCAACGATTTAAGTGAGCTGCGACAAGTGTCGCGCCCTTGCCTCGTTTCCGAGTACGCTCAGCAAGTTAAGTGCGTTGCGACTAGCTGCGGCAAGGTTGCTTGCCAGCGAGGACCTTAGCCAGCAGGCTGCTCAGAGTCCGGCACTCAGCGCTCGCGGCGAGGGCCCCTTGCCGGCAAGCTCCCCGGGGGCGTAGGGTGAAAAACATACAAACTCGAAGATTGAAACAAGGAAGATAACATTGCACTGATTGATCGAAATAAAGCAAATATCTTACAAAGGATAGTTTGTCGCGATGGACTAATGAGTTCATAGTATAATGTGCAGCAACAAAAAGATAAAGATAAATGGGGCCCTAGTCTACGCGGTCGCCTTCCTTCCTGCCAAGCTTTGCCACCTTGGCGATGATGTGGCCGACCTGCTCCTTCAGGGCCTCCGTGTCTGCATCTGCCGGCAGGGTGCGAAGAACGTTCGTGAGGTTGATTCCCGGGTTACGGTACACGATCTTCGTCAAGACCCGCTCCAGAGTTCCCGCGCAGAGCCGGCGCGACTCCTCGGCCAGCTGCGCGGGGATGCGGTTCCGGAGACCTGCAAGAGCTGGAGCAACGCCTCTGAAGAAGAGGCTGAGCTTGGCGCTGTGCGGGAGATCTGGATCCGGCGAGTAGATAAGATGTTCGACCTTCAACGCCAGCAACTCCTAGTCAATATTGGACGCAGAAGAAACCAGCTCTTCGGTCCACACTTCAATAGTCTGCCGGAAGAGCTCGGATGCCTTGTTGACGCTCTCCATCAAGGTTCGCTCCTTGCGGAGCTCATCCTTCAACTTGGTCTCCTGGGCCCGGGCAGCATCAAGCGATTCCTTTAGGGTGGTGACCTTCAGCTCCAAGTCCTCAATGGAGTCCTTGGCGGCCTTCAGCTCGTCGCCCCTCTTGGATAAACTCACCTGGAGCTCTGAGTTTGTGTGAGCATCCTTCTCGCGCTCCAAGATGAGCGCGGCAACCTTCTCGGCGCTCACCTTCATCGCCTTCTCCAGTTGTTCGACCTTGGCGGCGAGCTCTTTCTTGGCGTCCTCCGCGGCAACCGCGGCGGCTTTCGCCTCCTTCAGCTCCCCGCCAAGGACAGCCTCGCGAGCGGCAAGGTCTTCTTCATGGGAGTCCAGCTCAACCTTCCGCTGCGCGAGCTCTCCCTCTCGCCGGGACATATCCACTCCGGCGAGGCGCTGCTGTTCTTCCGCTTCAGCCTTCTCGAGCACCCATTCTTGGTACTCGCCGGCGAGACGCTCACGCTCCTCCGCCACCTGGCGGAGGGCAGCCTGATTGGCGGCGCTGAGCTCCGCCGCACGCTTCTCCATCTCTGCCGCAGCCTTGGCGGCAAGAGCCTCCCGGGAAGCGAGCTTTGCTTGCCTGGCCCGGTAAAGGGCCAGGAGCTGATGAAGCAATCGCTCCTCCTCGGGCCCCTCACCTCCACCGGGCGCCTGGACGATCTTCAGGCCTGCGGAGGCGAGGACTTCTCCGTCGAACGCCTCGCCCTCCGCAGGAGCTCACGACGAAGACCCCCACGGCATCTGAATGAAGACGCCATTGGGGGCCTCGAGATAGAACCTCTGCTCTTCGCCGGCGGAGGGACCGGTGGCCGGTGCAGCATCAGATGCTCCCGCCGCCTCCGGGTCGGCGGTGCGGCCACCGTCCCCCTCCCCGGCCGCTGCGTCCGCAGCCGGGGCAGTTTCTTGCGCGGCCGGCTCGGCGGCCTCGGTTACCTCCTCGACGACTGGAGCGTCGCCGCCGCCGCCCTGCGCGTCCTCCTCCTCGAGGATAATCACCTCCGTCTCCATGGGCGCAGGAGGAGGAAGATCTAGAAAGAAGAAGAAGAAGAGAAAGAAATTCAAGACTCAAGCAAATATCCAAAAAAAGAGACAAGCCAAGAAGACAAGTTACAAAGATTACCTTGGCGGACGTCCTCAGCGGCGGGCTCCCTCGCCGGGGAGCTCGGCCTCGTCGGAGTAGTCGCCCTCGCCGGGGAACTTGGCCTTGGCGGGGTGGCCGCCCTTGCCGGGCTGCTCGTCCTTGGCGGGGTACTCTGCCTTGGCGGAGTACCCGCCCTTGACGGAGCACTCTCCCTTGCTGGAGAGTCCTGCCTTGGCGGGGATGGCGGGGCCTGCGGCTCCTCAGCTGTGACCTCCGGGCGCTCTTCCCGCTGGGGCTCCTCCTCTGCACAGAACAAGACCAGAGATGTCAATACATGAAGACAAAATAAAAGCCTCAGGCGTACCCCGACAAGCGAAAAGAGAACCCCAGACTTACGCTGGGGGCTGCGCTGCGGGCTGCGCTGGGGGCTGCTCATCGGAGCAGTGCTCGAGTCCGGCAGGCTCGGCTTCGGCACACCCTCTGTTGCCGCTGCCGCTGAGCCTTCCGCGACCTCGGCCTCGGGCGCCTTGGCCTTCTTCGCTGCGCGGTGGGCCAGGGTCCTGAAATCAAAACAGTAAACAGAGTCAGCATCAACAGAAGTTCAAGACAAAAATCAAGAAGATGTAGAATCTCGGATCCTTACTCCTGGTCCTCCTCGTCGTCCTCGCTCAGGGCGGAGAAGTCATACTCCACCGTGGGCGCGTCGACGCGAGGAGCGGGAGGTGAAGACTCCCTCGCGCGCTTGGTGTTCACCGGGGCTGGGGGCTGCGAAGACCCAGCCCCTGTGGCCGCCGGCGCCCGAGGAGCAGGCGGAGCCGTTGCTCCGCTCCGAGAAGACCCCTGCCGGCTCGCTGCCGGCCTGCGGGGCGCCTCCGTCGTGGTCCGCGCACGGGCCGCCTCCGCTGCGGCTGGTGCGCCGGACGGCCTTGGCGCGGCTTGACTCCCCCGAGGAGCCGCCCGCCGAGGTGGCTGTTGCCGGGGCGCCTGCGCCCTCTCCCCCGTCGCCGCCTTGCGGAGGCGCTTTGCCGGGGACTGCTTCGGGCTTGCCGGGGGCGGGGAGCTCTCCGACGAGGAGAGGTCGTCGGCGTATAACTCCGTGGATCCGCCGGAGTCTTCGGCCTCCTCCTCCTCCTCCTCCTCTGCCCCGGCCGGCTCGCTGGGCCCAGCATCCAGCGCTGCGGCCCTCTTTCCCTTGGCGCCTCCGCCCCTCGCGGCGCCTCTGCTCCCTCCGGCGGTGCCCTCCATTGCCGCGGCCTCCGTCGCAATCCCATGGATCCCGGAGTGCCTCAACGAGGGGACCCCGGCAAGCGCGTCGGGTGGGAGGTTCAACAACCGGCGGATCTCCGCCTCTTCCGCCTGGGTGGACGCCTCCTCGGCCTCCGCCTCCTCCGGCGAGAACCCGAAGACTCCTGCCGCCGCGGCTGCGGCGGCCTCCTCAGCCCGAGAAGCTATGTAGGCGATTTCCAGGTCGGTGGTGTCCCGCGTGTGCAGCTTGAGGTCCTCCTTGTTACTCGCCACCTCGGTGAGATTGTCGTAGAAGTTGAGGACGTCGATGGGCTTCGGGGCGATCCACGAGCGGTCCAAGCCGTGCGAGTCGCACATCGGCATCATGGCAAGGATCCGGTCCCTCGCGGCGTTGTTGCAGAGCGGCACCACTTCCCGGGGAGTCCTGAACCACTCGGGGTGCGTCGGGTCGTACTTGAAGAGCTCTCGTACCATCCCGCGCAGCTCCAGAGTGGTGAAGTTGAAATTAAGCCCGGGGCGCAGCCTCATGATGTCTGCCGGGCCGCCGTACTCCCAGGCCGGCCTCTTCCGGTCTTGGAGAGGGGCGATGCGCCGGCGGAGGAAATCCGCGCCCACCTCGGCAACCGACAGCCGGGCCATCCGAAGACGAAGAATCCGGACGAGGGCGATGTCGAGCTTGACGTCGTCGGAGTCTAGATCACTCCAATCTCTGCCGCGCACAATGGGCGTCGTGCGCGGCGCAGTGAAGGCTTGCGGCTGGTCTTCTACAATCCAGCACCACTCCGCTCGCCATTCCTCCCACTTGCCGCGGAGCTCCCCCGGCAAGTACGCCCCTTTCTTATTAAGACGGAAGACCCAAGAAATTCCTCCGGAGAGGGGGGCATCGGCCTCGGCTCTAGGAGTGAAAAAGTGTCTAAAAAGGGCTACGTTGGGGTGGACTCCTATGAAGTTTTCGCACATATGTGCGAAAACGGCCATGGTGAGAATGGCGTTGGGGGTGAAATCAAGCAGATGGAAGCCGTATGTGTTCATGATGTCACAGAAGAAGTTCGAAAAAGGAGGACAGAGACCACAATGGAAAAAGGCAGCAAAGAAGTGATACCCGCCGGGATAGTTGTCCTTGGCGACGGCCGGGTATGCTCGCGTGCGGGGATGCGCATCGGTTCCCTTGGACCAGAACAAGTAGTACTTGTTCCAGAGTTCCTGCACGCCGAGCTTCGGCGGGAAGACGACGTGCCGCTTCCGGTAAGCGATGAGCTTGGCCGCTTGCTCGGATTTCTCCTTCTTGGACTTCTCCGCCTTCGCCTTGTCGGTCTTTGGGGCCATGGCGGACGCGGCGGAAGGAAGGGGACGAAGAGCTCGGCGGCGGCGGAGGTGTGGAGGCGGAGCGCAAGAAGGAATCTTTTGCAGGTGGAAGACGACGTAATGAGAGCGCAGGGAGGGGAACCGCGCCTGCTACCTCTGCTTTTATGGGGGAGTGGGGGGCGTTTCGCCCTTTCCATTAAGAGATCGTGGGCACGTCCCATCCCACGGCGCCGCAATCGACGCGTGCCGTTACCGTGGGGTGCGGCGGATATGGAAGTGGATTCGGCACGCCGCGGGCCGCGGGTGCCCGTGCACTGTTTTGGGCCTGGCCCAACAGCGCTCGGCACCGTGTGTGGCCCAGGCCCGGGGGCTCCTGTCGGTGTACTAAGGTAGGGGTGCCTCAGTACCCCAACTTGTGCACGGGCAGTTGCAGCTTCCCGCGGCAAGGTTTACTGCGGGCTCGCCGGAGACCTTCCTGCTCCTTATTAAACCATTCAAAAACAAAGTATACAAGACATAAGACCGAGACCCCGGCAAGAGGAGCTTGCCGGGAAGGCCGTACCAGGCTCAAGACTGTTCCATTAACACAAGATCCTGGCAAGAGGAGCTTGCCAGGGAGACTAGAAGACATCGCCTCGGCGCTATGCGCGCCCCGGCAAGGGGCCCGGGGAGCGGCAAGTTCCCGGGCCCGGCAAGATCAAGGCCCCGGCAAGGTGCTTGCCGGGAAGGCTGCGCTGTGTGCCCGCGCTCCAGCTCATCGGCCCACGCGTCGCCCTGGGGCCTATCCAGGGACGCGTGGCGGATGGCTGTGCAGCCTGGGGTACACGGTGGCACTCCACGGCGATAAATCCGTCGCCGTGGCAGACGGAGACGCTAAGGCGGGAGCTTTTGGGGTTGACGGCGACGGGCATTAAATGCCCTTGTCCCCCACTGTTAGAGTAGGTATAGACCACTGTTCTGTACTGTAGCTCTACTGTTCCCGCACTGTTACAACTACCACCTCTTTTACTTTTTTACCCCTTTCTCCTACGTTGACACCTGTCGGTGACCCCTTGCACTATAAAAGGAGGCCCATGCACAACGTGGAGGGGGTTCGAAACCTAGACTACTCTCACGCACGGTGTAGCTGCTTCTTCAAGCTCCCGAGCGCTCAACTCAATACACAACCAAGCAGGAGTAGGGTTTTACGCATCCGTGCGGCCCGAACCTGGGTAAAACTGCCCGCGTGTTTGCTTCGATCTGCTCTTTGTGCTCCCTCCGCCCTCGTACCGCACAGACAAGGGGCTCCGGTCCCATAGGTGTTCGTGGCGGACAGTTTCCCCCGACAATCTACTACTATTACTCCACACATCGACCGCTATCCATCATGCATCTAGAGTATTAAGTTCATAAGAACATAGTAACGCTTTAAGCAAGATGACATGATGTAGAGGGATAAACTCATGCAATATGATATAAACCCCATCTTTTTATCCTTGATGGAAACAATACAATACGTGCCTTATTGCCCCTGCTGTCACTGGGAAAGGACACCGCAAGATTGAACCCAAAGCAAGAACTTCTCCCATTGCGACAATCTAGTAGGCCAAACCAAACAGATAATTCGCAGAGACTTGCAAAGTTATTTAAATCATGCATAAAAGATTTCAGAGAAGAATCAAATATTGTTCATAGATAATCTTGATCATAAACCCACAATTCATCGGATCTCGACAAACACACCGCAAAAAGAATTACATCGAATAGATCTCCAAGAAGATCGAGGAGAACTTTGTATTGACGTCCAAAGAGGGAGAAGAAGCCATCTAGCTAATAACTATGGACCCGAAGGTCTGTGGTAAACTACTCACAACTCATCGAAGAGGCTATGGTGTTGATGTAGAAGCACTCCATGATCGATGCCCCCTCCGGTGGAGCTCCGGAACACGCCCCAAGATGGGATCTCACGGGTACAGAAGGTTGCGGCGGTGGAATTAGGGTTTCGTGGTGCTCTCGGATGTTTTCAGGGTATATGGGTATATATAGGAGGAAGAGGCACGTCGGTGGAGCAACGGGGGGCCCACGAGGGTGGGGGTGCACCTACCCCCCTGGGCGCGCCCTCCCCCCTCGTGGCCGCCTCGTTTCTTCCCTAACGTGTAATCCAAGCCTTCTGTGTTGCATTTGTTCCAAAAATGACTCTCCTGAAGGTTTCATTCCATTTGTACTCCTTTTGATATTCCTTCTATGCGAAACACTGAAATAGGCAAAAAACTGCAATTTGCACTAGGCCTTGGAATAGTAGGTTAGTCCCAAAAATAATATAAAAGTGTATAATAAAGCCCATTAAACATCCAAAAGAGATAATATAATAGCATTGAACAATAAAAAATTATAGATACGTTGGAGACGTATCAAGTTCCTCACAAGAAGCAATTCATCTTGACGAGGAAACTGAAAGCGCAGCGGACAATGTCACTGCTAAAGAAACTAAACGTGCCAGGACTGATGAAAAAATTCCAGTCACTGAAGAAACTGCCAGGGCAACTTCCAATATTGCGCATGAAGAACAACCCAGGGTTGCTGAAGAAACTGAAGCAGCGCATGAAGAAACTGAGAATGCCAGGGCTACTACAATAGTCGTGTCTGAAGAAATTGAACCAATGTCATCTGCACCTCCTGCAAAGTCATCACCTGTGAAGACTATCAAACTTTCTTCTGCATCAGAAGTGAAGAAGACAAAGGTTGCAGAGAAGGCAGCTATGAAGAAAAGGAAAGCATCATCAACTGCAGAATCCTCAGCTCCCAGGAAAATGAGGACTTTGTCAAGCTCTTTCGCGAATCCCATTGATGTTGTTCCGATTTCAATTGTGCCATCAAAGGAGATTGTTCCCTTTGGTGAGGACTATGATATTCCTGATGACACTACTGAAGAAAATCCTTCTGCTCCTTCTTCAGAGCAGTTGGATGATGAAATTGAGGTGGAAGCAATCCCTTCAACCCCTCTGGTATCATCGCCCATGCCTTAGTTCACTGCTGAAGAGGCCAGCGTTAAGGAAATGGAAGAAGATGAACATGTGGACATTGGGTCTACAATGCATGTTCTCAATGATGATTATTGGGAGAAGACTCATCCAAATTCCCCATTGACCACACCACTATAGCAAGTTCCTCAGCCCCCTGCTCAAACTAAATAAATTCACGCGGGCTCTGAAGAACTTCAAACTCCACTTCTGTCCTTTCCTGGACCAGCTCCAGCTACAATAGCTGAAGAAATAGAACAACCATTAGCTGCTGAAGAACCCTAAGCTCAAATTCCTTAGGCACCAGCTCCAGATGTTATAACTCAAGAGGCTGCAAAATCTTCATCTTCAAATCTTCAGCCCAAGCAGAAGAACCCTCATGCTACAAAGCAAAAATTCAAGGCTGATGATTTCTTTGCTGAACATGTATTCTTCACTGAATTCAACCCTTATGACTCAGCTATACTTCGTCGCAAGCGGTTCTAGACTGCCACTCAGATGAACTTCTATTCTTCACTACTTTTCGATAAGGATAAGGTATTTCAGCCTCGTCAAATTCCTCATGTTGACGTGGAGTACATCCCTTGCTTTGAGCCAGTGCTGAATTTGCTGCATGAAGATGGGCTTCTGAGCTTCTGTTCTGACATCTGTGATTGGAATGAAGAACTAATTTTTCGATTCTATGCAACCTTGCACCTGACTGGTAGTTCTGATAACATCAACTCATGGGTGCTTGACTGGATGACTGACAACACTCACTACAAAGCACCAGCATCTGAATTGCTTCATGCCGTCCCTGTTCACCCTCCTGCTGAAGGTGCAAGATTGATGTATGAGGAACCTGAACTTCCAAATCATCTGATGCAAGTGCTGATGAAGCCTTTGAAAGCTGGCCACCCTCCAAGAACAACATTCCTAGTGAAGGATTTGCTTTATGTGCCAAGGACCATATACCGGATCCTCACCAAAACCCTCAGTCCAATTAAGGGTTATGAGATTCATCAGAACAAGGTCTTCAATTGCATACAAGGCTGACTTTTAGAATCACCTCAGCTATTTGCCTCCTGTTGAAGTCCTCAAATGGACCATTTCCTCAGTTGACGGAAAGGGTAAAGCTGCTATCATTGACAAAGGCACTCGTCCTTTGGATGGCCAGATTCGCAAAGCTACATCTTATTCTACCGATGATGATTCTGCAACCCAAGACACTATCGCAAATGCTTCAAAGAAAATTCCTCAAACAACTCTTCCACGGGTGATGACTAACCGTGAGCTTCTTCTAAGTCTTCATCAGAAAGTTGATCGAAATCACAAGTGGGTCAAGCGCCAGTTTGCTGCAATTCTTCAGAACATGACTGTCACACAGAACACTGTGAAGAAGAATCACTACTATGCGCATGAAATCTTCGATCGCACTTAGGCTATTCTCTCACATCACTTCAATGATGAAGAACTCAAGGAGATGGAATTCCAACAGGACTTTGACTGGTCTCAGCCTCCTTCGAAGAAATTCAAGAAGGTCAAAGTTCCTCAGCTGGTCACAAGTTCATTTTCCTCATCGCGTGCGACAGATGAAGCTGAAGATTTGGACGACACTTTGGCAGGCCCTACATCAACGGACGACCCCAACAACGCTGGCGCACCTCCATCGACATCATGATGATATTCTTCAGGGGTGTTAGTCCTTATTTTTCTTCCCTTTTGGTCATTTGATGACAAATGGGGAGAAATTTGAGTTAGTCTTCAAGCGGGTCTTCCTATATGGGCTATATTTTCGTTAAGTTACAACTCTCGTTCTTCTGAGGTGTTTGCTCTGATGAGTTGTAAACTTAAGTCCGATGGTGGTCTGACACTTTTTGAACTGCTTTCTGCATACTTATTTCCTCGGTACCTTAATGCACGCATGTTGAATTTCGTCATTCATTTCAAATTCTTCATATCATATGTTAAATGCGTGTATGAATTACAAGATATAGGGGGATCTCCATGATATTACTCTACAACATGCATTTGCTACTCAAGCAAAATCCTCAAATATGCACATCTCCAGGGGGAGTTCTTCTATATCTTGTAAACAAATTCCTCAATATCAGTTGTTACACTTCATATGTATATCCCCGTTGAAAACTTAACCTACTTGTCATCAATCACCAAAAAGGAGGAGATTGTAAGTGAATCTAGTGCCCCTTAGTGATTTTGGTGTATTAAAGACTTATAGGTTAAGGGGCTAATGTGTTTGTGAGTGTACATAGGTACTATAAGTCTATGAGGAGTTTGATATTTACGAAGAAAGTCGACCATAAAAATGTATGTATTCAGTTGAAACTTTGAAAATGAGGAAATTGGTGTGACCTTGAAGACCTGGATATTCATGCGAGGATTATGAAGCGTGAAGACTTTTGTTTTCGTAGTTTCATTTTATCTTTCTTGAGTCATAGGAAACACCGTACTATTAAAGGGGGTCGAGGTAAAACTAAGGAAACATATTTCCAAGTGATGCTCAACTCAAAGCGTACACTACCCAATCCCTTCGAGTGAAGCCATTGGAAATCTCATATAGTTCAGTCAATTTCTTTAGTGTCAGAGATGAAGTTCTTCTATTCTCTGAGGAATTTGTTCTGACTAAGGAGTTAGGAATTCGCCAGTGCGGATTGCCTACAAGTGAGGAACATGATAGCCCTGAGGAATTTGAGAGCTCAAATTTTCGACCGTTGATGTGCTATGCGCCAGCTGTACAAAATAGCGTATCCACCTAACGGTCATATCATTTAAGGGCATTTATGTCTTATCATGTCGGGCTTCTCCCTAGGATATAAATAGCCGCCCCCTACAACCACTAGTTGGTTGGCTGCTCTGAGAGAAACTGACATTTGTCATTAGAGCAACCCATCCTCCGAGGACTTTGAGCGAAAATCATCAAGTGAGGAAAAACCCAAAACCCAACACCCAAAATCCCAAAGTGATTGAGCATCACTAAAGAGAGTGTTCATGCGTGGAACCGACGCTTGTTACCTTTGAAGACTGTGATCTTCCAGACGGTTAGGCGTCAATGGTCTATAGCATCCAAGAGGAATTGTGGATCGTCGAGTGACCAAGTCTGTGAAGGTTTGGAAGTCACCTATGAAGACTTACCACGAGTGATTGGGCGAGGTCTGTGTGACCTTAGCTCAAGGGGAATACGGTGAGGACTTGGTGTCTTGGACTGTGTGCCCAGGACTGGGTGTCCGGGACTGTGTGTCTGTCGTCGTACTAAGCCTGACAGTAGAGTAGGGGGTACGTAGGAGGAGGCAAGGTCCTAGCTACGGCGAGATTGTACACACGAGTTTTATGAGTTCATGCCCTTCTCGGAGGAGGTAAAAGACCTATGTCTCGATGCCAGGAGGTTGTCGACTGGAATACGGTTGTGTGTGTTACAGGGGGTGCAAACCCTTGTACCGGAGGAGGGGGTGGCTTATATAGAGTGCGCCGGGACCCTAGCCATCCCACGTTACAGATGGTTCAATGTACATAAAGATAGGATGTTACTGATAATGCCTATAATAAAGAGTTATATTGACCTTTAAGACTACAGAGTGAATGTCCGACCGTTGCCATCTGGAGTGACCTTTGATCTCCTATGCTCCGAGTGGTTTCTTGTTCGGTCGAGTGACTTCATCCTGGTCGAATGGAATTGGGGTATCCAAGTGAGGCACATGGTCAAGTGAATTGCACTCTGCGGTTACTTCAGTCTGTAACTTTTTTCATCCTTGGAATGTCATTGATTCTAGGGTAGTGACCTTGGGTAGGGTGTCTAGGGCAGGCCTATGACCCTACCCTAGGTCTACGGTATCGTCAGTAGCCCCCGAATGGATTGAGGTCCGAGTGAAAAAGAGAGTTGAAGTTGATTCTGAACCGATTCTTATGCTTCGGAGGCATTTTCCTTGAACATGGGAATCATGCTGATCCTTCAACTTTATTTCAGTTGTCGTGATCTATTCATAAATCGTCGTATGAACTATGTGGGTAATCTTCGAGTGTTGATGAGGTGCGAAATCTTCGCCGTGATTGGTTGTTCTGCAGTTCCCGGATTTCGCGGGATTCAAATTTTCGGGGAAGCGTGTGGGACGGAGCGTGCCGTAGTAAATGGATTGGATAGACCGGGCGCCTCGATTCTCGCGCCACCTTTTCTGCCATGTACCGGGCGCCACTGCTTGATTCTTCACTCAACGGGAGGGAGTGGAGGGCGGAGGCGAGGTTACGGACTGGAGATCTGATGATGAAACTGAGGAAGAAAGTGAAGACTCAAGCAGTGGAGAGGAGGTCGAATCAGCACCTCATATCGTGAGGCGTTCCAAGCTGACTCATGATCCCGAAGGTCCACGCGGCAAAGCGGTTTCGTCAAGCATGCAGGCGCCAAAGCGCACTCGGACATCTTCACCTGATCCAACTGAGAAGGCCCCTAAGCAGCTTAAGGTTGTGCCTATAAAGCCTCGGAAGGCCATGCCTAAGATCAAGGTGGACGTTCCAATTGCTTCCACACGACTATTACTCTTTTATGCTCTTCCTTTGTTCGAGAAATTCTATGCATCTTGTCGATTCATATGCCTGTTTGACCGAGTGAGTTACGAAACTTATAGTGCTGCTGCTTCTCGGACATCTATGGAGATTGACAAGGGCCACAACGATGAGGAGACTGCAGACGCGACCACTTCTAGCGCAGGTATAGCTCTATAGCCATGTCCCCACTTTGTTGATCGCTCTGTCAGTCGACTGAATGTTCTTTTAGTCGAATGTTTTGTAGCTCCCCCCAACGTCATCGAACTGCCGGATGATGATGATGAGTATGAAGAAGTGCCTCGGAGGAGCACAGGAAGGAGGGGCAGGAAGGTTCCTGCCGCTTTAGACGCCCAGCAACATGGTGACACAGTTCGGGCTGTTGTCTCTTATGTTGTTCCTGTGTCGACTGATCGTCCTTCGGCGTCGACTGCTCAAGTCCTTGCCCCGTCTGTGCAACTCCAAGCTTCAAATCCTCTGGCTGCTCCGACTGCTCCATCGACTTCGCTATTCACTTCCCACCATGTCCCAGAGGACCCAGTGAGTGCGGCTAAGGAGGCTATACGCCAAGCAGGTCTGATGATGGAACAAACGAAGGTGGCGCACGACACTAGTATGGCTGCTTACAATGCCAGCTCTGCTCTTCGGATCAATGTCCAGGTGAGTTCTTTCCCAACTGATTTCTCTTCCGACTGGTAGTTGCTCTGATAGGATATTCTACCTGAAAACCGCTGCTTTGTTAGTAAGATGATGTCTGTGGATGAGTGTTTGAAACCTTTATTGAGCATCTATCATTAGTCTGTTCTTTGATCCATTCACCCACTGGGTGTTTTGGCTTCTGTTGTATGGTTTGTTTTTCAATCGACCAGGTCGTGTCGAATAAATCAGTGGGAGCACGCAGAGTGCACCCAATGGGTGTAGTCCTCGAGACCATGGTCGACTCCGGGCAGTCGGCTGTGGTCTAGGAACGAATGTTGTTGTTGTAGTTTCTTGTATTCCTTTCACTCGTACGGGACAGATCGCGTCGAGTGAGAACCGGTGGGGGCACAACCAGTGCACCCACTGGGTGTAGTCCCCGAGACCATGGTCGACTGCGGGCAGACGGCTGTGGTCTAAAATAGGGCCATTTTTTTACTCCTTCCACTCATACTGGGCGGATCGCGTCAAGTGGGAACCAGTGGGGGCATGCCAAGTGCACCCACTGGGTGTAGTCCTCGAGGCTACTGTTGAATGTTTGATTCGGCAGTAGTCTTAGAACTCATTTGGCGTAATAATTCAATCTTTGCACCTTATCGCTCGGAAGCAACTGTCCCTTGATCTTGTCGACTGACTTGTCTTATTTGTTGACTTCAGAAATCTATTGAGTTCGGAACTCAGTTTGCTGAACTTGAGAACAAGTTGATCCAACTCAACCTCGACCTGGAGCTGGCCAAGAATTTGCGGAAGGCTAAGGATGAAGCATCTGGTATGAAAGGTACATAAATTGTCGACTGTTTTTGAATGAATGTGCACAGTGAAACCCAACAACTCCAAGCTCATCTGACGAGCGCTATTTCTTATAGACCAAATGAAGCGAGCTCTGGAACAGAAGGACCTCGACTTGGCAGCGGCGCAACATAAGGCGTAGGAGAAAACAAAACTTGCTGACTAGAAGCTGGCTTCAGTCGGCAAGTTGGAAGAAGAGAATGCTAATCTGAAGACTGCCCTTGACGAGGCTAACAAAGAAGTAACACGGCTGAAGAAGGACAAGTTGGCTCTGGACGGCAAAGTTGGAGATCTAACCCAGAAGAGGGACGAGCTAGAGACTTGTCTTGGAGGACTCACCAAGAAGATGTTCCTTATGCTTCAAGGTATTTTCTTCTGTCCGACTGATTCGTAACCGTCGACTCGTGATCCAACCGTCGACTCACTATTTCTTTGCATGTGCAGAATTCTGCCAAAACTTCGAGGAAGAGACAGGGCGGATCGAGACGGGTCTGCATCCCATCAATTCTCCCGTCAAGGATGAGGTCGCGATGAACATGTTGCGGCTGGAATCTCGACTTGCCAGTGTCACGGGCTATCTTGCACGACTGAAGGTGGCGGTGTCGCGGATTGACACGGCGCTCTAGCGGGGACTGGTGCTCCAAAATGACCTCGAGTTTCTGATGACTCGGCTGAATGAGATCCCTGGTCGAGTGTAGGAATGGAAGAAGTCGTCTGCTCGGTGTGGTGGTGACATGGCTCTGTCTCTGGTTCGTGTCCATTGCAAGGAGCCTAAGGAAGAGAAGTTGGCGGCTCTCAAGTTCGCCAACAACAAGAAGCTTCAGTTCCAGTCATTCATGGAGACTTTTATCGACGCTGCCACCCGCATTGCTGATGGAATCGACCTGGACGAATTTGTTGAGCCTGCAAGCCCTCCTCCCGCGGAGTGAACAAACTTTATGCCTTGATCCAATTTGCCTCGGAATGCCGAGTGATTTTGTAACTGTTAAACTCTTTCAGGCCCGATGCCGGAGTACATTCGCTCGAACCTTGCGGGATTTATCTGAACTTGGTTTCCCTTGGAATATGATTGCTTTGTTTTCACCGGTTTCAGACCTTTTGATTCCGAGTGAACCTTGGTACTTCACTCGGAATGGATGTTGTACTCGTGCCGTCGCTCGGAGTGCGACGGTACGTTGTACTTGTGGCGCAGCTCGGAGTGCGACGGTACATTGTACTTGTGGCGCAGCTCGGAGTGCAAAGGTACGTTGTACTGGTGGTGTAGCTCGGAGTGCAAAGTTACGTTGTACTTGTGGTGTAACTCAGAGTGCAACCATACGTTGTACTTACGGCGTAGCTCGGTGTGCAACCAAGTCTCCGAGTGAGAGGGTTGCTCTTCACTCGGAGTGTTTTTTGAAACTTAGGCGAGTACGGGGTCGCAGCTAAGCCCCCGAGTGAGAGGGTTACTCTTCACTCGGAGTGTTTTTGAAACTTAGGCGAGTACGGGGTCGCAGCTAAGCCTCCAAGTGAGAGGGTTGTCCTTCACTCGGAGTGTTTTTTGAAACTTAGGCGAGTACGGGGTCGCAGCTAAGCCCCCGAGTGAGAGGGTTGCTCTTCACTCGGAGTGTTCTTGAAACTTAGGCGAGTACGGGGTCTCAACTAAGCCTCCGAGTGAGAGGGTTGCTCTTCACTCGGAGTGTTTTCGACACTTAGGCGAGTACGGGGTCACAGCTAAGCCCCCGAGTGAGAGGGTTGATCTTCACTCGGAGTGTTTTTGAAACTTAGTGAATTGGATTCGCGGCTAAGCCACCCACTAGGGGATTTGAACATAGGTGTTTCCGGAACAATCATAGAGATACTGCCAAAAACTTGTCTTTGATAAGCAAACTGACGGATTCTTATTACAACTCGTCCATTCGAGTATTTCAGGTGTAGAAACGGCGGAGCGGATCCGCATTCCATGAGCGTGGCTCGTCTATTTTCTTGGCAATGTTATAGAGGTGATACACCCCGTTGTGGAGCACTTTGGTGATGATGAAGGGGCCTTCATAGGCCGGAGCAAGCTTGTGAGGTCGTTTCTGATGTACTCGGAGTACAAGGTCTCCTTCTTGAAATGCTCGACCTCTGACATTGCGTGCATGGAATTGACGTAGGTCTTATTGATAGATGGTCGACCGGATCAGAGCCATTTCGCGTTCTTCCTCCAGGAGATCAACTACATCTTGGCGTGCCTGTTCTGCCTCAGTTTCTGAGAAGAGTTCCACCCGGGGAGCGTTGTGTAGCAAATCACTCGGAAGGAGAGCCCCAACGCCATACACCATAAAGAAGGGAGTCCGACCAGTCAACTAGTTTGGAGTTGTTCTCAGTCCCCACAAAACAGATGGCAACTCACTCACCCAAGCTCCAGCAGCATGCTTGAGATCGCGCATCAGTCGTGGCTTCAGTCCTTGAAGGATTAAACCATTCACCCTTTCTGCCTGCCCATTCGACTACGGATGCGAGACAGATGCATAGTCGAATCGAGTGCCCTGGGAGGCACAGAATGCCCTGAACTCATCGGAATCAAAGTTGGAGCCATTATCTATGATAATACTATGAGGGAGTCCATATCTGAATATCAGCTCCCTTATGAAACTGATGGCGGTGCTTGAATCAAGATTTTTATAGGCTTGGCTTCGATCCATTTAGTGAACTTGTCGACTGCCACAAGCAAATGAGTGAAACCGCTTCTGCCAGTCCTGAAGAGCCCAACCATGTCCAACCCCCAAACGGCAAATGGCCAGACCAGCGTAATAGTCTTCAAGGCAGATGCAGGCTTGTGACACATGTTTGAATAGAACTGACAACCTTCGCACTTGTCGACTATATCTTTCGCCATCTCATTTGCTCGCGGCCAGTAGAATCCGGCTCAGTATGCTTTGGCAACAATGGCCCGAGAGGACGCATGATGACCATAGGTCCCCGAGTGGATCTCATTCAAAATCATTCGACCTTCCTCCGGGGAAATGCAACGTTGGGCGACTCCTATGACACTTTCTATGTAAAGCTGCCCTCTTATCACGGTGAAGGCTTTGGATCGATGGACAATTTGGCGAGCCTGGCTACTTCTCAAGCTTGCGTTGTATTCCCTCGAAGAGGAAAGGGTGATGCAGCACAGTAGCGCAAGTATTTCCCTCAGTTTTTGAGAACCAAGGTATCAATCCAGTAGGAGACCATGCATGAGTCCCTCGCACCTGCACAAACAAATAAGAACTTTGCAGCCAACGCGATAAGGGGTTGTCAATCCCTTTACGGTCACTTACGAAAGTGAGATCTGATAGATAGGATAGTATAATATTTTTAGTATTTTTTATATAAGAACATAAAGTAAATAAAGCAAATAAGCAACGGCAAAAGAAATTGAAGTAAAGTAATATGATAAAGATAGACCCGGGGGCCATAGGTTTCACTAGTGGCTTCTCTCATGATAGATGAATTCTATGGAGGGTGAACAAATTATTGTCGAGCAATTGATAGAAAAGCGCATAGTTATGAGAATATCTAGGCATGATCATTGTATATAGGCATCACGTCCGTGATAAGTAGACCGAAACGATTATGCATCTACAACTATTACTCCACACATCGACCGCTATCCAGCATGCATCAAGAGTATTAAGTTCATAAGAACAGAGTAATGCTTTAAGCAAGATGACATGATGTAGAGGGATAAACTCAAGCAATATGATATAAACCCCATCTTTTTATCCTCGATGGCAACAATACAATACGCGCCTTGTTGCCCCTGCTATCACTGGGAAAGGACACCGCAAGATTGAACCCAAAGCCAAGCACTTCTCCCATTGTAAGAACTATAGATCTAGTAGGCCAAACCAAACCAATAATTCGAAGAGACTTGCAAGGATATTATAATCATACATAAAAGATTTCAGAAAAGAATCAAATATTGTTCATAGATAATCTTGATCATAAACCCACAATTCATCGGATCTCGACAAACACACCACAAAAAGATTACATCGAATAGATCTCCTCGAAGATCGAGGAGAACTTTGTATTGAGATCCAAAAAGAGAGAAGAAGCCATCTAGCTAATAACTATGGACCCATAGGTCTGTGGTAAACTACTCACAACTCATTGGTGAGGCTATGGTGTTGATGTAGAAGCACTCCATGGTAGATTCCCCTCCGACGGAGCTCCAGAACAGGCCCCAAGATGGGATCTCATGGGAACAGAAGGTTGCGGCGGTGGAATTAGGGATTTCTCTGTTGCCTCGATGTTTTCAGGGTATATGGATATATATAGGAGGAAGGAAGGCATCGTGGGAGCCAGAGGGAGCCCACGAGGGTGGGGGCGTGCCTAGGGGGAGGGGCACGCCCTGGACCCTCGTGGCCACCTCCTTCGTTCCCTCGCATGTACTCCAAGTCTTCTGGGTAGATACGGTTCCAAAAATAACTCTCTCGAAGGTTTCATTCCGTTTGGACTCCGTTTGATATCCCTTTTCCGCGAAACCCTGAAATAGGCAAAAAAACAGCAATTTGCACTGGGACTTGGGTTAGTAGGTTAGTCCCAAAAATAATATAAAAGTGTACAATAAAGCCCATTAAACATGCAAAACAGAATATATAAAAGCATGGAACAATAAAAAATTATAGATACGTTGGAGACGTATCAAGCATCCCCAAGCTTAATTCTTGCACGTCCTTGAGAGGTAAATGATAAAAACAGAATTTTTGATGTGGAATGCTTACTAACATAATTCTCAATGTAATTCTCTTTATTGTGGCATGAGTGTTCAGAATAGAAAGATTCAAGACAAAAGTCTATATTGACATAAGGAATAATAATACTTCATGCATACTAACAAAGCAATCATGTCTTCTCAAAATAACATGGCCAAAGAAAGTTATCCCTACAAAATCATATAGTCTAGCTATGCTCCCTCTTCATCACACAAAATATTCATATCATGCACAACCCCTGTTTCAGCCAAGCAATTGTTTTCATACTCAAATTTTTTCAAACCTTTCAACTTTCACGCAATACATGAGCGTGAGCCATGGATATAGCACTATAGGTGTAATAGAGTGGTGGTTGTGGAGAAGACAAACAGGAGGAAGATAGTCTCACATCAACTAGGCGTATCAATGGGCTATGGAGATGCCCATCAATAGATATCAATGTGAGTGAGTAGGGATTACCATGCAACGGATGCACTAGAGCTATAAGTGTATGAAAGCTCATCAAAACAAACTAAGTGGGTGTGCATCCAACTTGCTTGCTCATGAAGACCTAGGGCATTTGAGGAAGCCCATCGTTGGAATATAAAAGCCAAGTTCTATAATGAAAATTCCCACAAGTATATGAAAGTGACAAAACAAGAGACTCTCTATCATGAGGATCATGGTGCTACTTTGGAGCACAAGTGTGGAAAAGGATAGTAGCATTGTCCCTTCTCTCTTTTCTCTCATTTTTTGGAGGGACTTTCTCTTTTATTTTTTTTATTTAGCCCCTCTCTATATTTTTTTTGGGGCCATCTTTATTTTAATTTGGCCTTTCCTCACATAGGACAATGCTCTAATGATGAAGATCATCACACTTTTATTGACTTACAACTCAAAGAATACAACTCGAAGCTAGAACAAAATATGACTCTATGTGAATGATGATGAAGCATGTCATATGAATGGAACGGTGGAAAGTTGCATGGCAATATATCTCGGAATGGCTATGGAAATGCCATGATAGGTAAGTATGGTGGTTGTTTTGAGGAAGGTATATGGTGGGTGTATGGCACCGGCGAGAGTTGTGTGGTACAAGAGAGAATAGCAAAGGTGGAAGGGTGAGAGTGCGTATAATCCAGGGACTCAACATTAGTCATAAAGAACTCATATACTTATTGCAAAAATTTATGATTCATCAAAACAAAGTAATCAACGCATGCTCCTAGGGGAAGGGTTGGTAGGAGTTAACCATCTCGCGATCCCGACCTCCACACAAAGGATGACACTCAATAAATACCTCATGCTCTAACTTCGTCACATAGCGGTTCACCATACGTGCATGCTACGGGAATCACAAACTTTAACACAAGTATTCCTCAAATTAATTACTCCAATAGCATGACTCCAATATCACCATACTCATATCTCAAAACAATCATCAAGTATCAAACTTCTCATCATATTCACTGCTCTTAATATGAAAGTTTTTACTATATTCATCTTGGATGCCTATCATATTAGGACTAATTTTATAACCAAAGCACATTACCATGCTGTTCTAAAAGACTCTAAAAATATATAAGTGAAGCATGAGAGATCATCAATTTCTTCAAAATAAAACCACCACCGTGCTCTAAAAGGTATAAGTGAAGCACTAGAGCAAAAATATCTAGCTCAAAAGATATAAGTGAAGCACATAGAGTATTCTGATAAATTCTAAGTCATATTTATCTCTCTCAAAAGGTGTGTCCAGAAAGGATGATTGTGGCAAACTAAAAATCAAAGACTCAAATCATACATGACGCTCCAAGCAAAACACATATCATGTTGTGAATAAAAATATAGTCTCAAGTATAGTTACCGATAGATGAAGACGAAAGAGGAGATGCCTTTCCGGGGCATCCCCAAGATTAGGCTTTTGGTTGTCCTGGAATTTTACCTTGGGGTGCCTTGAGCATCCCCAAGCTTAGGCTCTTGCCACTCTTTGTTCCATAGTCCATCAAAGCCATACTCAAAACTTGAAAACCTCACAACACAAAACTTAGCCAAATATCTCGTGAGCTTCGTTAGTATAAGAAAGCAAACCACCACTCAAAGGTACTGTAATGAACTCATTCTTTGTTTATATTGGTGTTAAACCTACTGTATTCCAACTTCTCTATGATTCATACCCTCTGATACTACTCATAGATGCATCAAAATAAGCAAACAACACACAAAAAAAAGAATATGTCAAAAACAGAACAGTCTGTAGCAATCTGTAACTTTCGAATACTTCTGTATCTCCAAAAAAAATTAAAAAAAATTGTAAACGTGAGGAATTTGTCTATTAATCGCCTGCAAAAATAATCAACTAAATAGCACTCTCCAGAAAAAAAAATACAGCTAAACTCGTGAGCGCTAAAGTTTCTATTTTTTACAGCATGAATATATAAACTTCACACAAGTCTTCCCAAAGGTTCTACTTGGCACAAACACTAATTAAAATACAAAACCACATCTAAAAAGAAGCTAGATGCAATATTTATTCCTAAACAGAAGCAAAAACAAATAAAATAAAATTGGGTTGCCTCCCAACAAGCTCTTTCTTTATAGCCATTAAGATAGGCTTGAGAATTCAATGCTGCTCACATGAAAGATAAGTATTGAAGCACAAAGAGAGCATAATATAGCATGTGAAAATCACATCTCATTCTAACATACTTCCTATGCATAGGCATAATATAGGAAAACAAATTATCAATACTAGTGAGATCTAGCATATGCAAGGAAGAAGAAAGAAACAATAGCAATCTCAACATAACGAGAGGTAATTTAGTAACACAAAAATTTCTACAACCATATTTTACTCTCTCATAATAATTGCATGTAGGATCATAAGCAAATTCAACAGTATAGTTATGATATAACATATTCTCAACACGATCCACATGCATACGAAGTTGACACTCTTCCAAAATAGTGGGATCAACTTTAACTAAAGTCATGACCTCTCCAAACCCACTTTTAATATTTTTGCAAACATTATTACCAATCTCATATATATCATGGGGCTTAAATAAATTTTCAAGATCATAAGAAGAATCACCCCAATCATGATCATTGCAACAAGTAGTGGACATAGCAATACTAGCATCCCCAAGCTTAGGGTTTTGCATATCATTAACACAATTGACATTAATATAATTTACAATAGTATCATTGCAATCATGTTTTTCATTTAAGCAGCTATCGTGAATCACTTTTTCTTTTAACAATTCCTCACAATTTTTAGATTCATGAATTTCAAGCAAAATCCCATAAAGATAATCTAGTGCACACATAGCAATTGGTTCAACATAATTGGATCTTTTAAAAAGATTAGCAAGTGGACGAGGATCCATAATTTAGCAAGCGAAGATGCAAGCTAATAGAGGGCACATAGCAACACAAGCAAATAGAAAGGCGGACGGAAAAAGGGCCAATAAAACGGCAAAGGTGAAGTGGGGGAGAGGAAAATAAGAGGCAAATAATGTAATGCAAAGGATAAGGGTTTGCCATAGGTACTTGGTATATGACTTTTGCGTAAACCTCCCCGGCAACGGCGCCAGAAATTCTTCTTGCTACTTCTCGAGCTTGCGTTGTATTCCCTCGAAGAGGAAAGGGTGATGCAGCACAGTAGCGCAAGTATTTCCCTCAGTTTTTGAGAACCAAGGTATCAATCCAGTAGGAGACCACGCATGAGTCCCTCGCACCTGCACAAACGAATATCTAGGCATGATCATTATATATAGGCATCATGTCCGTGATAAGTAGACCGAAACGATTCTGCATCTACTACTATTACTCCACACATCGACCGCTATCCAGCATGCATCTAGAGTATTAAGTTCATAAGAATAGATTAATGCTTTAAGCAAGATGACATGATGTAGAGGGATAAACTCAAGCAATATGGTATAAACCCCATCTTTTTATCCTTGATGGCAACAATACAATACGTGCCTTGCTGCCCCTGCTGTCACTGGGAAAGGACACTGCAAGATTGAACCCAAATCCAAGCACTTCTCCCATTGCAAGAACTATAAATCTAGTAGGCCAAACCAAACCAATAATTCGAAGAGACTTGCAGGGATATTATAATCATACATAAAAGATTTCAGAAAAGAATCAAATATTGTTCATACATAATCTTGATCATAAACCCACAATTCATCCGATCTCGACAAACACACTGCAAAAAGATTACATCGAATAGATCTCCTCGAAGATCGGGGAGAACTTTGTATTGAGATCCAAAAAGAAAGAAGAAGCCATCTAGCTAATAACTATGGACCCGTAGGTCTATGGTAAACTACTCACAACTCATTTGTGACGCTATGGTGTTGATGTAGAAGCACTCCGTGGTAGATCCCCCCTCCGGCGGAGCTCCGGAACATGCCCCAAGATGGGATCTCACGGGAACAGAAGGTTGCGGCGGTGGAATTAGGGTTTTCTCTGTTGCCTCGATCTTTTCTGGGTATATGGATATATATAGGAGGAAGGAGGGCATCGGGGGAGCCAGAGGGGGCCCACGAGGGTGGGGGCGCGCCCTGGACCCTCGTGGCCACCTCCTTCGTTCCCTCGCGTGTACTCCAAGTCTTCTGGGTAGATATAGTTCCAAAAATAACTCTCTCGAAGGTTTCATTCCGTTTGGACTCCATTTGATATCCCTTTTCTGCGAAACCCTGAAATAGGCAAAAAAAACAGCAATTTGCACTGGGCCTTGGGTTAGTAGGTTAGGCCCAAAAATAATATAAAAGTGTATAATAAAGCCCACTAAACATCCAAAACATAATATATAATAGCATGGAACAATCAAAAATTATAGATACGTTGGAGACGTATCAAGCCTCATCTTCGTCCTCTGGGAGTTCCTGCCAGAGCAGGTATGCGATATACGGCACTGTCTGGTCGGGGGTGATCACTAAAACCTCCATGACCAAGTCGATTACAGCTGGGACTTCGATCTGAGTCGGATCGGTTGTGGGGGCTCTTCTGTGAAGGGATTTTCCTTGACTGATGGGGTGCGGAGATGCTCCAAGAACACATTACTGGGGTTCCGAGTGGAACCTAGCTTCGCCAGATCTCAACAAGTTGATTCTTGATTCTAGGTACGTGGTGGAGCTCCAACCCTTCAAACTTCTTCTCTAACTTTCTCACTGCATTGCAATAACCAGTCACTGCGTTGCAATAACATCTCAGCAAGTAGATTGACCACTAAGTCTAAGTCGCCGTACACCATCAGGCGACGGACGCCGAGTGAGATGGCCATACGCAACTCATACAAAAGTGCATCATACTCAGCTTCATTGTTTGAAGAATCAAAGTGAATTTGGAGGACACAGCTGAGCTTGTCGCCTCTGGGGGACACCAAAACCACACCTGCACCAGATCCACTCAGCATCTTGGATCCATCAAAAAACATAGTCCAATGATCCGACTGAAGTTGAGTCGGTTGCTCTTGTTCAATCCACTCGGCAACGAAATCTTCTATTGCCTGAGACTTGATTGCTTTCTTTGCCTCGAACTTGATATATAAAGGAAGGAGTTCAATCGCCCATTTAGCCACTTTACCAGTTGCATCCCGATTGTTCAGAATTTTAGATAATGGAGCATCGCTGACGACTGAAATTGAGTGGTCTGAAAAGTAATGCGCAACTTTCTTCGCGGTCAAGTAGATTCCATACACAAGCTTCTGATAATGTGTATATCTCTGCTTGGACGGAGTCAAGACTTCAGAAATGTAGTAGACCGGGTGTTGAACTTTGTAGGCCTTGCCTTCTTCTTCCCGCTCGACTGTGAGTACTGGGCTGATAACTTGTCCAGTGGCCACGATATATAATAACAAAGTCTCTTTGCTGACTGGGGCATCAAGCACTGGCTGGGCGGAAAGCAGGACTTTGAGCTCCTGAAACGCTGATTCAGCTTCAGGATTCCACTCGAACTTGTCAGACTTCTTCATCAGTTGGTAAAGAGGTAATGCCTTTTCACCAAGGCGCGAGATGAATTGACTCAATGCAGTCAAACAACTAGTAAGCTTCTGAATGTCGTGCACACGCACGGGGCGCTTCATTCGGAGGATTGTGCTGACCTTTTATGGGTTTGCGTAGATTCCTTGTTCGGAAATGAGAAAACCGAGTAACTTACCACCTGGGACTCCGAATGTGCACTTCGACGGGTTGAACTTGATATCATAACTTCTCAAGTTTGCAAATGTTTCAGTGAGGTCAGCCAGTAGGTCGGAACCTTTACGTGACTTGACCACAATGTCATCCATGTATGCTTCCACATTCGGACTGATCTGTTTCAGCACACACTTCTGAATCATGCGCATGAAAGTGGCGCCAACATTCTTGAGGCCAAAAGGCATGGTAACATTGCAAAAACACCCGAATGGGGTGATGAAGGCTGTTTTTATTTTTTCAGGCCCATACAGTCGGATCTAATGGTACCCGGAATATGCGTCTAGAAAGGACAAACGCTCACACCCTGCAGTCGAGTGGATAATTTGATCAATGCGGTGGGAGAGGAAAGTGATCTTTCGGGCAGGCCCAATTGATATGTTTGAAATCGATGCACATGCGGAGTGGCTTGTCTTTCTTGGCGACCATGACAACATTGGCAAGCCACTCGGAGTGGTATATCTCGTGGATGAACTCAGCTGCCGAGCCACCTCCTCGCCAATCGCTTTTCTCTTCTCCGCGGTGGATGGACGGAGATGCTCTTTGACGGGTTTTGCTTTAGGGTTGACTCAAAAACGGTGTTCAACCAGTTCCCTGGGTACACCCGGCATGTCGGATGGTTTCCATGCAAAGATGTCCCGGTTCTCACGGAGGAACTGGATGAGTGCTTCTTCCTATTTGCTGTCCAGTGTTGTTGAGATGTGAGTCGGAGCAGCATTGGGATCAGTCGGATGAATATGCACGGGTTTGTCTCTCCGGCCGACTGAAACGCAGACTCAGAAGCAGTTTTCTTGGCTCGCAACAAATTACTCGGATCCGCATTCTTCTGATACTCTTCCATCTCTACTGCTACCATATGCTCATCAGCAATTTTTTAGCCCTTCTGGAAGCACTCTTCTGCTTTTTGCCTATCTCCAGGACTGTGATCACGCCGTTGGGACCCGACATCTTTAGCTTGAGGTACACATAACACGGTCGAGCCATGAAACGGGCGTACGCAGGCCTTCCCAGAATTGCATGGTAAGCACTGTGAAAACCCACCACCTCAAACGTCAACGTTTCCTTGCAGTAATTGTTTGAATCACCGAAAACCACATCAAGAGTGATCTGACCGAGCGAGTCGGCTTTCTTCCCAGGGATGACACCGTGGAACCGCATGTTGCTCTCACTCAGCTTGGACATCGGAATGCCCATCCCACGGAGGGTCTCAGCATACAAGATATTCAAACCACTGCCGCCATCCATCAAAACCTTGGTCAGTCGAGTGCCTTCAACAACTGGGTCGACCACCAACGCTTGCCGCCCAGGGGTAGCAATGCGCGTTAGATGGTTGGACTGGTCGAATGTAATGGGAGTCTTTGACCATTTCAAGTACGTCGTTGTTGCCGGAGCAACCATGTTCACTTCCCTGTTGATGACTTTCAGTCGACTCTTGCTCTCGATGTCAGCAAAAATCATCAAAGTGGAATTGATATTGGGGTAACCACCATCCTCCTCTTTGTCTTCATCCTTATCAAATTCCTTCTCTCTCTCATTGGTCTGACCCTCTCAGAAGCTCTGAATCAGGAGTCGACACTGTCGAGTGGTATGCTTAGGGTAGATGAAATTCTCCTCTTCATCCTTCTTAGTGTGTATATGACACAGTAAATCAAGCACATCATTTCACGCTTGATCCTTCACTTTCTTGGGGATCTACGTTAGGTTTTCCTTTGTTCTTCCCCTGGTTCACGACTGCGGCCTCACCAGGAGCTGCGGGTTCAGCCTTGCGCTTTTGTTTCCGACCGGAATTTCCATCATCCTGGGCAACTGGTTTGCTTTTGTCACTGTGGAGTCGGTTCGCTTCCTCGCCATTAGCGTACCAACTGGCTATTTCCATCATCCGAGCCAGAGACATGTCTCCTATCCGAACAAATTTCAGGTTAAGCTCTCGGTACCGAATGCCCTCCTTGAAGGCGCAGACTGCCTGATGTTCTGATACATTCTCTACGGTGTGATGAAGAGTGGTCCACATCTGTGTATAGTCTCTCAAAGTTTCATTCGGCTTTTGGACGCAATGCTGCAATTCCGCCAGCTCGGCTGGTCGTTTGCAAGTGCCTTCAAAGGTCCTGACAAACACTCGGGTCAATTCTTCCTAGGTGAATATGCTACTAGGAGCCAACTGATTCAACCAAGCTCTGGCTGAGCCTTCCAGCATCAAAGGGAGGTGCTTCATGGCTACATCATCATTGCCGCCACCAATCTGCATAGCCACTCGGTAATCCTATAGCCAAGTATCTGGCTTTGACTCATCAGTGAACTTGCTCACCCCTGCTGCCAACCTGAAGTTGGGAGGGATCTCAGTGGCCTTGATGGCTCTGCTGAAACATTCGGGCCCAGAAGCATGTAATCTGCCGCCACACGGACGGTCTCTGTCCTACCCTTCTCTGTGTGCCTGGTTTTTCTCGACCAGGCCTTGCACAAGAATCGATCTTGCATCAAAGCCGGGCTTTCTGGTATCTACTAGGATCCTTCGCTCGTCACCATGCGGGCGCCTTCCATTGAACTGCCGGGGCGAATACGATCCGCTCCTCAAAAGTGGCGTAGGCACTCGACGGCGGTCATCTCGGCCGAGTCAACGGTCATACTAATAATAGTTCCGACCCAGATGTTGCTCTTGGCGGTGCCCACGACCCTCACGCCGCGGGAGCGATCTTGGGCTGTGAGCCGACCAGACTGTGTCCGCCGCTACGGACCTGCTATGAATTCTGTCGCGCGACTGGGAAACGGCTGAATTTTGTTCACCTGCTGCTCGGAGCAGCGCTTGAATCTGCAGCAAACCTCTTCCAGCTTCCGATTGGGATGGCTGGATCGATTCTGCTATACGGGCTGTGATACGTCCGCAGCCTATCTATAATTTTTTATTGTTCCATGCTATTATTTATGTAGTCTTGGATGTTTAATGGACTTTATCATTCACTTTTATATCATTTTTGGGACTAACCTACTAACCCAAAGGCCCAGTCTAGATTGCTATTTTTTGCCTGTTTCAGGGTTTTGCAGAAAAAGAATATCAAACGGAGTCGAAACGGAAAGAAACCTTCGCGAGAGATATTTTTGGAGAAAATCATGCACAGGAAGCTTGAGAACCACGTCAGGAGATCGAGGGGCTGCCCACGAGGGTGGGGGCACGCCCCCCTTCCCAGGGTGCGCCCCCTGCCCCGTGGCCCCCTCGAGCGTCCCCCGGTGCCCTCCTTCTTCCTATATAAGTCCAAGTACCCCAAAAACTTCGTGAACAGAGAGAAAACCCTAATTCCACTGCCGTAACATTCTGTTCCAGTGAGATCCCATCTTGGAGCCTGTTCCGGAGCTCCACCGAAGGGGGATCCATCATGGAGTTCTTCATCATCATCATCATCGCCCTCACCATGAGTTGTGAGTAGTTTACCACAGACCTTCGTGTCCATAGCTAGTATCTAGATGGCTTCTTCTTCTCTCTCAGGATCTTAATACAAAGTTCTCCTCGGTCTTCGAGGAGATCCGTTCGATGTAATCTCTTTTTGCGGTGTGTTTGTCGAGATCCGATGAATTGTGGGTTTATGATCAAGGTTATCTATGAAAGATATTTGGTTCTTCTCTGAACTTTTTATGTGTGCTCATAATATCCGTGCAAGTCTCTTCGAATTATTGGTTTGGTTTGGTCTACTAGATCTATAGTTCTTGCAATGAGAGAAGTGCTTGGCTTTGGGTTCTATCTTGCGGTGTCCTTTCCCAATGATAGTAGGGGAAGCAAGGCACGTATTGTATTGTTGCCATCAAGGATAAAAAGATGGGGTTTACATCATATTGCTTGAGTTTATCCCTCTACATCATGTCATCTTGCTTAAGCCGTTACTCTGTTCTTATGAACTCAATACACTAGATGCATGCTGGATAGCGGTCGATGTGTGGAGTAATAGTATTAGATGCAGGCAGGAGTCGGTCTACTTGTCTCGGACGTGATGCCTATATACAATGATCATGCCTAGATAATCTCATAATTATTCACTTTTCTATCAATTGCTCGACAGTAATTTGTTTACTCGCCGTAGAATATCGCTATCATGAGAGAAGCCACTAGAGAAAACTATGGCCCCCGGGTCTATTCTCAACATATCAATCTACATCTACTTTACTTTTTCCGCTTTTACTTTCTGTTCTTATAAACAAAAATACCAAAAATATAAACTATCATCTCTATCAGATCTAACTTTTGTATGTGACCGTAAAGGGATTGACAACCCCTTATCGTGTTGGCTGTGAAGTTCTTATTTGTTTGTGGAGGTGCGAGGGACTCGCACGTGGTCTCCTACTGGATTGATACCTTGGTTCTCAAAAACTGAGGGAAATACTTACGCTGCTGTGTTGCATCTCCCTTTCCTCTTCGTGGGAATACAAGGCAAGCTCAAGAGGTAGCACGAAGAATTTCTAGCACCGTTGCCCGGGAGGCATACGCAAAAGTCATATACCAAGTACCTATCACAAACCCTTATCCTTCGCATTACATTTATTTGCCTCTCGTTTTCCTCTCCCCCACTTCACCCTTGCTGTTTTATTTGCCCTTCTTCCGCCATGTGTTTATCGTTCGCTTGCTCCTTGTTTGCTCGTGTGTTATTTGCTTGCCTGATTTCCCTCATCTATGAGATGGGGGACGATCCTATCGATAAGGGTAGTAATGTCGAGGGCAACGTCTATGTTGATCCCCCGGATGAAGCTACCACTATACATATTAAGAAATTCCGGGTTGGTAGCGGTAATATTATTGGAAAAGGAGTTCTTCAAGACTTCTTCACTTGTGTCGGTGCATTACCTAATGTGGGTGGCTCTATTCTTCACAGAACTACTAGCCTTGCAGATGTTGTATCTATGCTTATAGTAGAAAATGAAAGGCAATTTATCCATATGCATCCCTGTATTCAGAGAATCTTTTTGGAGTTCTCCAATATTGCGCATTCTTTTGTTAAGCGTGTTGCTACTATCTTTTTGGCTCATGAATTCAGATATATCATGAAAGAGGCCAGAGAAATCTTTGCTCATTACGGAGTAGATGTCGGTCGACCTCCTATAGAGGCTATCTTTTTTAATCAAGAAGACCTAAAGCAGTTGCGATCTCCTGATCATGTTGCTTTTAATGAAAACCTTAGAAAAAAGGTTCCTATTGAGATCTTGGTTGATAGAATTTCTGAGATGAACGATGATTTTGCTGTTCAAAACAATGGGTTAGGCTTCTCCCTTGAGCGAAGGCTTATGACCTTCTGCCAAAAGAATGCCTATAATGATGAATTGGTTATCCACTACAAAGGGCCAAAGGAGGAACATGTTCCTCCCGAGATTGATGTAGTGGACTTTTGTCCTATTAAATTTAGCATTTTGATTACTTTTTCTTCCCACAAAGGAAGCTTGCCGCTGAACATAGGGAATATGAGATGAGCTCTCGCGATATATCGTATCACTATGGTATTCCCTAGATTTATCTTGTATCGTGCCTAGCTAGGGGCGTAAAATGATAGCGCTTGTTGGGATACAACCCAATTTTATGTTTTTTTTGTTTTTTTTGCTGTTAGGGAATAAATATTGCATCTAGCCTCTGATTAGATGTGGTTTCATGTTTTTTTAGTGTTGTGCCAAGTAGAACCTTTGGGAAGACTTGAGTGAAGTTTATATGATCTTGCTGTGAAAAACAGAATTGTTAGTGCTCGCTAAAGTAGTCTTCAGATTTTTAATGGAGCGTGATTTTTAGTTGATTATTCTTGCAGATGATTGGTATACAAATTCCGCAAATTTACCAATTTATTTTGAATTTTTTGGAGTTCCAGAAGTAGTCGAAACCTGCAGATTACTACAGACTGTTCTGCTTTTGACACATTCTGTTTTTCGTGTGTTGTTTGCTTATTCCGATGCATCTATGAGTAGTATTGGAGGATATGAACCATAGATAAGTTGGAATACGGTAGGTTTAACACAAATATAAACAAAGAATGAATTCATTGCTGCCCCTTTGAGTAGTGGTTTGCTTTCTTATACTAACGAAGCTCACGAGAATTTTTGTCTAAGTTTTGTGTTGTGAAGTTTTCAAGTTTTGAGTATTGCTTTGATGGAATATGGAACAAGGAGTAGCAAAGGCCTAAGCTTGGGGATGCCCATGGCACACCAAGGAATTCAAGATAATCAAAAGCCTAAGCTTGGGGATGCCCCGGGAAGGCATCCCCTCTTTCGTCTTCATCCATCGGTAACTATACTTGGAGCTATATTTTTATTCGCAACATGTTATGTGTTTTGCTTGGAGCGTCATGTATAATTTGAGTCTTTGCTTGTTAGTTTGCCACAATCATCCTAGCTGGACACACCTATTTGAGAGAGTTAAATATGGCTTAGAAATTAATAGAACACTCTATGTGCTTCACTTATATCTTTTGAGTTGAATAGTTTTTTGCTCTAGTGCTTCACTTATATCTTTTAGAGCACGGCAGTGGTAATATTATGTAGAAATTTTTGAACTCTCATGCTTCACTTATATCTATTTGAGAGTCTATTAAAACAGCATGGTAATGTGTTTAGGCTAAAGAAACTAGTCTTCACATGATAGACAGCCAATGTCAATGTAGTAAAAAAAAATCACACCAAGTGCATTGAATAGAATGAGATGTTGGATACTTGATAATTGTTTTGAGATATGAGGATAGTGATATTATAGTCAAGCTAGTGGAGTTATTATGAAATTGAGAAATACTTGTGTTAAGGTTAGTGATTGACGTATCATGCACGTATGGTGAACCGCTATGTGATGAAGTTAGAGCATAAGGTATTTGTAGAGTGCCAACCTTTGTGTGGAGGTCGGGGGCGCGCGATGGTTAACTCCTACCAACCTCCCCCCTAGGAGCATGCGTTGATTACTTTGTTTTTATGACTCGTAGATTTTTGCAATAAGTATATGAGTTCTTATGACTAATGTTGAGTCGATGGATATTACACACTCTCACCCTTCCACCATTGCTAGCCTCTCTTGTATCGCGCAACTTTCGCCGGTGCCATAAACCCACTATATATCCTTCCTCAAAACAGCCACCATATTGTTCCTCAAAAGAGCAACCATACCTTCCTATCATGGCATTTTCATAGCCATTTCGAGATATATTGCCATGCAACTTTCCACCGTTCCGTTCATATGACACGCATCATATTGTCATATTGCCATGCATGATCATGTAGTTGACATCGCAGTTGTGGCAAAGCCACCATGCATAATTTTTCATATATATCACTCTTGATTCATTGCATATCCCGGTACACCGCCGGAGGCATTCATATAGAGTCATATTTTGTTGTTGTAGTATCGATTTGTAATTTCAAGTTGTAATGAAAGTGTGATGATCATCATTATTAGAGCATTGTCCCATGGGAGGAAAGGCTAAATCTATAAAGCCCCTCCGCAAAAAAAAGAAAAAAAAAAGGCCAAAGAGAAAAAAAAGGAAAGGCCCAAAAAAAGGAGAAAAGAAAAAAAAGAAAAATGGACAATTGCTACTATCTTCTTTTCTTGTGCTTCAAAGTAGCACCATGTTCTTCATTCTAGAGAGTCTCATGCTTAGTCACTTTCATATACTAGTGGGAATTTTCATTATAGAACTTGGCTTGTACATTCCAACGATGGGCTTCCTCAAATCCCTAGGTCTTCGTGAGCAAGCAAGTTGGATGCACACCCACTAGTTTCTTTTGTTGAGCTTTCATTCATATTTAGCTCTAGTGCATCCGTTGCATGGCAATCCCTACTCACTCACATTGATATCTATTGATGGGCATCTCCATAGCTCGTTGATACGCCTAGTCGATGTGAGACTATCTCCCTCCTTTTTGTCTTCTCCACAACCACCTCTATTCCACCCATAGTGCTATATCCATGGCTCACGCTCATGTATTGCGTGAAAGTTGAAAGGTTTGAAAAGATAGAGTATGAAAACAAATGCTTGGCTGAAACCAGGGCTGTGCATGATATGAATATTCTGTTTGATGAAGAGGGAGCATAGCCAGACTATATGATTTTGTAGGGATAACTTTCTTTAGCCATAGTATTTTGAGAAGACATGATTGCTTTGTTAGTATCCTTGAAGTATTGTTATTTCTTATGTCAATATAGACTTTTATCTTGAATCTTTCAGATCTGAACATTCATGCTACAATTAAGAGAATTACATTGAAAAACTATATTGGTTAGCATTCCACATCAAAAATTCTTTCTTTATCATTTACCTACTCAGGGTCGGGCAGGAATTAAGCTTGGGATGCTTGATACGTCTCCAACGTATCTATAATTTTTTATTGTTCCATGCTATTATTTATGAAGTCTTGGATGTTTAATGGGCTTTATCATTCACTTTCATATCATTTTTGGGGCTAACCTACTAACCCAAAGGCCCAGTCCAGATTGTTGTTTTTGCCTGTTTCAGGGTTTTTGTAGAAAAAGAATATCAAACGGAGTCCAAACGGAAAGAAACCTTCGCGAGAGATATTTTTGGAGAAAATCACGCACAGGAAGCTTGAGAACCACGTCAGGAGATCGAGGGGCTGCCCACGAGGGTGGGGGCGCCCCCCCCCCCCCTTCCCAGGGCGCGCTCCCCTGCCTCGTGGCCCCCTCGAACGTCCCCTAGTGCCCTCCTTCTTCTTATATAAGTCCACGTACCCTAGAAACTCCGTGAACAGAGAAAAACCCTAATTCCACCACCGTAGCTTCTGTTTCCGTGGAGATCCCATCTTGGAGCCTGTTTCAGAGCTCCACCGGAGGGGGATCCATCACGGAGGCCTTCTTCATCATCATCATTGCCCTCACCATGAGTTGTGAGTAGTTTACCACAGACATTCGGGTCCATAGCTAGTATCTAGATGACTTCTTCTGTCTCTGGATCTCAATACAAAGTTCTCCTCGATCTTCGAGGAGATCTATTCGATGTAATCTCTTTTTGCGGTGTGTTTGTCGAGATCCGATGAATTGTGGGTTTATGATCAAGGTTATCTATGAAAGATATTTGGTTCTTCTCTGAACTTTTTATGTGTGCTCATAATATCCTTGCAAGTCTCTTCTCTGAACTTTTTATGTGTGCTCATAATATCCTTGCAAGTCTCTTCGAATTATTGGTTTGGTTTGGCCTACTAGATCTATAGTTCTTGCAATGGGAGAAGTGCTTGGCTTTGGGTTAAATCTTGCGGTGTCCTTTCCCAATGACAGTAGGGGCAGCAATGCACGTATTGTATTGTTGCCATCGAGGATAAAAAGATGGGGTTTACATCATATTGCTTGAGTTTATCCCTCTACATCATGTCATCTTTCTAAAGGCGTTACTATGTTCTTATGAACTCAATACACTAGATGCATGCTGGATAGTGGTCGATGTGTGGAGTAATAGTAGTAGATGCAGGCAGGAGTCGGTCTACTTGTCTCGGACGTGATGCCTATATACAATGATCATGACTAGATAGTCTCATAATTATTCACTTTTCTATCAATTGCTCATCAGTATTTTGTTTACCCGCCGTAGAATATCGCTATCATGAGAGAAGCCTCTAGAGAAAACTATGGCCCCCGGGTCTATTCTCAACATATCAATCTACATCTACTTTACTTTTACCGCTTTTATTTGTTGTTCTTATAAACCAAAAATACCAAAAATATAAACTATCATCTCTATCAGATCTCACTTTCGTAAGTGACTGTAAAGGGATTGACAACCCCTTATCGCGTTGGCTGCGAAGTTCTTATTTGTTTGTGTAGGTGCGAGGGACTCGCGCGTGGTCTCCTACTGGATTGATACCTTGGTTCTCAAAAACTGAGGGAAATACTTACGCTACTGTGCAGCATCTCCCTTTCCTCTTCGGGGGAATACAACGCAAGCTCAAGAGGTAGCAATGACACACCCGGGACTATTTAAGAAGTCTATGCATCTTCTGATGCTGACTACTGGAAGGAAGATGTTTGCAGTGAAATGGATTCCATCTTAGCTAACAAAACCTAGGAAATCGTTGATCCTCCTTATGGGTGCAAACCTGTAGGATGTAAGTGGGGGTTCAAGAAAAAGCTTAGACCTGATGATACGATTGAAAAGTACAAGGCACAACTTGTGGCTAAGGGTTATACCCAGAAGGTGAAGACTATTTTGATACTTACTCACCTGTGGCTAGACTGACCACTATTCGTGTGCTACTATCACAGGCTGCCTCACACGGTCTTCTCGTTCATCAAATGGACGTTAAGACAACTTTCCTCAATGGAGAGTTAAAGGAGGAAATTTACATGGATCAGCCCGATGGTTTTATAGTACCCAGTCATCAAGGAAAGGTGTGCAAGTTATTAAAGTCTTTATATGGCCTTAAACAAGCTCCTAAGGAGTGGCATGAGAAGTTCGAAAGAACATTAACTGTTGTAGGCTGTGTAGTAAACGGCGGTGACAAGTGTGTGTACTATCGCCATGGTGGGGGCGAAGGAGTTATTCTTTGTCTATATGTCGATGACATATTGATCTTTGGAACCAAACTTGATTTAATCAAGGAGGTTAAGGATTTCTTTTCTCGCTGTTTTGAGATGAAGGATCTAGGAGTAGCTGATGTTATCTTAAACATTAGGCTGTTGAGAGATGAGAATGGTGGGATTACACTACTTCAGTCTCACTATGTGGAAAAGGTCTTGAGTCGTTTTGGGTATAGCGACTACCAGCCTTCTCCAACTCCATATGATGCTAGTGTGGTGCTTCAAAAGAATCGACGGATTGCTAGAGATCAACTGAGATACTCTCAGATTATTGGCTCGCTTATGTATTTGGTGAATGCCATGAGGCCTGACATCTCGTTCGCTGTGAGCAAACTGAGCCGGTTTGTGTCAAAACCGGGAGATGATCATTGGCGTGCGCTTGAGAGAGTTATGCGCTACTTGAAAGGCACTACGGGCTATGGGATTCACTACATCGGGTATCCAAGAGTACTGGAGGGTTATAGTGACTCAAACTGGATATCTGATGCTGATGAGATTAAGGCCACAGGTGGTTATGTTTTTACACTTGGTGGTGGCGCTATTTCCTGGAAATCTTGCAAGCAGACCATCTTAACGAGGTCAACTATGGAAGTAGAACTCACATCATTAGACATTTCCACTTTTGAAGCAGAGTGGCTTCGTGAACTCTGGATGGACTTACCTATGGTTAAAAAGCCAATACCCCCTATTCTGATGAACTGTGATCGTTAAGATAAACAGTTCTAAGGATAATATGAAGTCCTCAAGGTATGTGAAGAGGAGATTGAAATCTGACAGAAAATTGAAGAACTCTGGAGTTATTACGTTTGATTATATCCAAACATCGAAAAACTTGGCAGATCACTTCACAAAGGGTTTATCACGTAATGTGATAGATAATGCATCGATGGAGATTGGTTTGAGACCCACCGCATGAGTTGTCCACAGTGGTAACCCACTCTATGTGCTCTGAGATCCCGTGAAATAGAAGTGGGAGACAAGTTGTTGGTCAGCTGGGAATGGGAGGAGAGTATCCCTATATTAATTATACCACTCCGTGAAGATGCAATACTCTCCTGATCTTCATGGCAGGTTGATACTTATCTTAATGTGTTCCTGGTGGCTTATTCGGGTAAGCAAAGATGTTACCCTGCAAAGCAACTCTTGAGGAACACACATATATGAATTTGATTGTTAACTTCGCAGTCTGTGAGAATTGGGTGTTCTCTAATAAATTCATGAAAGTCCCTGGAGTATGACGTGGACGTTCCACCCGCGAGGAAGCCTTGCGGTAGACCAGTATTGGTCAAGAATTTGTGTGAAACTAGTATCGCGGAAAACTTGTAGTTCAAGGCATAGTCGACTTTTCAAGTTGTGATCTAGTGTAGCATAAATTTCTGAGTCGAAATTCAACTTTACAGTCTCCACTGAGTACCGGTATATAAATAATGTTTTGGAACTAAATGATGAGATGTGCCAATGAGAATTTGTGGGGGAATGTTGGAATTTTGCTAGTAGGCCTTTGGCCCAAAGCTCAACTAAAATTCTGAAATTCTCTTGGCCCATTCATGCACACATGTGAGTGGTGTGAGTGACACTAAAGTTTAGTCCCACCACGAAAGTTGAGAGAGAGTTGCACCTCTTTATAAGGTGGGATTTTCTACCACTTGCATGAGCATGAGAGGATGAGACCTACACGCGTGCTCCTCCTCCTCGCTCGTGTCGCCATGCCACGCCTCGTCACGACGCGCCACGGGTTGGGGGAATGAGCAGAGTCGAGGACAGAGCTATGCATATTGTCTATATTTTTGTTGCTTGGGAATAATTAATAAGTCATTAATTAATAATTAATAGACGCATTAATTAGTCAGCCATTTCTGATCCTTTTGGATCGTGGGGCTGTTACTCGGACGTGGGGTTTTCTCCACGACCTACCCGACCCGCATTATATAGTCAGGCAGACGTCAACCCTAGCCGCCGCCGAATCGTATGGTTTCGCACCACCATTCCATATCATTGCACCGCCACGCAAGTTTCTCCATCCCTCCTTCCAACGTGCACCGCGAGAAGGGACAGCAGGCCTCCGAAACCCCGCCTCTTGCGATCATGTACGAGAGAGGGTCGATCAGGTTTTTGGGGAGCGTGCTCGCACGACTGCTGGCAGCGACGACTTCGACAACAACGACTTCTTCCCCGACCTCGGCAACCTCTTCCTCAACGACATGGGCGACAAGACCAACGCCGGCGGTGCTGCTCCCGTTGCACCATATATGATTCCGTCCTTCTTGTTCGAGATCGTGGTAGAATTCATGTTTCTAGTATGTGCCCTAGATTTGATCGGTTTATCTGTTGTACTAGTCAGCATGTTTAGTACAATCTGTGTTACTGTCGTCATGATTTATTTCCTGTTTATTTGGATGAAATATCATAGTAATTTTCTCATATCTCCAACAGTAAGAGTGTCTATAGTCGAACATCTTAAACCCGCCTCATACGCCTGGGCGGGCCGCCTGGTCACTGACCGGTCACGTTTTTTGACTCAGACGGATGCGTCAAACGGACCTCAAACGTCCGGGTTGACCGGCTCCCCCATATCCAGCCCAAATATGGGGCGGATATAGGACGCACGGGTACGCCCGCCACGTCAAACCAGGCCCATGCTGGTCCACCAGACCCCACATAAACCTCCCCATCCGCTCGACGGATCAAACCCTAGCCACTTCACTCCATTCCCCTCCACCATCCAAGCTCGTCTCCGGCACCTTCCGGTCGTCTCCGGCATGGCGGGCAAGGGATCCGAGTACTTCACCTCCAGATCCGTCGACCCCGAGCTCATCCCGCGCAGCCCCAAGGAGGAGATGGTCGTCCGTCTTGTGCTCCGCCACTGTCGGGGATATACCCCGCGGTATAAACCGCCAGATGTATGACCCGGCTGGAGTTTGGCGATTCACAGGCGACCCGCTTTGACCTGGCGGTTTACGATTCATTGGTAATCCGGCAGGCGGGTCAGAGGAACGACAAGACCCGGTGGCCCAACGGACGGTTCATGAAAGGCCGGTTCATTATATGGTGGGCTGGTTTATGAAGAAAGCATAAGGAATATTCTCCTACAAAGGAAGCAAGACTAGGACTCCTTGTAATAGAGTAATCCTAATCCTACTAGGACTAGCCATGTAACCCGCCTGTAATGCCCAGTATGGGATTATACCTCCTACGTGTCGAGGCACGACTTAAAGGTATAAGCCCATACTAGAATGATCTCAAGTATGGTATCTTTGCACGACTCATGTAAAAATAGGGATGAAATTGCAAAAGGATAGTTGGCTTACACTCGCCACGTCACACAATTCATTACATAAGCAAATCATCATCCAAATAACATCACAGTCTGACTACGGACGAAGATCCAAATGAAAGATACCAAATACATAAACCACAAGGTCCGAATCGCCCCTAGTAGAAACCACTACTGATCATCGGGATAGTGCACATAGTATCGACTACGTTCTTCATCGAACTCCCAGTACAGCTCCGTGCCGTCACCTGAGTAGTCCACCATAGTACCTGCATCTGGTGGTGTGTAGAATCTGTGAGCCACGGAGGACTCAGCAATCCCGTTCCCGGGTAGAAAAACTATCTAAGCCTTGGGTGTGGAACAAGGCTGAAGAAAGATAAAAAGGTTGCAGCTGCACTAGCACTAGCTTACGTGTTTAGAGCGAGAAGAGAAGTGGCACGAGCGTCAAAGTGATCACGAAGTGATCCTATCTAAGCATGTCAATCATAACCCCACCGTGTTCACTTCCCGAACCCCTTTCGGAAAATGACCGTCACGGTTACTCACGTTGGTAGTGTGTTCTGAACATGGTGTCACTTTTCTACAACCGGATATTAACAAATTCCCATCTGCCACATAACCACGGGCACGGCTTTCGAAATTTCAAAACCCTGCAGGGGTGTCCCAACTTAGCCCATTACAAGCTCACGATCCGCGGAGTCGCAACTCCAAGGTGGGAAGGCCCGAGTATTCTCGGAATCCCATGCTCAAGATACTCCGACTAAGGTAAGACTAATCCAGCAAATCCTCCCGGCGTGCCGACACCCTGATAGTAGCCATGCATATCTCGTCTCAGGCCACGACCGGATGGGCGATGCTACATGTTTTTACCAGCCCTCGATTTCCCCCAAGGTGGCCCTGCAGGACCCCCAGTTTGGACCAACACTCATGTGGAGCATTGGCCCAGGTTGTTGATTAAGAAGAGGGTTTATAACTCCCTATGCAAGTTTTAGTTGTTTAGGCAAATGTAGTACCAATGTTGGGATTTGCTGGAAAAGCCTTAGCGCTAAGCGGTTTATCGAGGGGGTCCCATAACCCCAACCGTGTGAGGAACGCAAAATCAAGGAACATAACACAGGTTTATATGGTTCCTAGGGTGCCATGTGTGGAACAAATCACCAAACAAGAGGCTTAGCCTTCCACCCATTGCCAAGTATATAGATGATTTAGTTTAAGAGTTTATATAGTGTGATATCCCAACAATAACTTCAACATGAAGCAAGAATTTTCAAATCTTCTTCTGCAACTAGCAATGCTATAAGAGGGGCTGAGCGGAGCTTACGTAGCCTAACAATGGTTTGCTAGGTTGGGTGGTTAGACAGATTCATAGTTACAATAGGAGGCTGACAAACAAACATGGGCATCGAGGCAATAAGCTAAAGAGCGAGACTTCTAACAATAGGAAAAGATAGTAATGATATCTGGGTCAGGTCATCTTGCATGTAGAGTCGTCGATGGGATCGTAAGACGGCTCCTCGTATTTAACCTCGGTAGTAACCTCGTTCTCATTCTCGGTCTCGGCTTCCGGCTCTACTCAACACAAGAACACAACGAGGCACGAAATCAAACAAGGTGCAATGCACAATCAACATGATGCAAGTATGATGCATATATGGTGCAATACATGTCAAGGGATTAAGCACACAAAAACAACACAAGACAACAAGTTTTAATGAGGCCGGAATCCACATATATCGAATCCGGTAAGTCCTCATATGCATATAATGAAATTGGTCCAGATCTGAACAAACCTTAAGTTAAAGTTTTTAAACAGCAAGTTAACATGCACCATTATGATCTACACAAAATTCTAGTCAAATTTCATATAAAGTTTGTTTAAAACGGAGCTACGGTCTAGAAGATATGAGCAAAACAAGACAAACATGGCAACGGTGCAAGATGCACTCAAACATCAAGCAAACACACTCCGAACATGTTAACAACATGATATTACGGTTCTACATAAAAAATCACACAAGTTTCATATAGGGCACGCTCAAAACGGAGCAACGGTTCAACACATACACACGAAACAAGATTCAATGCAAAGCTGAAATTAACAGCCACATAGCAACTTTGGAGCAAGAAATATATACTCTACAGCACCCAAACATGATGACTATAAGCATGGACATGAAGTAGACATATCCTACAGCAAACAACTCCGTTGGAGCAATTCCATAGGAGGCATGGATCAATAGCAACAAGCTACGCCATTTTGATCATGACGTTAAAAACCTGACAGTTATAATTTATAGCAACTTGAGAGCAAGAAATAAATAAGCTACAGCAACCCATATGAGCAAGTGAGGGCATGGATGGATAGAAAACAACATGTACAACAAGAAATGATCATTGGCCACCCCGAAACTAGCATGGATTTGCCTAGGGCATCAAGCAAACATAGCATCGGGATATGACAGATTCCGGACTTAGTAGAAATTTCACTAAGTATAAAATAGTTAAGTTGGCATGGCATGTTTACAAGCATGTTTAAGTCACCTCAAGGCATATCATGGAAAATGGTTTGCACCACAGCAAAGACCACATGATGGAGATTCTAAAACATATTGGCATGTGCCGAGGGGGCAAACACATCAATAGCAATGAACACTTCAAATCAGCATCTCATAACATGTTTCATAACTTAAAAGCCACAAGCACTTTTGCAACCAAGTTTAACATGGCAATATGAACCCTAACATACATTCTACAGCAACCATCATGTAGAGCATCTCATAATGAACATTTTGACATCTCATTTGCTTCATTTGGATAAACATGCACCAAGTTATCACATCTCAAACATGGCATGAAAATAACAAGTAGCAGCAGTTTATAACAAGTAGCACTCTTGTCACGAAGATTAAGACATCAAGATGAAGTCAAACAAGCATGGCACAATGGAACAAAGTGTAGAGCATATCACCATGGTCATTTTGACATATCATACACTCAAAAGGGACAAGTATGCACAAAGTTACAGCCACTAGAAGTATGCAACAAAATAAGCAATATCTAGGACTTGGTGAAAAAAACAGCAGCCTCCAAAAGCGGATCGGGTGGAGTAGCGGAGCGGGTCGGCTCGGGCGAAGCGGATCCGACCCGTTAGGGTTGACCCGCGGCTGGAGAGGATTGGATCTGGCGGATCGGCGGTGGGGACGCGGGCGCCGGCGATGAGGGCCACGGTGGCGGAGACGATGCGGCTCTCACCGACGGAGGAGATCAGGCGGCGCCCGGCCACGGGGAGGCGCGACGGGGTGCGGTGATTGGCGCGCTACGGCCGGCGACCGCGGCTGGAGGCGGCGGCGACGAGCCCTCGGGCTCCGGCGGCGGAGAACGGCGACGAGGCGCTCGGGGCCGGTCGGGTGGTTGCGTGGAGGCGCGGCGACGGCGATCGCCAGAGGCAGCGGGGAAGAGGCGCGGCACGGCGGCGGATCGAACGGGCCGCGGGGGCCCGAACCGGGCCGGCGGCGGCTGGAAGCGGTGGCGGCGGGGACGGCTGCCACGTGGCGGCCGCTGGTTGGCCGGGCGCGTCCGGGCGGACGTGTCCGGCGGCGAGAGGAGGGAGAAGCTAGGGTTTGGACGCAAAAAATGGACATGGGGGCTAATTTATAGGCACAATGAGCTACGAGACTCCAAATGGGGAGCGGTTTTCAGCCACGTGATCACAATTCGACGACCGAGATGATGCGAAGGGTTGTGCTGGGTTAGTGGGCTGTTGTGGAGGGGGTCTTGGGCCTTAAAGAAGAGGTTCTTTTAGCCCACTAGGTTAACCGTTGGAGTACCAAACGAACTCCAAACGTGACGAAACTTGACAGGCGGCCTACACGTACCAAAACAACATCGCACGACAAGTCTCACGTCATTCCGAGAATGTTACACGGCCACACACGAAAGAAGGACTCGGGGATGCCACGGGCACGTGTGAGAGCATCGGAACTCGAAATGGACAACGGCAAGAGACGAGTGGGACTGGGTGCAAGTGACAACACAAATGCAATGCAATGCACATGACGACATGACATGGATGAAATGCACACACGCGCACGACAAAACGAAGGACCCGAAATGAAAGAAGAGCCCGGAAAGGAATTGATGAAGCCAAAGTTTATATATTGCCATATTTGGAAAGTGTTACATCTGGGGCATTACAAACTCTCCCCTACTTCGAAAAGATCTCGTCCCGAGATCTAGGACTGGAAGAAGGAAGGGTACTCGGAACGAAGGTGATCTTCTCGTTCCCACGTAGCTTCTTGGTCGGTATGGTGTGACCACTTAACTTTCAAGAACTTGATTGACTTGTTGCGGGTCTTGCGCTTGGTTTCTTCAAGAATAGCAACGGGGTGCTCATGGTAAGACAAGTCTTGTTGAAGATCAATCTCCTCGAACGGAATGGTGCGTTCAGGTGTCTTGAAGCACTTGCGGAGTTGAGACACGTGAAACACATCATGAACATTTGCAAAGTTGGATGGAAGCTCGAGTTGATAGGCTAGATCGCCTCTTTTGCCAAGGATCTTGATAAGGCCCACGTATCTAGGAGCAAGTTTTCCTTTGATACCGAATCTTTGGGTGCCTTTCATAGGAGAAGCACGGAGATAGACATGATCTCCAATGTTCAAGGCCAAATCACGATGCTTGCCGTCATAGTAGCTCTTCTGATGCGACTGAGCGGCCTTGAGATTCTCACGTATGACTTTGCACATTTCTTCGGCTTCTGAGATCAAGTCATTGCCAAGAAGTTGACGTTCACCAGTCTCGGACCAGTTGAGAGGAGTACGGCACTTCCTGCCATATAGGATTTCAAATGGAGCTTTGCCGGCACTTGCTTGGAAACTGTTGTTGTAAGAGAACTCGGCAAATGGAAGACAATCTTCCCACTTCATGCCAAAAGAGATGACACAAGCTCTGAGCATGTCTTCGAGGATCTGGTTCACTCTTTCGACTTGACCACTAGTCTGAGGGTGAAACGCATTGCTGAAACGGATCTTAGTGCCCATGGCTGACTGGAAGGAGTCCCAGAACTTGGATGTGAACAAACTTCCATGTTCTGAGGAGATAACTTGAGGAATTCCATGTAACAACACAATTCTGGAAGTGTACAACTCTGCCAGCTGAGCTGCATTGATGGATTCTTTGACTGGAAGGAAGTGAGCTACTTTGGTTAGCTTGTCAATCACCACAAAGATAGCATCGTTCCCCTTCTTGGACTTGGGAAACCCAATGACGAAATCCATTTCAATGTGGTCGAATTTCCACTCGGGAATAGGAAGAGGTCGGAGGAGACCGGCTGGACGTTGATGCTCTGCCTTCACTCTTCTGCAGACATCACATTCATCCACGAATTGGGCAATATCCCTTTTCATGCGAGTCCACCAGTAAGATTTCTTGAGGTCTTGGTACATCTTGGAACTTCCAGGATGAATCGAGAGGAGGGAGTCATGTGCTTCGTTCATTATGAGCTTCCTGAGATCACCCTTGGGAACCACAATCTATCCTCAAAGAACAAGGTGTCTTTCTCATCAACGCGATAGCACTTGTATTTGGGAGTACCCTTTGCAATACCATGTTTCACTTTCCGCACCATAGCATCACTGAGTTGGGCCTCACGGATCTGATCTTCCAAGGTAGGAGCAACTTAAAGATTTGCAAGAAAGCCTTGCGGAACAACTTGGAGGTTGAGCTTCCTGAATGCTTCACAAAGCTCAGGCTGAAACGGCTTGATAAAGAGACTGTTGCAATATGCCTTTCTGCTCAAGGCATCTGCAATGACATTGGCCTTGATAGGTGTGTATTCGATGCTTGGATCATACTCTTGGATCATCTCAACCCAACGAGTCTGGCGAAGGTTCAGGCTCGGCTGTGTGAAGATGTACTTCAAGCTCTTGTGATCGGTGAAGATGTTGACTTTTCTGCCCAACAGAAGGTGTCTCCACGTGATCAAAGCGTGTACCGCTGCTGCTAGCTCGAGATCATGTGTGGGGTAGTTCTTCTCATTAGGCTTCAATTGACGAGAAGTGTATGCCACAATTTTCTTGTCTTGCATTAGAACACCACCAAGTCCTTGAAGAGAAGCATCACAGAATACTTCGTAGGGCTTGAACTCATCTGGAGGAGTAAGAACCGGAGCAGAGATGAGCTTTTCTTTGATAGTTTTGAATGCCACATCACAATCTGAAGACCAGTTGTACTTGAAATTCTTCTGCAGCAAGTTGGAGAGAGGCTTGGCAATCTTGGAGAAGTTCTCAACGAACCTTCTGCAATAGCTAGCGAGACCAAGGAAGCTTCGGAGTTGCTTGACGTTCTGAGGGGGTTCCCAGTTGACAATCGCTTCAACTTTCTCGGGGTTGACAGCAATACCGTCAGCAGAGATGATATGGCCAAGATATAAGACCTTATCGGGCCAGAATTCACACTTGGAGAACTTGGCATAGAACTTATGTTCACGGAGTCTGTCGAGAACCAAACGGAGGTGCTTGGCATGATCCTCTTCATTCTTGTAGAATACCAAGATGTCATCCAGATAAACGAGCACAAATTCATTGGTATAGGGGTTGAATATGTAGTGCATCATTCTCGAGAAGGTGGGTGGAGCATTAGCGAGGCCAAAAGACATGACTGTGTATTCATAGGAGCCGTAGCTTGTTCTGAAGGTAGTCTTGTGAATATCTTCTTCACGGATACGGATCTGGCGATAACCCATCCGGAGATCGAGCTTTGCGAACACTTTTGCTCCTTTGAGCTGCTCGAACAATTCATTGATGTTGGGGAGTGGATACTTGTTCTTTATTGTCTTCTTGTTCAATGGCCAGTAATCAACGCAAAGGCGCTCCGTGCCATCCTTCTTCTTGACAAATAAGACACCACAGCCCCAAGGAGAAGTGCTAGGCCTGATTAGACCCATACGCTCTTGTTCATCGAGTTGTCTCTTCAGCTCCTTCAACTCTTCAGGGGAAAGCTTGTACAGACGTCGGCAAGCTGCCTCGGTACCGGGCTCGAGTTCAATGACAAATTCAACTTGACGATGCGGAGGCATGCCTGGAAGCTCTTCAGGGAAAACATCTTCATATTCATTGACCACCAGAATTTGAGAGATGGCATTAATCTCGCCCTTGTCATTGAGAGAGAATAGCCTGATTGTGTTATCTCGAGAGGCGAAGATAATCACGTCTTCGTCGGAATGAGTAAGCTTGACTTCCTTATTTGCACAATCAATGTGAGCATCATGCTGGGAAAGCCAATCCATCCCAAGAATAAGATCAATGTCAGAGTTGCCGAGAACAACCGGAGAAGCTAGAAAGCGGTAATTACCCATGCGAATAGATACATCCGGAGCATACACACTAGAATGCATTCGTCTCCCCGGAGAAATAACTGATAACTCCTTTGGCAAATTTTTGGTGACAGCATTAAGCTTGGTTGCAAATGGACATGACATGAATGAAAGTGATGCACCAGAATCAAACAAGACCTTTGCAGGAATAGAGTTAACCGGAAGATTACCAATTATCACATCTGAAGAATTCTCTGCTTGAGCTGCATTCATCAGGTTCACTCTTGCATGCTTGGGATTGTGCTTGACAATAGCAGTGCTGACAGGTTGTCACACCCTGATTTTCATATCACATTGCTTAAGCTAATTTTCATGTTAAAAATGTGGATTTGCAAAAACTTTTGAGTGTTTTTGACTTTGCTTGATTTGACTTTTGTCTGCTGTTTGTTAGTGCTCTAAAAATCAAATAAATCCTCCAACTCTTATACTTCATCTCCTTGACCCAAAACCTTTTCCCAATGATCATGCCATGTGTATAGACCAGTATAGAATTTTCTTATAAAAATATTTTGGCCAAATGGTATTTTCTAAAATTAGTTTTCCAAAAACCCCTGAATTGAGGTTTGCACTACAAGTACCTTATTTAGGGTGTGAAAAATCTTTCAAAAAGTTTATTTGAATCCTATTAGATATAGGACTCCCAGAAACCACAAAAGTATAATTTTAAAAGTTATTTTTATATTTTATTTAAAAGCTTTTTCTTAAGGCCAGAAATGGTCTTTAATAGGGAAAAATTATTTAATCATTTCAAAAATATTTGCCAAAATTCAGGGAGACTCATAGGACATATATTGTCCATATATAAGAGTTTCAGCACATGGTCATGTTCAAAATTTTGGGCAAATCCTTCCAAAACCCTTTCTGGATATTTCAAGCTTTTGAAATATTTACAAAGGAAATATTCTCCAAAAATTCCAGGGAAATTCTATCATGTCATATATGACTTATTTGATGATCTTGCAAAGCCTCATACCTTGAAGATCAAGGAAACATCCTCTAACCCCCTCAAAACCATTCTGTCCATATTTGAAGTTTGAGCAACTCTACATTGTCAAACTTGTCCAAATGCTCTCAAACTTGGTGCACATGATAAAATGATGTAATTATGCATCTATTCCAAATGGCACGAGTTTTGGAGAAGTATAACTTGGTCTAAGTGCCCCAAAACTACTTCTGTTCAAATTCAAATTTGAACAACTTTACATTGTCAACTTTTTATCTGGAGCTTCAAACTTTGTGGGCATGATCAATACCCCAAATGATGATGATACACCAAGTGGTTCATCAAGGGGAGATGATTAGCTCAACTCCAACATGGTGAAACCATTTCTGTTCATTTCTAGGGTTCACCAAAGTTACATTGGCCACTTTGCCCAAATGAGCTCAAATTTGGTGTAGGGGCCTAATTATATGTGACATTTGATCCTGTTAAGTACCATGCCAATTGGAAGTCATTTGCCTCCCCAACACCTGATCAAACACCTTCTGCAAGTTTGCCAAAACCAGTGGTTGGACCCCTTTTACTATTTCCCTTTACCCCAAATTTCTACCACACCTTCCCCTGATCATCCTCTACCCCCAGTAACTCTCTATGGCCTTAGCTCAATTATTGGAGGGGGGTAAAACCCCAATTTCTACTGCTGGACAGCAGTTTTCACCCTCTTCTTCACCTCTCTCTTCATTCCAGAGGCTCCCCAGAACATCCAAGACTGCCTCCCCATTGTTTACTACTCCCTAGCACTACTGGACACTGGGGGACATGGCCTGGAAAGCAAAGACATGAGCATGCCGGCCAAAGGCGCGCTCTGGAGCACGCTACAGTGCACCGAGGCACTGTAGCTCGGCCCTCCCGAGGCTTCCAGGCGGCCTTGGGCAGAGAGACCGTGTCTCCCGAGGTGCCCTCGACGTCCGCGACCTGCAGGACGGTCGGCCTTATACTCCCCTGCCCTCCTCCTCTCTCCACGAGCACGCCCGAGCGCGTCCATGGACGACGCTCACGGTGCACCGTGGCTGCGCTTATATAAAGCCTCCCCCCGAGCACCTTTTGACTCTTCTGGACCCTCCTCTCTCCCGTGCATCTCCTAGACATGCCCCCTCTTCCCCTAGTGCTCTCCTTGCCCCTCCATGGCCGTCGAGCCGCCGTCGGTCTCCTCCCAAGTTTGCTCCCTGTGGCCTTCCTCTTCCCTGTTGGCCACCAGGAGGAGAACGTCCACTGGAGTGCGAAGCTCCCCGTCCCCTCGCCGCTCCTTCCCGAGCCCCGTGGTGCCCGCTCCACCATCAACCGACGAGGCCGCCGCCATGGCCGATGCAGGAGGAGCTCCGGACCCTCCCCTGCCGCCCCAAGGGACCTCCTGGATGCGCCGCTCCCCGGGGACCCCTCCGGTGGCCGCGCCCTGGCCAGGAGTGGCCCGTGCCGCCGGGGACGGGCGTCGGCGTCGCGTGGCCCGAGCCTCCCCTCCCCTCTGTTGCGGGAGCGGGAGGAGGAAGAAGACCCTGCGGGGGTATAATGCCCAGGATGGGACTATACCTCCTACGTGTCGAGGCACGACTTAAAGGTATAAGCCCATCCTAGAATGATCTCAAGTTTGGTATCTTTGTGCGACTCATGTAAAAGAGGGATTAAATTGCGAAAGGAGATAGTTGGATTACACTCGCCACTTCACACAATACTTTACATAAGCAAAACATCATTCAAAACATCACAGCCCATCTAAGGGTAAGATCCAAAAGAAAGATACCAAAACAACATAAAGCCACAGGTCAGGATCGAATCCTAGTAGAAACCACTACTGATCGTCGAACATGTCACAAGCATACGGCCACGCTCTTCATCGAGCTCTCAGTGAAGAACTTGAACCAGCTCCTGCTTCATTCTCGGCTGAACCTGCATCTGGTGTTGTAGTAACTATGATCCACGAGGACTCAGTAATCCCATAACCATGGGTATCAAGACTAGCAAAGCTTATGGGTAGGAAGAGGTAAGGTGGTGAGGTTGCAGCAGCGGCTAAGCAATATATGGTGGCTAACTTACGAGTACAAGAATAAGATGAGCATCTACGCAAACGGTCACAAAAGTAGTGATCGCTAAAGATCCTAAACTACATACGAATCAAACATAACCCCACCGTGTTCTCTTCTCAAAGTGAAAAGAGACTGTCACGGTTACTCACACAGTTGTGTGTTTTACTTCGGATCATCTGTCAAGTTTTCTACAACCGGACATTAACAAATTCCAATCTGCCACATAACCGCGGGCACGGCTTTCGAAAGATCATAACCCTACAGGGGTGTTCCAACTTAGCCCATCACAAGCTCTCACGATTAGCTGAAGTGATAAATATAATATCATCACTCCTTATCTTAGGGAAATCCGATCAGGCTCGGCATCCCGGTAGCACATGTCATTTCGACAATGGTAAAACAAGTCCAGCAAGACCTCCCGGCGTGCCGACACCCTGATAGTAGCCGCGCGTATCTCGTCTCAGGCCACGTCCGGATGAGCAGTACGTACAGATACCGAAGATCCCAGCGAACTGGGTGGTATCGCAAGTGGCTCTAGTTTGGGACCAACACCATCAGCACTGGCCCCCCTGCTATGTAGAATTAAGAATCCTCGGGGACGCGACCCCCTATGCAAATTTAATTAATTAATTAAGTTGTTATTATGAGGCAAATTAAAACCAATGTTGGGCCTTGCTGGAGGAGTTTTATTCAAAGTCGAACTGTCAAGGGGTCCCCATTTCACCCATCGTGTAAGGAACACATAATCAAGGAACATAATGCCGGTTTATCGGCGCCTAAGGTGGCATGAGTGGAACAAAACACCGAGCAAAAGGCCAAGCCTTCCACCCATGCCCAGTATATAGGTGTGTTAATAATAATTATAGATATTGTGATATAACCAATAACAAGTTCCCACCTGGAACGATCTTCAACTTCACCTGCAACTAACAATGCTATAAGAGGGGCTGAGCAAGCGGGTAACATAGCCAAACAGTGGTTTTGCTAGGAAGGTTTCAAATGTTAGAGGTTTCATGGCAACAAGGAGAGGCTGACAAAAAAGATTGGTAGCGCGACATGTAACGATAGCATCGAGACAACTAAGCATGGCAATGGTAGTAAAGGTATCCAAGGGTATGATCATCTTGCCTGGGATTCCGCAAGGAAGAAGAACGGATCCATGAAGTAGACGGAGCAACAAAGTCGAGCGGATCCTCACAACTCCGGAACGAAACCGAAGCTAACAAGAGAAGCAACCGGAAAGAAGCAAACAGCACGGTAAACACACCAGCATAAACATGGCATACGATGCACAAACAAGTATGATGCATGTCCGGTTTAAATATGCAAGGCATGGCAAAGTGCACAAACAACACTACAAGTTAAGTGGAGCTCAATATGCAACGAGTTGCATATTGACGAAACACCACATTTTATTATTTAGTTGACTCTCGTTATTTACAAGACAAGATTAAATGTTTTTAGCATGGCAAGAGGTGAAACATAAAGAAACTACACTATTTAGGCATTTTAAATGAGGCCGGAAATAACAACAACAATTCCGGAAAATCCCCATGAGCATGTTTAGTAATTATAAGCAAACAACAATTAACATTTATAATGTTGTTAAATGATGCGGATGACATGATCAAGTTTATACAATTATATTAAAAGGTTAACAAGAAGATGATATGAAGCATCGTCACCGTGGTGGATGGAAAGGGTGCCACGGCAACGATCCGAAATGATGCAAAGGCAACAACTCGGTTCCGGTAACTCGTTGAGAGTCCGGTGCAAAAGGAAAGATGGCGTGAGCGAGTCAAACGAGATGAAAGGTGGGGCGATCCCGTCACCGGGTTCCCACGAGTCGGCGACGAGGCAACCGAGGAACATGACAAAAGGGACGAAACGGACACGATGCACACACGGGAAACATTTCATACAACCACAACAAGCATCTCACGGGTCATCCACGGGGTCGTCTCGTTATACCTTTGAAGCGTGCGTTTCGGGGCGGTTCGAGACGTAGAGGAAGAAGGCGTTCACGTTCGGAGAGGAAGTAGTTGTTCACGTAGAGGTACACGTGTAGTCGTTCACATCCCGTTCGGAGAGGTACTTGCGGTCTCGGCGACGGTAGGGGGTACACGGCGACGGTAGTTGTTCACGTTCGTAGATGTACTCGTCATCGTAGCCGTTCAGTCGTCGTGGTACTTGGCATCGGTAGATGTACTCGTTCCGTTCGGTCTTGCCGGTCTCGCCTCGAGTCGTAGTTGTACATGCCGTCGAGGTACTTGTTACATCGCGATCGAAGGGGTACTTGTCATTCTCGAGTGCTCCGGGCGTCGCGGTACTTGGCGTTCTCTGTCAAGACAACAGCAAAAGGCAACACAAAGAAAACACCGGACACTGCAGCACGGGGGCGACGAGACCATGCAGCGGCACGGCGATGAGGTGCTGGAGGTGCTTGGGGCGGCGTCGGCGCTGCACGGACGAGGAGCTGCACGGGGCGACGACTTGGGGCGCTGGAAGGAGACGACGGCAGAGGCGGCGTGCTGCGGAGGACGGCGCAGGGCCATGGCTGGAGAGGAGGTCTTGGCGAAGCAGACGCGGTGCAGGGGAGGAAGAAAACGGCTTCTAGCCGCTGGCGATGGAAGTGGTGCGGCGACGGAGGCAGCACGAGACGCGGTGGCTCGGGCGATGCAGAGAGGAGGGGCGCGGCTTGCTGGAGGACGAGGCGACTCCTGGCCGCTGGGCCAGAGAGGCGACGAGGATGCGGGCGCTCGGGGCGCTGGCGCCATGGCGCAGCGGCGGGCCAGGCGAGGCCGGCGCCGTCGGGCTGGAGGATGCAGGCGCGGAGGGCTCGGCCTTCCTAGAGATCGAAGCAGGGGAAGATCGAGAGGAGTTGGGGGCCTCGACCGGGCGGGGCGATACGGGCGAGGCCGTGAGGGAATCGGGCGCTCGCAGCCTGGCTCGCGGGACTGAGGGAGAGGGACGAGGGGTGCGGCGACTTGCGGGAGAGATGAGGAGGGGATCGAGAGGATCGAAGCCTCTGGCGGCGCTAGAAGAAACGGAGGGAGGAGCTGCGGTCGGGCATCGCTAGGGTTTAGACTGGGGTAGGCCGGCCTGGTGGAGTTGGGCCGGCTGCGGACTGGGGATGGGCCAGCTTGGGCCAGAAGGCTTCGGGCGATAAGAAAAGGGGCCGCGGGAGGCCTCGCAGCTGGGCTCTCTGCCTCTATTTTAAACTTTAGCAGAAAAAATTAGAGATGGAACAAAAATATTAAGAAAAGGCCACGAACAAGGAATAAAATATGGAACAATTTTGAAAGGCTTTATGGAATAATTCCAACCCCGCAAAAATAGTTCCAACAAAATAGGGAAGTGCAAACTAAAATAATTAGCTTGCCTCAAGGAGTTTAAAAGGAGTCTAGATAATTGGAGGAGCCTCGATAATTGGGAAAGAATATAGGGAAGGTTTTTGACGGTGAAACTTGAATAAAGAGGCATGGGGAAAAAAATGCAAGTGTGTTGGGTTATTACGAAGCGAATGGAATATTATTATATAGCTCCCTAAATATTGAGAGGCTTTTATATGTTATAAAGAGAAGTCACCTTCCCTCGATTTAAATGAACCGAAGGTCCACACAATTTATTTAGGTTGAGATGCAAAAAATAAATATGACATGATGGCATGATGACATGATGCAATGCAAAAATAATAACACAAGCACAAATGAAACACACGGGAGAACCCGGAACATCTGGAATCTTCTGGAATCTTCTGGGATCTTCTAGGACGTTGGTCTTCGGGCGTCACAGGGGGGGGCCCACCTGGCAGCGACCCGGCCAGCAGGGCCCACTTGTTTAAGTGGAGGCGGCTTCGGCGTAGCCCACCTCCCCCGCGCGGAAGCGTATCCCTGAAAGACGCCTCCGGCGTGGCCCCCCTGCATGCGAGCGGCCGAGCCGCTGGGCCGGCCCGCGAGCTATCCCTCGCCCTGCGCACTGTATAAGGTTGAACCCTTATTCCTTTTCTTTTTCTTTATTATGTCAACTTCAAGAATGCCTAGAATATTCAAATGAACTCCAAACTTGATGATTCAAATTTCCTATGACTCCATAAATCATGCTCTATCTGTTGGTGCTACATGCACATTATTCCAGAGACTTTTCCTTCACACATATTTATCAAATACCCATATTTCATTTTGTGTGATGAACTTTAGAAAATCACAGAGAGCTCATTTTTGACCCAAATGCAGTGATTCAAATTCCTAGATGCTTGTCATGTCCAAACTTAGTTTTGGAACATTTTTAATAATAGTTTCTGTACCCCACTAAATATTGAGCCATTTCTTTATATTTATCAGCTTTGGAAAATCCTAGGAAATTCATTTGAATTCCAAATCCATTGAAACCAACTCCTAGATGCTTCTAAAATCATGACTTGTTGATGGGTGCCTTGGCTCATCATTCAAGAAAATATTTCTGTATACTTCTTCCAAATCCATAAACCCTTTGGTTCCATCATATTGAAATGTTCCAAACTACCTATTGATCCAACACATATGAAACCACCTTGGTTATTTTCATATGACCAGAGGTATCCTAGAAAAGTCCAACTCCTATTTTTAGAGCACTTTTATTTTTGCTTTGATTGTGTTGCTTATTATGATTGTTTCCATCGTTAGTTGACGTAATAAACGGAGTATTCGGAGATGGACCAGAAGATTTGAAGACTCGGAAGAATAAGGCAAGCAGCCCTTTGACCATGTTCGAGAAACCTTTTTATGCATGTCTCTTAGCAGCCTTATTATTCAATGCATCGGAATCATGTTGAGGTGGAAACCACTTTGGTTGCTACCCCTGTTACTTTACTGTTGAAACTTGCATCAAACATGACCCTACCTTCCTATGAGGGTTATTTGGGTGGGAATTGATAGATGTATGCTATAATAGTTGGCTACGCAAAATGGGTTGGGGTTATGCATTGAGTGAAACAAGTGTGGTCTGACATACTTGCAAATGACCCAGTGGGTGCCACTAATGCCCCTGGGAGTTGATGAGGAGCTAGGGCACTACTTGGTGAAGAAGTAGTGTGCCGAGGCTTGAGGAAAGTGTTGTTTACAGAGATGGATTAGATTTATGTGTGACTACCGTCCCAACCAAACATGCGCAACCACTCTACCCTTATATGGGAAAGGGCATTATTGATTACCTAGGTCGATACTAGCATGGTGCCCGCATTACTAGTGACGGGGGTGACATGAGGTCACTCTCGGGACGGGGTCGTGCTTGGAGAGGCGGCCATGACTGTTTTCACAGGGCACCGGACACACCGTTGGTACCCCGTGCTTGTGTTATGTGATGAATACGGAGCGAGTCTCCACAAACCTTGAGATGTGAAATGTTTGGCACGGGGCTGTTACCAATCGAGTGGACTCTATGTTAGTGTCGTCTAGGGAAAGATAGTGATCGGGTGCTTACCCCGGGTACTTGAGGTATCACGGGTCGTGGATGACACGGAAGTTCCCCGGATCTTGTGGGTAAAGTGTGCAACCTCTGCAGAGTGTCAAACTATTCGAATAGTTGTGTCCGCGGTCAAGGACAGTTGGGTGGTGCTACTTAGACTATGTCCATAAGTTTCTGGGAAACAACACGGTATGATGGTATTGTTGATGTGATTGTGAGAAAGTCTCAATGAGCTTGAACATGAGTTGATTACAACTCTTTCTCGATATTGACGTCTGTGACCTCCTGATACTTGTTACAGACACGTGCATATCCATGTTATAGGTTGATCATACTTGCATATGAAAAACTAGCTTTCCGCAAAACTACCAATTTAGCAGTAGAGCCTTGCATAAATTATTCTGTTATCACACTTGGGTTGCTTGCGAGTACATTCAATGTACTCATTGGCTTGCCACTGGTTATTTTATTGGCCAGGCATGAGAGAATAGGTTATGATGAAGATTTCTTGGCGACGAGCATGCGAGCTAGGACGCTTCCCAGTCAGAATGCCTGTAGGGTTAAGGCAGATGGCATGTGTCCATGTTGTCTTTGAAGATTTTCCGCTGCGATGATATACTCAAGACTTGACCATTATGGTCCTATTTGTGTAACACGGTATGTAAGGATGTAAGACTCTTGTTATTCAGCTTTTGTGTGTTCAGTGAGCATTGATCTCTGGGATCACTGTACACGTGCATTCGGTGATCACGACTTATGAGTCGGGGTCCCCACAGAGCTGGTATCAGAGCCAGGTTGACTGTAGGAAGCCTTAGTTAGCATGGTCGTTAGTTAGGGTAAAACTATTTCCAGAACTATTAGTAGATTTCAAAACTATCTATACTTCTCTTCCCTTCTCAGTTTTTCGAAAACTAGGCTATACTTGATCTCTTCCCCTTCAAAACCTTGGTCGCTAGAACCCTTATGCCCCAGACCACCGGATTTTCTGTAATCCTCGTGGGGTGCACCTTGCCAAACACTCACCCACCACTTTTGCACGCAAGATTGGTGACACCACGACAAGATGATACCAACAGAAACTACACCCTCGATGAGTGAGGACATGAAGACCCAGAAGATGGGGGACACCCTTGACAAGAACCCCCAAGACGATGCAACATTGGCCTATGATGACCAGGCTATAGGTTATGCAAAATCATGATATGCATCGCTAATAGAGTAATCATGTCACTACCGTTGTTGTATCGACAACCACCGGTGGACGAGAACCTTGCCATTTGGTCCGCCTCACTATAGTGAGCAGGAAAACGGTTCTCTTCGTCCCCCGCTCTTGGTATCGATGTTTTCATCAACGAAACCGACATGTTGGACCTCTATTATGCCTTGTTATTGTCATTGCATATGGATTGCCTACCTGGTACCCTCGACGCCCCAGAAGGCACAAGGGATCGTCATGATTAAAGAGGCAAGAGAAGACAAGTCAACGCCAGCTACAAGGAGGCACCTTCACCACATCACCTCATCAGGCGAGAAGTTGTTGAAGATTCTTCAGGCTCAACCCGGATCGTTCATCAAGCAACTACAAGGGACATAGCAACACCTGAGGAAGCTCAGAAGACTGCATGAGGCACAAGTCACGACACTGAGTCCGAGAACCCCTAGGGTAGGATGAGTCGTGTACCCCCTATGAGCAGTCGAGTCCATATGATGGTTCGAATAGAACCATGATTGTGTGTTGTTTGCTTTTATTCGTTTGTGTTTTGATATAAGTTGCACTTTTGCCCCAGGCAACAAGCGCATGGCTATATCACCTTCCTTGCCTTGTTTCTTCTGTTTCGACCTTTTTGCACCTGTTTGTTGCACCTGCACTATAGCATCCCCCCCCTTTAGGCATTTTCCTCCTCTATGCTGCTTCTTCCCTCTATTCTCTCTCTCCCCAATTGAAGACCCGCAAGACAAGATGCACCAAGGATTCTACCTCGGCAACCAACTGGCACTGAAGACTTCTGCTACAACCTTCGTGATCAATTGCAACCCCGTGGAGTTATGTTTAACCCTCCAGACCAGTAACCCCATTCCTAGACCCTTTGAGACTTCCCGAGACACTCCAGCACGAATCCTTAACCATGTGCCTAACCCATGGTAACGCAAGAGGATCAGTTAAGCCTTTGTAACCTTGCACACACTGGGTTCGTAAAGGAGCTAGTGGACACGATGAGTGAGCACATTTTCCATCCTAATATAGCACGAGGTCTGACGATGCCATAAATAGACCAATTCGAGGATATTGGACACATGACTTGGTGGCTTTACATCAGTGACTTCGATGAATTATCTGAGACCTTGATGGATTGTGAGGTTTTCATGTTGGTGGGATAATGACTTTGGGGAAGCATGTAGAAGTGCTCGTTGGGCATGAGACTTGGATTTATGTAGGTGATTCTGGTTGGTATAATGCTGGATATGTCTGCATGGTTCGGAGTAAGATTGGATTTAGGCCTATGATCCTGATTATGATATCATGTTTCTCGGTGGACGATAACCTAGGAGATTGGATTATTTGCCGGACTTGATTAGGGATCTATATAATCATGATCTTAGAGTTTACTGACCCGGATGATGAGAATTTGGTGGACTTACTATCATGATGCATAATCCTTTCAAGTATTTGGGGATTATAGGGACTTGAGATCTTGCGGAACACCGTAGACATCGGATTTGTAGAATTGTTGGATCATGTGGTGATTGATGGTAATTACCGGGCTATTGGAGGTGATCTATAGGAAGGAAACAAATCTTGGAGTGGCATATGACGTGTTTCCTTAGATTGGTGATGCATTATCGTGAGCCTTGCAAGATTAGGTTGAGTGCTTGGATTGTGGAGTTTAATTTAAGCTCAGCAGCATGTATGATCTACCTTTGGATTTTAGAGGTAGGCATACATATAGATTTGGGGATCATAGACAAGTATAATTTTGTGAGACCGTCTCTTGAGAGTCATGAGGATATGTATGGCTATGAGTGGTGATTAAAGTTGGTCTCTGCGAGAAGACGCTTTTCCGTTCGGAGTACTAGATAGAGCTATTGGCATCTCAGAAACTGTGCTTAAGTATAAGATGATATAAGTTCACTCACCCACTAGAATCCTTGAAACCCTTAAGCCCACCGAGCCACAACCTGGTCATATTCTGACCACAGGCCTTGACTCAGAGTCAGGAAGGCCTCTACAATACTCAACCAAGACCACCACCAATACCCCAGCTTACCTTGCGTACCCCCATAGACCTCAGGGAGTAATTGGACAAGTTGGGTAACATCATTATTTGATGGCCTACTTGTCTGCCCGAAGACAAAGAAGCAACGGACGGCTGGATAGAAGACATTTGAAGACCGCCCTATCAAGAAGGAAGATCTACACCGACCACCGTCATCAAGAAGTAAACTTCCGCGTCGAAGACCGGGCGTATCTGCAAACCACTCCTCCCGGAGGAACCGAGCAATTCCGTGTCGAAGGAATGCTCACACCAAGATTGTATCAAGACTTGAAGGCACGATTCTGGTGGCACGAGATGAAAAGAGAGATTTGCAACCTATGTTGCAGAGTGTGATGTGTGCCAAAGGGTCAAGCTGAATATCAGCGACCTGCTGGATTGCTTCAACCACTCAAGTTCCTGAGTGGAAGTGGGATAAAGTCGGAATGGACTTCGTCACTGGATTACCAAGGTCAGATAGAGGACATGACTTTGTTTAGGTCATAGTCGATCATTTGACCAAGGTGGCCCATTTCATTCCTGTCAAGACCACTTATGATGGCAACCGGCTGGCAGCTCTCTACATCGACCGAATCGTAAGTCTTCACGGTATTCCCAAGGAGATTATGTCAGATCGAGGAACCCAGTTCACCTCAAGGTTCTGGAAGAAGTTCCGAGAAGCCTTGGGAACCAAGATATCTTTCAGCACGGCTTTCCACCCACAGATCGGAGGTCAGACTAAACGAGTCAATCAGATTCTCGAAGTCATGACTCCGAGCCTGTGTCTTGACATATGGAGCCAAGTGGGAGGATTGTCTCCCTTTTTGCCGAGTTCTCCTATAACAACAGTTACCAGTCGAGCCTTCAGATGGCACCATTTGAGGTGTTATACGGACGCTGATGTCGCACACCCCTCAACTGGTCAGAGACTGGAGAAGGGCTAGTCCTTGGACCGGATATTCTCCGCGCAGCGGAAGAGCAAGTCCAACTAGTCAGAGAACATTTGGAGGCAGCCAAGTCAAGGCAAAAGAGCTATGCTGACGCTCACCGTCGGAACATGAGTTTCCATATCGGGGACCACGTGTACCTGCGGGTAACTCCTCTGAAGGGAACCAAGCGTTTCCACGTCAAGGGGAAGCTCGCACCAAGGTTCATCGGACCCTTTGAGATCACTGCAAGTCATGTAGTAGACGGCTTCCCAGCTAGATCTACCACCTGAGATACCCTCCGTGCACCAAATCTTCCACGAGCCCCCACTCTGGAAGTGCTTCTTACCTCCTAGCTAGCCCGATGCCCGCAAGGACATCGATAACCGAGCCTTTGACAGCTAACCCAACCTAACCTATGCAAGAGACCCCCTCAGCAACCTCCATCAAGGAAGGCATCAAGCAAGAAGCCATACCATCAAACACTTCAGGATTCCAAGGAGCACCGCTCGGAAGCAGAACCAACAAGGAGAAGTGAAGACTACCCCGTATCCAAGACTCCGCTTTTCTTTCCACGCCTAGTCTGGGAATCTCGGGGACGATATTCTTGTAAGGGGGGTAGGTCTGTCACACCCTGATTTTCATATCACATTGCTTAAGCTAATTTTCATGTTAAAAATGTGGATTTGCAAAAACTTTTGAGTGTTTTTGACTTTGCTTGATTTGACTTTTGTCTGTTGTTTGTTAGTGCTCTAAAAATCAAATAAATCCTCCAACTCTTATACTTCATCTCCTTGACCCAAAACCTTTTCCCAATGATCATGCCATGTGTATAGACCAGCATAGAATTTTCTTATAAAAATATTTTGGCCAAATGGTATTTTCTAAAATTAGTTTTCCGAAAACCCCTGAATTGAGGTTTGCACTGCAAGTACCTTATTTAGGGTGTGAAAAATCTTTCAAAAATTTTATTTGAATCCTATTAGATATAGGACTCCCAGAAACCACAAAAGTATAATTTTAAAAGTTATTTTTATATTTTATTTAAAAGTTTTATCTTAAGGCCAGAAATGGTCTTTAATAGGGAAAAATTATTTAATCATTTCAAAAATATTTGCCAAAATTCAGGGAGACTCATAGGACATATATTGTCCATATATAAGAGTTTCAGCACATGGTCATGTTCAAAATTTTGGGAAAATCCTTCCAAAACCCTTTCTGGATATTTCAAGCTTTTGAAATATTTACAAAGGAAATATTCTCCAAAAATTCCAGGGAAATTCTATCATGTCATATATGACATATTTGATGATCTTGCAAAGCCTCATACCTTGAAGATCAAGGAAACATCCTCTAACCCCTCAAGACCATTCTGTCCATATTTGAAGTTTGAGCAACTCTACATTGCCAAACTTGTCCAAATGCTCTCAAACTTGGTGCACATGCTAAAATGATGTAATTATGCATCTATGGCAAATGGCACAAGTTTTGGAGAAGCATAACTTGGTCTAAGTGCCCCAAAACCACTTCTGTTCAAATTCAAATTTGAACAACTTTACATTGTCAACTTTTTATCTGGAGCTTCAAACTTTGTGGGCATGATCAATACCCCAAATGATGATGATACACCAAGTGGTGCATCAAGGGGATATGATTAGCTCAACTCCAACATGGTGAAACCATTTCTGTTCATTTCTAGGGTTCACCAAAGTTACATTGGCCACTTTGCCCAAATGAGCTCAAATTTGGTGTAGGGGCCTCATTATATGTGACATTTGATCCTGTTATGTCCCATGCCAATTGGAAGTCATTTGCCTCCCCAACACCTGATCAAACACCTTCTGCAAGTTTGCCAAAACCAGTGGTTGGACCCCTTTTACTATTTCCCTTTACCCCAAATTTCTACCACACCTTCCCCTGATCATCCTCTACCCCCAGTAACTCTCTATGGCCTCAGCTCAATTATTGGAGGGGGGTAAAACCCCAATTTCTACTTCTGGACAGCAGTTTTCACCCTCTTCTTCACCTCTCTCTTCATTCCAGAGGCTCCCCAGAACATCCAAGACTGCCTCCCCATTGTTTACTACTCCCTAGCACTACTGGACACTGGGGGACACGGCCTGGAAAGCAAAGACATGAGCATGCCGGCCAAAGGCGCGCTCTGGAGCACGCTACAGTGCACCGAGGCACTGTAGCTCGGCCCTCCCGAGGCTTCCAGGCGGCCTTGGGCAGAGAGACCGTGTCTCCCGAGGTGCCCTCGACGTCCGCGACCTGCAGGACGGTCGGCCTTATCCTCCCCTGCCCTACTCCTCTCTCCATGAGCACGCCCGAGCGCGTCCATGGACGACGCTCACGGTGCACCGTGGCTGCGCTTATATAAAGCCTCCCCCCCGAGCACCTTTTGACTCTTCTGGACCCTCCTCTCTCCCGTGCATCTCCTAGACATGCCCCCTCTTCCCCTAGTGCTCTCCTTGCCCCTCCATGGCCGTCGAGCCGCCGTCGGTCTCCTCCCAAGTTTGCTCCCTGTGGCCTTCCTCTTCCCTGTTGGCCACCAGGAGGAGAACGTCCACTGGAGTGCGAAGCTCCCCATCCCCTCACCGCTCCTTCCCGAGCCCCGTGGTGCCCGCTCCACCATCAACCGACGAGGCCGCCGCCATGGCCGATGCAGGAGGAGCTCCGGCCCCTCCCCTGCCGCCCCAAGGGACCTCCTGGATGCGCCGCTCCCCGGGGACCCCTCCGGTGGCCGCGCCCTGGCCAGGGGTGGCCCGTGCCGCCGGGGACGGGCGCCGGCGTCGCGCGGCCCGAGCCTCCCCTCCCCTCTGTTGCGGGAGCGGGAGGAGGAAGAAGACCCTGCGGGAGGGCCCACCTAGCAGCGACCCGGCCAGCAGGGCCCACTTGTTTAAGTGGAGGCGGCTTCGGCGCAGCCCGCCTCCCCCGCGCGGAAGCGTATCCCCGAAAGACGCCTCCGGCGTGGCCCCCCTGCACGCGAGCGGCCGAGCCGCTGGGCCGGCCCGCGAGCTATCCCTCGCCCTGCGCACTGTATAAGGTTGAACCCTTATTCCTTTTCTTTTTCTTTATTCTGTCAACTTCAAGAATGCCTAGAATATTCAAATGAACTCCAAACTTGATGATTCAAATTTCCTATGACTCCATAAATCATGCTCTATCTGTTACATGCACATTATTCCAGAGACTTTTCCTTCACACATATTTATCAAATACCCATATTTCATTTTCTGTGATGAACTTTAGAAAATCACAGAGAGCTCATTTTTGACCCAAATGCAGTGATTCAAATTCCTAGATGCTTGTCATGTCCAAACTTAGTTTTGGAACATTTTTAATAATAGTTTCTGTACCCCACTAAATATTGAGCCATTTCTTTATATTTATCAGCTTTGGAAAATCCTAGGAAATTCATTTGAATTCCAAATCCATTGAAACCAACTCCTAGATGCTTCTAAAATCATGACTTGTTGATGGGTGCCTTGGCTCATCATTCAAGAAAATATTTCTGTATACGTCTTCCAAATCCATAAACCCTTTGGTTCCATCATATTGAAATGTTCCAAACTACCTATTGATCCAACACATATGAAACCACCTTGGTTATTTTTCATATGACCAGAGGTATCCTAGAAAAGTCCAACTCCTATTTTTAGAGCAGTTTTATTTTTGCTTTGATTGTGTTGCTTATTATGATTGTTTCCATCGTTAGTTGACGTAATAAACGGAGTATTCGGAGATGGACCAGAAGATTTGAAGACTCGGAAGAATAAGGCAAGCAGCCCTTTGACCATGTTCGAGAAACCTTTTTATGCATGTCTCTTAGCAGCCTTATTATTCAATGCATCGGAATCATGTTGAGGTGGAAACCACTTTGGTTGCTACCCCTGTTACTTTACTGTTGAAACTTGCATCAAACATGACCCTACCTTCCTATGAGGGTTATGTGGGTGGGAATTGATAGATGTATGCTATAATAGTTGGCTACGCAAAATGGGTCGGGGTTATGCATTGAGTGAAACAAGTGTGGTCTGACATACTTGCAAATGACCCAGTGGGTGCCACTAATACCCCTGGGAGTTGATGAGGAGCTAGGGCACTACTTGGTGAAGAAGTAGTGTGCCGAGGCTTGAGGAAAGTGTTGTTTACAGAGATGGATTAGATTTATGTGTGACTACCGTCCCAACCAAACATGCGCAACCACTCTACCCTTATATGGGAAAGGGCATTATTGATTACCTAGGTCGATACTAGCATGGTGCCCGCATTACTAGTGACGGGGGTGACATGAGGTCACTCTCGGGACGGGGTCGTGCTTGGAGAGGCGGCCATGACTGTTTTCACAGGGCACCGGACACACCGTTGGTACCCCGTGCTTGTGTTATGTGATGAATACGGAGCGAGTCTCCACAAACCTTGAGATGTGAAATGTTTGGCACGGGGCTGTTACCAATCGAGTGGACTCTATGTTAGTGTCGTCTAGGGAAAGATAGTGATCGGGTGCTTACCCCGGGTACTTGAGGTATCGCGGGTCGTGGATGACACGGAAGTTCCCCGGATCTTGTGGGTAAAGTGTGCAACCTCTGCAGAGTGTCAAACTATTCGAATAGCCGTGTCCGCGGTCAAGGACAGTTGGGTGGTGCTACTTAGACTATGTCCATAAGTTTCTGGGAAACAACACGGTATGATGGTATTGTTGATGTGATTGTGAGAAAGTCTCAATGAGCTTGAACATGAGTTGATTACAACTCTTTCTCGATATTGACGTCTGTGACCTCCTGATACTTGTTACAGACGCGTGCATATCCATGTTATAGGTTGATCATACTTGCATATGAAAAACTAGCTTTCCGCAAAACTACCAATTTAGCAGTAGAGCCTTGCATAAATTATTCTGTTATCACACTTGGGTTGCTTGCGAGTACATTCAATGTACTCATTGGCTTGCCACTGGTTATTTTATTGGCCAGGCATGAGAGAACAGGTTATGATGAAGATTTCTTGGCGACGAGCATGCGAGCTAGGACGCTTTCCAGTCAGAATGCCTGTAGGGTTAAGGCAGATGGCATGGGTCCATGTTGTCTTTGAAGGTTTTCCGCTGCGATGATATACTCAAGACTTGACCATTATGGTCCTATTTGTGTAACACGGTATGTAAGGATGTAAGACTCTTGTTATTCAGCTTCTGTGTGTTCAGTGAGCATTGATCTCTGGGATCACTGTACACGTGCATTCGGTGATCACGACTTATGAGGCGGGGTCCCCACACAGGTGGAGGAGGCGGAAGGCGCCTTGGGTTGGGGCACTTGTTAGCATAATGACCCTTCTGAGTGCACTTGTTGCAAACCACTTCTGAGAGAGGACGGTGATAAGGAGCACTTGACTTCGAAGCTTGAAAGTGGTTCTTTGACTGATTGCTTGGGTTGGGTGGGTGGGAGAAACCACGGCCACCAGAATGCTTGTTGTTGTTGTTGGGAGGTCGGATCACTGGAGGAGGTGGAAGCCAAAACATCTGCTGCTTTGCAACCACTTGGGAAGAAGAGGAGGAGTGAACAGCGTCTCTGATCCTCTTTTTGGAAGCTTCCATCTTGAGATGGGCTGCCTCTTGCTTAAGTTCCATGTTATAGAATTGATCAAATTCATCAGGCTCGAACAAGGTGAGAGCTAGTTGGAGTTCATCCTTCAGACCACCACGGAATTGATAAATCTTGCTCTTGGCATCTGGGATATCTTTCTTGGCATAGCGGGCAAGGTTCTGGAACTTGACGTTGTATTGATAGACAGTCATTTAGCCTTGCTTCAGGTTGCGGAATTGCTAACGCATACCTTCGATGACACTTGTTGGAATGTGGTGAGAGCGAAAATCCTTGCAGAAGTCAGCCCACGAGATTTCACGTCCTTCTCTGGAGTCTTTGTACTGCTCCCACCAATCAGCGGCTTGGTCCTTGAGATGGAAGGCGGCAAACTTCACATAGTCATCGGGTCTCACGTTACTGCACTCGAAATGCTTCTTGATATCTATTATCCAGTCTTCAGCATCTAGAGGGTCCACACAGTAACTGAATGCCTTCGGTTGGTATGCCAGGAACTGGTTGAGTGTAGCAAAGTGAGGTTGGTTGAACAAATTTCCTTGGCCTTGGTTCCCATGAGCACCTTGATTTTCTTGATTTGCTTGAATGTTCTGCATCATTTGCAAAAGCATCTGGGTGTTCTGGTTCGTCGCTTGCATAATTGCTCTCCAGGCCTCAGACGGAGGAGGAGGGGAAGGAGGACGATCAAGAACTTCTTCACCCTCTGGGTTAGCGTTGGGAACCCTTTTAGGAGCCATCCTGAATGAGAGGACACCTATTAGCTATTGATTGAGAAAGATATATAAGTTGAATCAACGGCTAGAAATTGCAACATAAGTCTTCACAAGTACATTCGAACAAGATGAACGAATGTAATCCACAGTTTAATAGTAACAACAATCTTCTTAAGAAGCCACTTGGGAGAACAAAAGGTAAATAAAAAACAACAAGGAACAGATAGAACAAATACAAGATATAAGCCTCGTTCGACATATTAGTGCTGAAAGCTTATGGAACGTGTTACAAAAGGGTTTTGCAATCCCCGGATCAGCATAGCCAAGGACCCTTTAAGATGCAACTCCCGATCGGAACAAACGCCCATAAAACTACTTCACTCAATGTAGAACCCCGAACTCCATATCATGCATTCGTTGGAAGAATGCCTACGAACTACTAGATTAACCCACCTATTAATTTTCGAAAGTTTCCAGTTATGCAATCAGGTGTTGGGGATACAGGGGAAGCATCGCGCACTCAACTCTAATCCTACATCCAGCTGTATCCATCCTTCAACACATAATCAGTTATTTCCGGAAACCGTTTACCTCGGACCTTCGAAACGCATCTACTATACAAGCTATGTCAATACTCCTGAACTACCTCCCCAGTACTGGGTGATGTCGGGGTTATCTTGCCACTAACCGCATAGGAGAGTTTTCGATGTCGGCCGTCTTAAGTATTCCAGAACTGCTGCGATATATTTGTGACGACAACACCTCGGAGCTCAACTCCCCGGGACACTGCCACAACCCCTAAATGACAGGAGGCATCGAGAACAATGTTCTTGTCACAAAGACATCGGAACAATCCAAACAATACTCGCGTGAACCTAAAAAAAATTGGTGAATTTTGAGAGTAGAAGAGACAAGAGTAATCGTCAGGAGTCCTCACTAGAGTTGTTGGGGAACGTAGTATTTTAAAATTTTCCTACGATCACGCAAGATCTATCTACCAGATGCATAGCAACGAGAGGGAAGAGTGTGTCTACGTACCCTCGTAGACTGGGAGCGGAAGCGTCAAGTGACGCGGTTGATGTTGTCGAACTTCTTCGCGATCCAACCGATCAAGCACCGAACGTACGGCACCTCCGCGTTCAGCACACGTTCAGCTTGATGACGTCCCACGAGCTCTTGATCCAGTTGATCTTCACGGGAGAGTTTCGTCAGCACGACGGCGTGGTGACGGATATGATGTGTTCACCGGCGCAGGGCTTCGCCTAAGCTCCGCGACGGTATGACTGAGGTGTGTTTCTGTGGAGGGGGGCACCGCACACGGCTAAAACAATTCAACTTGTGTGTCTTTGGGTGCCCCCCTGCCCCCGTATATAAAGGAGCAAGGGGGGAGGCCGGCCGGCCCTTCCTGGTGCGGCTAGGAGTGGACTCCTACTAGGAATAGGATTGCAATCCTATTCCTAGTAGGATTCACCAAAAGAAGGGAGGGGGAAAGGAATAGGAGAGGTGGCGCCCCCCCCCCCCAATCCTAGTCCAACTAGGAACCCTAGGTGGGGGCGCCGGCCAGCCCTATGGGCTGCCTCTCTCTTTCCCTTTAGGCCCACTATGGACCATCCCCTCTCGTAGGGGGTTCCGGTAACCCCCTCCGGCATTCCCGATAAATCCGAAACTTTTCCGGAACACTTCGGGTGTCCGAATATAGTCGTCCAATATATCAATCTTTATGTCTCGGACATTCCGAGACTCCTCGTCATGTCCGTGATCTCATCCGGGACTCCGAACTACCTTCGGTACATCAATACTCATAAACTCATAATACCGATCGTCATCAAACGTTAAGCGTGCGGACCCTACGGGTTCGAGAACTATGTAGACATGGCCGAGACTCATCTCCGGTCAATAACCAATAGCGGAACCTGGATGTTCATATTGGCTCCTACATATTCTACGAAGATCTTTTATCGGTCAGAACCGCATAACAACATACGTTGTTCCTTTTGTCAAACGGTATGTTACTTGCCCGAGATTCGATCGTCGGTATCCTTATACCTAGTTCAACCTCGTTACCGGCAAGTCTCTTTACTCGTTCCGCAACACATCATCTCGTGACTAACTCATTAGTCTTTTGCTTGCAAGGCTTATTGTGATGTGTGTTACCGAGAGGGCCCAGAGATACCTCTCCGACACTCGGAGTGACAAATCCTATTCTTGATCTATGCCAACACCACGAATACTTTCGGAGACACCTGTAGAGCATCTTTATGATCACCCAGTTACGTTGTGACGTTTGATAGCACACAAGGTGTTCCTACGGTATTCGGGAGTTGCATAATCTCATAGTCATAGGAACATGTATAAGTCATGAAGAAAGCAATAGCAGTTAAACTAAACGATCATAGTGCTGTGCTAACGAATGGGTCTTGTCCATCACATCATTCTCCTAATGATGTGATCCCGTTGATCAAATGACAACTCATGTCTATGGCTAGGAAACATAACCATCTTTGATCAATGAGCTAGTCTAGTAGAGGCATACTAGGGACATACTGTTTTGTCTATGTATTCACACATGTACTAAGTTTCCGGTTAATACAATTCTAGCATGAATAAAAGACATTTATCATGATATAAGGAAATATAAATAACATCTTTATTATTGCCTCTAGGGCATATTTCCTTCAGTCTCCCACTTGCACTAGAGTCAATAATCTAGCTCACATCGCCATGTGATTTAATACCGATAGTTCACATCGTTATGTGAATAACACCCATAGTTCACATCGCCATGTGACCAACACCCAAAGGGTTTACTAGAGTCAATAATCTAGTTCACATCGCTATGTGATTAATACCCAAGAGTAATAAGGTGTGATCATGTTTTGCTTGTGAGAGAAGTTTAGTCAACGGGTCTGTCACATTCAGATCCGTATGTATTTTGCAAATTTCTATGTCTACAATGCTCTGCATAGAGCTACTCTAGCTAATTGCTCCCACTTTCAATACGCATCCAGATTGATACTTAGAGTCATCTGGATTTAGTGTCAAAGCTTGCATCGGCGTAACCCTTTACGACGAACTCTTTATCACCTCCATAATCGAGAAATATTTCCTTAGTCATTCAATTACTAAGGATAATTTTGACCGCTGTACAGTGATCCACTCCCGGATTACTTTGGTACCTCCCTGCTAGACTTATAGCAAGGCACACATCAGGTCTGGTACACAGCATTGCATACATGATAGATCCTATGGCTGAGGCATAGGGAATGACTTTCATTTTCTCTCTATCTTCTGCAGTGGTCGGGCATTGAGTCTTACTCAACTTCATACCTTGTAAAACAGGCAAGAACCCTTTCTTTGACTGATCCATTTTGAACTTCTTCAAAATCTTATCAAGGTATGTGCTTTGTGAAAGTCCAATTAAGCGTCTTGATCTATCTCTATAGATTTTAATGCCTAATATGTAAGCAGCTTTACCAAGGTCTTTCTTTGAAAAATTCCTTTCAAATACTCCTTTATGCTTTCCAGAAAATTCTACATCATTTCCGATCGACAATATGTCATTCACATATACTTATCAGAAAGGTTGTAGTGCTCCCACTCACTTATTGTAAATACAGGCTTCACCGCAAGTCTGTATAAATCTATATGCTTTGATCAACTTATCAAAGCGTATATTCCAACTCCGAGATGCTTGCACCACTCCATAGATGGATCGCTGGAGCTTGCACAATTTGCTAGCACCTTCAGGATTGACAAAACCTTCTGGTTGTATCATATACAACTCTTCTTTAATAATTCCATTAAAGAACGCAGTTTCGTTATCCATTTGCCAGATTTCATAAAATGTGGCAATTGCTAACATGATTCGGACAGACTTAAGCATCGCTACAGGCGAGAAAGTCTCATCGTAGTCAACTCCTTGAACTTGTCGAAAACCTTTCGCAACAAGTCGAGCTTTGTAAACAGTAATATTACCGTCTGCGTCAGTCTTCCTCTTGAAGTTCCATTTATTTTCGATGGCTTGCCGATCATCGGGCAAGTCAACCAAAGTCCACACTTTGTTCTTATACATGGATCCCATCTCAGATTTCATGGCTTCAAGCCATTTTGCGGAATCTGGGCTCATCACCGCTTCCTCATAGTTTGTAGGTTCATCATGGTCTAGTAACATGATTTCCAGAACTGGGTTGCCGTACCACTCTGGTGCGGAACATACTCTGGTTGATCTACGACGTTCAGCAGAAACTTGATCCGAAGTTTCATGATCATTATCATTAACTTCCTCACTAATTGGTGTAGGAATCACTGGAACAATTTCCTGTGATGTACTACTCTCCAATCCGGGAGAAGGTACAATTACCTCATCAAGTTCTACTTTCCTCCCACTCACTTCTTTTGAGAGAAACTCTTTCTCTAGAAAGGATCCACTCTTAGCAACAAAGACCTTGTCTTCGGATCTGTGATAGAAGGTGTACCCAACAGTTTCTTTTGGGTATCCTATGAAGATTTACTTCTCTGATTTGGGTTCGAGCTTATCATGTTGAAACTTTTTCACATAAGCATCGCAGTCCCAAACTTAAAGAAACGACAACTTTGGTTTCTTGCCAAACCATAGTTCATAAGGTGTCGTATCAACGGATTTAGATGGTGCCCTATTTAACGTGAATGCAGCTGTCTCTAATGCATAACCCCAAAAGCGATAGTGGTAAATCGGTAAGAGACATCATAGATCGCACCATATCCAATAAAGTACGGTTACGACGTTCAGACACACCATTACGCTGTGGTGTTCCGGGTGGCGTGAGTAGTGAAACTATTTCACATTGTTTTTACTGAAGGCCAAACTCGCTAACTCAAATATTTTACCTCTACGATCATATCGTAGAAACTCTTATTTTCTTGTTACGATGATTCTCCACTTTACTCTGAAATTCTTTGAACTTTTCAAATGTTTCAGACTTGTGCTTCATTAAGTAGATATACCCATATCTGCTCAAATCATCAGTGAAGGTCAGAAAATAACGATACCCGCCGCGAGCTTCAACACTTATTGGTCCACATACATCTGTATGTATGATCTCCAACAAATCTGTTGCTCGCTCCATAGTTCCGGAGAACGGAGTTTTAGTCATCTTGCCCATGAGGCATGGTTCACAAGCACCAAATGATTCATAATCAAATGATTCCAAAAGTCCATCATTATGGAGTTTCTTCATGCGTTTTACACCAATATGACCTAAACGGCAGTGCCACAAATAAGTTGCACTATCATTATTAACCTTGCATCTTTTGGCTTCAATATTATGAATATGTGTATCACATGATCGAGATCCAACAAACCATTTTCATTGGGTGTATGACCATAGAAGGTTTTATTCATGTAGACAGAACAACAATTATTCTCTAACTTACATGAATAACCGTATTGCAATAAACATGATCAAATCATATTCATGCTCAACACAAACACTAAATAACACTTATTTAGGTTCAACACTAATCCCGAAAGTATAGGGAGTGTGCGATGATGATCATATCAATCTTGGAACTGCTTCCAATACACATCGTCACTTCATCCTTTAACTAGTTTATGTTCATTATGTAACTCCCACTTCGAGTTACTACTCTTTAGCAACTGAACCAAAATCAAATACCGAGGGGTTGCTATGAACACTAGTAAAATACTCATCAATAATCTGTATATCAAATATACCTTTGTTCACTTTGCCATCCTTCTTATCCGCCAAATATCTAGGGCAGTTCCACTTCTAGTGACCATTTCCTTTGCAGTAGAAGCGCTTGTTTCAGGCTTGAGTTTAGCTTTGGGTTTCTTCACGGGTGTGACAGCTTGCTTGTCATTCCTTTTGAAGTTCCCCTTCTATCCCTTTGCCCTTTACTTGAAACAAGTGGTCTTATTAACCATCAACACTTGATGCTCTTTCTTGATTTCTACCTTCGCCGATTTCAGGATCGCGAAGAGCTCGGGAATTACCTTTGTCATCCCTTGCATATTATAGTTCATCACGAAGTTCTACTAACTTGGTGATAGTGACTAGAGAACTTTGTCAATTACTATTTTATCTGGAAGAATAACTCCCACTTGATTCAAGTAATTGTAGTACCTAGACAATCTGAGCACATGCTCACTGGTTGAGCTATTCTCCTCCATCTTGTAGGCAAAGTACTGTCAGAGGTCTTATACCTCTCGACACGGGCATGAGTATGAAATACTAATTTCAACTCTTGGAACATATTATATGCTCCGTGGCGTTCAAAACGTTTTTGAAGTCCCGGTTCTAAGCCGTAAAGCATGGTGCACTTAAACTATCAAGTAGTCATCATATCGAGCTTTTGTCAAAACGTTCATAACGCCTACATCTGCTCCTGCAATAGGTCTGTCACCTAGCGGTGCATCAAGGACATAATTCTTCTGTGCAGCAATGAGGATAATCCTCAGATCACGGAACAATTCCGCATCATTGCTACTAACATCTTTCAACTTGGTTTTCTCTAGGAACATATGAAAAATAAACGGGGAGCAACATCGCGAGCTATTGATCTACAACATAGATATGCTAATACTACCAGGACTAAGTTCATGATAAATTAAAGTTCAATTTAATCATATTACTTAAGAACTCCCACTTAGATAGACATCCCTCCGGTCATCTAAATGATCACGTGATCCAAATCAACTAAACCATGTCCGATCATCACGTGAGATGGAGTAGTTTCAATGGTGAACATCTTATGTTGATCATATCTACTATATGATTCACGCTCGACCTTTCGGTCTCCAGTGTTCCGAGGCCATATCTGCATATGCTAGGCTCGTCAAGTTTAACCCGAGTATTCTGCGTGTGCAAAACTGGCTTACACCCGTTGTATTTGAACGTAGAGCTTATCACACCCGATCATCACGTGGTGTCTCGGCACGACGAACTTTCGCAACGGTGCATACTCAGGGAGAACACTTATACCTTGAAATTTAGTAAGGGATCATCTTATAATGCTACCGTCGTTCTAAGCAAAATAAGAAGCATAATAAGATAAACATCACATGCAATCAAAATATGTGACATGATATGGCCATCATCATCTTGTGCTTTTGATCTCTATCTCCAAAGCACCGTCATGATCACCTTCGTCACCGGCGCGACACCTTGATCTCCATCGTAGCATCGTTGTCGTCTCGCCAACTATTGCTTCTACGACTATCGCTACCGTTTAGTGATAAAGTAAAGCAATTACATGGCGACTGCATTTCATACAATAAAGCGACAACTATATGTCTCCTGCCAGTTGCCGATAACTTTACAAAACATGATCATCTCATACAAAACCGTATAACTCATCATGTCTTGACCATATCACATCACAACATGCCCTGCAAAAACAAGTTAGACGTCCTCTACTTTGTTGTTGCAAGTTTTACGTGGCTGCTACGGGCTTAGCAAGAACCGTTCTTACCTACGCATACAAAACCACAACGATGTTTCATCAAGTATGTGCTGCTTTAACCTTCACAAGGACCGGGCGTAGCCACACTTGATTCAGCTAAAGTGAGAGAGACAGACACCCGCCAGTCACCTTTAAGCAACGAGTGCTCGTAACGGTGAAACCAGTCTCGCGTAAGCGTACGCGTAATGTCGGTCCGGGCCGCTTCATCTCACAATACCGCCGAAGCAAAGTATGACATGCTGGTAAGCAGTATGACTAGTATCGCCCACAACTCATTGTGTTCTACTCGTGCATATCATCTACGTATAGACCTGGCTCATGATGCCACTGTTGGGGAACGTAGTATTTTAAAATTTTCCTACGATCAAGCAAGATCTATCTACCAGATGCATAGCAACGAGAGGGAAGAGTGTGTCTACGTACCCTCGTAGACCGGGAGCGGAAGCGTCAAGTGACGCGGTTGATGTTGTCGAACTTCTTCGCGATCCAACCGATCAAGCACCGAACGTACGGCACCTCCGCGTTCAGCACACATTCAGCTTGATGACGTCCCACGAGCTCTTGATCCAGTTGAGCTTCACGAGAGAGTTTCGTCAGCACGACGGCGTGGTAACGGATATGATGTGTTCACCGGCGCAGGGCTTTACCTAAGCTCCGCGACGGTATGACCGAGGTGTGTTTCTGTGGAGGGGGGCACCGCACACGGCTAAAACAATTCAACTTGTGTGTCTTTGGGTGCCCCCCTGCCCCCGTATATAAAGGAGCAAGGGGGGAGGCCGGCCGGCCCTTCCTGGTGCGGCTAGGAGTGGACTCCTACTAGGAATAGGATTGCAATCCTATTCCTAGTAGGATTCACCAAAAGAAGGAAGGGGGAAAGGAATAGGAGAGGTGGCGCCCCCCCCCCCAATCCTAGTCCAACTAGGAACCCTAGGTGGGGGCGCCGGCCAGCCCTATGGGCTGCCTCTCTCTTTCCCTTTAGGCCCACTATGGACCATCCCCTCTCGTAGGGGGTTCCGGTAACCCCCTCCGGCATTCCCGATAAATCCGAAACTTTTCCGGAACACTTCCGGTGTCCGAATATAGTCGTCCAATATGTCAATCTTTATGTCTCGGACATTCCGAGACTCCTCGTCATGTCCGTGATCTCATCCGGGACTCCGAACTACCTTCGGTACATCAATACTCATAAACTCATAATACCGATCGTCATCAAACGTTAAGCGTGCGGACCCTACGGGTTCGAGAACTATGTAGACATGACCGAGACTCATCTCCGGTCAATAACCAATAGCGGAACCTGGATGTTCATATTGGCTCCTACATATTCTACGAAGATCTTTTATCGGTCAGAACCGCATAACAACATACGTTGTTCCTTTTGTCAAACGGTATGTTACTTGCCCGAGATTCGATCGTCGGTATCCTTATACCTAGTTCAATCTCGTTACCGGCAAGTCTCTTTACTCGTTCCGCAACACATCATCTCGTGACTAACTCATTAGTCTTTTGCTTGCAAGGCTTATTGTGATGTGTGTTACCGAGAGGGCCCAGAGATACCTCTCCGACACTCAGAGTGACAAATCCTATTCTTGATCTATGCCAACACCACGAATACTTTCGGAGACACCTGTAGAGCATCTTTATGATCACCCAGTTACGTTGTGACGTTTGATAGCACACAAGGTGTTCCTACGGTATTCGGGAGTTGCATAATCTCATAGTCATAGGAACATGTATAAGTCATGAAGAAAGCAATAGCAGTTAAACTAAACGATCATAGTGCTATGCTAACGGATGGGTCTTCTCCATCACATCATTCTCCTAATGATGTGATCCCGTTGATCAAATGACAACTCATGTCTATGGCTAGGAAACATAACCATCTTTGATCAATGAGCTAGTCTAGTAGAGGCATACTAGGGACATACTGTTTTGTCTATGTATTCACACATGTACTAAGTTTCCGGTTAATACAATTCTAGCATGAATAAAAGACATTTATCATGATATAAGGAAATATAAATAACATCTTTATTATTGCCTCTAGGGCATATTTCCTTCAAGAGTGTATAGAGATGAGGAGCAAAAGAAATCCTACTCTCCGATATATATATAGGACTCAAAACATTTTCAAGTGTGTGCCTAGACTCAACCGTCAACGATTCGATCAATCAGTGGGGGCTTCTAGGTCGGAGAAGGCTCTGAATACCAACTTGTAATGCCCAGTATGGGATTATACCTCCTACGTTTCGAGGCACGACTTAAAGGTATAAGCCCATACTAGAATGATCTCAAGTATGGTATCTTTGCACGACTCATGAAAAAATAGGGATGAAATTGCAAAAGGATAGTTGGCATACACTCGCCACGTCACACAAATCATTACATAAGCAAATCATCATCCAAATAACATCACAGTCCAACTACGGACGAAGATCCAAATGAAAGATACCAAATACATAAACCACAAGGTCCGAATCGCCCCTAGTAGAAACCACTACTGATCATCGGGATGGTGCACATAGTATCGATTACGTTCTTCATCGAACTCCCAGTACAGCTCCGTGCCGTCACCTGAGTAGTCCACCATAGTACCTGCATCTGGTGGTGTGTAGAATTTGTGAGCCACGGAGGACTCAGCAATCCCGTTCTCGGGTAGCAAAACTATCTAAGCCTTGGGTGTGGAACAAGGCTGAAGAAAGATAAAAAGGTTGCAGCTGCACTAGCACTAGCTTACGTGTTTAGAGCGAGAAGAGAAGTGCCACGAGCGTCAAAGTGATCACGAAGTAATCCTATCTAAGCACGTCAATCATAACCCCACCGTGTTCACTTCCCGAACCCCTTTCAGAAAATGACCATCGGTTACTCACGCTGGTAGTGTGTTCTGAACATGGTGTCAAGTTTTCTACAGCCGGATATTGACAAATTCCCATTTGCCACATAACCGCGGGCATGGCTTTCGAAAGTTCAAAACCCTGTAGGGGTGTCCCAACTTAGCCCATTACAAGCTCACAGTCCGCGGAGTCGCAACTCCAAGTTGGGAAGGCCCGAGTATTCTCGGAATCCCGTGCTCAAGATACTCCAACTAAGGTAAGACTAATCCAGCAAATCCTCCCGGCGTGCCGACACCCTGATAGTAGCCGCGCGTATCTCGTCTCAGGCCACGACCGGATGGACGATGCTACAGGTTTTTACCAGCCCTCGGGTTCCCCCAAGGTGGCCCTGCAGGACCCCCAGTTTGGACCAACACTCATGTGGAGCATTGGCCCAGGTTGTTTATTAAGAAGAGGGTTTATAACTCCCTATGCAAGTTTTAGTTGTTTAGACAAATGTAGTACCAATGTTGGGATTTGCTGGAAAAGCCTTAGCGCTAAGCGGTTTATCGAGGGGGTCCCATAACCCCAACCGTGTGAGGAACGCAAAAATCAAGGAACATAACACCCGGTTTATATGGTTCCTAGGGTGGCATGAGTGGAACAAATCACCAAGCAAGAGGCTTAGCCTTCCACCCATTGCCAAGTATATAGATGATTTAGTTTAAGAGTTTATATAGTGTGATATCCCAACAATAACTTCAACATGAAGCAAGAATCTTCAAATCTTCTCCTGCAACTAGCAATGCTATAAGAGGGGCTAAGCGAAGTTTACGTAGCCTAACAATGGTTTGCTAGGTTGGGTGGTTAGACAGATTCATGGTTAAAATAGGAGGCTGACAAACAAACATGGGCATCGAGGCAATAAGCTAAAGAGCGAGACTTCTAGCAATAGGCAAATATAGTAATGATATCTAGGTCAGGTCATCTTGCCTGTAGAGTCGTCGATGGGATCGTAAGACGACTCCTCGTACTCAACCTCGGTAGTAACCTCGTTCTCGTTCTCGGTCTCGGCTTCCGGCTCTACTCAACACAAGAACACAACGAGGCACGAAATCAAACAAGGTGCAATGCACAATAAACATGATGCAAGTATGATGCATATATGATGCAATACATGTCAAGGGATGAAGCACACAAAAACAACACAAGACAACAAGTTTTAATGAGGCCGGAATCCACATATATCGAATCCGGTAAGTCCTCATATGCATATAATGAAATTGGTCCAGATCTGAACAAACCTTAAGTTAAAGTTGTTAAACAGCAAGTTAACATGCACCATGATGATCTACACGAAATTCTAGTCAAGTTTCATATAAAGTTTGTTTAAAACGGAGCTACGGTCTAGAAGATATGAGCAAAACAAGACAAACATGACAACGGTGCAAGATGCACTCAAACATCAAGCAAACACACTCCAAACATGTTAACAACATGATATTACGGTTCTACATGCAAAGTCACACAAGTTTCATATAGGGCACGCTCAAAACGGAGCAACGGTTCAACACATACACACGAAACAAGATTCAATGCAATGCTGAAATTAACAACCACATAGCAACTTTGGAGCAAGAAATATATACTCTACAGCACCTAAACATGATGACAATAAGCATGGACATGAAGTAGACATATCCTACAGCAAACAACTCCATTGGAGCAACTCCATAGGAGGCATGGATCAATAGCAACAAGCTACGCCATTTTGATCATGACGTTAAAAACCTGACAGTTATAATTTATAGAAACTTGAGAGCAAGAAATAAATAAGCTACAGCAACCCATATGAGCAAGTGAGGGCATGGATGGATAGAAAACAACATGTACAACAAGGAATGATCATTGGCCACTCCAAAACTAGCATGGATTTGCCTAGGGCATCAAGCAAACATAGCATCGGGATATGACAGATTCCAGACTTAGTAGAAATTTCACTAAGTATAAAACAGTTAAGTTGGCATGGCATGTTTACAAGCATGTTTAAGTCACCTCAAGGCATATCATGGAAAATGGTTTGCACCACAGCAAAGACCACATGATGGAGATTCTAAAACATATTGGCATGTGCCAAGGGGGCAAACACATCAATAGCAACGAGCACTTCAAATCAGCATCTCATAACATGTTTCATAACTTAACAGCCACATGCACTTTTTCAACCAAGTTTAACATGGCAATATGAACCCTAACATGCATGCTACAGCAACCATCATGTAGAGCATCTCATAATGAACATTTTGACATCTCATTTGCTTCATTTGGATAAACATGCACCAAGTTATCACATCTCAAACATGGCATGAAAATAACAAGTAGCAGCATTTTATAACAAGTAGCACTCTTGTCACGAAGATTAAGACATCAAGATGAAGTCAAACAAGCATGGCACAATGGAACAAAGTGTAGAGGATATCACCACGGTCATTTTGACATATCATACACTCAAAACGGACAAGTATGCACAAAGTTACAGCCACTAGAAGTATGCAACAAAATAAGCAATATCTAGGACTTAGTGAAAAAAACAGCAACCTCCAAAAGCGGATCAGGTGGAGTAGCGGAGCGGGTCGGGTCGGGCGAAGCGGATCCGACCCGTTAGGGTTGACCCGCGGCTGGAGGCGATTGGATCTGGCGGATCGGCGGCGGGGACGCGGGAGCCGGCGGTGAGGGCCTCGGCGGCGGAGACGATACGGCTCTCACCAGCGGAGGAGATCGGGCGGTGACCGGCCACGGGGAGGCGCGACGGGGTGCGGTGACCGGCGTGCAGCGGCCGGCGACCGCGGCTGGAGGCGGCGGCGACGAGCCCTCGGGCTCCGGCGACGGAGAACGGCGGCGAGGCGCTCTGGGCCGACGGGGTGGTTGCGTGGAGGCGCGGCGACGGCGATCGCCGCAGGCGGCGGGGAAGAGGTGCGGCGCGGCGGCGGATCGAACGGGCCGTGGGGGCCCGAACCGGTCCTGCGGGCCGGCGGTGGCTGGAAGCGGTGGCGGCGGGGACGGCTGCCACGTGGCGGTCGCTGGTTGGCCGGGCGCGTCCGGGCGGACGTGTCCGGTCCGGTCCGGACGTGTCCGGCAGCGAGAGGAGGGAGAAGCTAGGGTTTGGACGCAAAAAATGGACATGGGGGCTAATTTATAGGCACAAGGAGCTAGGAGACTCCAAATGGGGAGCGGTTTTCGGCCACACGATCACAATTCGACGACCGAGATGATGGGAAGGGTTGTGCTGGGTTAGTGGGCTATTGTGGAGGGGGTCTTGGGCCTTAAAGAAGAGGTTCTTTTAGCCCACTAGGTTAACCGTTGGAGTACCAAACGAACTCCAAACGCGATGAAACTTGACAGGCAGCCTACACGTACCAAAACAACATCGCACGACAAGTCTCACGTCATTCCAGGAACGTTACACGACCACACACGAAAGAAGGACTCGGGGATGCCACGGGCACGTGTGAGAGCATCGGAACTCGAAACGGACAACGGGAAGAGACGAGTGGGACCGGGTGCAAGTGACAACACAAATGCAATGCAATGCACATGACAACATGACATGGATAAAATGCACACACGCACACGACAAAACGAAGGACCCGAAATGAAAGAAGAGCCCGGAAAGGAATTGATGAAGCCAAAGTTTATATATTGCCATATTTGGAAAGTGTTACATCTGGGGCATTACACCGCCCCTTCAACATATATAAGGAGGGGCAGGTATCCCCAAAGAGGGACAAGTTCTCACATGAAACAACAAACAATCTCTAGGGCTAGACACAAAGAGCCGGTTTACCGGCGACACCATGAGGGTCATAATGAAATCTAGCCTCAAAGAGCATGTAGGGCTATTACCGGATGATGTTTCCTAGGGCCCAAAGCTGTCTAAATCCTTGTCTTGCATAGCATCTCTCGATTCTGCTCAACCCCTCTCAAGCTACTACATAGATGTGTTGGCCTCATGACTAAGTCCTCACACTAGGACACTGTCGTGACAATTCCACGACAGTTGGCGCCCACCGTGGGGTCTGCGCAAGGTGGTGTTGAGTTCTTGGAGGGACCTCTCCCAAGGAATCAAGGTGTTCGTGATTTCGTCAGATGAGGAAGCGCCGGCAAGTTCATTGTTTTGTGATTGGGAACATGATTAATTTTGGAGCCAGGATATACAAGATTGAGATCGAGGAAATTTAGGGTTGCAACTATGCATCGCCTCATCTTACAGCCTGCAAAAAAGCCTGCAGGGGATGTTTTCAACTGTTCTCTACCGCACCGTCGATCCGCTGAAACCAGCAAGGGATCAGTCTCGCCGAGATAAGCTGCTACTTTATGGTAATCCGGGAGTCACTGTCGCCACTTCAAATACAACCATCCAAATCCGTCGCTACTCGGGAAACAATCACATGTCAAACACGACGGCGGCTTTGCGGCTTCGTGAAGTCATGCACAGGGATCAAGGGTCCGAGTGGTACTCGATGCAAAAACAGTCTGATGGATTCCTCAGCTCCCACGCGTCAAGAGACACCAACTAGTGCAAAAAATATACACGCATAAACGGAGATCGACGAGGATGAGGACTTAAAAACGGCACTCCGCCGCGTCAAATCGCCGAACCATCGTCCGGCTCTGAACCGCCCCGTGGCTCCGCTTCGCTGAGTCGCTGGCCTTCAAACCACCGTGGCTCCACACGCCGCGGGCTCCGCCCTCACAAGACAACCTGTCGTCTACGTCTCAAACTGTAGCACTAGAGCCGCCGCACAGCCGCGCCGCCCTACAGACACCGGCCATTGCGCCTTCTTCCCGAGCTGTCGGCCTTGTTCCGCTGATCTCCATCGGGCCGGCCTTCAGTCACTGCTGTTCTCCACCCTCATTTCGCACCGCCGCACCTAGAATCGGCAGGCTTATATCGCTACTGCCGGGGCCCGCAGGAGTCGTTGTCCAAGTTTCGCGCATCATCTCCGCCTCCAAGCTACGCCCTCAAGTCGCGCAGAGGCGTTTGTTTCAAACCAAGCCAAGCCACATGGAGCCACCGCTTGTTTCGAAGCCGGCCTTGTAGTTCACAAAGGATTAAACGCAAATGATAGTAGTGATAGATAATGTTTGCAATAGTAAATAATAGCGAAAAGTAAATAGCGGATGTGATCAATGATGGTAATATGGACCGGAGTCTCATGATGTTCACTAGTGATGTCTCTCTCCCAAAAGACGATAAAATAGCTATGTGAGGTAAACGAATTACAGATGGGCAATTGACAGGACCACGAACGCAAACCAATGCTGACTACATTGCAAGAAAGGTTGAGGTTCAAAGCATGGCGGTACGCCAAAGTAAGTAGACCGAAATCCATCAATATCTACTACTAATCATCCACCTTGAGATATCTATCCAGAACATCTCGCTGGTATTAAGTTGCGAGCCCCACCCATAGTGTAAACTCAAAGCAACAGACAACTGCATTAAAAGAACTTTGCGTAAAGTAAACTATCCTTGCACCCGCGGGCACAAGCACCGTTGTTTTCCCCCTTGTGGCAACAGCACATCCCCTAGACTCATGTTTTTGTCACTCAAGCTAGTCATCGAGGGGCATGAACCCACAATCAAGCATAACGTTCCCTCTTGGAGTCACTACGTATTACTTGGCCAAAGCAATAGATAACAACGGAGAACATGCAAGAATTACTTACGAACATAAATATAAAAGAGGTAGATCAAATATATTACTCAATCACAATCTGAACATAATCTCATAATCCATCGGATCCCAGCAAACTCATCATAGCAACAGCATAAGGATTACATATGTGCCTCGATCATGTAGGGCAGCTCACGAGGACTAATTAGTGAAGCACAAGAACGGGAGGAGAACATCACATGGCTACTGGTCATGGACTCATGGTCCAAGGGAGACTACTCACAACTCATCCGGGAGGCGTCCATGGTGGTGGAGAGGCTCCCGATGGTGATCCTCCCCTCCGGCAGGGTGCCGGGAAGAGTTCTCCTGGTGCTCCCGATCTTGGAAACGGCGGCGGCGGCGGAATAGTGATGAGATCGCAAAAAAGAGTTCCCGTCCCGAGGGTTTCGAAGGATGCTCTAAATATATGCCAAAGGGGGCACCAGACGGGGCTCGGGGGGCCCAGGCGCCCCCCCGGCGCGGCCCAGGGGTGGCGCGCTGCCAGGGCGCCTGGGGCC
>LR738715.1:685085734-685099535 GCA_902687465.1 Secale cereale | reverse complement strand
GCCCCCCCCCCCCCCGGCTGTACTTCGGGCGCAAGGTAGGTTCTGGAACGCTAATTTTTTATATAATTTTTCTGGATTTTTCCTGACAGTTCTCGTAATGTGAAAACCTGAAATACAAAAATAGCCGAAAACAGAAACTGGCACTGGGGTGCACTGGATTAGTAGGTTAGTCCAAATATGATCAAAAGTGTATGGAAGTGTATAAATATCATAGCAATATCACCCAAAAGTGGCATGGAGCAAGCAGAAATTATAGATACGTTTTGGACGTATCACCCACGCGACCGGTTCATGCGTCCGCGCCGGTTTACGACGTGGAGGACAACTTGCTCGTCTGCGCCGGCTTACAGCACTGCGGCCGATTCATGTGTCTATGTGCCTCTAATGATGTGATCGTTTTACTGTCCGCCCTGCGGTCCGGCCTACTCAACATGCCGGGTTGGCTAATGGACACCGATGAGGATCATATGGTCCAAATACGTCAGGTGAAATCCATCCATTATATCTATATATCGCTTTCTTTAAAAAAGCAATTACTCCGGCTTGCAAAGTTATCTAATGCAGGGCCCTAAACCATCACAATGCCGTTTTAAACCGCCGGTCCATCGTCTTCCTTGTGGGTGTTGCATCCAAACCGCCGCTGTGAGCTGCCTGTGGTCTTGCTCCTGCCACGCTCATCTTGCGGGCTTTAACCCACCGGGTTATCTTTGAGGTCTCCTCGAGAAAATGATTAAAGTGCCATTGAAATCGCTCCGGATTATTCATGGACGATATATCCAGACAAAGTCAGATGATGTCTATCTAAGTCTATTTTATTGGCAAATATTATCTTTGTCAAAGAATAATTACTTTGGTCTATATATTTTCATGGGCAGGACAAATTGTCTGCTACAGAAGTGGCCACCATATCACCAAGTTTATTGAATGATTCATATTGGGATATACAATAAGTATTGCGAAGGTCATCAACTTACCGCCTTTGCTGGTAAATTTCACCATATTACAGCGTCCCGCTGTTCAATTATATGCCAGTTGATATTACGGTCAATTATGGAGAATTTCTTGCGGCCTGGTCTGCATCAACATACCGGGCCGCACCTATCTGCATGAGCTATTTATTGAATATGAGCAAGTCACAGCTTGGGTAGCCTGGTTTTCTTTCAACAAAATGGAGGCAAATTATCATATACAATCAACCGCTGTCTGCACTAGGTGGCTCAAGGGGCAGGCGCACAAGTCGTCGCCACTACAGTTTGCTTAAACTTTAAATCGCTAGTTGGAAGGAACCATTGGCCGAGTTACTGACATGGTTCATACAGGATCATTGATAACCTGCCACTGTCAACAACAATGATGTACACCTTATGCTATGGTCAAATATGGAGAGTCTCAAGCCAACTCCTCGACCAGTCTCAAGACTCGGGGGCTATGATGACATGACTTAAATATCAGGTTTACTATCCGGTTCAAGGGAAAGATGTCTCCCACAAAGCTTTGAAGCTCTCAATATCCGGTTTAACATCTAGTTCAAGAAGAATAATCTCTCGCAAATTTGAGTTCTCAGAAGAAGTTAACGGGACCAAAGAGAGTTTGTTGCACAGCACAACTCAAACATAGGCACCCGGTGAGCACAGCTCAGAAATATGTCACATGGGGGCTTCTGTTTATAAAGTGCAGTTCTGACTACCCTCCTGATCCGGCGACCAAACCAAGACCATCATAAGAGTTTTTCACATGGGGGCTTCTGTGTGCAAGGGAGTTCATATGGCCTCTTAAACCGACAAACACATCAAGGCCATCATAAGAGCATAGCTCTGGTTGCTTCGGCAATTTCCACATGATGATGAGGGGCAAAAGAGAGTTTGATGCTTAGCACAACTCAAACATAGGCCCCGACGAGCAATGCTCAAATGCTACCTGGGGGCTCCTGATGCAAGACATTAGCGAGTTGAAAACTCTTGTGGTAAACACGGCTTGGAAGCTTGGTATATACACCTAAAACCCCGGATTAACCTGCCTGCATCAAGTAAGTCACACCGCCCAGGTAAACCTGGTATGACCCGTCGAACGTACACACAAGTCAATCCTTATGGACCCTGAACTTGGTAACGTTAAATTGACGATCATCAAGTGATTACACAAGTAAAATCTTTACGAGATTTTGAACTTGGTAGCATTTGACATTGATGATTTGGTTAAGGATTGCGGACCATCTTAAGAGGCTTTGCAAAAATGGTTAATGACAGTAGCCTGGCAGCTCATAAAAAGCCTCAAATTTGGAGCCTGGCAGCTCGTAAAAAGCCTCGACTACATGGTCTTATTTGCCCAAAAACTTTTTTATTTTTTATGTTTTCTCAAATCTTTGTCTTCAAGGTCATTGGGTTTTCAACCAAGTCCATTGATTCAAGGAGTGGATGACTATAAGTTCCCACTACATCTGTGTTTACAGAGTTATAGTCTGGGTTATAAACACCAGTACTAAACTATAGCTAAACCAAAGTTCATTGTAACCCGGTTTGGTTTTCATGATGAACCGACAGACAATCAAGGGAGTCATCAGTACTTGCACCTTGGATCATTATCTCTTCCTATCGGATTAAGGTTCATTATAATACACTTAATCACAAGTATGATACTTATTTTATATTTTATAACACAGTTCAGGTTCAAAACTTAGACCATGTGTTTGGGCATTATGACCCGTCCGGCGATAAAGCGCCAGGACATTTTCAACATTGTTTTATGCAGAGACAAGAAGAATAAACCGTCAAAAGCATTGAAAGCAGGACATAATTATGAAGTTGCCAACTGAAGCAATCGCATACAACTGAGCTATTTACAGTAATGACCGGTGTTTATTAAACTGGCCTGGCTTTTGACTATAAGTCGTCCGTATGAGATAAGATAATGACCGGTGTTTATTAACCCGGCCTGGTTTTATTTATAAACCGGCAATCAATGATAATCACCAATGTTCAAATTTGGGGTTATCATCCTTACTACACTGGCTTGGTAAAACCAACCGTGTGATCAAACATCACTGGAACCGGTCTTCAAACCGGGTTATATTATTCAAATCTTTAATAGCCAACATGGCTGGATTTTTATTATGGTTATCAATATTATGATTGAGGTTTTCAAAGTCGCTTTAAGCACAATGGATATTATTTCATCGATGGAAATGATTTATTCTACAATGGTAGGAATAGTCCCGAGTCGCTGCAAGCTTACGACCCGGCACTTTGGGGCTACATTATTCAAATTGAGATTACATCAAATATACAAGTCTCATGTCGCTGCAAGCATGCACCATGACACTTGGGGGCTAATGCAAAGTCATTTTTTGCTCACCTTATTGAAGACCCGACTCATCACATTGTAATGAGCCGGCCCTTGGGGGCTACCAATTGCTCCTGTCAACAATTCAAGGTATACAAGTTTTAATCCATTATGTTCAAGGGTCCATTGCTCAGTTGGTAAAGCACAAAGCTCTTAACCTCGTGGACGTGGATTCAAGCCCCATGATGGGAGTTACATTATGTGAAGTTCTTTTCAAAGAGGTATACATAAGGTCCCAGCTCAGTATTATCTTACTGAGCCGGCCCTTGGGGGCTACACGTTGTTGTTCAAGTTTACATGATCATATCTGCAAAGTCCCTGGTCATTATTGCATAATGACCCGGCCCTTGGGGGCTACACTGGTTGAAGTTTTTATGAGCATAAGGCAAATTCAAGTCCCAGGTTGCTGCAAGCATGACAACCTGGCACTTGGGGGCTACATATGTGGCCTATTCAGTTTTGACTAGTGACTGAGATGAACAATCTAGAATTCTTCAAGATTGCAACTTTTATATTGAAATAAGTCTTAATCTATCACTATGCTCTCCTCTTAAGACTTGGGGGCTACAGGTAATATGCATATAAAGGAGGAACATCTTCAAATTCTCAGTTTCGGGCAAATCATAACCCGGCGTCTATAAACAATTATGACTCGAGGCCATCAATATTTGTAAACCGGCAGTCTTAGGAGATGATAAACCGGCATCTTCAAACCGGATGAATATCAGTTGAATATTTGAAGACCAATAGTTTTGTCAAATCAGAGTATTGAAGGCCGATTCAACTGGATTCTTTATTTATAAAATATCTTCTGCAAGCAAATTGATTATGAAGTTGGACTATTCACCCGGAGTTTTCAGAAGAAGTGCGTGGATTTTTTGCATTAGTAATGTTTGAACATATCTGCTAAGGAAATTTGCTACATATCAAGGAGAAAATGAAACGGGTTTAAGGATGATCAGGTGCCGGTTCAGGAAAATATTCAAATCGGAGCGCAACCTGTAAAATTCGTTCTTGTGTTTATGTTGCAGGATCAGTTTAACATGGATAAATCCAAATTAAACTGGAGGCTAATGACGGGGATATACCCCACAGTATAAACCGCCGGATGTATGACCCGGCTAGAGTTTGGCGATTCACAGGCGACCCGCTTTGACCTGGCAGTTTACGATTCATTGGTAATCCGGCAGGCGGGTCAGAGGAACGACAAGACCCGGTGGCCCAAAGGGCGATTCATGAAAGGCCGGTTCATTTTATGGTGGGCCGGTTTATGAAGAAAGCATAAGGAATATTCTCCTACAAAGGAAGCAAGACTAGGACTCCTTGTAATAGAGTAATCCTAATCCTACTAGGACTAGCCGTGTAACCCGCCATTTCAACATATATAAGGAGGGGCAGGGCTCCCCAAAGAGGGACAAGTTCTCACAAGAAACAACAAACAATCTCTAGGGCTAGACACAAAGAGCCGGTTTATCGGCGACACCATGAGGGTCATAATGAGATCTAGCCTCAAACAGCATGTAGGGCTATTACCGGATGATGTTTCCCGGGGCCCGAAGCTGTCTAAATCCTTGTCTTGCATTGCGTCTCTCGATTCTGCTCAACCCCTCTCAAGCTACTACATAGATGCGTTGGCCTCACAACTAAGTCCTCACACTAGGATATCTGTCGTGATAATTTCACGACAGCCGCCGCCCGGGAGGAGGCTCGTGGACGGCTGCGCTCGGACTCCATTCGTCAAGAATCCATTGCATCCGCACAAATGGGGCATGGATCCGACACTAGGCCGGCCGTAGCTGCCTCACCGAAGGCCGTGCGGTCTGTCTGGCGTCCAAACGCGTCGGCGGACGCGCAACCCCTTCAGTGGCGCCGATATCAGGGATGCATCATCGTCCCACGAGGCCGTGGCACGGCGTGCAAGGCACCGGGTGTGGGAGGCGGCTACGTCCTTCGCGGCGGGGGACGCCGATGAGGAGTCGCATTCTCCGACGCCCCGTATGACGCATCAGTCTGGGCGCACAACCGCGTCGTGGTGGACGTCGGCGGCTCGTCCCTGGACGGATCCATCATCGATCTGACGTCCACCGGTATCGTTCGGGTTCCTGTCTCTGACGAGGAAGAGCAAGGCATGTGAGACGGTGGAGCCTCGAGTCCCGTGAGCCAGCTCGTGTCTCATGTCCTACCCTACCTTGCCGACGACGGGACCAATACTCTGAGGAGCGCAGCCGGCCGCCGAACATGGCAAGGCGGAGCCGGGCGAGCGGGGAGCGAAACCAGACGAGCTCCGTGTAGATTACGTATCACGTTGAATGTAATAATATGGATTTGAGATTTCTAATTTGAGGTATCCGAAAATGGAATGCATTTTTTGAGAGGTGACCGATCACTGTTCACGGACGCGCCCGGGGTGTATGTTTGGGGATTGGGGAGTCGGATTTGCAAGTGTGGATGTAGATGCTCTAAATCCTTTGCTGTCAGCCTCTTATTTCTCGAAACAACATTTAAAAAGCTTTGTTTCTCACTCTCGTTCGTTCCATAAAGATGTGATTTTGCTGTCGCGGTCACGGGAACAGATCCTCCTAAAAAAGCACTATAAAACATAAGAAGGAAGCGTTCCCACGCAAGGAACAAACAAGTAAACCAATACTGAAAGGTTAAATATTGAGGTGTCGCCGGCACACAGTTACACCATCTGAGCACGATAGAAAGCGACCGCACAACTCGTTTATTTCTCTGCCCGGACGCCAACCCCACTCGGTTTACAACGCCATACGTACCGTAGCGTGGCGTGAAGCAAAGCGCTGGTGAATGGTGATAGTCTAGAGCTGTAACGTGCACGCTTCCGACCCACTGTTCCTTCCACCCTTCACTCGCTAGCTGCTGCGTCGGTGCGTCACCCTCTCGTCACTCTCATGGTGGCCATGGTGCGAGCCGTGCCGTTTCAGCCCTTTTCCGTTGTTTCCTTCCGCAGCGTCACGCCACGGCGCGGCACGGAAAATGGCAGTTTGTGTCAAAACGCTTTTATATTATGAAGTGGATAGAGTACTATACGAGGGTCATAAAGTCATACGTGCATTTTTTGTAGAGCCGTAAAGTTTCCTTTTCTTTAGGCGACATAGCGTTTGATGATGTGGAATCTCATGCCAGTGGTACATTGGACATGTGCATATGTTCCAGAAACGTATAAAAAATGACAAGGGCAAGGTATTTGTAAGTCATTGTTCATTATGACAACGCACGATGATGAACACATGGCATGTGGCAAGCTAATAATATGCATATATGTGCATTTGTTTCTTTAGTGTATCACCAGAACTTAACGAGAAGGAGAATGTATCTCTAGGTCAGCTTCCTGATGTCAACGCGCGGACGGTGAACGTGGCCACCCTTGTATAACAGTTAACATGGGGCAACACCCTCGTTAAGTTGACATTTTTTTTCAAACATTCTAGCTTGATAATTCGAAGAGGTGGATATGTTGACGGCAAAAAAGTATGAGGGCCTTTTCTTTTTGCAGTAAAGTAAAACATTGGTTTGTGTTAAGTTTGATAATTGGAAGAGGAAGAGGTAGATAGTCGTGTTCATAGAATTTTGGTTAGTTTGGTTGCATCACAGGAAAAACAAATAATCATTTTTAAAATGTTTGATTGGAGGCTAGAAACCCTACGAAATGAAGTACAAAAAAATCTTAGAAAAAAATCTTATAGGATTCAAACCTATGAATCAAACAACCAACATAGGAGAAATCCTTAAGGATTCTAATGTTCCAAAGTTCCTATGGAAATCTTTTGATTTAATGGAGCAATGAATGTTGCGAAACTTTTATGGATGTTGTAATGAGCCTCTCAAATGGTACATATAGGTGGTATTTAATATTTTGCAACGCGTTTCCATTTCCACGTAGTTTGGTCCCATTTTTACTGGCATATATATTTTTTAGTCACTACTTTGTCAGTTACTTGGTGATTTGCCTCTTGCAAAAATGGCACACCTTGTGTTGTGGTTGTCGAGACAATAAAATATTGGGTTTTTATCACTTTTGCCACTAGTTGTGCCACACTACTTACTTTTGCCACTAAAAAAATTCACTACTCAAAAATGCCACTGTTCCGTTAGAATCACACTCAAAAATGCCATTTTCTCACGTTACCGTCAGTCAAAGGCTTGTTGACCGCGCTATATGACCAAAATGCCCCTGGTTCGATTTATTCCTCAAGTGTGGCCCCATATGTCAGGGGCAGGGAAATAATTTTTAGAATGTAAAAATAGGCAGCAACAGGGTTCGAACCTCAGATCTCTGTGAGACGCACACACGAGCTAGCCACTACACCCAAGGTCATTAGTTGACTAATGAATGGTAGATACTCTACATATCCTAACGTAATATCTAGGCATAGCTATTAACAAACCAAGTAATTAAACTCGAGTTGTACACGCAACAGCAGCAACAAATGGTTCTCTAAATTTCTCCAAAAAAAAATAGCATGACGCATGTACATAAGGTTGAAAATATTCAGCACACAAGCAAACATAATGTTCATTTCCTGAATTTTCAGCACACAAATGTCTCAGGTTCACAAACATACATTAAGGTCGAATAACATCCACTCGCTAGTTTGAAGTAAAAGGTCCAAATTCTCAACATAAGGTTCAAAATAAACAGGTCCAGGTTCACAATCTTATAAGGTCGCAATCACACAAATGTTCATATGTGCAGCCTTTTTTTGCTTCTTGTGTTTTTTTGCTTCTTGTGTTTTGGGCGGGGCTGTCTGGCGATTTGTGTGCAACTCGGGTATGCATGGGAGATGCAACAGATCCACTTGTGGAACCTTCAGTTCTGGTTGAAGGTTCATCTTGCTTGTTCTTCCTTTTATTGGTTTTCTTCTCTGTTTTCTTCTTCACACTTTTTCTTGAGCTGTATAGAAGTTGGTCATGGTGCAAAAAAAATGGAAATATAAAAGCATCAATTTTGTACAGAATATAGTCATAGCTTACATGTAATCAAATTCTTTAGGAAATGGAAAGTAAAATTAGTCTTTGACGACTCAGGTTTTAGGACAGAATGTTGAAAATGCATGAATGTAGTATGTAGCCATGGATGTTGAAATATAGAAAGCACAGGTTTTGGAGTTACCTCGCTGAACTTGCAACCCCAGATGGCTCAGGGTCGCCTTCTCTGGCCACAAAAGGGGCATCTCCAGCATGTAGGTCAGCCTCATCTTCTCCAAATGCTGGGTCAACTGGATTTTTGCAAATTCTCGCTATGTGGCCGAAGCCTCCGCAACGCTTGCACTTCCTTTTCCTAGGGCCAAGGCCAGCACCTTCAGCACTAGATCTGATTCTAGTCTTCCGTGGTCGTCCTTTTGGCCTCCTCAACACTGGAGCTTGTAGTTTGAAGCCAGGGTCAACAATGTCCCATTGTTGCTTGCCTACCATTGTAGGTATGTTGTCTGCATACGCAGCCTTGAATTTTGCAACGGAGTAGAACTCATGTACATAAGGTTCAATTTCTGATACCGGACCTCTTAGTGAAGTAATAAAATAGAGAGCATGGATACATGGCAAACCCTTGACTTGCCATTGCCTGCAGCTACATGTTTCCTTGGCTATGTCAACAGGGTACCTCCATTCCCTATTTTCTTTGTCGACTGCAGTAATTTCTGCCTCAACATCACTGCGTCTAACTACCTTCATCTTTAGTCCTGAAAAGAACACCAAATATTAAACATTTAATTTAGTTCACTATGATATTAATAGGTTGAAAGAGCACAAGATGTTTGTTTACCTTTGGATTTGGCATGTAGTGCCTTTGTCACACTTGGTATTATGAGATGGCCAAGCCATTTTTCTAATGCTATCCTCATCCGCAAATCAAACTTCTCCATTATTATCTGCCTAATCTTGTCCAACATGTCAACAATAAGAAGAGCCTTAATTTTCCTGACTTTGCTATTAAATGACTCTGCGAGGTTGTTATTGACGTAGTCAACCTTGCAGATTTCATTGAACTTGCTTCTATACCATATCTTTGTGTGGTGTTCAGCCACATATTTTTGAACACTCTTCTTAGCAAGGATCTGCTTCATATGCCAATTGTGCTTCCTAGAACTGTAAGTCAAGCTTGCTGGCCAAAGATTATCATCATAGACCTTCCCCTTGAATTTTTTCCCAAAATTTGCAACAAGATGCCTCATACACTCCCTATGCTCCACTCCAGGCCACACTTGTTCTACTGCTGTCTCTAAACCTTTGCAAGCGTCGGTGTGTATGACTAGTCCTTCAGGATGCCCAATAAGATTACATAGATTTTGAAGAAACCAAGCCCAACTATCTGATGATTCTGTCTCTATCACCCCGTAGGCAACCGGGTAAAGCCAATTACGGCCATCAATGGCACAAGCAGAAGCTAGCTGCCCTTTGAATCTCCCGTTTAGTGCAGTTGAATCCACGACCAAGTATGGTCGACACCCATCTAAAAACCCTTGCCAACATGCCTTGAATGAAACAAACACTCTCCTAAAGCATTCCTTCTCCCTGACTTTTCCTTTGATTGAGTACTTCACAGTCTCTTTGTCTATTTCCACTACACTACCAGGAGAACGCTTCTCCACCTCAGCCTTGAAACTATAGAGAAGATGGAAGCTATCTTTCCATTTTCCACTAATCATATCCATTGCTTTCTCCTTACCACGAGATACACGCATGTACGGCACCATGAAGTGATACTTCTCCTCGATCTTCTCTTGAAGAGCAGTAGGGCCAATGTCTGGGTTCTTTCTGACCCAATCTAGGATAACATCAGCAACCCACCTGCTCTTAGCCGGCTTGAACTTCTCACTTCTCAGCTTAGTTGGGCATGTATGAGAGAAAGGACACACCTTGATCTGCATTTAAAAAACAACAAAATCAATTAGTATGTTCCTAGTATTTTGAACTTGTCATATTGTATTGCTGCCAGTTGCACAAAAGAAAGGACACAACAAACAAATCAATTATATGTTAGCAAGTTATACCTGAAATATTGTGCTATTCCTCATATAAGAGCCATGTATCCTCCACTTACACCTCTTATATGCACAACAAACTCTCAGCCTATTAGGATCACTCTTTTGGACTGTATAGTCAAATTCACTTTTAATTGCAAAAGTAGACAGTGCATTCTTGCAATCCAACAAAGAGGGGAATGCCGATCCTTCTAGAAATGATGGATCCTCCTTATTATACACTACAATAGGTCTGTCCTCCTCCTCCTCCTCTTTCTCCTCATCAACTAAACCCATGTCTCTATTCTCTTCTTCCTCTTCAGTGTCAGTGGATTCTAGTGCTGGAGGATCATCTTCCTCTTCTATATCTGTTGATCATCTTCTTTCATATACTTCTTGACTAAGTCAGGATACTCCCTCTCATCATCATTATCTGAGAGTATAGCATCATCAGGTATAGCATCATCGGTTATGTCTCTGTTGGGATCATCAAAACTAGTAGACTGCCTGACTCCCTGTATGTTGACTATATTATCAACATCAATTGCCTGACTCCCTGTATGTTGACTCTCACTATAAGAAGGCTGTGTAGGTGGATTGTGATTAGGTGTGCTAGGAGTTGGGGATTTCTGAAGAACCTCAATTAGCATAGATATTTTCTTTGAATCTTGATGCTTTCCAAACATCAAAGCTGCATCATCATCACATGCAACATCAACCCATATATTCTGTTCCCTCTCGTAGTACTTCAACTCCACAGAATCATGGCACCCCCAGGGATAAGTATCACACAACTTGCACAACAATGTTTTGTAGGTGATATTGGATTCGACAAACAGAGGATAATCAAAGCCGCCAACATATCGCTTGCGGCCATCGCTACTAAGACGACTTGTTTCCATCCTAACGGACATCATACAAGCAATTTCCTCATCCATCCTAGATGAACAAATAACCAAATTGTGTGCAGTTAGTCACTATGAATTATACACAACAAATTCGACCGCTACATACTACTATGAACACACACATGCATCATCCTAATAATTAGCATACTCACCCTGCTGGAATATCAGAGGTTGCAACCTGTACACTTAGCACTATCTGGTGGCCGAGGCAAGCCTCTGATTCGGCGCTGTTGTCCGTTGTCATTGCCGTGGAACAACCTCTATTCAAGCAATCACAGGCGGAGGCAGAACAGAGTCAGATGGGAGTCATGTGGCGATGCTGCTCGGGAGGGAAACCAGAGCTGCGACGAGTGGAGGTGCGCGGGGGGCGAGGCGTCCGAGATGCGGCGAGTGTGGGGGAGCTGCGCAGGCCGCGCCGGCGACCGGTCGTACCTGAATGGAGGAGTTCGGCGGGCGGCGGCAGTGTCGGAGATGCGGCGAGTGTAGGCGCGCCCGAGGTCCGCAGGCCGCGCCGGCGACTGGTCCTACCTGAATGGAGGAGTTCGACGGGCGGCGGCGGCGTCGGAGATGCGGCGACTGTAGGCGCGCCCGAGGTCTGCAGGCCGCGCCGGCGACCAGTCCTACCTGAATGGAGGAGTTCGGCGGGCGGCGGCGGCGTCGGAGATGCGGCGAGTGTAGGCGCGCCGGCGACCGATCGTACTTGAACGGAGGAGTTCGGCGGCGGCGGCGGTGATTTGTGGCTGTGACTGCTAATGGATAGGGGAAAAGTACGAGTAGTCTCGCGATACGATTAGTACAATCGATAGCTTAGTCACGTAAAGCAAAATGAACTACACGTCAAAGATCTACATAACAGACAGGTAAGTGCGTCTTCCGACATGGTAGTACGCGTGCGTGTATTAGCCGCCCTGGTCGAAGGTTTGGGGTTCGATCCCCACTCTCCCCATTTCTTTTCTTTTTCTCTTTACAAATGAGCCCACATGTAATGGAACCAGGGGCATTTCGGTCATACGACGCGGTCAACGAGCCTTTGACTGACGGTAACGTGAGAAAATGGTATTTTTGAGTGTGATTCTAACGGAACAGTGGCATTTTTGAGTAGTGAATTTTTTTAGTGGCAAAAGTGAGTAGTGTGGCACAACTAGTGGCAAAAGTGATAAAAACCCTAAAATATTAGGGACTGTCATTAGTAACCCAGCCAAAAAGATGATGGGTAGGGTGTGTGTACGACAATCCTATAATGAAGGTCATTTTGCATTGACGAAAATGACGTTTCAATGTTTTACGCTTTACATTGTTGACATCAAATTATTCTTCTCGACGTCGGTCCGAGTCGACCGGGTCCGCTCGAATATGAGACTAGTGGTCCACCGATAGGGTTTTCGAGTTATACCACTCTCCCCTTTCAGTACATTTAGGTTGGAGATGAATGCCCTTTCACTCACTGAGAAATTCGCAGAGGCACACATGGGTGCATGCACGCAGTTCATGTGCCGCACATCTACCCTAGCAAACTACTCGCTCCGTTTCTAAACACAAGTTTTTTTAGAGATTTCAATATAGACTACATACGAATGTATATAGAAATATTTTAGAATGTAGATTCACTCACTTTTCTCCGTATGTAGTTTATATTGAAATCTCTAAAAAAAACTTATCATTAGGAACGAGGGAGTACTTCACAACTAGCTAGTGAAAAAAAGAGAGCAGGGAGAGAGTGAGGGGTGGAGGGGGTAAAGGAGCTTCATTCGCTCGTTTAGGACTCCCACAGCGAACGACTCCAGATCTATGCTACTTGATCGGACGACATGAAAAGCGTACAGTGGGAAAATCATGTCAAATACTCTCTCCGTTCCAAAATATTTGTCTTTCTAGAGATTTCAACAAGTGACTACACACAGAGCAAAATGAGTGAATCTACACTATAAAATATGTCTACATACATCTGTATTTGTAGTCTATTTGAAATGTCTAGAAAGACAAATATTTGGGAACAGAGGGAGTATATAACATTTCTGTTTTTTTTTTGCGGGGAAACATTTCTGTTTTCTAAACCAGAGTTATATGGTTAGGTTTGAAACAATAATTCCCGCAATAATGGTTTTAAAAAATCCTCTAATTTTCTTCCGTGAATCTTACTCAACAGGGCCTAGAAGCCGGCAAAACTCATCATGAAACCGACCTTGGCTGTTGTTCAAAAAAAGAAAACAGACCCTTGGTCTTGGGCCCGAGGATAAAGAAATGGACGAGACCGTCGCCCCACTCGCCATCACGTGACGACCCAATGGCCCTCCCGCCCCTTGCCCCCCCGGGCCCATCCGTCATACCCCACCTGCGCCTCCCATCCTCTCGACCCCACCACTAACCCGTCTCAAACACCTCCCTCCCACTGACACCTCTACCCCACACCTTCTACCCCACATGCCAAACTTCTATACCCCACCTCCCTCCCCTCGCGGAACCCCATCGTCTTCCCCAAGACGGAGAGAGAGAGAGAGAGCCTCACCCGCACGCCATTCCCCGCCGTTCCAATCCGCCCCTCCGCGCGATTAAAAATCCAGCAAGCCGCAG
>LR738715.1:685069646-685085702 GCA_902687465.1 Secale cereale | reverse complement strand
GCACCAAGGCCGCACTCCAAAGCAACCGCCCGTCGCTATCGCCATCGGCCATCGGCGACCCTCCTTCCCGGGCACGGAACCCTAGCGCGCTATAAGAGCACCTCCGCACCCATGGCGCCCGCGGCAGCATCGGCATCGGCATCGCTCGCCACCGCCCCGCACCACGCCCTCGCGGCCCCGCGCGCCTCCGTCTCTGTCGCCGTCGCCGCCGCCGGGAGGAACAGCGGCCTGTCCGTGTCCGTTGGCGTGCGCTACGTGCCGGGGATTTCTGTGGTTAATTCGCAGCGGAGGAGGATGGTCGCGGCGGCGGCGGCGACCGAGATGGCGCCCGCGGCCAGGGGCGAGGGCGGGGGGAAGCCGTTCGTGGACGAGATGAGGGCCGTCGCCATGCGGCTGCACACCAAGGACCAGGCCAGGGAGGGGGAGAAGGAGCCCCAGGCGCCCCCCGTCGCCAGGTGGGAGCCCACCGTCGAGGGCTACCTGCGCTTCCTCGTCGACAGCAAGCTCGTCTTCCAGACGCTCGAGGACATCGTCGACCGCGCCGCCGTCCCCTGGTGTGAGTGATTGCAAGCCCTCGCTGTTTGTCTTTGTGTCTTACTTTTGACCAGTTAAATTTCTGCGGCCCGCGTGCAACTGCAGTGTGTGGCAGGCGATGATTTCGTGCTACAGTTGATTTCGCCGCAACAGTCTATCATAGTTATTTTCTTCTAACACGCTAAAATCGAGTGTACAGATAGAGAACCAGGATTGAGAGGGGCGATACCATTTTTGGCCGGGTTTGTTTTGACTTTTCTGGATCGTTCTGATGTTTGCGAAAGATGTGTTGTCCTAATCCTAATCATGATTTACTAACCCAACCTATGGTATACACTATTATTGCATTTGCTTTCAAGGAAATATATTCTTAATTTGTTTAAAACCAGGTATCAAACTGAAATTTTAAATAGAACGGTGTTTGTATTTTTGCTATTATAAACCTGTGATGGGATGTGCTTCCACGACTAGTGGCAGATCGAGAGTTTGGAATGGAGGTTATCTAGTTGAATTCAAGATCTGAGCCGCAAAACTGTAACGAAACACAGGTGTTTAGATGTTGCAAAGAGGCATGGATGCTGGCACAAAACTAGTGGCGCATCCACATATTTGCCTGGGAGGGGATCATGTTTGACTCATAGGTGTTTCTACAGCATTTATGTATCTAAAATGTTCTAGAGGAAACACTTTGCTTCATACTTCCCAGTTTGAAGTGTTTTTTCAGTAATTTTCGGTGATGGCTAAATACTGCTCATATATCAAGCTATCAACTAAAAAGTATTGGGAGCTGGTGCATTTCCATTTGCATTTGCTTTTGATTGGTATGGTGTATTTGTGTGCTTAACATATAAGTTTGTAACCATATTGGCATACTGATTTTTCCTCTGTTTGACAACCTCTTGAAAGCTTCTCTGTGCCACCTTCTTTGTGCATGATGGATTCTTCCCATTTAGAATGATGACTGAAGCCATTTTCTACTACTTTCTTTCAATACCTTCTTCTGCAATGCTTTTATCTTTGTTGGGGTGTCGCTTAGTGCTTACCCGCCGGGTTAGGTGGCTGGCAAGACAATTCATGCAGGAGGTGATAGCTTTCACAACACTATTTACTTTGTTCTCTGAAGAAAAAACTGTTTACAGTGCAACCTTCATCTCCCTGTGTCTGAAGGGCTCTTTGTCTTCTAGCAAATTTCAGTTTCATTTGCTGTTGTTATAATGTCTCTTTTGATATTAGTTATGGTTTGGTTTGGCCGCTTGGATGTGAGAAAATTTGTGTGCTTGCTGTTTATTCAGTTTTTTGCAACAAAAATAATAGCCAGCTCAAAACTAGCAAATAAATGGTTTGAGATTGATAACAATACCTACCGCAGTTGTAGTGCTAAAATTAAGATTGCCAATTCTAGATTGTCTATTTGGTTTGATGATTTTTTATATCCTTTTCCATTTGAACCCATGAAATCTATGGTTGTTGAATTTGACGGCACCTTTAGCTGCAGAGTTCTATCGGCAGTAACACTGGTTACTTGGTTAGAACTGGATTTTTTTTAGCAAAATGGACGGCACTTCGCTTATACCATTTTGGAACAATAAACGCCATGATTACTGAAATCTCATAGTGGTACCGTGGCAGGTTATATAACCTGTTTCTGCATTTAGGTTCTCTAGGAAAAATCTGGAATGTTTCTTTCATCATTGTTAGCTTGATGCTGCTGATTGACAGTCATGTTATTTATGCCTTTCAGATGCGAAGTTTAGGAATACTGGGTTGGAGAGATCAGAGCCACTGAAGAAAGATCTGGAATGGTTCGTGGAACAGGGTCACACCATTCCAGAACCAACTGCTGCTGGTACTGCATATGCTTCCTATCTGGAAGAGTTGTCTGAGAAGGACCCCCAAGCATTTATCTGCCACTTCTATAATGTGTACTTTGCTCATACTGCTGGAGGCCGAATGATTGGCAAAAAGGTACGTCTTTGCAGAAAATAGTCTTGAACCAGAACGTTCATCTGAGTCAAGTAGTGTGTGTTTGAGTGGCTCCACGTATTGTTGTAAAACATGTGTTTGCTGTTGATGCTGGTTCTTAAATCTCCTTCTTCTGGTTCTGCTGATTGAAATTCCAACAGGGGGTAGACGTGTGGTATTACTGTGTGTACTTCGTTGAGGACGGCATTTCTATGTCTAGGACTTGTGCTATGTAGATATAACTTTGTATTCATCCTATAGCTGTCCATTTCGGTTTGGACCTAGAATCCTGGTTTTTTACTTTTCAAATCATGGCATCGTGTCAGCCTGTAATGTCTGTGTGGTGTGAGTGAAAGTTAGTATTTGTTACTCTATGATTTGGCATGCTATAACAGAGTCATAATCATGCATTCTCTTCTTTTCAGGTTGCCGAGAAGATTCTGGACAAGAAAGAGCTGGAGTTCTACAAGTGGGAAGGTACGCTGTCCCAGCTGCTGCAGAATGTCCGCACCACACTCAACCAAGTTGCTTCTGTAAGTCCAAGAGCTTTGATTTTCACGCTCTTATTCTTGCCTGCTCGTTCATCCTCCCACGGATTGGTCTTAACCTGCTTACATTCACTATCAGAGCTGGTCTCGGGAAGAGAAGGACCACTGCCTGGAGGAGACCGAGAAATCATTTGCCTACTCAGGAGATCTCCTACGCCAGATATTCACCTGAGCCAAGAACTATCTCCATTACGTTTCACGATAAACGTTGTAAATACTAAGTCATGTCTGTGCACCGGGGAGGAACATACTCCGCCGGGTCTGAACTGCCTTGCAATCAAATTATCATATCATGTACTAATAATCCTTCCATTGCATTTGCCTGGTCTTTGCCTTTTGCTGGTCAACACTTTGGCCCACCGTTTGCTCCATGGGCCTTACGTTCTCTAAGGATTGCGAATTCCGTCATCCTAGCATCGTAGTGTCGCCTCATCCTAGTATTGTAACCCTAGCCCGCGTGCTTGATTGCAAGCGCCTAGGCAGTGGGACGAGGCTCTAGGTTTTGGTATTTCAAATTCCTGTAGTTGTCATGTAGTTCTGTCCTTGCAATTTTCTTTTGTGTAGCGGTGAAGTTGAGCAGTAGTGTTGTGGGGTGACATGGCGGCAACGATGCCCTGACAGCCTGTGGAAGATGTTTGGTGCTCGACAATGGCAACCTCGACGGTGTTCCTCTCCTTGACGACGTGCGTGGATGAGCCGCATGAGCGGCTGAAGCAGTGTTTCAGAGATGGTGAGCCATTCGTCATTGGTCCATCTACAACACTGGCATGGACGCTAATGTGTTCTGGCTTCGTAATCGCCTGAATAATGAATGCACATCTAGTAGGAAATTGGTTTTACTGACAACATAAAAGAAGGATATAGCTGTGGAACTGTGAAGATTTAGTTCAGGGTACTACTCAGAAACTGCATATACTGAAAAATGGCCGAACTTGTGGAAGGGGGACGTGGGCCTGGAAGCGTTGGCAACTTGGCATGTCGAACAAAAGAGTAAAATGCACTAGTGGTCATTGAACTTATCGTATATGCTCACTTTGGTCATTGTACTTAAGAATATGGTTAATATGGTCACTATATATGTGTTGAGGTGATTATACGGTAACTGTCAGATCGTATAGCTTTGTATTTCATCTATTTGACCGGTCAAACAAGGCTTTGTCAGTTTTTTTCACTGACTATGTGGGCCCTACCTGTCAGTTGATGGAAGAAAGGGGTAGGGGGAAATAAAATTATGCGCCTGTTGGGAGCGCGAGCAGGGCAACCAGCTGCACCTGTCTCTCGTCTTGTCCAACTTGAGCAAATAGGTCTTTTATATCGCTATTTTTTTTTGAGGGATTTTATATCGCTACTGGATTCACTTGACAGCCATTGCATTTTATTTTTGCGTGCGAGCCATTTGGAATTTAAATCATAATCGTTTTGGCTTCAGTGGTTGGGTCTTTTAAGGTTTAAAAAGCAGTTTTGGCAGTATAAAATTATGTACTCGCACGTGTGATTCACAGCCTAAATTGCATTAGCACTTCCCTCGCAAAAATACGAGATTGGATTAGCACTTCGATTTCTTTTGTTCAATATGCAAGCGTGAACGGCGGCTCGACAGTGACGCGGCGGCAGCGGCAGCTCCAGCAGATTTGTCGCGCGTCGTTGCTCTATTTTTAGCACGAGACGACCATGGATTTGGCATGCAGTCATCTCGTAGCTAATTACGGCGGAGTGTAGTTATCAAAATGGTTAATATATGTCTATATATGATTTTATTAATAGATGTTTAAATGCATAAAAATAATATCCACGTGTTAAGTACTCCAAATTATGCTTATAAATGCTATCAACAGAAATGTAAATGTTAGCCAAATTACGCTTGCGATGGCGCAATTTGGTACGGTAAAACTGATATTGAAGAAATTGTTGGAAATATGAGCAAATTACTACGAGATTTAATCCGAATAAACAGAAGATAAGTCATGACTGCAGCAACAGAGATTAAACTAATCATGTGAACTAGCATAGCAGATGAACAGATCACATCTAGGGCACATACTAGAAACATGAATTCTACCACGATCTCGAACAGGAAGGATAGAATCACATACGGTGCAGCGGGAGCAGCACCGCCGGCGTTGACGTTGTCGCCCATGTCGTCGAGGATGAGGTTGCCGAGGTCGGGGAAGAAGTCGTTGTTTGCGAAGTCGTCGCTGCCAGCAGTCGCGCGAGTGCGCTCCCCAAAAACCTGATCGCCCCTCTCTCGTACAGGATCACGAGAGGCGGGGTTCCGGAGGCCTGCTGTCCATTCTCCCGGTGCACGCCGAAAGGAGGGATGGAGAAGACTTGCTTGGCGGCGCAATGATCTGGAACGGTGGTGAGAAACCATACGAAGCGGCGGCGGCTAGGGTAGACGTCTGCCGAACTATATAGTGCGGGCCGGGTAGGTCGTAGGAATAAACCCCACGTCCGAGTCGTCACGATCCAAAAGAATCAGAAACGATTCAGTAATTAACGCGTCCGTTAATTATTAATTAATGACTCATTAATTTTCCCGAGCAGCAAAAATATAGACAACGTGCTCCTCGGCTCGGCTCAATCCCGCAACCCGCGGCGCGTCGTGACGAGGCGTGGCGTGGCGAGGCGAGCGAGGAGGAGGAGCGCGCGTGTAGGTCTCCTCTTCTCATGCTCATACAAGTGGTAGAAGAGCTCACCTTATAAAGAGGTGCAACTCTCCCTCAACTTATGAGGTGGGACTAAACTTTAGCCTCACTCACTCCACTCACATGTGTGCATGAATGGGCCAAGAGAATTTCAAAATTTTAGTTGGGCTTTGGGCCAAAGGCTTACTAGCAAAAATTCAAACAATCCCCCACAAAGTCTCATTGGCACATCTCATCATTTAGTTCCAAAACATTGTTTATATACCGGTGCTTAGTGGAGACTGTGAAGTTGAAATTCCACTTAGAGATTTATGCTACACCAGATCACAACTTGAATAGTGGACTATGCCTTGAACTACAAGTTTTCTGCGAGACTAGTTTCACACAAATTCTTGACCGATACTTGGCTGCCGCAAGGCTTCCCCGCGGGTGGAGCGTATACGTCATACTCCAGGGCCTTTTCATGAATTTATTAGAGAACACCCAATTCTCACAGACTGCGACGTTAACAGTCAAATTCATATAGGTGTGTTCCTCAGAAGATATTCTGCAGGACTACATCTCTGCTTACCCGAATAAGCCACTTGGAACACATTAAGATAAGTATCAACCTGCCATGCAGATCAGGAGAGTATTGCATCTTCACGGAGTGGGATAGTTAATATAGGGATACTCTCCTCCCAGCTGACCAACAGCTTGTCTCCCACTTTTACTTCACGGGATCTCCGATCACATAGAGTGGGTTACCACTATGGACAACTCATGCGGTGGGTCTCAAACCCATCTCCATCGATGCATTATCTATCACATTACGTGATAGACCCTTTGTGAAGGGATCTGCCAAGTTTTTCGACGTTTGGATATAATCCAACGTAATAACTCCGGAGTTCCTCAATTTTCTGACAGAATTTAGTCTCCTCTTCACATGTCTTGAGGACTTCATATTGTCCTTCGAACTGTTTATCTTGACGATCACAGTTTGATTATCAAAGTTCATCAGGATAATGGGTATTGGTTTTTCAACCATAGGTAAGTCCATCAAGAGTTCACGAAGCCACTCTGCTTCAACAGTGGCAGTGTCCAATGCTGTGAGTTCTGCTTCCATAGTTGACCTCGTTAAGATGGTCTGCTTGCAAGACTTCCAGGAAACAGCGTCACCACCAAGTGTAAAAACATAACCACTTGTGGCCTTTATCTCATCAGCATCAGAAATCCAGTTTGAGTCACTATAACCCTCCAGTACCCTTGGATACCCAGTGTAGTGAATTCCATAGCTCACGGTGCCTTTCAAATAGCGCATAACTCTCTCAAGCGCATGCCAATGACCATCTCCCGGTTTTGACACAAACCGACTCAGCTTGCTCACAGCAAAAGATCTCTCAGGCCTCGTGGCACTTGCCAAATACATAAGCGAACCAATAATCTGAGAATACCTCAGTTGATCTCTAGCAATCCGTCAATTCTTTCAAAGCAACACACTAGCATCATATGGAGTTGGAGAAGGTGTGCAGTCGCTATACCCAAAACGACTCAAGACCTTTTCCACGTAGTGAGACTGAAGCAGTGTGATCCCACCATTTTCATCTCTCAACAGCTTGATGTTTAAGATAACATCAGCTACTCCTAGATCCTTCATCTCAAAACAGCGAGATAAGAAATCCTTAACCTCGTTGATTAAATCAAGTAGGGTTCCAAAGATCAATATGTCGTCGACATACAGACAAAGAATAACTCCTTCGCCCCCACCATAGCGATAGTACACGCACTTGTCACCATCGTTTACTACAAAGCCGGCATCAGTTAATGTTCTTTCGAACTTCTCATGCCACTCCTTAGGAGCTTGTTTAAGGCCATATAAAGACTTTAATAACTTGCACACCTTTCCTTCCTAACCAGATACTACAAAACCATCTGGCTGATCCATGTAAATTTCCTCCTTCAACTCTCCATTGAGGAAAGCTGTCTTAACGTCCATTTGATGAACGAGAAGACCATGTGAGGCAGCCAGTGATAGTAGCACCCGAATTGTGGTCAGTCTAGCCACGGGTGAGTAAGTACCAAAGAAGTCTTCACCTTCTTTCTGGGTATAACCCTTGGCCACAAGCCGTGCCTTGTACTTTTCAATCGTACCATCAGGTCTAAGCTTCTTCTTGAACACCCACTTACATCCTACAGGTTTGCACCCATAAGGACGGTCAGTGATCTCCCAGGTACCATTAGCTAAGATGGAATCCATCTCGCTACGTACAGCTTCCTTCCAGTAGTCAGCATCAGGAGATGCATAGGCTTCTGAAATAGTCCTGGGTGTGTCATCCACGAGGTACACAATGAAATCATCACCAAAGGACTTTGCAGTCCTCTGTCTCTTACTCCTCACAGGAGTTCCATTGTCACCCTCAACAGGATTCTCAACGTGTTCCATCGCAATGGTGGGTTCAGGAATTACAGTGAATTCCTCACTAGATGGAGTAGGTATCTCCTGATTTGATGAACTCGACATATCCTTCATAGGAAATATGTCCTCAAAGAAAGTTGCATCATTTGACTCCATAATCGTACCAACATGCATGTCGGACACCTCAGATTTTATTATCAAAAATCTATAGCCGATGCTATGAAAAGCATAGCCCAGAAGAACACAATCCACGGTTTTTGGTCCAAGTTTGCGCTTCTTGGGAATTGGTATATTGACTTTCGCCAAACAACCCCAAGTACGTAGGTAAGAGAGTTTCAACATTTTCCTTTCCCATTCCTCAAATGGAGTCATGGTCTTATGCTTTGTGGGAACCCGGTTTAGGACATGACATGCAGTCATTAGCGCCTCCCCCCACCATTCCTTGGATAGACCCGAAGTGTCTAACATGGTGTTAACCATATCAGTTAGAGTTCGGTTCTTTCTTTCGGCTACCCCATTTGACTGGGGTGAGTAGGGAGGCGTCCTCTCATGGATTATACCATGTTCCGCACAAAACAGATCAAATTCATTGGAAAAATACTCTCCACCACTATCGGACCTAAGGCATTTAATTTTTTGATCAAGTTGGTTCTCTGCCTCAGCTTTATAGTTTTTGAAGAAAGTCAAAGCCTCATCTTTTGATTTCAGAAGATACACATAACAATATCTAGTGGATTCATCAATTAACGTCATGAAGTATCTCTTTCCACCTTTTGTCAACACGCCATTCATCTCACAAAGATCAGAATGTATAAGCTCTAGTGGTGCCAAGTCTCTTGCCTCTGCAGTCTTATGGGACTTGCGAGGTTGCTTAGCTTGCACACATACTTGGCACTTAGAGCCCTTGACAGTAGAGATTTTCGGAATTAAATTCATATTGGCTAGCCGCGTCATGCATCCAAAGTTAATATGACAAAGTCGTGAATGCCAAATATCAGACTCATTATTGTGGCAAACATTATTAATAACTTTAGTGCAAATATCTGACAAAGATAGGCGGAACAAGCCTCCGCACTCATAGCCTTTTCCAACAAATTTTCCACACTTAGAAATTACAACTTTATTGGATTCAAAAACCAACTTAAAACCATCTCGACATAAACGGGAACCGCTAACGAGATTTTTATTGATGGACGACACATGATGAACGTTCTTCGGACGCACGGTCTTCCCCGAAGTAAACTTCAGATCGACCGTACCAACACCTCGAACGATGGCATGTGACCTGTTCCCCATCAGCACGGAAGAAGTCCCAGTGGCCTGGTAAGAAGAAAACATGGAGGCGTCAGGACAAACATGTACATTGGCACCGGTGTCAATTAACCAATCGGGGGATTGAAATACTGAAAGGATGGTAGGAAAAATACTGTACCATGATTCCTTCATATCAGTATCACCGATGACAACATTAGCAGACTTGCCGCTCTTCTCATGTTCACCCTCCTCAAAGCGGTTAGGACACTTCGGAGCCCAGTGATTAGGATCACCGCAGACATGGCAAAGTCCCTTCCCCTTCTTATGAGAATTCTTCTTGAAGTTGGTAGACTGTGATGGCTTGTTCTTTGTATCAAACTTGCCTTTGCCCTGAGTTTTGTTCTTGTTGTTTTTGAACTTGTTGGGCTGGAAGTTCTTCTTCTGTACCATGTGGGCACTAGAACCTCCCTCAGCAACTCGAGCACGTGTGTCCTTTGCTCTCGCCTTCTCTTCAACATCAAGAGTACCAATGAGATCCGCAACGGAAAACTCCTGTCTCTTGTGTTTCAGGGAAGTAGCAAAATTGTTCCACGAAGGTGGAAGCTTGGCAATGATGCCCCCGGCAACAAATTTGTCCGGCAACACACACTTGAAGTACTCAAGTTCTTTTGCGAGCGACTGTATCTCATGATCCTGCTGTACAACAGCGCGCTCATCAGTCATCTTGTAGTCATAGAATTGCTCCATGACGTACAACTCGCTGCCGGCGTCCGAGGCACCAAACTTGGCCTCGAGCGCAGCCCACATGTCCTTGCCGTTGTCAAACGACATGTACGAATCCACAATTGAGTCATCAAGAACACTCAGAAGAGGCACCTTTAAAGAGGGTATCGATCTTCTCAAAAGCTTCCAGCTGTGCCGGATTGAGATCGCCCTCAGGCTTGCCCTTGGTGGCGTCATAGCAGCCCATGGTCTGAAACCAGTAGACTGCTCTCGTGCGCCACCTCTTATATTGTGCCCCCTTAAAGGCAGGCGGCTTCAGATGTGCAGCAAAACCACTCGGAGTAAATTGCCTATAATCAGGTTTTTGGATTGTTCAAAATATGAGCAAATTACTACGAGATTTAATCCGAATAAACAGAAGATAAGTCATGACTGCAGCAACAGAGATTAAACTAATCATGTGAACTAGCATAGCAGATGAACAGATCACATCTAGGGCACATACTAGAAACATGAATTCTACCACGATCTCGAACAGGAAGGATAGAATCACATACGGTGCAGCGGGAGCAGCACCACCGGCGTTGACGTTGTCGCCCATGTCGTCGAGGATGAGGTTGCCGAGGTCGGGGAAGAAGTCGTTGTTCGCGAAGTTGTCGCTGCCAGCAGTCGCCCGAGTGCGCTCCCCAAAAACCTGATCGCCCCTCTCCCGTACAGGATCACGAGAGGCGGGGTTTCAGAGGCCTGCTGTCTCTTCTCCCGGTGCACGCCGAAAGGAGGGATGGAGAAGACTTGCTTGGCGGCGCAATGATCTAGAACGGTGGTGAGAAACCATACGAAGCGGCGGCGGCTAGGGTAGACGTCTGCCGAACTATATAGTGCGGGCCGGGTAGGTCGTGGGAATAAACCCCACGTCCGAGTCGTCATGATCCAAAAGAATCAGAAACGGTTCAGTAATTAACGCGTTCGTTAATTATTAATTAATGACTCATTAATTTTCCCGAGCAGCAAAAATATAGACAACGTGCATAGCTCTGTCCTTGGCTCGGCTCAATCCCGCAACCCGCGGCGCGTCGTGACGAGGCGTGGCGTGGCGAGGCGAGCGAGGAGGAGGAGCGCGCGTGTAGGTCTCCTCTTCTCATGCTCATACAAGTGGTAGAAGAGCTCACCTTATAAAGAGGTGCAACTCTCCCTCAACTTATGAGGTGGGACTAAACTTTAGCCTCACTCACTCCACTCACATGTGTGCATGAATGGGCTAAGAGAATTTCAGAATTTTAGTTGGGCTTTGGGCCAAAGGCTTACTAGCAAAAATTCCAACAGAAATCACTATGAATTAGAATGCACAATCATCTAAATCAATAGAATGGTCTTACATGAACATACGCGAAAAAGAAATATCCCAACGGCTATTACGTGAACGTCTAAAAGATATGAAAAGATTTCTCCTCTAATTTTACACAAGGTTGGAACCGAAGCGGCTGGTTAGCCTTCTGGCACATTAGCGCGAGGTATGCGTTCCAATCCCCACAACAGCATTTTTATTTTCCCTCTACTTCTTACTTCCACCCACTGACAGGTAGGGCCCACATAGATAGATAGAGAGAAATAAGGTGATGAGACGCCATGTGGGTTGTTTGACCAGTCAAAATGGATGGAATGCGGAGCTGTATGATTTCACAGTGACCGTATAATCATCTTCGAACATATATAATTACCGTATTGACTGTATTTTTAAATACAGTGACCAAAGTGAGCGTACACGATAAGTTCAATGACCACCGATGCATTTTACTCCGAACAAAAATGCATACAACCAACCTATTATGTTTAGGGAAAAGGATGAATAGATGACCAACCAGCAGCCCGTTTGCACACATTAGCTTCCTAGGCTAAATGGCTACTCTTAAGTTTGCAATATCATTAGCTCCTTTGCTGATCATACTCCAAACCTGGAACGGTGCAATTTAAAGTATGTTAGGAGCCCCAATTTATAAGCAGTCCTACTCAACTGCACTTGAGTCTAAAAAGAATGAGTAATAGTATACTATTAGGTTTAACTAGCAGAACGTCCCTGCGTTGCTACAGCCTACGGGCTATCTGCAATATCTGTAACATCCGGATTCAACACAAAACCCCCATCCAATGACGCATCTTTGCTTTCTCTATCGGAACCTCTAATTCCCGACCGGCTTCCCGTTGTAGCGGGACATTTTTTATTTTATTTTCTAGCAGGAGCCACCTCCTTAAAAAGCAGATGACATCCACCTCATCTTGAGCGTGCATTGCAATAAGGATGAAATTTTTCATGTTTACAATATTATAGAGTAGATTTAACTAACACATACTATTGAGTATTGACACGAAACAACAAATAACTACAAAGATCATTCTCAAAGGTCCATTCAACTTTGCAAATGCAAATTGACATTGGAGGAGAGTGGCAACGTGAACGTATTCCTAGTCACTAATAAGCTCCAGCTCCATCCCACATATGCTAGAAAGGATAATTGTCGTTCTTCTCTTCCTCGTCTTTCCCTCACTAGTAGAAAACAGGGCTTTGGACCAGGCATGTCCAGCCCATTAGCCACGGTTCAATCAAGAACCGGGACCAACTGGGGCATTGGACCCGGTTCGTGAGCCCAGGGGGCCGGCCGGGCCACGTGGGCCATTGGTCCCGGTTCGTCTGGACCTTTTGGTCCCGGTTGAAGCGATGAATCGGGACCAATGGGTCTTGCTCCTGGCCTACCACCATTGGTCCTGGTTGGTGCGAAGAACCGGGACCAAAGGCTCCCCTTTAGCCCCGGTTCGTATCACCAACCGGGACCAATGAGGTGCCTATATATACCCCCTCGCGCAAGAGCAGAGCACACTGCTCTGTTTTTTCTAGCCGAGGCGGAGAGGGCTTGGTGGTGCTCTAGCTCACCTCCTATGCACACAACGTGTTCGATGGAATGCCCGAGCCACACTAGTTAAGCTTTTGTCCTCTCGAAGCTCTATTTCCTCCGAGATTTGTCTAGGTTTAGCGGTCCGTCACGTCCCGTCCCCGTCTTCGCCGCCGTCGATCGCCCCCGCCGATCTCGTCACCGGCACCACCGTGGTGAGCCTCTTGTTATGTCCATGATTTTCTTGCTTGTTATTATTGCTTTAGATAGATATTTGTCTAATTTTCTTATGTTTATTGTTGCTTGTTATTATATAGTGCGATGGTTTTGATATCCGCCCATGTGGGCCCTCGTCCTGTCTACGATTCGGATGTGGTATATTATCTTTAATTTATAACTATTTGTTTTAGTGTTTATGACAATTATGCCGACCAACCTGACATGCATAGATGTTTTTATATGTCTAGGAGGTAGTTGAACCGGAAATTCCAACCGACCCTCTTGTGGAGAGGTTAAACTTAGTTGAAGAGGAAAACATTTCCAGAAAGAAAAAATTGGAAAAAATGGAGGAGGAGAAGATGGAATTGGAGTTGCATGTTGCGGAAGTCGTCGATGATCACAAGATCAAGATGGACCCTATTGTCGAGAGGTTAAATTTAGTTGAAGAAGAAAACAAATTCTTGAAGGAAAAAATAAAAAAAAATTGAGGACGAGAAGATGATATTGGAGTTGCATGTTGTGGATGTTGTCGATGATCACAAGATCAAGATGGATGCAATGCGGTTGAAGATTAGAAAAATTAGAAAATATGCCATTCATACCGAGGCTTGGTATCATTATGCCGTTGGATCAATTGTTACCTTGGTTGCGATTATGATCGCATTTGTTTTCGCATTGAAATGTTTTACATAGTTTCGATGTGTATGGAGAGCTATATGTTGTTAGATGAGAACTATGTATGTACTTTGGTTTTAATGTGATGATGAACTTCTATTAATTTGGTCACTTAATTATCTATTTATGATGTTCTGTAATGATTTTTGACACACTTAATTATATATAATGCACGCAGATGAACCGGCAATGGATGTACGGTGACAGACACACCTCCGAGTACATTAAGGGCCTGCATGAGTTTCTAAATGCGGCTGAGGCAAACAAGCAGAATGGTTTTATGTGTTGTCCATGCACTAAATGTGGGAATACGATGTCTTACTCTAATCGGAAAATCCTTCACTCCCACCTGCTTTACAAGGGTTTCATGCCACACTATAATGTTTGGACGAGGCACGGAGAAATAGGGGTTATGATGGAAGACGACGAAGAAGAAGAGTACGATGACAACTATGTGCCCCCTGAATACGGTGATGCTGCAATGGGGGGAGCTGGTGAAGATCAAGAGGAACCAGACGATGTGCCCAATGATGCTGCAACGGGTGAAGCTGCTGAAGATCAAGAGGAACCAGATGATGATCTCCGCCAGGTCATTGTCGATGCAAGGACGCAATGCGAAAGTCAAAAGGAGAAGCTGAAGTTCGATCGCATGTTAGAGGATCACAAAAAAGGGTTGTACCCCAATTGCGAAGATGGCAACACAAAGCTCGGCACCGTACTGGAATTGCTGTAGTGGAAGGCAGAGAATGCTGTGGCTGACAAAGGATTTGAGAAGCTACTGAAAATATTGAAGAAGAAGCTTCCGAAGGATAACGAATTGCCCGACAGTACATACGCAGCAAAGAAGGCCGTATGCCCTCTAGGATTGGAGGTGCAGAAGATACATGCATGCCCTAATGACTGCATCCTCTACCGCGATGCATACAAGGATCTGAACGCATGCCCGGTATGCGGTGCATTGCAGTATAAGATGAGACGAGATGACCCTGGTGATGTTGACGGCGAGCCCGCCAGGAAGAGGGTTCCTGCGAAGGTGATGTGGTATGCTCCTATAATACCACGGTTGAAACGTTTGTTCAGAAACAGAGAGCATGCCAAGTTGATGCGATGGCACAGTGAGGACCATAAGAAAGACGGGAAGTTGAGAGCACCCACTGACGGGTCACAGTGGAGAAAAATCGAGAGAAAGTACTGGAAGGAGTTTGCAAAGGACCCAAGGAACGTATGGTTTGCTTTAAGCGTAGATGGCATTAATCCTTTCGGGGAGCAGAGCAGCAATCACAACACCTGACCCGTGACTCTATGTATGTATAACCTTCCTCCTTGGATGTGCATGAAGCGGAAGTTCATTATGATGCCAGTTCTCATCCAAGGCCCTAAGCAACCCGGCAACGACATTGATGTGTACCTAAGGCCATTAGTTGAAGAACTTTTACAGCTGTGGAATGGAAACGGTGTACGTGCGTGGGATGTGTTGGGGAACGCAGTATTTCAAAAAATCCTACGATCACGCAAGATCTATCTACCAGATGCATAGCAACAAGAGGGGAGAGTGTGTCTACGTACCCTTGTAGACCGAAAGCGGAAGCGTTAGAACAACGCGGTTGATGTAGTCATACGTCTTCACGGCCCGACCGATCAAGCACCGAAACTACGGCACCTCCGAGTTCTAGCACACGTTCAGCTCGATGACGTCCCTCGAACTCCGATCCAGCTGAGTGTCGAGGGAGAGTTCCGTCAGCACGACGGCGTGGTGACGATCTTGATGTTCTACCGTCGCAGGGCTTCGCCTAAGCACCGCTACAATATTATCGAGGAGAACTATGGTGGAGGGGGGCACCGCACACGGCTAGAGATCAAGAGATCAATTGTTGTGTCTAGAGGTGCCCCCCTACCCCCGTATATAAAGGAGGGAGGGAGAGGCCGGCCCTAGAGGGGGCGCACCAAGTGTGGGGAGTTCTACTAGGACTCCCAAGTCCTAGTAGAATTCCCCTTTCCTTTCCGGAGTAGGAGAGAAGGAAAGAGGGGGAGAGGGAGAAGGAAAAGGGGGCTGCACCCCTTGTCCAATTCGGACCAGAAGGGGGGGGGGGGTGCATGCCTCCTTCCTTTTGGCCTCTCTCCTCTATTCCCGTAACTCCACGGTACTCCGAAAATACCCGAATCACTCGGAACCTTTCCGATGTCCGAATATAGTCGTCCAATATATCGATTTTTAT
>LR738715.1:685038348-685062614 GCA_902687465.1 Secale cereale | reverse complement strand
GGGGGGGGGCGCCTGGGCCCCCCGAAGCTTTCCCGATGCCCCCCTTTGGCATATATTTAAAGCGTCCTCCGAAACCCTCAGAAAAGGAACTCTTTTCGCGATCCCATCTCTGTTCCGCCGCCGCCGCCGCTTCCAAGATCGGGAGCACCAGGAGAACTCTTCCCGGCACCCTGCCGGAGGGGAGGATCACCACCGGGAGCTTCTCCACCACCATGGACGCCTCCCGGATGACTCGTGAGTAGTCTCCCTTGGACCATGAGTCCATGATCAGTAGCTATGTGATGTTCTCCTCCCGTTCTTGTGCTTCACTAATTAGTCCTCGTGAGCTGCCCTACATGATAGAGGCATATATGTAATCCTTATGCTGTTGCTATGTTGAGTTTGCTGGGATCCGATGGATTGTGAGATTATGTTCAGATTGATCTTGAGTAATATATTTGATCTACCTCTTTGATATTTATGTTCATAAGTAATTCTTGCATGTTCTCCGTTGTTATTTATTGCTTTGGCCAAGTAATACGTAGTGACTCCAAGAGGGAACGTTATGCTCGATTGTGGGTTCATGCCCCTCGATGACTAGCTTGAGTGACATAAACATGAGTCTAGGGGATGTGCTGTTGCCACAAGGGGGAAAACAACGGTGCTTGTGCCCGCGGGTGCAAGGATTGTTTACTTTACGCAAAGTTCTTTTAATGCAGTTGTCTGTTGCATTGAGTTTACACTATGGGTGGGACTCGCAACTTAATACCAGCGAGATGTTCTGGATAGATATCTCAAGGTGGATGATTAGTAGTAGATATTGATGGATTTCGGTCTACTTACTTTGGCGTACCGCCCATGCTTTGAACCTCAACCTTTCTTGCAATGTAATCAGCATTGGTTTGCATTCGTGGTCCTGTCAATTGCCCAACTGTAATTTGTTTACCTCACATAGCTGTTTTATAGTCTTTTGGGAGAGAGACATCACTAGTGAACATCATGAGACTCCGGTCCATATTACCATCATTGATCACATCTGCTATTTACTTTTCACTTTTATTTACTATTGCAAAACATTATCTATCACTACTATCATTTGCTTTTAATACTTTGTGAACTACAAGGCCGGAGGGATTGACAACCTCTCTGTACTCGTTGGGAGCAAAGTTATTTGTATCTGTGTGCAGGTCCACGTTGATTGCTAATACGCGCCGTTAGCAGTTGACACCTACTTGTTGAACCTAGGAGTCTCTGGGGATTCGATCCTTGGTATCTTTGCTAAGGGAAAACACTTCTACGTACTGCATCTTACACCTTCCACTTGGGGTAACCAACGAGGGGTTCGAGGCCCATCACCTGCTAGGCTTCTTGGGCGTGTATGGAAAGACAAAAGATACAGCTGAGGCACGGGAGGACCTGCAACGTTTGCACGAAAAAGACGGCATGCCTCCGAAGCAATATGAAGGTCCTGCCAGCTATGCTCTTACGAAAGAAGAGAAAGAAATCTTCTTTGAATGCCTGCTCAGTATGAAGGTCCCGACTGGCTTCTCGTCGAATATAAAAGGAATAATAAATATGCCAGAGAAAAAGTTCCAGAACCTAAAGTCTCATGACTGCCACGTGATTATGACGCAACTGTTTCCGGTTGCATTGAGGGGGCTTCTACCGGAAAACGTCCGATTAGCCATTGTGAAGCTATGTGCATTCCTCAATGCAATCTCTCAGAAGGTGATCGATCCAGAAATCGTACCAAGGCTAAGGAGTGACGTGGCGCAATGTCTTGTCAGTTTCGAGCTGGTGTTCCCACCATCCTTCTTCAATATCATGACACACGTCCTAGTTCATCTAGTCGACGAGATTGTCATTCTGGGGCCCGTATTTCTACACAATATGCCCCCCTTTGAGAGGTTCATGGGAGTCCTAAAGAAATATGTCCATAACCGCGCTAGGCCAGAAGGAAGCATCTCCATGGGCCATCAAACAGAGGATGTCATCGGGTTTTGTGTTGACTTCATTCCTGGCCTTAATAAGATAGGTCTCCCTAAATCGCGGTACGAGGGGAGACTGACTGGAAAAGGCACGCTTGGAAGGGAGTCAATAATATGCAGGGACGGATATTCTTGGTCTCAAGCACACTACACAGTTCTACGGAACTCTACCTTGGTGACCCCGTATGTCGATGAACACAAGAACAGTCTACGCTCCAAACACCCGGAGCAGTGCGACGACTGGATTACATGTGAACACATCAGGACTTTCAGCAGTTGGTTGGAAACACGTCTCAAAGGTGACAACACTGTTTGTGATGAGTTGTACTTGTTGTCCAGGGGACCATCTTTGACTGTATTGATTTACAAAGGATACGAGATAAATGGGAATACATTTTACACGATTGTCCAAGATCAAAAGAGCACCAACCAAAACAGCGGTGTCCGCTTTGATGCAACAACTGAGAGGGGAAAGGACACATATTATGGTTACATGGTGGACATATGGGAACTTGACTACGGACATGATTTTAAGATCCCTTTGTTTAAGTGCAAATGGGTCAATCTGTCAGGAGACGGGGTACAGGTAGACCCACAATACGGAATGACAATAGTGGATCTGAAAAATCTTGGGTACACTGACGAACCGTTCGTCCTAGCCAATGATGTGGCACAGGTTATCTATGTGAAGGACATGTCTACCAGACCGAGAACAAGAAAAGATAAGGAAGCGAATACATCATACGATGAGCCAAACCGCCACATAGTTCTTTCAGGAAAAAGGGACATCCTGGGAGTGGAGGGCAAGACAGACATATCTGAAGATTATGAAAAGTTTCATGAAATTCCTCCCTTCAAAGTCAAGGCTGACCCAGGCATCCTGATAAACGATGAAGATTATCCATGGTTACGGCGCAATAAGCAAATGACACAAGCGAAGAAAAAGTGAAGACTTTTTTCCGCAACTATTATGATGATACCATGCCAACTTTGTAACACACGAGTATGATACCATTGTCCGTTTTGTACATGCACATGCTATGCCAACTTTTTCAGAGTTCATTTGAAAACTATGAATTTAGATCGAATTTTCTCTATAGGTGCATATATGTTCATTTTTTAGTAAAGTTAACCACAAACTTGTGATTCACACAAATTTCAAAGAATTCAAATTTTAATTATTCAAATTTGAAAACTAATTGCACTAACAGAAAGTTTATAATTTTTCTAAAACTAATGACACTAACAGAAAGAATTAAAAAATAAAGCAAAAAACAAAAGAAAATAAATAATGCAGAAAACAAAACAAAAAAACTTGCAAAAAATAAAAATAGCAACAATAAGTATTTTGTTGTAAGTAGAAACAAAATAAAATAAATAAAGCAACAAAGAAAACAAATAATTTCAAATTTAAACTATTCAAATTTGAATACTACTGGCACTAACAGAAAGTTTGTAATTGGTTTTACCTAAAGAAATAATATTCAGAAAGAAACTCTAAATACAACAAAAAAACAACTTAGAAATAAATAAAGCAGAAAAGGAAAAAAATAAATAAAAAGGGCGCTGCCCAGTGAGCTTGCAAGGCCTATGGCCCAGGATGAAGCTGGACTATAAGGCCCAGCGGACTCACAGGACAGCGCGCAGAGTTAGGCCCAGATGCCTGCAATAGAGAGGAGTTCAATACAGTCACCGCAGTGGGGCTTATAAACCACTCGCAGCCTCTGTCAACTAGCGAGGTGGGACTAAAGATTTTCGCCGCGGGGCAGGACAAGGGCTTTAGTCCCGGTTGGTGGCAACAACCGGGACTAAAGGGGGGCATTGGTCCCGGTTCATGGCACCAACCGGGACCAATGCACCCCTTTAGTCCCGATTGGTGGCACCAACCGGGACCAGAGGTCTCTCCTTCCCGCCCTTTGGGCTGCTGAAAAGAGACCTTTGGTCCCGGTTGGTGGCACCAACCGGGACTAAAGGGGGGCATTGGTCCCGGTTGGTGCCACGAACCGGGACCAATGCCCCTTCTATATAATCAACACTTGTGAAATTTTTTGTTCAGTTCTTATTCCCCGCCCCCGACGCCGCCAAGCTCGAGCTCGCCGTCGCCCCACGCCGTCGCCTTGTCGCCTCGTGCCGTCGCCCCGTCGCCCCGCGCCTTCGCCCCGCCCCGCGCCGTCGCCCCGTCGCTCCTCGTCGCCGTCGCCCCGTCGCTCCCCGTCGCCCCGCCCTGCGCCGTCGCCCCGCCGTCGCGCCGTCGCCTGCCCCTGCGCTGTGAGCCGCCGCGCCCCTGCCCGGCTCTATTTTTTGCAATATATATGTTTTTTTCATATGTGATATATATATATATATATATATGTATGTGTATGTGTATATATATAGTTGCTTATGTGTATATGTATATGTGTATATAGTTGCTGTATGTGGCTATAATGTATATGTGTATGTGATGTATATGTGTATGTGGCTATAATTTTTTTTATTTTTCTTAGGAATTTGCTAAATATATATGTTAAAAATGTTTTTTTCATAGAAAGTTTTTTGTTCATATATAGAAAGTTACAATTGTAGAAAAGTTTTATATATGCAAAAGTTACAAATTTAGAAAAAGAAGGATAGGAAAGAAGAAAATAAGAAGAGGAAAGAAAGAAGAAGAGGAGAGGAAGAAGAGGAGAAATAAATAAGAAGACGAAAAAAGAAGAAAAATAAGAGGAGAAGAAGAAAGGAATAGAGGAGAAGAAGAGAAAAGTTTCTCTTCTTCTCCTCTATTCCTTTCTTCTTCTCCTTTTTTTCTTTTTTTTTCTTCGATCTTCTCCTCTAGCTGTTCCTTTCTTCTTCTCCTCTTTTTTTCTTCTTCTTCCTCTTCTTCTTCTTTTTTATCGGGTATGTCGTTGTTGATATACCCCCTCCCCGATAACTTCGATATGAGGGGGGGGGGGTGTCGAGGGTCGTCGAGGGACCGAGGGTCGTGAAGGGTCGAGGATCGTCGAGGGGTCGAGAGGTTGCCTAGTGTCAAAGTATTGAAGAAATCCATGCCTTCATCATTTGCCAGAAGTAACCGGGGCATGTTGGTACGAAGTTCTGCAAAGTTATTTTGGAACGGAGTTCCTGATAGGATAATCCGTATTTTGTTACGAATTATCCTATCTGGGACTCCGTTCCAAAATAACTTTGGAGAGCTTCGTACCATCATGCGCCTGTTACTTTCGCCTAATGATGAAGACATGGTTTTGTTGAATCCTTTGACACTAGACAAAATGTGACATGAGGGGGTCTATGGTTGTGGATCGCCGAGCAGTCGAGGGTCGAGGGGTCGAGAGGTTGCCTAGCTAGTGTCAAAGTATTGAAGAAATCCATGCCTTCATCATTTGCCACAAGTAACCGGGGCATGTTGGTACGAAGGTCTGCAAAGTTATTTTGGAACGGAGCTCCTGATAGGATAATCTGTCTTTTGTTACGAATTATCCTATCTGGGACTCCGTTCCAAAATAACTTTGGAGAGCTTCGTACCATCATGCGCCTGTTACTTTCGCCTAATGATGAAGACATGGTTTTGTTGAATCCTTTGACACTAGACAAAATGTGACATGAGGGGGTCTAGGGTTGTGGATTGCCGAGCAGTCGAGGGTCGAGGGGTCGAGAGGTTGCCCAGTGTCAAAGTATTGAAGAAATCCATGACTTCATCATTTGCCAGAAGTAACCGGGGCATGTTAGTACGAAGTTCTGGAAAGTTGTTTTGGAACGGAGTTCCTGATAGGATAATCCCTCTTTTGTTACGATTTATCCTATCTGGGACTCCGTTCCAAAATAACTTTGGAGAGCTTCGTACCATCATGCGCCTGTTACTTTCGCCTAATGATGAAGACATGGTTTTGTTGAATCCTTTGACACTAGACAAAATGTGACATGAGGGGGTCTAGGGTTGTGGATCGCCAAGCAGTCGATGGTCGAGGGTCGTCCAGGGGTCGAGGGTCGAAGCGTTGTCGAGGCCACCCAAAACCCTAGGGAAGCAGCGTCGATGCCACAAATTAATATATATGATTCCTTACTGTGATTAGCTAGCTAGTTCTATGTTTGCCATTAATATATCCATCTGTCATGTTTGAATAATAATTGGCATGTTGTAAATATTTGTAGAAACTATGTACGACAACACCCGAGACGAAGCACAAGAAGCGATGTTGATGGACATAATCGCAGACGGACAAGATGTCGTCTTGTCGTTTCTCAACGACACCAATGAGCTGCTGGAAAGAGAGGAAAATCTAGGCTATGATATTGATGGCTCCGGTGACCCAATGCACATGGAAGAAGTAGACCGTGAGGATGGCTCCGGTGACCCAATGCCGGTGCAAGAAGGAGACCGTGATGCTGGCTCCGGTGACCGAACCGAGTCCGGCCAGCAGGTATATATATTAGTTAAGCCTGTGCTGACTAGTTAATTGATGCATTCATTAACTCTCGTCTTTGTTCTTTTTTCTAGCCCTCTGGATCGAGCAAATCTTCGGTAAAGAGATGAGGCGCGAAGAAAAAGTTGAGGTCGGACGAAAAGTTTGAGATCACAGAAATCTCGCGCACCGGCGAACCGATTGAACCCATCCGGACAAAGTATGCATTTGTTAATCAGTGCGGGGTTCTGGTTAGGGACAAGATCCCGATCAGCATCCATCAATGGTTAAAGCCGGCTGCAGAAGACGCTCAGGTGTCTTATGTCACTGATATGCAGAAAGAAGATCTTTGGACTGAGCTGAAGTCAAATTTCACCCTACCGCCAGAGGCTGATCCGGCGAAGCCAGTTACAGAGGATTTAATCAAGTCTTTTGCTCTTACGAAGATGGCAGAACTATTCAGGGCGTGGAAGAAAAAACTGAATAAGTTTGTCCACAAAAAAGAGACTCCAGAATTCGTGGGCATATATGAGAAGATCAGAGATGACTGGCCCGCATTTGTGGCCTATAAGACATCGGAAAAGAGTAAGAAGATGTCGGCGACAAACCAGAAAAATGCTGCGAAGAAGATGCATCACCATTGCACGGGGTCAGGTGGCTACCTCAGAGCCCGGCCTAAGTGGGCCAAGGCTGAGAATGATCTGCTTCAGAAAGGGATCGAACCAGAGACAATGAACTGGCCAGACTGTTGCCGGACTTGGTTCTTCGGGGCTGGCGGAACCTTGGACCCTATATCAGGGAGGTGCATTTGGACGGACAAGCAATTGGAAATACCACTCAAGAAGCTTCGTTTCTATATCAAAGCAGCGCAGCAAGGGACGTTCTTTCCCGACAGAGAGAACGACGAGCTCATAATGGCCCTCGGGAATCCTGAGCACCCTGGACGGACACGAGGCACGCCAGGCTCTGTTCCGTGGAGTGCTGGGTTTCCGGACGCAGGCGGTTACAAATGCCACGAGAGGAGGAAGAAAATGCAGCAGACCGAACTGCAGGCGCTGCACGCCAGAATAGAAGCGATAGAGGAACGAGAAGCAAATCGGGACAAAAGAACTGCCGAAGCTTCCCCCGAAGCTACCCCGCCATCTCAGCGGAGAAGCAGCGTGGCTTCCACCGAGCTGCTTCAGCCGGAGCATGTCTTGACGGCTACTGCCAGCTATCCCGTGGATGCTATCACAGAGGTACAAAATTGCCACCTTATGACGCAGTGGATAAATATGAAGGTCAAGGCGGCTGCTGGCTCTGTTTATCCTACTGGACCCGGCGCAACTTTTCACTACCGGCCGATTCGAGAAGGATATGCTAGGGTGATGGTGGATGAAATAACGGAGGGATTTGAGGAGCTCCAGCTTGACCACCCTACCGGTGCAGGGGAGACTCAGCTGGGTTCTTCATTGAAGACTCCATGCCTATGGCGGAAGGACCTCATCAACATTCTCAACTAGACGCCTCCGCCTCCTCCTCCTCCTCCGGCGAGTCAGGGCACTCCGCCTCCTCCACCGCCTCCTCCACCGCCTCCTCCTCCGGCGAGTGACGATCAGGGAACTCCGGCTCCTTCTCCGGCGCGTGGCGGCACTCCGCCTCCTTCTCCGCCTGCGCCGGCGCGCCCGAGCAGCCAGCCTCCTCCTTCTCCGCCTAGTCAGCAAGGGCGGAAGAGACCTGCCGCCGCTCCGGCTGCTCCTTCTCCGGCGCGTAAGGAAGGAAAGAAGACAACCGCTTCGTCTGGTCTGCCGGCGTCTAGCAGTATAGCCAGAGGCGGGAGGCAATACAGATTCGGTCCTTCTCTCACGCCTCTAGAGAAGTTACCATACGAGAGGTTCGACGAGGAAAACACGAAGATCGCTGAAGGCGAAGTGAAGGACTGGCTTGAAGGGTTGAAAGCACAGAGACATCCACCTCCGGAGGAGAAGATAGATCCGGTGAAAGCAAAGCGCACTCTTGCTGCCCTGAAGAAACCAGCGAAAAGTCAGCCGAAGGACAACTATCACCGCATTATTGAAAAGTCATTTCACGAAGTGAAGCGGTCGGGAAGTACTAAAAGTGATCAGAGGTTAGCAGAAGGACGAGCTGGGAAACAAATTGCCCAGCTCGGCGAACAAGCGGACCAATCGTGCCCCCCGCTCAAGGTGTCTAGCGACATGGTCGCTAATGATCCGAGGATGGTGCCCGGTTATAGAAATCTTGGAGATTACCTGCCCGAAGATGTACATTATGAATTCTTGGAGGTGCAGATACAAAGATACGAGTACGGGAAGCCTCTCGTCAAACATGAAAGATCTCTATCAACGATGATGCGAAGATTGCATGATTGGTACTTGAAAATCTACAGAGAGTCTGGGGGGGAGGGATAGTTTGTATGTGAGAGTTAAACCGGAGCATGACCTCGTTGGAATTGAACTGTTGCCTATTCCATTTGAGGAGTTCTATCAGTTTTTCAATCAATTGGCCCTCGATAAAGCAACGGCCACCTGCTACTGTCTGTAAGTAGTACTACTTCTGTCATTAAGTCCCTCTATATAGCTCAGCTCTTTCATTGCATGTATTTATAATTATCCTCACTATATTATGCAGATTGAAGATCGCCGAATTGAAGAAAAAACAAGTCGGTGATATTGGGTTCATTAACACATACCTCATAGATGCAACCGAGGTTACATTGCATGCCTCAGATACCGAGGCCAACTTGCTACGATCGTTGGTGGTAAATGAAAACAAAGATATAATACTCTTTCCTTACAACTTCAAGTGAGTGTTACTGTCTTGTGCATATTCGGTTTCCCTTATATATCAGTCAAGGTTATAGTAATGTAATTGATGAGTTCATGCATGCGTGCGCAGCTTCCACTATATTCTCATAGAGATTAAGCTTGAGCAGGGAGTAGTAACTGTCTTGGACTCTAAACAAAAAGATCCCAAGGAGTATGCGGACATGACTCAAATGCCCGAGAATTAAGTTAAATCGATTATTATCCACCATGCATATTAGCAACTCTGTTCATTTCTGATATCAAGTAATTGTTTTCTTTGTCTGGCAGGGTTTGGAGAAAATTCACCAAAAAAGCTCTGGGACTGCCGAAGAAGCTAGAATTTAGACACCCGAAAGTAAGTACTATATAGTAGCATGTTCCGTGCATCTCCTATGCATTGATTCAAGCGCTAGTTTCATCAATACCATTTGGCATTCTTGCTTATCAGTTTGATTGACCTCTATTTCTTGTAAAGTGGTTGTGGCAGGAACAAGGGTATGATTTCTGTGGATACTACATTTGCAAGTCCATCCGCCACACGACCTGTGAACGGGGCTACTCTGAAGCACAATTTGAAGTGCATAAGCAATTAATAATATTCACAATTTTATTTCATTACCATCATTTGTGTTGAGTTTCATTTATTCATATATATATATATATATATATATATATATATATATATATATATATATATATATATATATATATATGTGTATGTATTGACCCCCTTCTTCAAATTAGATGTTTCGGATGCAGAATGAACTCCTAGCACCAGATCGTCTGCGAGCAATTCAAGAGGAATTGGCGGCATTCTTCCTTGAACACGTGATCGCGCCAGACGGAGAATACTATGTGGACCATGCGTCCATCGTATAGGAGATTATATTTGTAAGAGATAATTATTGTATATATGTACCCGGTAGTGTCGGATAGATATACGAGAACTTGTTGTTCGACCAATCTCTCGGAGAAGGAGAGGTGGTCGATATTACTTCTCTCTGTATGCATATATATGTTGATTACAATCTTCTGTTTCCTTCGTTTGCTTACTAGCTAGCTAGCTAGCGTGTCTAGTCCTCTCTATACGTATGTGTAGTACGTAGCGTCGAACAAGCACGGACATAAGAGAGGACACTTCTCTCTATTAATTAGCTAGCTAACACAATATATGAAACACATAAATTAACCCCCCAAAACCTCCAACCCCCCTCCCCTTTCAAAAAAAAAAAACAAAAACCACAGCCACAGAAATGCTGACGCGTGGATGCCTTTTGGTCCCGGTTGGTGCCACCAACCGGGACAAAAGGCCCTCCTGCCTGGGCTCCACGCACAGGCCACGTGGAGACCCATCTGCCCCGGTTCTAGATTGAACCAGGACTAAAGGGCTAGGGCATTAGTACCGACCCTTTAGTCCCGGTTCAGGAACCGGGGCTAAAGGCCCTAACGAACCGGGGCAGATGTCCCTTTATCTACTAGTGCCTACATCTTCTACTCCTCTCCTCTTCGCCAACCCATTTCATTGGCGCCAACTAGCATCATGTCAACATTAGTGTGTTTGTCATCGACGCCTCATCTTCTTCTTTCTCATTCCTCGTCAACTTTAGTTCTTGTTCCTACTTATTTCCTAGAATACTCTTTCTATCTTATTTATCTCTTATTATTTGGAACACTCTTTCTTTCTCCAACACCATGCACCACTTTGTAGCTTTAGTTCTTTTCCCTTCTTGTTCTCGGAACACTCTTCCTTTTTATTATAACTAGTGTTGTGTCATGTTGTCCTCACATACGAACATTTCGGCAACTGTCGACGTGTGGACAGCCTGCAGAGCATAGACTTCATTCATCTTGGTGAATGCTAGGTCGCCTATGTCGTGAGCGCATGGTGGCCGTTGTTCATGTTGGCAAGCGATGCTTAGTGCTTGGCCATGTAGCTGAGAGCCTATTGATCGTTCTTGCCCACGAGTGCTTTCAAATTGATTCCCCGCGATTAACTGCTTGCTTAATTAATTAAGTACACAAAAATTAATGACCTATCTAATTCTCCTCATGCCTAATTAATTGCCAACCAAATCAGTCAATTATCAGACTAATTGAAAAAAAATCCTAATTCTAATTATCTGTAGGCATAAAGAATTGTCAAACAAACTAATTAATTGCATTAATGACTCGATTTTTAAATTGATTTGGTGAGAAAAAATTCCTATTCAAATTGACATAATCGTAATTAATTGTCTAGCTGATTAATTACATCAATGGTTTGATTGCCAAATTGATTCAGTGCTCGATTTCTAAATTATTTTCAAATGAATGGCTGCTACAAACGACTATGACGACGACTACCGTGTAATGTATGACACATTCCCTTAACGAATTTCTTGACATTTAAATGGACATACTTGATTTGAAAATGTAGTCGTCTCGCTCTCTATTTGACTGACAAGAAATATAATATGACTGCGTCCACATAGCGGTCTAATGACCCGCCTCCCACGAGGGTTGTCCTCGATGCCATGATCCATGCCCTGACATTCTCGAGCATCGCGCTAGGGTTAGGCCCGGCTACGGCATCTTCCATGGCGTCGTGCACGACATCCCTCCGCAGGAGCGCGCGGATGCGTACGCCCATAGGAAACTTGTGACTATCAATTAATAATAGAGATAATGATAATAATAAATGATATAGCGCGGGGGATTAGCAATTTGTTATGAAGGAATATCTTATTTTATTATGGAAGGTTATCGATAAAAATCTTATGTCTATCTTTTAGGTAAGTGATCTCACATATATGGTGCAATTTTTGAACTTATTGTTTACGTGATAGAATTGAATCAGCACTTACCAAAGGAAGCACGAAACAAGATCCCCTTAATAGGATTTGTTTTTTAATGGGATGTAGAAAACCAATGGGAGGGGTGGTGGGAGGTGTGATGAAGAAAAAACATACGGAAATAAACCTTTACCATGCTACCAAGTGTATTAATGACTCGATTTCCAAATTGATTCGGTGCGGGAAAAATTCTATTTAAACGGACATAATTAATTACATATGTAATTAACTATCTAGCTAAATAATTTCATCAAGGGTTTGATTTCTAAATTGATTTAGTGCTTGATTTCTAAAATATTTCGCATGAATGGCTGCTACAAACGACGATGACGACGACTATCGAGTAATGTTGGATACATTCCCTTAATGAATTTCTTGGCATTTAAATGGACACACTTGATTTGAGAATGTAGCTTGTCTCGTTCTTTGTTTGACTGACAAGAAATATAATATGACCGCCTTCACGTGGCGGTCTAACGACCCGCCTCCCGCCACGGTCGTCTTTGACACCATGATCCCCTGGCATTCTCGACCATTGCGCCAGCGTTAGGCCCAACACGACATCTTCCACGGTGTCGTGCACGACGTCACTTGTGATTATCAAGCATAGCACGCGAGATTAGTGATTTGTTATGAAGGAATATCTAATTTTATTATGAAAGATTATTGAGAAAAATCTTATGTCTGTCTTTTAGGAAGGTGATCTCACATATATGATGCAATTTATGAATTCTTAGTTACATATTGTTTACATGATTGAACTCAATCATCACCTACCAAAGGAACCACAAAATAAGATCCCCCCTTAATGGGATTTAGTTTTTTAATGGAAAGGAGAAAAACCAGTGAGAGGGGGTGGTGGAGGTGGGACGAAGTACAATCGGGCAAAAATAAACCGTACCAGGCTACCAACTACTCCATTTGGAGTAAAGATCTTCGCTGATCAAGGGCGACTCAAGTGTTTATTTTATCCTTTTTGCTTGAAGAGAGAGGTGCCAACAAAAGTGTGGATTTGGAACCTTGTTTTCAAGTTCAAATCTTTGAACCGTACTTACTATAAGCTTCTCCCTCTGCCCCATAATATAAAAAGTTTTTTCACACTACAATAATGTCAAAAAAGTCTTATATTATGGGACGGAGTGAGTAGAATTTGCAAGGGGCAAGGACCCTGATAAGTGCCACATGTGTAGGCTGAAGGAGGTCGGACCACACACCCTTCTAGCCACCCATTGTGACACGTCTTTTTGTTTTTTCCACACATGCATGCAAACAGGGATGAAAACAAATGATGCCAGTGGAATATTTTGGGCTTTCAAACTTTAAAATGTTTTATATTTTAAATGAAAAATCTGATTGAAAATCCATTCTCACCATTAAATCCATTGCGACGAGGACATCAAAACTAGATCCCACACCGTTATGTTTCGACGATATTTTTTGGCGGTCAAAAGTTGCCATGTCTATTGCACATAAACTGCCACAATGTTTACAATGAAGTTGTTATAATACCTTTCAACTACTTTTTCTTCTACTTTTGAAATAAATTTCGACATTTTATAAAAAAGGAAATTAAGAAATTAAACTTGCCATGGTGAATTACTAAAAATTTCCATGATGTATGAAACAGTTTTGACATGGTTCATAATTAAAAGGAAATATGTCGTCGATTACTTTAGAAATGCGTGGTCAATGCAAAAATGCCTAGGAGCACCTGCGGGCTCACCTCCCTGACATCTCACCATTAAATAATAATAGGGATTTGTACCACTATATTAGCATGCATGTATTCATGAGATGAATTTGATTCGTGATTCCTTTTAGGAGAGGTACATGGTATGTATTCTTCCGTAATCTTAATGATCTCTGACTTGAAATAAATGCATCTAGATGTGGGTGGCTGGACTGGCATCTCACATCGGCCCTACATGCATGCATATTTTAAGGAACACTGCATTTTGAATCAAATAACATGTCTAATATTCAGTCTGTATCAATTTTGTTAACAGCATACAAGACTAGTGCTAAACATATAAAAATTCTTATACAACAACCCTCAGCAATCAATTCTGAACCTGACCGCTGTCTCTTCGCCATGGTTTTTGCACGACTATTTTAACTGAGCCCATATCCATCGATAAATCTGATGTAGGAATCACATCCTTTCCAAATAGCACCAACTATAGTGTGAAGAGATGGCTTTTATCAGCAACTGGGTATGAGTTGCCTCGCCTATCTCTCGTCTTTGCTGGATATGGGATGTTGGGGAATATGAACAGTAAGCTCTTGGAGGGGATCCTTGCTCCTTTTTGATCTAGCAATGGAGGAAGAGGCGGATCCAGGCCCCAGGCAGCCAGGGCCTCTGCGTGGGGCGTGGTGCTGATTTTCTTTGTTGATTGTAGTAAAATTTCCACTGTATTACACTGTAGCTATACAGCCTACCTGGGACGTGGTCTCATTCTAGCTCCGCTACTGAATGGAGGGAATACCACTGGATGTAAAGCATAAATGACCTAGCTCTAACACAGAAGGGAGTTAATGCATTATGCTCTTGTTCTGTATTCTAATGCTCGCCATGCACACATTAAATGACAATGCATAGGTCCAAACTGTTCACATGTACGCTTCTCTGAAGTATTCACACTTGAGAAACCATTTTGTCAAATGATGCACATATCCCGAGCTAGCACCGGAGCGGGCGTGATTTCAATATGCAGCGTCGATGAGTGCTCCTAATCCGCTTCCATGGTCAATGAGTCAAATTTACCACGAGCCAGAAACTAAAATTGCCATGGTGAATTACTTAAAATTGTCATGATACATGCACTAAGATTTGTCATGGTTCATACAAAAAATAATTTCCATGGTCAAAATACTAAAATTGCCATGATCTATAAACTAAAATTGCCATGATGAATTACTAAAAAATGCCATGGTTCGTGAATTAAATTTTCCGTGTAAATTACTAAAAATTGCCATGGTCTTGGCGTGAAAAAGTAGTTGAAATACACTCGTAGCTTCAAATTTAGAAAAAATAGATAAAACATATCATGACAGCTTTCCTGTAAACTTTATGGCAACTTCAGTGTAACATCATGGCAACTGTTGGCAAAAAAAAAAATCATCGAAACATATCAATATGTGATTTGGTTTTCAAGTCTCGTCGAGACGGATTTAATGATGAATATTTTTTTTAATTGCATTTTTTATTTAAGAGATAATACATTTTAAGTCACGGATTCCGCTGATGTCTTCTGTTTGATGTGGCAAATGAATGATAATAGAAACGTTTGGGCCATATTGCTTCGTGCCACACATATGACATTTATCATTGAGAATGTAGAAACGATTCTAATTAACATCACAGGAACCAGAAAAATACCCGAGAGAGCTCACTGTAGGAAAAAGAGAGGATGAGAATCAAAAACACAATGATCATTATAGGGAGCTGCTTAGGATAGCTTGGCACTGATCTTGTTTCTTCCTTTAAAACTAGTTAAAACGCTTGTTTCAGCGATGGCCTGTAATAAGTTTCTGTCCGCTATTTTGCCTTGGCTTTTTATAAGAAATTGGGGCAGGGGGAAACCCCTTTGGTTCAAAAAAAAGAAAAAACACAATGATCAGGTAGAAAAAAGGACAATCTCGTCTTCCACCCCACATCTGCACAGATAGAAAAGTAGAAATTCCTAGCAAAAAAAACTGTCAAAACACGCCAATCACATTTGGTTTCAAGGTTATATGCTACTCGGATTCAGAAAGAAGCCGAGCCGAGTCGGATTCAGAATGGAACAAGCATGCTCTCTCTGGACCCAGAGACGTGTCCTCCTTCCCCTGCTACAGTTGAGAGGCTCTTGAGACAGTTCCTTACCGGCCCGATCCTGGATCCTCTCCGCCGGCAGCTCTCATCGGAGAAGTGATGGGGGAGGTGCTCGGCGTGTTCTTGCGCATAGTAGCTGTAGGTTCAGTTTCCGTTCTGGAGTGTTGGGCGTGATTGATGACCCACAAGTATAGGGGATCAATTGTAGCTCTTTTCCATAAGTAAGAGTGTCAAACCCAACGAGGAGCAGAAGGAACTGACAAGTGTTTCTTAGTAAGGTAATGTCTGCAAGTGCTGAAAGTATAAGTAGCAGAGTAGTTTCATAGCAAAATAATTTTGTAACGAGCAAGTAACGATAATAGTAGCAAGTATGCAGCAAGATAGTCCAATCCTTTAGGGGCAAATGACATGCGAAAACAGTCACTTATAATAAGCAAAACGTTCTTGAGGGTACACGGGATTTCATCTAGTCACTTTCATCATGTTGGTTTAATTCGTGTTCACTACTTTAATAATTTGATATGTGGGTGGATCGGTGCTTAGGTGCTGTTCTTACTTGAAGAAATCTCCTACTTATGATTAAACCTCCCGCAAGCATCCGCAACTACGAGAAAAGTATTAAGAACAAATTCTAACCATAGCATTGAACTTTTGGATCGAATCGGTCCCTTACGGAATAGTGCATAAACTGGGGTTTAAGCTTCTGTCACTCTCGCAACCCACCATATAATTACTACTCCACAATGCATTCCCTTAGGTCCAAATATGGTGAAGTGTCATGTAGTCGACGTTCACATGACACCACTAAGGGAATCACAACATACATACTATCAAAATATCGAACACATATCAAATTCACGTGATTACTTGCAACATGATTTCTCCCGTGACCTCAAGAACAAAGGTAACTACTCACAAGTGATGAACATGCTCAAGATTAGAGGGGTAATATATAGCATGATGGATCTGAACATATAATCTTCCACCAAATAAACCATATAGTAATCAACTACAAGATGTAATCAACACTACTAGTCACCTACAAGCAACAATCTATAGTTCCGGTAACAATATTTAACACAAGAGATGAACTAGGGTTTGAGATGAGATGGTGCTGGTGAAGATGTTGATGAAGATATCCCTCCGCAAGATGGGAGAGTTGTTGGTGATGATGATGACAATGATTTCCCCCTCTGGGAGGGAAGTTCCCCCGACGGAATCGCTCCACCGGAGGGCAAAAGTGCTCCTGCCCAAGTTCCGCCTCAAGACGGCAATGTTCCATCCCGAAAGTCTTCTCCTTAATTTTTCTAGGTCAAAATGACTTATATACAAGAAGAGGGGCACCAGAGGTGGGCCGGGGTGAGCACAACCCACCAGGGCGCGCCTGGGGGGCCTGGCGTGCCCAAGTTGGTTGTGCCCACCTGGTGGGCCCTCTCTGGTGGTTATCAGCTCTAGTATTTCTTAAATAATCCATAAAAAAATCTCCGTGAAGTTTCATATTGTTTGGAGTTGTGCAAAATAGGTGGCCTGACGTCGCTTTTTCAGGTCTAGATTTCCAGCTGCCGGAATTCTCCCTCTTGGTGTATACCTTGCAAATTATGAGAGAAAAGGCATTAGAATTACTCCAAAAAGCATTATTATGCATAATAACAACATAAATAACAACAAGAAAACATGATGCAAAATGGACGTATCAACTCCCCAAGCTTAGACCTCGCTTGTCCTCAAGAGAAAACCGAAAACGAAAAACATGTCCACATGCTTTGAGAGAGAGGTGTTGATAAAACAAAATACGGACATAGAAGCATCATGTTGATTATTATGACAGCAACAAATTTAAACATAAGACTTTAATCATAATACTTGTATCATAGACTTCTCATGAATAAGTGATAGTTCATCACACAGCTGAAGTATAAAGCATAAACTCTATTAGAAACCAACAAACTATGTTTTCAGTCAACTTTTACAACTACAATTCATTATCTTTTCAGGAAGGGTCACGTATCGGAGCCTTTAGGAAAGTCCACATACTCAAACATCATATAGTCTTCTATGATTGCTAACACTTACCGCATACACATGATCAAAATGTTTCAACCAGACACATAGAAAGATAAGGGCTTATAGTTTCGCCTCCCAACATACTCACCTCAAAGGTGATGTCAACAATAATAGCTCATGTCACCCATATTCAACTGGACATATGTGCCTAGATCTTTCCTCACCACATGATGCTTGCCAAAGGATAAAATAAAAAGGAATATAGAGAAAACTTTGACTCTTTGCATAAAAGTAAAATATAGGCCCTTCACAGAGGGAAGTAGAGGTTACCATGCGCTTATTTTTTTGTATGCTCAATCCCTTAGTGTAAAAAAACATCACGTTACATTACCCCTTGTGATAGCAACCTTTATTATGCAGTCTGTCGCTTTTATTCTTCACCATCACAAGTTCGTGCAACGCTCAATTTTCTCTTACACTAAATGATCTCACACTTTTAGAAGCAATTTATATTGCCTTATTGCACTGATGACAACTTACTTGAATGATCTTACTCAATCCATAGGCAGGTATGGTGGACTCTCGAAAAAGGTTTGGGTTTAAGGGTTTTTGGATGCACAAGTAGTATCTGTACTTAGTGCGGAATTTTTGGCTAGAAAAGATATTGGGCAAGCACCACATGTTAAAGGATCTATGACAATATGACTTCTATGTGAATATGAACAAAAATAAATCATTAAGTTGTCTTCCTTGTCCAACATCAACAATTTTGGCATATAATATTTGATGGGGGCTCACAATCACAAAAGATTTCTAGGATAGTATATTTATATGTGAATCTTCTCTTCCCTTATTAATTCTTTCATGAGTTGCATCATTGACCAATGCAATGTTTGCCAATCTCTAATAAAATTTTCTACTTATACTTTTCCTTATGTGTTGCCATCACCTACCATAAGATTAGCATATGTTCATCTTAATTTATTTCCTTTATTTTTGTTGCAACAAGAAAGTAAAGAAAGTAAAAACTCAAAACTAAAATTTATTATATTTCTCACACACGATTACATAGATAGATTACTAAGCAAACTCAAAGAGAAAGGGTCAAACTAAACTGTCATTTATTCTAAAGCAAAAGATCGAACTAAGATAAGTAAATGCAAAAGGATAGTAGGGATGATACGATACCAGGGCACCTCCCCCCAAGCTTGGTGAAAGCCAAGGGGAGTGCCCATACTCAATACTCAGTTTTCTTTTGGTGATGATGAAGATGGTGGTGGTGATGAAGTAGATGCGATCCTGTCCTTCAAGATCAAGAGATTTACTAATCTTCGTATGACACTCTGAAGGAAGGCGATGTACTCTTGATGTAGAATATTTTCATGGGTGAGGTATTTATTCTGCACACGAACTATTTCGATGATCCGAATGGCTAAAATTTCAGTAGGGGTAAGAAGAGCATAGTAGGACTTAAGGATATCTTCTTCTTCCTCCCCTGCCGGCGGTGCTTGCTCGACTGCCGGTGCTTGATCACCGACAACCTTCTTGCCTTGGTCCCCTTTTGCAGCTTCTATGAGTTCTTCCATCTTCAGCTCTATCTTCATCAGCCAAGCATCTTCTTCCATTGGTTGGAGGAGGAGAAAGACATGATGCTCAGCTTGGTAGATCTGACCGAAAACAATAAGAAAAGGAAATAGAAGATTTCTCCGCGATACGGTGGTCAACATGTTCGGGGAGTATATAAAGAATTTTTATCTTGGAAAACAAGTAAGCTGTAGAAAAACAGAGTCTGGAAGGTACCCGAGGTGGGCACAACCCACCTGGGCGCGTCAGGCATGCCTCGGGTGCCATGGTGTATTGTGCCCACCAGGGTGCGCTTCCTGGTAGTTTATTATTTTTCTATTTTTTCAAATATCCAAAACTGATAAAAAATAATTTTGCAGATTTTTTGGAGTCCGTTTACTTATCGTATCATGTACCTCCTTATTTTGATGATTCTGGAGTGTTCCGGAAGGACTCTTTTATGTGTTCCTTTGGTGTCAAGGTTTGGATAATATTGCTGTAAGGGCATATTTCTCCCTAGGTAGTTTTGGTGATTGATGACAATGCATTTGCGGACTAATCGTGTGCTCTAAGCTCTTTCAGGTATATCTCACCTAGGCACAAGACGATTGTTTGCCCCTCGGATTCGATGGAAGACGGTGTTTCCATTTTGCTCCCTGTCGGTGGCTTTGAGTAATAGGAAAGCCGTACTATTAAGAGGGGTACGCTTCGGAAAGGTTTGGGTGGAATCAACACGTACACATCTAACTCTCGCACCACCTTTCCTTTGCTTCTCTGGAGCTCCGGCCGTTTCTTATCGTATATGCAAACCATGGCTTCCTACGAGTACATCTGCCTAGCAAGCGGTAGTACCGCTCATATAAGAGGTAGTACCGCACAGCCACACAGTAGTACCGCCTCTGGGCACGGTAGTACCGCACCAGCGGTAGTACCGCGGCTCTAGGACGGTAGTACCGTGTATCTGGCCCGGCACTGCACCAAGTACGGAAGTAGGTGCGGAAGTAATATTTTACTTCCGCATTCTACGCGGTAGTACCGCTTGAGTCAAGTGGTAGTACCGTGCTGTGTTTTGCTACTACCGTATTTCTGTGGATGTAGCTACGGATGTATTTTACTTCATCTGTGCTTGTCCTCAGCCTGCTTGTCTCTGCCTTGCGCTAGTACCGCAAGGGCGAGCGGTAGTACCGCTCAGGCAGTACTACCGCCCGTATGCTTTCGCAACAGAGTACATTCTGGCTAGTGCTGCTCCAGCGGTAGTACCGCACCCAGAGCGGTAGTACCGCTGGCCAAGCGGTAGTACCGCAACTTACGTGCGGTAGTACCGCGCTCTACGGGCAGAAACGTGGGATAGCGGTTGGATTTGTTCTCCCACGATATATAGGGAGTCTTCTTCCCCAAGAAGACTCACCTCTTCCACCCAAAGCTCCATTGTTGCTCCAGGCTCCATTTCCGCCCGATCTCTCTCCCTAGCCAATCAAACTTGCTGATCCTTGGGAGAGCTTGAGGAGACATCGATCTACACTTCCACCAAGAGATATTTGATTCCCCCACTAATCCTTGCGGATCTTGTTACTCTTGGGTGTTTGAGCACCCTAGACGGTTGAGGTCACCTCGAAGCTATATTCCATTGTGGTGAAGCTTCGTGGTGTCGTTGGGAGCCTCCAATTCGGTTGTGGAGATAGCCCCAACCTTGTTTGTAAAGGTTCGGTTGCCGCCTTCAAGGGCACCACTAGTGGAATCACGGCACCTTGCATTGTGTGAGGGCGTGAGGAGAATACGGTGGCCCTAGTGGCTTCTTGGGGAGCATTGTGCCTCCACACCGCTCCAACGGAGACGTACTTCCCCTCAAAGGGAAGGAACTTCGGCAACACTGTGATGCCCCCGATTTGTCCGTACACTAATCATGCACGCAAATGTGTACGACCAAGATCAGGGACTCACTGGAAGATATCACAACACAACTCTAGACACAAATTAAAATAATACAAGCTTTATATTACAAGCCAGGGGCCTCGAGGGCTCGAATACATAAGCTCGAATACACAAGAGTCAGCGGAAGCAACAATATCTGAGTACAGACATAAGTTAAACAAGTTTGCCTTAAGAAGGCTAGCACAAAATTAACAACGATCGAAAAGGCAAGGCCTCCTGCCTGGGACCTCCTAACTACTCCTCGAAGCCGAACTCCATGTAGAAACATCATCGGGATCCTCTGGCTCCTGGCTCCACCATCTGGTTGCGTCATCCGAGAAGAAGGGACAAAAGGGGAAAAGAGGGAGAAAAGCAACCGTGAGTACTCATCCAAAGCACTCGCAAGCAAGGATCTACACTACATATGCAAAGGCATCTGTGTAAAGGGGTAATATCTGCGGGCTGAACTGCAGAATGCCAGCATAAGAGGGGGGTAGCTAATCCAATCGAAGACTACGCTTCTGGCAACCTCCATCTTGCAGCAGTAGAAGAGAGTAGATGGAATAGTAACAAGCGTCAAAGCTTCTGGCAACCTCCATCTTGAGTAGCTGAAGAGTTCACCAAGTAACATCGTATAGCATAAACCTACCCGGCGATCCTCCCCTCGTCGCCCTGTGGGAAAGCGATCACCGGGTTGTATCTGGAACTTGTCTGGGTGTGTTTTATTAAGTATCCAGTTCTAGTTGTCATGAGGTCAGAGTACAACTCTGGGTCGTCCTTTTACCGAGGGACACGGCTATTCGAATAGATTAACTTCCCTGCAGGGGTGCACCACATAACCCAGCACGCTTGATCCCATTTGGCCGGACACACTTTCCAGGGTCATGCCCGGCCTCGGAAGATCAACACGTCGCAGCCCTACCTAAGCACAACAGAGAGGTCAGCACGTCGGTCTAAACCCTAAGCGCACGGGGGTCTGGGCCCATCGCCCAATGCACACCTGCACGTTGCGAGGGCGGCCGGTAAGTAGACCTAGCCTCTCCTAATACCAGAGTAGGCTTTCCAGTCCAATCCGGCGCGCGCCGCTAAGTCGCTGACGTCAAGAAGGCTTCGGCTGATACCACGACGTCGAGTGCCCATAACTGTTCCCACGCAGCTGGTTAGTGCGTATAGACCAAATGGCCAGACTCAGATCAAATACCATGATCCCGTTAAACATGTTATTATGAAATAACCGCGGACAACGACCAGGGCCAGACCCACCTGTCTCCTAGGTGGTCGCAACCCGCCCTGTCGCTCCGCCACAAAGTAACCATCAGGGGACTGTCGGGAACCCAGGCCCACCACTACCTGGGTGGAACCACCTGCCCCTTCAGCCCCCATCTCCGAACCATCATCATGTGTATGTAAAGTATGTATATAGTATATACCCGTGATCACCACCCGAGTGATCACGGCCCGATAGAATAGCATGGCAGACGGACAAGAATGTAGGGCCACTGATGGAATACTAGCATCCTATACTAAGCATTTAGGATTGCAGGTAAGGTATCAACGGTTATAGCAACAATGACAGGCTATGCAACAGAATAGGATTATTCGATAGCAGTAACATGCTACACTACTCTAATGCAAGCAGTAGAGAGAAGAAAAGGCGATATCTGGTTATCAAGGGGGGGGGGGGCTTGCCTGGAAGCTCTGCAGACGAAAGGAATCTTCGGAAGCGTAGTCGTAGTCGAACACCGAAGCATCAATGGTCTCGGGGTCTATCACAGTATCGAAGTCTACCAAAATAAGCAAGGAAAGGGGAAACAAATAAATAACAGAGCAAACAATATCATCACAAAGCATAACATGGAAATACGCGGTGCTACGTGTGACCTAACGCGGTGCTCGGTGATACAGGCGAAGAGGAATAACATCCGGGAAAGTATTCCCGGTGTTAGGCATTTTCGGGCAGATGAAACGGAGGGGAAAGTTGCATGTTCGGTATGATAGAGATGTGTGACGGACGAACGGACTGCGTATTCGAATTCGTCTCGAAATTCTGAGCAACTTTCATGTACAAAGTATTTTCATCCGAGTTACGGTTTAAAAGATATGATTTTCTAAAGGTTTTCTTAATTTCCGGAATTTAATATTAATTAAATTAAATTTAAAAAGGATTTATGACATCAGCATGACATCATGCTGACGTCAGCATGGTTGACTGGTCAACCTGACCAGTGGGTCCCACCTGTCATTGACTGTTTGTATAATTAAAAGTTAATTAAGTTAATTAGTGTTTAGGTTATTCTAAACAGAATTAATTAAGTTAATTAAGTAATTAATTAAACCTCTTATTATTTATTAATATTTTAAATTATTTTATTATTATTATTATTATTATTATTTTAATATATACCGTTCTGGGGCTGGGCCCCCGTTGCCATAGGCCTAGTGGCCTATTGGGTCCGGGTTAACGGGGCGGAGCCCCGGGGGAGTGGGCGTCGCCCGCCCGAGCGATGAACTGGTGGGGGGGGGGGCGAGCACGGGCGCCGGCGGCCAGGGGCCACACGGGCGCTGGCGGCAAGGGGCCGCACGGGCGCCGGCCGGAATGGGGCGGCGGGCCGGAGGGGAGCTAGCCGGCGGCGGCGGAAGGGCCCGGCACGGCCACGGTGCACGGCGGTGCTAGCTGCGGGGAGGTAGCCATTGGGAGCAGCGCGGCGAGGTGAGCTGGGAGAGGGCCGAGGCGGGTGAGGCGAAGACGAGGCAGGGGTGCGGCGTGGTGTAGCAGAGGCCGACGCGCCGGGGAGCTCCGGCGAGTGGAGGCAGTCGCGGGAGATGGCTGGCGGCCACGCGAGCGAAGCGGGCGAGGCATTGGGGAGGCGACACGATGAGCGGCAGGCCTCGGCTGCAGGGCCCGGGCGAGGTCATGCCGCAGCTTAGGTCGCCGAGGCGGGGGCAGCGCGCGGCCAGGCATCAGATGGCGCGGCCGTGAGCTCGCGAGC
>LR738715.1:684988396-685030049 GCA_902687465.1 Secale cereale | reverse complement strand
GGAGAGGAGAGGGGCTCACAGCGAGCCTGTAGATGAGCAAGATGGGCTCGGGGCAGCTCGGGGGTGGTCGGAGCTCGCGACGACGAGGCGAACGGAGTCGGGGACGAGGACGAGGGCGGCGACGGTCGGGGTAGCGTCGTCAGGGCGGGGCGTGGTCGCCGTCGGCGCGGCCAGGGGGCGACGGGATCGGGAGATCCCGATCCAGAACGAGGGAGGGAGGAGAGAGCGAGTGGGGAACGTGGGGGGTGTCGGTGGTGTGCTCTTTTTTTTGTTTTTGGATTGGGTGTGGGGTGGGTTAAGTATTGTCTAGGTGGGCTTCGGCTCAGTTGGGCCAGGGGGCTTTGCTTTCCCCCCTCCTTTTTTTTATGTTTTGTTTGTTTTGGGTTTTTCCTTTTATTTATTTATTCTTTTCTGTTTTATTTAATTTGAGTTTTTCTTTTCTTTTATAAATTGCAAATGTTGTATCTAGAATGGTATTCATAAACATGCCAATACCACAAGTAACTAGGTACCTACAATAAAATAGATGGTAATCATTTATTATCTAAAAAGCATTTAAATAATTGTTTTTGCTACGGGTTTATCCATTTTAGAGTATTTAAACAATTTATAACAGTGTGGTTTCACCACCATAATTATCTATGACTTATTTGCTATAATCTAAACATTTTAGATTCGACAATTGAAAACTTTAATTGTTTGACTTGATTTCAAATTTCAAATTTTGAGTTGGTTTTGAATCAACGCGAGATTAACAACCGTAATTTTGGTGACGTGGCATCATTTGCAGAGGGTTACTGTAGCTTAACTATCCGGGCGTCACAAACACATCCTCGTGTTCACCGGTTCCACTTGTGGTTATTTCTTACCTTTACTTTTGCAAGCCTTACTTGTTTATCTTATATAGCTTGCTTGTGAGGTTGATATCTTTACTTCCTACTAGTTGTCATCTTAGTAACCTATCTAGACAACTTACTTTGACGGTTAATTTAAAGTGGTTAAGAACAACTAAAAATTGTTAGTTGCCTATTCACCCCCCTCTAGTCAACCATATCGATCCTTTCAATTGGTATCAGAGCCTCGTCTCCTTTTAAGGACTTTACCGTCCAAAGAGTATGGGTGACAACGTAGTCGAGATGGAGGATCATTCCGGTGGAACTCCGTCCTTGCGTACGTCCGATGGGGGAGCCTTGGTCTCTCGTGAGGAGTTCAATGTGGCTATGACCATATTGAAAGAATCACTAGCGACTGAGGTCAAAGGCATGTTTAAAGAATTACTTGAGGGGCTTAAATTATCCACCGCACCGTTGGAAGTGGTTCGTCCCGCTACCAACGTGTCGGAGGCTAATCCTGACAAGGGAGAAGCTAGTAGTGAACAAGCCCCGGTTACTAAGAATGGGAGTGGGATCTTTGCCCACTCCGCTCCTCCTACTCACTATGGAGGACCCGTTCCCACACCGCATTTAAATTCCGTTGGGCCTCCTCCCAAGTTTGTAAAAAATTCTGATTTTGCTACTTGGGTGTTTCGTTTCAAACGTCATATAAATCATTTCTCTACTAATCTTTGGAGAAACATTGAGCAAGGTTTTTATCCACATGATCCCGACAACATGACTCCGAGAGAAACTGCAGATAATCAATTCAACGAGTCCGTTCTTTGCATACTTCAAGATGCTATTCCTCCCGAAGACATTGCACATCTTCGACCCTTCACTATGGCCAAGGAAGCTTGGGAGCATGTTGGCACTATGTACAAGGGGAGCGCTAGCATTCAACGCTCTAACTATGAAGTTGTGCAAGATGAAGCCGATGAGTTTGCCATGATCGAAGAAGAAGATCCTCGTGAACTTTATCGGAGATTAACCACTCTTGCGGTCTCTCTTCGAGATCATGGGAGTAAGGACACGGATGACAATTGTATCAAGCGCAAGTTCCTCAAGGCCATGATGCCCTATCATAAGGCCATGTCCTCTGTCATCCGTCAAAGACCGGACTTCCACCACTTGTCATCAAATGAAGTCTTGGATGGGTTCGTTGCCATGAGGATCTTGGACATGACCGCCGACAATGCGGTCTTAAGAGCTCAACGATCGAAGAAGCCTAACCTTGCCTTGAAGGCCAAGGCTTGTGTGGAAGAAGAGGAGGTGGAGGATGATGATGAGAGTAGCCCCGAGGACACCAAATATGCCTATCATGAGCACATGGCTCTTGCTTCATGGCAATTTTGGGGCAACAAGAAGAACACAAGACCCAACTTCAACAAGAACAACTCAAGTGGAAATAAGGGCAAGCAACGAGTGAGGACTTGCTTCAATTGTGGAAATGTTAGCCACTTTGTTGTTGATTGCCCATATGAGAAAAGAGAGGACTTTGGAGGCAAGCTTATCCGAAAGGACAAGGCCAAGTCTTATCCCAACAAGAACAACTTCAACAAGAAGACCCCTCCCAAAGGGTTGGTGGCCCAAGAAGAATATGTTGAGGATGATGATAATGATGAAGATGATGAGGTGGTCACCATGGTCACAATTGCTATTGCTATGACTCCGGGTTCATCTGTCTTCAACTCGCCCAATGAGAACATCACCGCCAAGTGTCTCATGGCCAAGGCCTCCAACAAGGTAACCCCAAACATCAATACTACCATCACTTCTAATCCTTCATTGACGGATTACATTGATGAGAGTGAGGGAACTAAGGAGGGAGAAAATGAATTTGAGGTGTTCATGAGCAAACTTAAGGGCAATCCCAAGAAGCACTTTGTTGCTCTCTTGGAACAACTCGGTGAGGCCATGACATGATCGAGGCCCACGAGGAGACCATTACTAAAATGGAAGGACATAGTCGAGACTATGCCGATGAGATATCGGATCTCTCTAACGCCCTAGAGGAAGAGCATGGTCTTCGTTTGACTCTTGAGGAGTCACACAACGATGATCATGCTAAATTAAAGAAAGATCTTGATCATGCTTTAGTTGTCTCTCGTGTGCTCAATTCTGAGAAGGCAAAACTTGAGGTTGACCATGCCAAACTCAAAGAAGAGTTTTTCATACTCGACAAGGCTCACAAGGCCATGAAAGGTATGCATGCTTCTCTCAAGGAGTCTCATGATCAACTCCAAGTTTCGCTAACCAAGGAAAAGGCTATCTTTCCTCACATGGTATTAATTGATAATGCAAATGCTAATAACCCATGTTGCGAGCATGTGCATCTTGTGGAAGAAAATGCCGAGTTGAAGAAACAACTTGAGAAAGGCCTTGTGACATGCATACAAGGTGAGAAGAACCTCAGCAATCTTTTGAGCAATCAAAAGGAGGTTGTGGCAAAGGAAGGAATTGGGTTTGTTCCTAAGCCCAAGAAGAAGAAGAATGACAAGACCAAGATACCACCCCCTCTCCGACAAACTTTTGTGAAAGAAGGAGAGGGCGCATCGAAGAAGAAGAAAACGGTGAAATGTGGTGGTGCCAAGCAAAACTCCACCATACCATCAAACATGGTCGGCGACTTTAATCCTTCATATGTTTTATGTCGTGCTAGTGATGGCCATGTGTTTGCTAAATTTGTTGGTTCTTCTTATGAATTCATTGAATGGTCCATTTGGGTACCTAAGACCCTTGTTACTAACCTCAAAGGACCCATTACCAAATGGGTACCTAAATCCAAGCATTGATCTCTTGTAGGAGTTTGCTTCCGGTGGGGGATCATGGTTGCTCGATAGTGGAGCCACAAATCATATGACCAGAAGCAAAGACTTGGTGGTGGACGTGCATCTAGGTTCATCTATGGCCACCAACGTCGAATGGGGTGATGCTTCATCTTCTAAGGTATTGGGGCTCGGCAAGGTTGTTGTCTCTCATGATCTCACGATCGAGAAAGTCATGCTTGTTGAGTCCCTTGCTTACAATTTACTTTCTGTTCGCCAACTTGCACTCATGGGCTTTGCTACATTCTTTGATATCGATACCGTGGCCCTCTTGTGGAGAAAGACTCTTAAAGTAGCCTATGTTGGGCATGTCGAGAACGGTCTCTATGTGGTTAACTTCTCAAAGCAACCCACCAAGATCGCGACATGCCTAATGGCTAAAGTTGATGTGGGATGGCTTTGGCATCGCCGTTTGGCCCATGTCAATATGAGATCTTTGCAAAGTCTTCTCAAGCGGGACCATGTCCGTGGACTAACAAATGTTAGCTTTGCCAAAGATCGTGCTTGCAGGGCTTGCATTGAAGGAAAGTTACATGAAATGGCTCACCCTCCCACGACTATCATCTATTCAAAAAGACCCCTAGAGCTCCTTCACATGGGCCTCTTTGGGCCTCCATCTTTTGATAGTCTTGGTGGTAGAAAGTACTGCTTGGTGATTGTGGATGATTATTCAAGATACACCTGGATATACTTCTTCAAGAAGAAGAGTGAGACCCAAAAAACCGTCATCAACTTTGCAAATGAAGCTCAACGTCAACATGAAGCAAAGATTTTGATGATCAGAAGTGACAACAGCACCGAGTTCAAGAACTACACCTTGGATGAGTTTCTTAGTGATGAGGGGATCAAACATCAATACCCCTCAACAAAACGGTGTAGCGGAGAGAAAGAACCGGACTCTGATGGATGCGGCAAGGACCATGATGGCAGAATTCAAATCTCCATACAACTTTTGGGCCGAAGCCATCAACACCGCATGCCATGCATCAAATCGTCTTTATCTCCGCAAAGGCTTGAACAAGACTCCATATGAGATACTTACCGGTAACAAGCCCAATCTCAAGTACTTCCGGGTATTCGAGTGTAAGTGTTTCATTCTCAAGAAAGGTGTTCGCTTGTCTAAATTTGAATCTAGAGCTCACGAGGGCATATTTGTTGGTTATGCTACAAACTCTCATGCTTACCGTGTCCACAACAAGTCCAATGGACTCATTGAGGAGACGAGTAACGTAGAGTTTGATGAAAATAACGGCTCCCAAGTGGAGCAAAGTGGTACTTGTGATGTAGGTGATGAAATTCCTCCTCAAGCCATAAGAAGAATGGGTGTTGGATATATCCTACCCATTGAGGAACCCCTTGTGGCCGAAGGAGAAGGACAATATTCCACTCAAGTGGAACCATCACCAACCCAAGACCCACATGCTTCCGAAGAACAAAGTGAAGGCCCTCAACCGGACGAACAAGGCCAAGTGCAAGATCAATCACAAGATGGTGGGGAACCACCAAATGATGCACAAGGCCAAGTTCTTTCCTCCGAGCAAGATCAAGGTCAAGAGGAAGCTCAAGATCAAGATCTAGCTCCTGACGGCGCTCAAGATGATCAACTCAGTGCTCCTCAGTTATCTCTTGAAGAGCAATTAGAGCGTCGTGCTGCAAAAGTTGCCTCCAGGCTTGCTTCCAGAGAACATCACATGGAGAATATCCTAGGAATCATCAAAAGGGGGGGGGGTAAGCACTCGTAGACAATTAGCAAACTATTGTGCTCATCAAGCTTTTGTCTCCTGTGTTGAACCTCAGAAGGTTTATGAGGCGCTCGAAGACCCTGTTTGGCTTAATGCCATGCATGAAGAACTCCATAACTTCGAGCGCAACAAAGTGTGGCGTCTGGTGCCAAGGCCAAAGGAGAACCATAATGTCATTGGAACCAAGTGGATCTTTAAGAAGAAGCAAGATGCTCATGGCATTGTCATCCGCAACAAGGCACGTCTGGTGGCTCAAGGCTACTCCCAAGTCGAGGGTATCGACTACTGTGAAACCTTTGCCCCCGTTGCTCGCCTTGAATCTATTCGTTTGTTGCTTGCCTATGCTTCTCATCATAACTTTAAGCTACAACAAATGGATGTGAAAAGTGCATTTCTTAATGGTCCTATTAATGAGTTGGTGTATGTTAAACAACCCCCGGGGTTTGAGGATCCCAAGCTCCCCAATCACGTGTACCAACTCGATAAGGCACTCTATGGCCTTAAACAAGCCCCACGTGCGTGGTATGAGCATCTTACCGAGTTATTACAAGATCGTGGGTTTGAAATTGGGAAAATCGACCCCACTCTTTTTACTAAGAAGGTCAAAGGGGAGTTGTTTGTCTGCCAACTATATGTTGATGATATTATATTTGGTTCTCCTAACAAAGCTTACAATGATGAGTTCGCCGCACTCATGACCACACATTTTGAGATGTCCATGATGGGAGAGTTGAAGTACTTCCTTGGGTTTGAGATCAAGCAAAGAAGAGAAGGGATCTTCATCAAACAATCCAAGTATACTCAAGACATGCTCAAGAGGTTCAATCGAAGTGATGTCAAGCCGGCTACTACTCCAATGCCAACCAAGTGCCAACTTGACATTGATCCCAATGGTAAAGCGGTGGATCAAAAGGTATATCGTTCGATGATTGGGTCCTTGCTTTACCTTTGTGCATCTAGGCCAGACATTATGTTGAGTTTGGGAATTTGTGCACGGTTTCAAGCCTCACCTAAGGAAAGTCACTTTGTGGCAGTCAAGCGAATCTTTCGATATTTGGCTCATACCCCAAACTTTGGCTTATGGTACCCAAGAGGAGCAAACTTCAACCTTGTAGGTTTCTCTGATTCGGATTGGGCGGGAGACAAAGTGGATAGGAAGTCCACTTCCGGAGGGTGCCATTTCCTTGGTTGCTCTCTTGTTAGTTGGTCTTCCAAAAAGCAAAGTTGTGTGTCTCTCTCGTCCACCGAAGCAGAGTATGTGGCAGCTGGCAGTTATTGTGCTCAACTCTTATGGATGAGGCAAACTTTAAAGGATTACGGTGTCACTTGTGACAAAGTGCCTCTTTGGTGTGACAATGAAAGTGCCATCAAGATTTCTCTCAACCCGGTGCAACACTTCAAGACGAAGCATATAGAGATTCGATATCACTTCATCTGGGATCATATAAGGCAAGGAGAGATCGAGCTTCACTATGTCAACACTCATGATAACCTTGCAGATATCTTCACGAAGCCGTTGGATGAAGCAAGATTTCGCGAGTTAAGGCATGAGCTAAATATCATAGATTTGAGCAATGTGGCTTGAGACTTTGCACACACTCCTCACACTCAATATAGTTATCTTGTCTAGATGTAGGCATGGACATAGGGGGAGTATTGTTCTCTCAATGAACCATCCCTCCCCCCATTATGCATAAATTGATCAAGTCTTTGTCATTTGCCATATGTAGATGGTATAAGTGCTTCAAGACGAGTATTGGTCTTGGGCCTAAGGATAGTTCTTTGCGGTGCCATACCAAATAACTCAAACATAGGTGGCCTCGCCACCGACCTCCTCGTTGGAGTAGTGTTTTGCCTTGCGTGTGCGTTTCTTTGTTTTTCTTCTCTCCTGTGCTAAAAGCCTCGTGTCGAAACGTGCAAGTTCTTGGAGGAGCGGTACTACCGTGCGCAGTCATGGTACTACCGCAAAAGAGACTACGGTACTACCGCAAGTCCAGCACGGCAGTATTTTTTTACTGCCGCTGGTAGACTGGTACTACCGCTTAGCGTGCGGTACTTCCGCCCAAGCGGTACTACCGCGATGACCGCGGTACTACCGTACGTATCCGAACGGGTGGGGGTTATAAGCAGGCAGGGGGAGTTCCAACTCCCCCATACCCATTCATCTCCTAACCTCCACGCCGTCTCTCTCTCTCCCTCTCAAGAACGCCACCGGAGGACCTCGCCGGATCTCCTCCCTCGGCCACTCTCCTCGCATTCTGACCGGTGGGATCGCTCCCCACCTCGACCTCTTGTCATGGATGAAGGTTTCTCCCCAAATCCCCTCTTATTTTTGCCTAGTTGTTGTTTTTAGGGTTTGGGTAGATGCTTGGTGTTCTAGCGTTCTTCGTGTTCTTATCCATAGAAGATTAGGATGTAGGAGAGTGTTTTTGATCTAGAAATGCTAGTATGTATGTTGCTAACAAGTTACTATGATCAGCCGTAGTACCGTTCTTCGATCTACGCGTTCTAGTCTAGATCCGTTCTTTTCAGATCCGACCCGAGCGGTACTACCGCTGGCTAACCGCGGTACTACCGCTCGTTCTCGTCTAGATCCGTTCTTCAGATCTGACCCGAGCGGTACTACCGCTGGCCAACCGCGGTACTACCGCTCTGCCGCGTAACTCCGCAGAAGTAAAATTTTACTACCGCATACTGAGCGGTACTACCGCAACCTCAGCGCGGTACTACCGCTCCCTAAGCGGTACTAATTTTTTACTTCCGTCTTCGGTCGCGGAAGTAAACTTTTACTACCGCATACTGTGCGGTACTACCGCATCCTTCAAGCGGTACTACCACTCACTAAGCGGTACTAATTTTTTACTTCGGCGTCCGTTGGGCAGTACTACCGCTTGTATCATAGTTCCTTTGTAGCACTTACATATTACCCTTTCTACTCGTTTCATGTGCTTTTTGTGGCTTTTGCATTGATTCTCTTTGTGTTTTCGTCGTGTTCTTGTGTTTGTGTCTTAGGTGGTGGCTCCGGTTCTGATGTTCGTCGTACCAACCCCGTCCGTGACACCGGGTCCAAGCGTTTGCGCAACCCCAGTGATGTGCCAGAGGGCTCCAATCCCCAACGCAAGTTCAAGACCGCCGCCAACAAGCAAAAGGAATCTTCTATGACTATGGAAGAAATGCCAGATAATGAGTTCATGGCACGGAGGAAGCTCAATCCTTATGGAGAACCCCGGGCTCAGTTTCACGGGGATGAACTTTTCTGGACCAAGCAGCAGTATCACATCTACACAGAGGTGCTCAAGAGCAAGCACAACCTGTATGTGGATGCTCATTGGGTGGACATGGCCCACACGCGGAGCGCCGATAACCTGGCCTACTTTGCCGAGGCTCTGGATCTGGTAGAGCAGTTTGGGATTGAGCACTTCATGACCTTTCAGAATGATTTTGACCCAGAAATCATTGCTCACTTCTATGCTTCGGTTCACTTTCACACCAAGGAAGATCACCCAATGACCTGGATGACAAATGGTCACAAGATGACTGTGACTTGGAAGGAATTCATGGATCTTATTCAGATTGCTGACGAGGGACTCCACAACCCAATTGGAGCACGGCCTCATGCCAATCCAGAAGCTGCCAACAAAGACCAACTGTTACCGTTCTATATGGAGAAGACTCTTGCGAGTGGCAAGAAGACATGGGTGTTGAACCCCTTTTTGGACATCATGCATAGGATCTTCTGCAACACCCTATTTCCTCGAGTTGGGGACAAGGACAAGATTCACTCCTACCTCGTTGATATGCTGCTGATGTGTGAGGCGGCTCGCACAGCTCAGTCTCCACCACTTGACATTTCCCATATCATGTGGTGTGAGCTTCGCTTTGCGATCTACACTCGCAAGGTACCCATCTATGGTCTGTTCTTGTTTCTGCTCATCTCCAAGACATGGGAGAAGCTTACCCTGATGAGGAGTTCGAGGCCGAGTGTATCCGTCATGACCCCATTCATCTTCGCATCAAGACTCGATGGGCCAACACTACCACTCGTGCACAAGCTGCTGCCGCTTAGATGGGTACTGACGAGGAGCCTGTGGAGGAGGCAGCTGAGGAGAGTCCTAGAGGATATGCTCCTCCCTCTTCTGAGCCCTCTTGGGCTAAGAAGTTGAAGAAGAAGACGAAGGCCCTTTTCTGCATGCAAGCTCAAGGTGAGTACAGGGCTCATGTCACTCACAAGGAGTCTCGCCAGCATGACAAGAAGATCATGAGGATCTTCGGTGAGAATGTGTCCAACGGATCCAAGGACAACATCACCCCTGAGGCAGCATGGATGGCCCGACAGGGGTACAAGTGGTCTGAGTGTGACGAGGAGCAGCAGGAGGAGCAGCAGGAGTCCGATGGAGAGCATGATGACTGAGATCTTCTGCCAGGGCTACCACGTCTCTTAGTGTCCTCTTTCCTTTTGTGGTGTCTCGATGCCAAAGGGGGAGAGAGTGGGATTTGCGTCTTGTGCCGTTTCTTTGTGTTTTTCGTTGGTCGAACTCTGTTTGCTTGTTTGTTTTTGTGTCATGTGCGTGAGACTATCGTACGGTGTAAAACATATGCTCCTCTAACGTTAAACTTTTTGTTATGTCTTTACTATTATGTCGTGAGCAGTTAGTTTACTTACCTTATCCTCCTTACTACTGTCTGTTGACTCTTACTCCTTTTATGGAAGGAGTATATTATCTGTAGAATATAGGGGGAGCATTGATCCTAGTATGTGTGCTGTGCAGTCCAAAGCACTCTCTCGTGTATGCACACAACTAGGGGGAGCTCACCTATATTCTAGCGTTTATTAGGATTGCATACTTTCTTATATATCCTTGTGCAAATCGCGGATTGTCATCAATCCACCAAAAAGGGGGAGATTGTAAGGGCATATTTCTCCCTAGGTAGTTTTGGTGATTGATGACAATGCATTTGCGGACTAATCGTGTGCTCTAAGCTCTTTCAGGTATATCTCACTGTAATGCCCAGGATGGGACTATACCTCCTACGTGTCGAGGCACGACTTAAAGGTATAAGCCCATTCTGGAATGATCTCAAGTTTGGTATCTTTGCATGACTCATGTAAAAATAGGGATGAAATTGGAAAAGGATAGTTGGCTTACACTCGCCACGTCACACAATACATTACATAAGCAAATCATCATCCAAAACATCACAACCCGACTATGGGCGAAGATCCAAAAGAAAGATACCAAAAACATAAGCCATAGGTCCAAATCGCCCCTAGTAGAAACCACTACTGATTGTCGAAAACGTCACAAGCATACGGCCACGCTCTTCATGGAACTCCCAGAAGTTCTGACCCATCTCCTGCATCAATCTCGGCTGAACCTGCATCTGGTGTTGTAGTATCTGTGAGCCACGAGGACTCAGCAATCCCATAACCATGGGTATTAAGACTAGCAAAGCTTTAAGGATATGGAAGATGGTAGTGGTGAGGTTGCAGCAGCGGCTAAGCATGATATGGTGGCTAACTTACGAGTACAAGAATAAGATGAGTATCTACGCAAACGGTAGCAAACTAGTAGTGATCGCTAAAGATCCTGAACTACCTACGAGTCAAACATAACCCCACCGTCTTCTCTTCTCAAAGTGAAAAGAGACAGTCACGGTTACTCACACAGTTGTTTGTTTTACTTCAGATCCTCTGTCAAGTTTTCTACAACCAGACATTAACAAATTCCAATCTGCCACATAACCGCGGGCACGACTTTCGAAAGATCATAACCCTGCAGGGGTGTCCCAACTTAGCCCATCACAAGCTCTCACGATCAGCTGAAGTGATAAAGATAATATCATCACCCCTTATCTTAGGGAAATCCGATCAGGCTCGGCATCCCGGTGCACAAGACATTTTGACAATGGTAAAACAAGTCCAGCAAGACCTCCCGGCGTGCCGACACCCTGATAGTAGCCGCGCGTATCTCGTCTCAGGCCATGACCAGATGGGCGATTCTACAGGTTATACCAGATACCTCGAGTTTCCCCGTGTCGGCCCCACAGAACCCCCGTTTGGGACCAACACCATCAGCACTGGCCCCCTGCTAGGTAGAAAGAATCCCCGGGGACGCGACCCCCTATGAAATTTTAATTAATTACTTAAGTTGTTATTATGAGGCAAATTAAAACCAATGTTGGGCCTTGCTGGAGGAGTTTTATTCAAAGACGAAGTGTCAAGGGGTCCCCATATACCCAACCGTGTAAGGAACGCAAAATCAAGGAACATAATGCCGGTTTATCGGCGCCTAAGGTGGCATGAGTGGAACAAAACACCGAGCAAAAGGCCAAGCCTTCCACCCATGCCCAGTATATAGGTGTGTTAATATAAATTAGATATACTGTGATATACCCAAAACATCAAGTTCCAACATGGAACGATCTTCATCTTCACCTGCAACTAACAACGCTATAAGAGGGGCTGAGCAAGCGGGTAACATAGCCAAACAATGGTTTTTGCTAGGAAGGTGTCAAAGGTTAGAGGCTTCATGGCAACAAGGAGAGGGGCTGACAATAAGATGGGTAGCGCGACATATAACGATAGCATCAAGACAACTAAACAAAGGCAATGATAGTAAAGGTATCCAAGGGTATGGTCATCTTGCCTGGGATTCCGCAAGGAAGAAGAACGGATCCAAGAAGTAGTCGAACAATCCTCACAAATCCGGAACAAACCCGAAGCTAACGAGGGAAGCAAACCGGAAAGAAACAAGCAACCCGGTAAACACGCAAGCATAAACATGGCATACGATTCACATCCAAGTATGATGCAAGACAGTTCTATATAGGATGCACCACAAGTCTATACAGGAAGCAAAACATGGCATGGTAGGAAGCACAGGAGAACAACACAAGTCTATATATGATGCAATACAAGGCAAGGTATGATGCATGACAAGTCTATACAGGAAGCAATACATGGCAAGGTAGGAAGCACAGAAAAACAACACAAGTCTATATGATGCAATACATGGCAAGGTAGGATGCATGACAAGTCTATACAACACTAATAGGAAAAGGGCTTCCAATGGCGCACCGGTTTTGCCCATTAATGGTGCACTACTGGTGCGCCATTACTAGCACGCCATTAGTATTATTTACTAATGGCGCACCTCTGGTGCGCCATTAGTATAGTGCATGGTGCGCCATTAGTATGCCTCCCAGGGGGCCATCTATACCCAGGTGCTTTGGCATTCTAATGGCGCACTACATAGAAGTGCGCCATTAGTAAATTTTTTTCAATTTTTTTTTTCAATTTTTTTTTTTCAAATTTTTTCCTTAATCTCAGGTCATTATGGCCTAATATGGGGTCAATTTGCTTAATCTCATGTCAAATCTCACTCTGTGGTCAAACTTCCCATAAGGTCACCCATCCTCACACTACTCCAGCCCGAGCACGCTTAACTTCGTAGTTCTATCCAACCCCAGCACCAGCTCACTTCACACACACTTGTTGATATATCTATCATATCAATCCTATTAACCCTTCTTGATGACTAGGAGTTTGTTAATGTTCATGAGTATGATGAAATTTTGAAAATATATTTCAAACTTCCCGATCATATTACGTATCGTATTTTGGAAAAAAATTATATATTTTTTTCGAAAACTTTATAATTTTTTTTTCTCTTACTAGTGGCGCACCTAGCAAACGGTGCGCCACTAGTAAGTTTGAAATTTTTTGAATTTTTTTGCCTGTAGATCTTAAAACCCCGTAACTTTTTTTCTGTTAGGTTTTTGGGGATTTTGAAAATGTTTAACGGGATTCCCCCAATTAAATTCGGATGTAACTTTTCGAGTAGATGGTTTTTCATATAAAAAACTTTTTAATCCGAGTTCGTATGCAAAAGTTATGCCCGTTTTACTAAATTCCAGAGATATTTTGCAAATAAAGTCAAAATTTATATGTGTTAATTTTCCCAACAAGTAGACCACATATCACATGGGAAACTTATTTTCTTTTATTTTTTTGACATTTACATCATTTTCTTTTATTTATTTTTGAACTAGAAAAGGCGGTCCACTGGGAGGGGGGTTCAGTAATGGCCAAGTTACTAATGGCGCACCGTGGGAGTGGTGCGCCATTAGTAGTTCAACTACTAATGGCGCACCACTCCCACGGTGCGCCATTAGTATTTTTTGAAAATAAAATAAATAAAATAAAAACAAAATATGAAAAAAAAAATACTAATGGCGCACCATGGGAGTGGTGCGCCATTAGTAAGTTCAACTACTAATGGCGCACCACTCCCACGGTGCGCCATTAGTATTTTTTGAAAATAAAATTTTAAAAAATAAAAACAAAATTTGAAAAAAATTTACTAATGGCGCACCGTGGATGTGGTGCGCCATTAGTAGTTTAACTACTAATGGCGCACTATCCACTGGTGCGCCATTAGTAGTTTCGAACAAAAAATAAAAAAAATTGTTACTAATGGCGCACCACGTCAACGGTGCGCCATTAGTATTTGGATACTAATGGCGCACCAACACATGGTGCGCCATTAATATATACTAATGGCGCACCGCATGTCTGGTACGCCATTAGTGTCAATTCCATCTATAGCCCTTTTCCTAGTAGTGCAGGAAGCAATACATGGCAAGGTAGGAAGCACAGAAAAACAACACAAGTGCATATGATGCAATACATGGCAAGGTATGATGCATGACAAGTCTATACAGGAAGCAATACATGGCAAGGTGGGAAGCACAGAAAAAACAACACAAGTCTATATGATGCAATACATGGCAAGGTATGATGCATGATAAGTCTATACAGGAAGCAATACCTGGCAAGGTAGGAAGCACAGAAAAACAACACAAGCAACATGACAGTATGCTCAACCAAGTAGGATGCAAGACAAGTCTATATAGGATGCAATACATGGCAAGGTAGGAAGCACTCAAAAATAACACAAGTCAACAAGTTTAAATGAGGCCGGAAACTACAAAAACAATTCCGGAAAATCCCCATATGCATGTTTAGCAATTTTAAGCAAACAACAATTCACACATTTTAATGTTGTTAACATGATGCAGATGACATGATCAAGTTTTATGCAATTTTTAGTAAAAGTTAACATGAAGAGATATGAAGTATTTGTCACCGTGGTGGGTGATGCCACGCAACATATCGGTTCCGGTAACTCGTCGAGAGACCGGTGCAAAAGAAAGGTGGTGTGAGCGAGTCGAACAAGATGAAAGGTGGGGTGATCCCGTCACCGGGTTCCCACGGGTTGCCGCCAACGCAAACGAGGGCACAACGGACACGATGCAAACATCCGATACATCTCATACAACACATGCAGTCCACGGGTCATCGTCTCGGGGTTATACCTTCGGAACGTTCGTTTCGGGGCGGTTCGAGGTCATAGAGGAAGTAGTGGTACTCGCGGGTCGTGGTACACGTTTCGTAGCCATTCACGTTTCCGGAGATGTTCGGGGTCGACGGTAGAGGTACTTGGCGAATCGAACGTCTTCGGGGCGACGGTAGTGGTACACGCACGTAGTGGTACTTGGCGTCTCGGTCCGAAGGGGTACTTGGCGCATCCACGGGTCTTCGAGGGTAGTCGTACACGTTTCTTCACCGAAGGTAGTCGTTCGGGCGTCGATCGTCGAGGTACTTGTCGCGTCGTAGTGGTACTTGCGGTCTTGGTCACACCGGAAGAGGCACTGGAGATGCATAGGCAGCAACTTGGTGTGGTTCTGTCCACGCCTGATGATCTCGAAACCGAGGCCAACATGAGCTGCCTGGGGAGTCAAACGACGGCGGCGTCGGAGCATGAACAGAGGCCAAGGAGCTCGAGGGAAAACCTCAACAGAGAGGACAAAATAGGCCTCGGCATGGTAGGACGAGGGAGCAATGGCTTGAGGCCATGGCTGCGGGCTGGCATGGCCGGAGGAGGCCGTAGGTGGAGCACGCGAGGGCGGTGGCGACGCGGCGGCTCCTGGCTGGCCGGTGATGCAGAGTAGCTCAGCTACGCGGGGTGCGGTTCCTTGTGCGGAGGCGGAGGAGGGCCGGCTCGAGGCAAGCTCCTGGCGGCGCCATGGAGGAGGCGAGCCGGTGAGCTAGGCGCTCGGACTCGCGGCGAAGGAGAACAGCGGGAGGCGAGGTGGATCGAGCAGGAGGGGGTCGAGGCAGGGCGTTCGAGGCACTTGGCGGCGCGAGGGAAAAAAGGGGGGAAGAGAGGGACCGAGCGAGGGTGCGAGGGAGATCGAGCGGTTCTGGCGGCGGGGTGCGGGAGAAGAGGAGATATCGAAGGGAGGAGGGAGCGACGGGCTGCGAGCGCTAGGGTTAAGGCGCTGGAATTGGGCCTTGGGCCAGTCCGGCGGCGAGGGGAAACGGCCAGAGGCCTGGCTACGGCTGGGCCTCTCATTTTTCTTTATTGAAAATCCCTTTTTTTACTGCTTAACAAATAAACAGAGGGTCTAATAAAAAAAGAGGGGGTGTCTGGAGGAAGAATAAGAAGGAAGTAAAAATATACTTGAACTCCTAGATTTTATGCGCAATTTTAATAAACTAGTTTGGAAATTTATAAGGATATAAAAAATAATTTAAGTTTGAATTAAATTCAAACTTGAGCCATTTTTGGACCCAACCAAAACAAGTCCAAAGGAACTAAAAATTGGCAAGGATGTTGAAGGCATGGTTGAGAATTGATAGGAAAAGAATGAACATTAAATTGGTGCAGGAAAAAGAATGCCACAATTTAAATGGACTAACGAAGAAGGAGAAGAAGATGATCAAGCAAGGTTGTGGGAGTCAAAACTTGGAGTGAAACAGACATGGGGAAAATTATGCAGGTGTGTGATGGTTGCTTCCAACAATGGAATATTTTTATAATAGCTCCATAAATATTAGGAGGATATATATATGTTATAAAGAGAAGTCGTCCTTCCCTCGATTTAAATGGACCGAAGGTCCACACGACTTATTTGGTTGAGTTGCAGAATTAAAGTCATGATGGCATGATGACATGATGCAATGCAAAATAAATAACACAAGCACAAAGAAACACACGGGAGATCCCGGAACATCTGGAATCTTCTGGGACGTCGGTCTTCGGGCGTCACAACTCTCCCACACTAACAGAGGATCTCGACCCGAGATCCTCGAGATGGCACCGGATAAAACGGAAAAAGGAAGAGGTAAAACAAAGTTGCTTCTTTGACAAACGAGTGAAACCAAGAACCTTGAGAGCTTAAACAAGTTGAATAAAGAATACAATGGAGATGAACGAAGATGAAAACACTCCGTTAGAAAAGAGGAACAAGGAACATAATGAGAACCTTGTAGGTTGAAAGACACGAAACAAGTGCTTACAAACCAAAAGAATATGAATCTGCAACGGTATAGCCAAGGAATAAGAATGACATAATTAGGACAGCACTCCAACTAAAAATCGAAGGAATTAACATGAGTTTGAGGAGATGGAATGATACTTGATGAAATCAACAACACACTGCCTCTGAAACAATTGAAAGAATGGCACGAGGGTAAGAAAGATTTCAGACAGCACTCCGGTTAAAAAGATAGGCAAAACTTGATAAGATGAGAGAATTAGAATGGAGGTCACGACACTCCTGTTAAATGGACTAGAAAAGAAAAGAACATGATCTTGATATGACAAGATGATGGTTCGAAGAGAGCAATATCACAAAGCCTCCGGAACGGAAAAATAGAATATTGATCAATGAAAGAAATGAACGGAGAAAAAAAATGACAACTTCTCTCAAAATTGAATTTGAAAGAGCATCCTTACGAAGAAGGGTTGAATAGAGTTGTTGGAAATTCAACAACGAAAAGAATAAGCTTGATGTGGGCTTATGGAAAACATCTCAAAATTAAGAGGTGACAACCAGCCACTTACAAAAACATTTGATTGGATTGAGATCAACAAGGAGACGATAAACTTATTTCACCGGAATGATAAATGAAGAACTTGGGTCATTTATAAGCACCGTAATTAGCAACAATCCTTAGGGAAAGCTTTTAGGTGAATTATAACCCAAGATAACTCCAACGGATAATTGAAGGGTTGAAAACATCTCCTGAACAAGGAAAATGATGGTTTTAAATATCTCATTCTTGATAACTCGTGAATCATAATTCATGAAGGAATTGTGAAGAATGACATAACACCATCTAAAAGATAAGGTAGAAAGGATTGCAATTGGAATGCATGATGAAGAATGCTTGAGCTCCGACAAGATTCTTGATGAAGACTTCGAGGATGAATTAAATCTTGATGAACCACCATGAGAACTCCGGTAATGAAAAGCAAGAGAAGCGGAAGATGAAAAGAATAAGATTCATGGCCTACAATTAATTAGATGGAGTTTTGAAAAGATATAATTGAATAACTTGGAGCTCCGGAAAACAAGATGAAGAACTTAGAACCAAGAATATGATATGATGAACAAGCTCCAGAAAAAAGAGATTAATCACTTCGAGGAAATAAGAATAAGATTTACTGTATGCTTATCCTTGATCAAAATAAATTGATGACCACCAACGGATTAGGCCTACTACTTATTCTTCTTGAAAAGGATTGGAGAGAGATATAGCCAAACTGGAGAATAATCTTGAACGACTCAGCGGTAGGATTATGAAAAGAACAAATGAATTAATACGATAACAACGGAATAGTAATCTTGAATGAACCGCCGTAAGAATTGAAAACGGGTGATGAAAGAGAATAATCCACTGGGAAGAATAGCACTAGAGGAAATTTAGATACAAGAGAACGAAGAGATCGCGAACCAATTAAAGAATACTTGAACAAAGCACCGGTAGAATATGGAGACGAACGAAGAGGCATCAATGAAGGATGTTTGGAGGACAAAGTTGAAAAGTGAGAACGAAGAAATTTTCTAAAATGATGGCCTTCGGAGGAACACAAAGAAAAGATTTCATGAAATGCTTCGGATGGGAATGAAAATAATTCCTCACAATCGAAACAATAATGAGGATGGCATGAAGCTAGAACCACGAATCTTGGAAGAACGGATAAGGATTCAAGAGGAACTCGTCTTCGGATCTTCAAAATCTGAGAAGACGATGAGATACACCACCATGAATTTTATAGGCACTCCGTAATGGAGAATTAAAAGGTTGAACCAATGATAAAAAGAATTTGAAAGCGGTCCTGGAGAAGGACTGTGACTGATGGGATTCATACTTACGTCACACTTTGCAAAGAATTTTAGAATAACTCCGGAAAAATTAGAAGAGTCAGGTAAGATCCTGGAAAAAGACCAGTGGGTTAGGGCCCACTAAAGAAATCACCATTGAAAAAGATTGCTTAAGAGATATTGCACCGGTTGAATTAAATGGCTTGAATAAGATAGCAACCTCAAAATAGTTTGAACGGATTAAGAATGGAATTATGAATCTTCTGAGTTGCCTTGTACACTCCGGATATGAATAGGAGAGAGTTGAATAAACATGAGAGACTTTGGATAAGAAATTTCAACATGGGAAAACATGTGAAACAAAAGGAATAGATATGATCATGACCGAGGCTTGAATTAAATCCACCGGAGAAGAAACAAGAAGCAGAGAATGATAAACTAAATCTTCCTAAGCATCTTCACGAGAAATCACCGGATAAGGACATTGAAGGAAAAGAATGAAGAAACCTACATGAATCAAATGGATACTTGATTTGAGATTTCTTGCTCCGAGAAGAAGAAGGGTGGGAGGGTGGGGAAACAAAGACAACTTGGGATGAATGAAACAGACAAATTGTTAGATTTCTCAACGGCGCCCGTATGGAATAACTTGAAGAGAAGGCACACCGGTTAAAAAGGATTAACATGAAGATCTCGATGGTCAAGAAGAATTAGCACTCCCATAGAAATATGAGAACACCGATTAATAAAGGTATGGAATCAACATTTGACATCGAAGCAACTCGAATACCAGAATCAAAACAAAAACAAAGGATAGATATGTTGCAACATAATCTTCACAATATCATCTGAACAGAGAATTGAACGAATGAATTCCACTGCTTAATGATACAACACTTGTCGAGAAGCCACTTGGGAGAACAAAAGGTAAAAAAAAACAACAAGGAGCAGATAGAACAAATACAAGATAGAAGTTTTGTTCCACATATTCATGCTGAAAGCTCATGGAACGTGTTACAAAAGGGTTTTGCAATCCCTGGATCAGCATAGCCAAGGACCCTTTAAGATGCAACTCCCGATTGGAACAACGCCCATAAAACCACTTCACTCAATGTAGAACCCGAACTCCATATCATGCATTCGTTGGAAGAATGCCTACGAGCTACTAGATGAACCCACCTATTAATTTCTGAAAGTTTCCAGTTATGCAATCAGGTGTTGGGGATACACGGGAAGCACTGCACACTCAACTCTAATCCTACATCCAGCTGTATCCATCCTTCAACACATAACCAGTTATTTCCGAAAACCGTTTACCTCGGACCTTCGAAACGCATCTACTATACAAGCTATGGCAATACTCCCGAACTACCTCCCCAGTACTGGGTGATGTCGGGGTTATCTTGCCACTAAGCGCATAGGAGAGTTTTCGATGTCGGCCGTCTTAAGTATTCCAGAACTGCTGCGATATATTTGTGACGACAACACCTCGGAGCTCAACTCCCCGGGACACTGCTACAACCCCTAAATGACAGGAGGCATCGAGAACAATGTTTTCATCACAAAGACATTGGAACAATCCAAACAATACTCGCGTGATCCTAAAACAAATTAAGTGAATTTTGAATGTTGAAGAGACAAGAGTAATCGTCAGGAGTCCTCACCAGAGTGAAAAGAGACGAGGAGCAAAATAAATCCTACTCTCCGATATATATATATAGGGCTCAAAACATTTTCAAGTGTGTGCCTAGACTCAACCATCAATGATTCGATCAATCAATGGGGGCTCCTAGGTCGGAGAAGGCTCTGAATACCAACTTGTAATGCCCAGGATGGGACTATACCTCCTACGTGTCGAGGCACGACTTAAAGGTATAAGCCCTTTCTGAAATGATCTCAAGTTTGGTATCTTTGCACGACTCATGTAAAAATAGGGATGAAATTGCAAAAGGATAGTTGGCTTACACTCGCCACGTCGCACAATACATTACATAAGCAAATCATCATCCAAAACATCACAACCCGACTACGGGCGAAGATCCAAAAGAAAGATACCAAAAACATAAGCCACAGGTCCGAATCGCCCCTAGTAGAAACCACTACTGATCGTCGAAAATGTCACAAGCATACGGCCACGCTCTTCATGGAACTCCCAGAAGTTCTGACCCATCTCCTGCATCAATCTCGGCTGAACCTGCATCTGGTGTTGTAGTATCTGTGAGCCACGAGGACTCAACAATCCCATAACCATGGGTATCAAGACTAGCAAAGCTTTAAGGATATGGAAGAGGGTAGTGGTGAGGTTGCAGCAGCGGCTAAGCATGATATGGTGGCTAACTTACGAGTACAAGAATAAGATGAGCATCTACGCAAACGGTCGCAAACTAGTAGTGATCGCTAAAGATCCTGAACTACCTACGAGTCAAACATAACCCCACCATGTTCTCTTCTCAAAGTGAAAAGAGACAGTCATGGTTACTCACACAGTTGTGTGTTTTACTTTGGATCCTCTGTCAAGTTTTCTACAATCGGACATTAACAAATTCCAATCTGCCACATAACCGTGGGCACGGCTTTCGAAAGATCATAACCCTGTAGGGGTGTCCCAACTTAGCCCATCACAAGCTCTCACGATTAGCTGAAGTGATAAATATAATATCATCACCCCTTATCTTAGGGAAATCCGATCAGGCTCAGCATCCCAGTGCACAAGACATTTCGACAATGGTAAAACAAGTCCAGCAAGACCTCCCGACGTGCCGACACCCTGATATTAGCCGCGCGTATCTCGTCTCAGGCCACGACCGGATGGGCGATTCTATAGGTTATACTAGATACCTCGAGTTTCCCCATGGCGGCCCCGCAGAACCCCCATTTGGGACCAACACCATCAGCACTGGCCCCCCTGCTATGTAGAAATAATCCCCGGGGACGCGACCCCCTATGCAATTTTAATTAATTAATTAAGTTGTTATTATGAGGCAAATTAAAACCAATGTTGGGCCTTGCTGGTGGATTTTTATTCAAAGACGAAGTGTCAAGGGGTCCCCATATACCCAACCGTGTAAGGAACGCAAAATCAAGGAACATAATGCCGGTTTATCGGCGCCTAAGGTGGCATGAGTGGAACAAAACACCGAGCAAAAGGCCAAGCCTTCCACCCATGCCCGGTATATAGGTGTGTTAATATAAATAAGATATATTGTGATATACCCAAAACATCAAGTTCCAACATGGAACGATCTTCATCTTCACCTGCAGCTAACAACGCTATAAGAGGGGCTTAGCAAGCGGGTAACATAGCCAAACAATGGTTTTTGCTAGGAAGGTGTCAAAGGTTAGAGGCTTCATGGCAACAAGGAGAGGGGCTGACAATAAGATGGGTAGCGCGACATATAACGATAGCATCGAGACAACTAAGCAAAGGCAATGATATTAAAGGTATCAAAGGGTATGGTCATCTTGCCTGGGATTCCGCAAGGAAGAAGAACGGGTCCAAGAAGTAGTCGAACAATCCTCACAACTCCGGAACGAACCCGAAGCTAACGAGGGAAGCAAACCGGAAAGAAACAAGCAACCCGGTAAACACGCAAGCATAAACATGGCATACGATGCACATCCAAGTATGATGCAAGACAGTTCTATATAGGATGCACCACAAGTCTATACAGGAAGCAAAACATGGCAAGGTAGGAAGCACAGGAGAACAACACAAGTCTATATATGATGCAATACATGGCAAGGTATGATGCATGACAAGTCTATACAGGAAGCAATACATGGCAAGGTAGGAAGCACAGAAAAACAACACAAGTCTATATGATGCAATACATGGCAAGGTAGGATGCATGACAAGTCTATACAGGAAGCAATACATGGCAAGGTAGGAAGCACAGAAAAACAACACAAGTCTATATGATGCAATACATGGCAAGGTATGATGCATGACAAGTCTATACAGGAAGCAATACATGGCAAGGTGGGAAGCACAGAAAAACAACACAAGTCTATATGATGCAATACATGGCAAGGTATGATGCATGACAAGTCTATACAGGAAGCAATACCTGGCAAGGTAGGAAGCACAGAAAAACAACACAAGCAACATGACAGTATGCTCAACCAAGTAGGATGCAAGACAAGTCTATATAGGATGCAATAAATGGCAAGGTAGGAAGCACTCAAAAACAACACAAGTCAACAAGTTTAAATGAGGCCGGAAACTACAACAACAATTCCGGAATATCCCCATATGCATGTTTAGCAATTTTAAGCAAACAACAATTCACACATTTTAATGTTGTTAACATGATGCAGATGACATGATCAAGTTTTATGCAATTTTTAGTAAAATTTAACATGAAGAGAAGTATTTGTCACCGTGGTGGAAAGAAAGGGGCCACGGCGGCGAATCCGAAAATGATGCCACGCAACATATCGGTTCCGGTAACTCGTCGAGAGACCGGTGCAAAAGAAAGGTGGCGTGAGCGAGTCGAACAAGATGAAAGGTGGGGTGATCCCGTCACCGGGTTCCCACGGGTTGCCCCCAAGGCAAACGAGGGCACAACGGACACGATGCAAACATCCTATACATCTCATACAACACATGCAGTCCACGGGTCATCGTCTCGGGGTTATACCTTCGGAACGTTTGTTTCGGGGTGGTTCGAGGTCGTAGAGGAAGTAGTGGTACTCGCGGGTCGTGGTACATGTTTCGTAGCCGTTCACGTTTCCGAAGATGTTCGGGGTCGACGGTAGAGGTACTTGGCGAATCGAACATCTTCGGGGCGACGGTAGTGGTACACGCACGTAGTGGTACTTGGCGTCTCGGTCCGAAGGGGTATTTGGCGCATCCTCGGGTCTTCAAGGGTAGTCGTACACGTTTCTTCACCGAAGGTAGTCGTTCGGGCGTCGATCATCGAGGTACTTGTCACGTCGTAGTGGTACTTGCGGTCTTGGTCACACCGGAAGAGGCACTGGAGATGCATAGGCAGCAACTTGGTGTGGTTCTGTCCACACCTGATGATCTCGAAACCGAGGCGAACATGAGCTGCCTGGGAAGGCAAACGACGGTGGCGTCGGAGCATAAACAGAGGGCAAGGAGCTCGAGGGAAAACCTCAACAGAGAGGACAAAAGAGGCCTCGGCATGGCAGGACGAGGGAGCAATGGCTTGAGGCCATGGCTGCGGGCTGGCATGGCTGGAGGAGGCCGGAGGTGGAGCACGCGAGGGCGGTGGCGACGCGGCGGATCCTGGCTGGCCGGTGATGTAGAGCAGCTCAGCTACGCGGGGTGCGGTTCCCTGCACGGAGGCGGAGGAGGGCCGGCTCGAGGCAAGCTCCTGGCGGCGCCATGGAGGAGGTGAGCCGGTGAGCCAGGCGCTCGGACTCGCGGCGAAGGAGAACAACGGGAGGCGAGGTGGATCGAGCAGGAGGGGGTCGAGGCACGGCGCTCGAGGCACTTGGCGGCGCGTGGGAAAAAAGGGGGGAAGAGAGGGACCGAGCGAGGGAGCGAGGGAGATCGAGCGGTTCTGGCGGCGGGGTGCGGGAGAAGAGGAGATATCGAAGGGAGGAGGGAGCGACGGGCTGCGAGCGCTAGGGTTAAGGCGCTGGAATTGGGCCTTGGGCCAGTCCGGCGGCGAGGGGAAACGCCCAGAGGCCTGGCTGCGGCTGGGCCTCTCCTTTTTCTTTATTAAAAATCCTTTTTTTACTGCTTAACAAATAAACAGAGGGTCTAATAAAAAAAGAGGGGGTGTTTGGAGGAAGAATAAGAAGTAAAAATATATTTGAACTCCTAGATTTTATGCACAATTTTAATAAACTAGTTTGGACATTTTTAAGGATATAAAAAATAATTCAAGTTTGAATTAAATTCAAACTTGAGCCATTTTTGAACCCAACCAAAACAAGTCCAAAGGAACTAAAAATTGGCAAGGATGTTGAAGGCATGGTTGAGAATTGATAGGAAAATAATGAACATTAAATTGGTGCATGAAAAAGAATGCCACAATTTAAATGGACTAACGAAGAAGGAGAAGAAGATGATCAAGCAAGGTTGTGGGAGTCAAAACTTGGAGTGAAACAGACATGGGGAAAATTATGCAAGTGTGTGATGGTTGCTTCCAACAATGGAATATTTTTATAATAGCTCCATAAATATTAGGAGGATATATATATGTTATAAAGAGAAGTCATCCTTCCCTCGATTTAAATGGACCGAAGGTTCACACAACTTATTTGGTTGAGTTACAGAATTAAAGTCATGATGGCATGATGACATGATGCAATGTAAAATAAATAACACAAGCACAAAGAAACACACGGGAGAACCCGGAACATCTGGAATCTTCTGGGACGTCGGTCTTCGGGCGTCACACTCACCTAGGCACAAGACAATTGTTTGCCCCTCGGATTCGATGGAAGACAGTGTTTCCTTTTTGCTCCCTGTCGGTGGCTTTGAGTAATAGGAAAGCCGTACTATTAAGAGGGGGTCCGCTTCGGAAAGGTTTGGGTGGAATCAACACGTACACATCTTACTCTCGCACCACCTTTCCTTTGCTTCTCTGGAGATCTGGCCGTTTCTTATCGTATATGCAAACCATGGCTTCCTACGAGTACATCTGCCTGGCAAGCAGTAGTACCGCTCATATAAGCGGTAGTACCGCACAGCCACACAGTAGTACCGCCTCTGGGCACGGTAGTACCGCACCAGCGGTAGTACCGCGGCTCTAGGACGGTAGTACCGTGTATCTGGCCCGGCACTGCACCAAGTACGGAAGTAGGTGCGGAAGTAATTTTTTACTTCCGCATCCTACGCGGTAGTACCGCTTGAGTCAAGCGGTAGTACCGTGCCGTGTTTTGCTACTACCGTATTTCTGCGGATGTAGCTACGGATGTATTTTATTTCATCCGTGCTTGTCCTCAGCCTGCTTGTCTCTGCCTTGCGGTAGTACCGCAAGGGCAAGCGGTAGTACCGCTCAGGCAGTACTACCGCCCGTATGCTTTCGCAACAGAGTACATTCTGGCTAGTGCTGCTCCAGCGGTAGTACCGCACCCAGAGCGGTAGTACCGCTAGCCAAGCGGTAGTACCGCAAATTACGTGCGGTAGTACCGCGCTCTGCGGGCAGAAACGTGGGATAACGGTTGGATTTGTTCTCCCACTATATATAGGGAGTCTTCCTCCCCAAGAAGACTCACCTCTTCCACCCCAAAGCTCCATTGTTGCTCCAAGCTCCATTTCCGCCCGATCTCTCTCCCTAGTCAATCAAACTTGTTGATTTCCTCGGGAGAGCTTGAGGAGGCATCGATCTACACTTCCACCAAGAGATATTTGATTCCCCCCACTAATCCTTGCAGATCTTGTTACTCTTGGGTGTTTGAGCACCCTAGACGGTTGAGGTCACCTCGAAGCCATATTCCATTGTGGTGAAGCTTCGTGGTGTCGTTGGGAGCCTCCAATTCGGTTGTGGAGATAGCCCCAACCTTGTTTGTAAAGGTTCGGTTGCCGCCTTCAAGGGCACCACTAGTGGAATCACGGCACCTTGCATTGTGTGAGGGCGTGAGGAGAATACGGTGGCCCTAGTGGCTTCTTGGGGAGCATTGTGCCTCCACACCGCTCCAACGGAGACGTACTTCCCCTCAAAGGGAAGGAACTTCGGCAACACATCCTCGTCTTCACCGGTTCCACTTATGGTTATTTCTTACCTTTACTTTTGCAAGCCTTACTTGTTTATCTTATATAGCTTGCTTGTGAGGTTGATATCTTTACTTCCTACTAGTTGTCATCTTAGTAACCTATCTAGACAACTTACTTTGACGGTTAATTTAAAGTGGTTAAGAAAAGCTAAAAATTGTTAGTTGCCTATTCACCCCCCCTCTAGTCAACCATATCGATCCTTTCAATTGCTTTCAACATTAATGGGCGTACCTGTGATATAATGCTTTATTCATTGCCCGTTGACAACCTTCGGGTTAGTTCCTTCGGAATTATTTATCTTGAAGGCTCCAAACCGATAAACCTCCTCGATAACATAGGGGCCTTCCCATTTAGAGAGGAGTTTGCATGCAAAGAACCTGAAACGAGAGTTGTACTAAAGAACATATTCTCCGACTTTGAACTCATGCTTTTGGATTCTTTTATCATGCCATCTTTTTACTTTTTCTTTAAATAACTTAGCATTTTCATAAGCTTGGGTTCTCCATTCATCTAATGAGCTAATATAAAATAACCTCTTTTCACCAGCAAGCTTGAAATCATAATTGAGTTCCTTGATTGCCCCAAAAGCTTTATGTTCTAACTCAAGAGGCAAATGACAAGCTTTAACATAAACCATTTTATAAGGAGACATGCCCATAAGATTTTTATAAGCCGTTCTATAAGCCCAAAGTGCATCATCTAATTTCTTAGACCAATTCTTCCTCGACCTATTGATAGTCTTTTGCATAATTAATTTTATTTCTCTATTACTAAGCTCAACTTGACCACTAGAATGAGGATGATAGGGTGATGCAATTCTATGGTTAACATCATATTTACCAAGCATTTTACGGAAAGCACCATGAATAAAGTGTTAACCACCATCAATCATTAAATATCTGAAAACTCCAAACCTTGGGAAAATAACTTCCTTAACCATTTTAATAGAGGTGTTGTGATCAACACTACTGGTTGGAATAACTTCTACCCATTTAGTAACATAATCAACAGCAACTAAAATATGTGTATACCCATTAGGGGAAGGAAAAGGTCCCATGTAATCAAATCCCCAAACATCAAATGGTTCAACAACAAGTGAATAATTCATAGGCATTTCTTGAAGCTTACCAATATTACCTATCCTTTGGCATTCATCATATGATGAGACGAACTTACGAGCATCTTTGAAGAGAATAGGCCAATAAAATCCAGACAACATTACCTTATGAGCAGTTCTATCTCCAGCATGATGTTGTTGGAAATATGCCTTAGAGGCAATAATAAAATGGTTATTATTATATTTCCTTGTTCATGATAATTGTCTATTGTTCATGCTATAATTGTATTAAACGGAAACCGTAATACATGTGTGAATACATAGATCACAACATGTCCCTAGTGAGCCTCTAGTTGACTTGCTCGTTGATCAATAGATGGTTATGGTTTCCTGACCATGGACATTGGATGTCGTTGATAACAGGATTACATCATTGGGAGAATGATGTGATGGACAAGACCCAATCCTGAGCATAGCACAAGATCGTGTAGTTTGTTTGCTAAAAGCTTTTCTAATGTCAAGTATCATTTCCTTAGACCATGAGATTGTGCAAGTCCCGGATACCGTAGGAATGCTTTGGGTGTATCAAACGTCACAACGTAACTGGGTGGCTATAAAGGTGCACTACAGGTATCTCCGAAAGTGTCTGTTGGGTTGGCATGAATTGAGACTGGGATTTGTCACACCGTATGACGGAGAGGCATCTCTGGGCCCACTCGGTATTGCATCATCATAATGAGCTCAATGTGACTAAGGAGTTAGCCACAGGATCATGCGTTATGGAACGAGTAAAGAAACTTACCGGTAACGAGATTGAACGAGGTATGGGGATATCGACGATCGAATCTCGGGCAAGTAACATACCGATGGACAAAGGGAATTGTATACGGGATTGATTGAATCCCAGACATCGTGGTTCATCCGATGAGATCATCGTGTAACATGTGGGAGACAATATGGGTATCCAGATCCGGCTATTGGTTATTGGCCGGAGAGGTATCTCAGTCATGTCTGCATGGTTCCCGAACCCGTAGGGTCTACACACTTAAGGTTTAGTGACACTAGAGTTGTTATGGGAATAGCATATGGTTAGCGAAGGTTGTTCGGAGTCTCGGATGATATCCCGGACATGAAGAGGAACTCCGGAATGGCCCGGAGGCGAAGATCAATATATTGGATGAAGGGTATTGGAGTTCGGAATTGTTCTGGGCATACCGGGTGACGACCAGCGTGTCCGAAAGAGGTTTCGGAGGCACCGGCAAGCGTTGGGGGGGGCCTTATGGGCCAAGGGGAGGGGGTACACTAGCCCACTAAGGGGCTGTGCGCCCCTCCTACCCCATCTCACATAATGTGGAGAGGTGGGGGCGCCTCCCCATGGGCAGCCGCCCCTCCCGGCTTGGGGGGCAAGTTTCCTAGGGGTGGGAGCGCCCAAACCCATCTTGGTTTCCCCTGTGGCCGCCGCCCTCCCCTAGGGAAACCCAAGGGCACCTCTTTCCCCCTTCACACTATATATAGTGAAGGAGAGAGAGGGCAGCCACACCCCTTGCCTGGCGCAGCCCTCCCCCTCCCAACTCCTCCTCTTCCTCCGTAGAGCTTGGCGAAGCCCTGCCGGAGAACTACAAGCTCCACCACCACACCGTCGTGTTGCCGGAGCTCTTCCCCAACTTATCCTCCCCCCTTGCTGGATCAAGAAGGAGGGGATGTCCTCAGGCTGTACGTGTGTTGAACGTGGAGGCGCCGTTGTTCGGCGCTTGGATCGGAATCGTCTGCGATTTGAATTGCTGCGTGTACGACTACACCAACCACATCCTAGTAACGCTTCCGCTTTGCGATCTTCAAGGGTATGAAGATGCACCCCCCCTTCTCGTTGCTGGTTTCTCCATAGATTGATCTTGGTGATCGGTAGAATTTTTTTGATTTCTGCAACGATCCCCAACAATGGTATCAGAGCTAGGTCTATGCGTAGTTTCTATGAACGAGCAGAACACAAGTTGTTGTGGGCGTTGATATTGTCAATTTGCTTGCCGTTACTAGTCTTATCTTGATTCAGCGGCATAGTGGGATGAAGCGGCTCGGACCAACCTTACATGTACGCTTACGTGAGACCGGTTCCACCAAAGATGCACTAGATGCATAAGGTGGCTGGCGGGTGTCTATCTCTCCCATTTTAGTCGGATCGGATTCGATGAGAAGGGTCCTTATGAAGGGTAAATAGAAATTGGCATATCACGTTGTGGTTTTGGCGTAGGTAAGAAATGTTCTTGCTAGAAACCTATAGCAGCCACGTAAAACTTGCAACAACAATTAGAGGACGTCTAACTTGTTCTTGAAGCATATGTCGTGTGATGTGATATGGCCAAAAGGATGTGATGAATGATATATGCGATGTATGAGATTGATCATGTTCTTGTAATAGGAATCAAGACTTGCATGTTGATGAGTATGACAACCGACAAGAGCCATAGGAGTTGTCTTAATTTATTGTATGACCTGCGTGTCAATGAAAATGCCATGTAATTATTGTACTTTATTGCTAACTGTTAGCCATAGTAGTAGAAGTAATAGTTGGCGAGGCAACTTCATGAAGACATGATGATGGAGATCACGGTGTCATGCCGGTGACGATGATGATCATGGCGCCCTGAAGATGGAGATCAAAAGGAGCAAAATGATATTGGCCATATCATGTCACTATTTGATTGCATGTGATGTTTATCATATTTTACATCTTATTTGCTTAGAACAACGGTAGCATAAATAAGATGACCCCTCACTAAAATTTCAAGAAAGGTGTTCCTCGTAACTGTGCACCATTGCGAAGGTTCGTTGTTTCGAAGCACCACGTGATGATCAGGTGTGATAGATTCTGACGTTCACATACAACGGGTGTAAGCCAGATTTATACATGCGAAACACTTAGGTTGACTTGACGAGCCTAGCATGTACATACATGGCCTCGGAACACAAGAGACCAAAAAGTCGAACATGAGTCGTATAGTAGATGCGATCAACATGGAAATGTTCACCGTTGATGACTAGTCCGTCTCACGTGATGATCGGACACGGCCTAGTCGATTCGGATCATGTATCACTTAGATGACTAGAGGGATGTCTATCTAAGTGTGAATTCATTAAATAATTTGATTAGTTGAACTCATTATCATGAACATAGTGTAAATTGTCTTTGCAAATTATGTTGTAGACCAATAGCTCGCGCTTTAACTCCCTGTTTTAATATGTTGCTAGAGAAATACTAATTTGAAAGATATTGTGAGCAATTGTGTGGACTAGGGCCGTAATCTAAGGATTGTCCTCACTGCTACAAAGAAGGCTTTTGTCCTTGATGCACCGCTCGGTGTGCCAACCCCTCTAGCGTCATCTGTGGATGTTGTGAACATCTGGCAGACATGTTCTGATGACTACTTGATAGTTTAGTGCGCCATGCTTCACAGCTTAGAATCGGGGCTCCAAAGGCGTTTTGAATGCCATGGAACATATGAGATGTTACAAGAGCTGAAATTGGTATTTCAGGCTCATGCCCGTGTTGAGAGGTTTGAGACCTCTGACAAGATCTTTGCCTACAATATGGAGGAGAATAGCTCAGCCAGTGAGCATGTGCTCAGAATGTCTGGGTACTTCAATCGCTTGAATCAAGTGGGAGTTAATCTTCTAGATAAGAGATTGATTGACAAAACTTCTCCAATCACTATCACCAAGTTACTAGAACTTTGTGATGAACTATAACATGCAAGAGATGGAGATGATCCCAGAGCAGTTCGCGGTAGGCCGCAAAAGTAGAAATCAAGAAGGAGCATCAAGTGTTGATGGTTAAAAAGACCACTGGTTTCAAGAAGGTCGAGGGCAAGAAGGGAAACTTCACGAATGGCAAGCCAGTTGCTGCTCCAATGAAGAAACCCAAGGTTGAACCCAAACCTAAGACTAAGTGCTTATATTGCAAGGGGAATGGTCACTTGTAGTGGAACTACCTCAAATAGTTGGTAGATAATAAGGCTCGCAACTTCAACAAAAGTATATTTGATATATGTGTTATTGATGTGTATCTTACTAGTACTCCTAGTAGCACCTCGGTATTAGATACCGGTTCAATTGCTAATATTGGTAACTCGAAACAAAAGCTACAGAATAAACAGAGACTAGCTAAGGGCGAAGTGAAGATGTAGAGTTGGAAGTGTTTCCAAGGTTGATGTGATCACCATTGCACGCTCCCTCTACCTTTGAGATTGGTGTTGAACCTAGATAAATCTTGTTTGCATTAGTGTATGCGTTGAGCATGAACATGATTAGATCATGCTTATTGCAATACGGTAATTCGTTTCAGTCAGAGAATAATGGTTATTTTGTTTACATGAATAACACCTTCTATGGTCATGCACCCAATGTAAATGGTTTATTGAGTCTCGATCGTAGTGTTACACATGTTCATAACATTGATGCCAAAAGATGTAGAGTTGATAATGATAGTGCCACTTTCTCGTGGCACTGTCGCTTAGGTCATATTGGTGTAAAGCGCATGAAGAACCTCCATGTCGATGGACTTTTGAAGTCACTTGATTTTGAATCACTTGACACATGCGAACCATGCCTCATTGGCAAGATGACTAAAGCCCTGTTCTTTGGAACAATAGAATAGGCAAGTGACTTGTTGGAAATCATACATGCTGATGTATGCGGTCCGATGAGTGTTGACGCATGCGGTGGATATCGTTATTTTCTCACCTTCACCGATGAATTGAGTAGATATGGGCATGTTTTCTTAATGAAGCATAAGTCTGAAACGTTTGAAAAGTTCAAGCAATTTCAGAGTGAAGTTTAGAATCATCGTAACAAGAAGATCAAGTTCCTACAGTATGATCAAGGGAAGAGTATCTATGTTATGAGTTTGGTAATCACTTAAGACAAAGTGGAATTATTTCACAGTTGACGCCACCTAGAATACCATAGCGTAATGGTGTGTCCGAACGTCGTAATCCCACTCTATTGGATATGGTGCGATCTATGATGTCCCTTACTGATCTAACGCCATCATTTTGGGGTTATGCATTGGAGACAACCACATTCACTTTAAATAGGGCACCATTTAAGTTTGTGGAGACGATACCGTATGAACTATGGTTTGGCAAGAAACCTAAGTTGTTGTTTCTTCAGGTTCGGGGCTGCGATTCTTATGTCGATATGCTTCAGCCAGAAAAGCTCGAACCCAAAGCGGACAATTTTGTCTTCATAGAATACCCAAGGAAGACAATTGGGCGTACCTCCTATCTCAGATCTGAGGGCAAAGTGTTTGTCTCTATGAACAAGTTATTTCTCAAGAAAGAGTTTCTCTCAAAACAATTGAGTGGTAGGAAGATAGAACTTGATGAGGTTGTTGAACCTTCACTTCAACCAGAGAGTAGCACAACACAAAAAGATATTTATGTGGCCCCTACGTCAGTTGAAGAGAAAGCTAATGATGATGATCATGAAGCTTCAGATCAAGCTACTATCGAACCTCGTAGGACGACAAGGGTGCGTATAACTTCTAAGTGGTAACCCTGTCTTAAAGGTCATGTTGTTGGACAACGGTGAACATATGAGCTATGGAGAAGCGATGGTGGGCCCGGATTCCAACAAATGGCTAGGAGCCTTGAAATCCGAGATAGGATCCATGTATGAGAACAAAGTATGGACTTTGGTGGACTTGCCTGAAGATTGGCAAGCCATTGAGAAGAAATGGATCTTTGAGAAGAAGACATGCGCTGATGGTAATGTCACCATTTATGAAGATCGACTTGAACTACAAAAAAAATACACTTCCGTGATGATACGTGTTTGTCACAGTAGGTCACATTTTCTGTCATGCATGTACATCCATGACGATTTAATGACATAAACAAGATAGTCATACATGTGCTGTCGTAGAAGTGTTCCATGACATTACCAAAATTATCATCACGGAAGTGTCCACTTCCATGACGATAAATCGCGCATCACAGAAGTGCTTTTGTTAAGGGTGATCGACACGTGGCATCCACCATAACGGAACGCCGTTAAGCTATCGGATCCGGTTTTGGATCCGATAACCCGTTAACAGCCCTGACCAATGGGGATTTTCCACGTGTAAAATCATCATTGGCTAGAGGGAACACGTGTCAGCTCGCCGTTGGAAAATATGTCATCTACTCATTGGACCCATAGCGCCTATGATACATCGACACGTGGCACGGCCCAACAGAGGCCCATTCCTACGAAATTGCCGGCCCGTTTGACTTGGTCAAAAGGTGGCGGGCTGGCCCACGGCAAGCCTGTTAATGGCATGTTCGCATATAGCCCATTTACAGCCCGCTAACCCAGGGCCCGTTTACGGCCTATCCGAATTAGGCCCAGTAGCGTCATTTGGGCCATCCAATATAATTCCAGCCCATTTTAACTTCCGTCCCATGTATGGCCCATGACGTCTTTCGGCCCATATGAGGCCCTTAGTAACCCTCGGCCCACTAACGACCCATGGTAAAACTGGTCCGTAATGAACAGTGCCCAACAGAGGCCCATTCCTGTGAAAAGGTCGGCCCGTTTGACTTGGTCAAAAGGTGACGGGCCGGCCCACGGCAAGACTGTTAATGGCCTGTTCGCATATAGCCCATTTACAGCCCGCTAACCCAGGGCCCGTTTGCGGCCTATCCGAATTAGGCCTAGTAGCGTCATCTAGGGTGTCCAATATAATTCCAGCCCGTTTTAACTTTCGGCCCATGTATGGCCATGACGTCTTTTGGCCCATATCAGGTCCTTAGTAACCCTCGGCCCATTAACGGCCCATGGTAAAACTGGCCCGTATTGAACAATGTTTTACTTTATACCCATTAACGTCCCATTATTCCGTAGGGCCGTTTCCAGCCCATGTTATCTTTCGGCCTTCTCAGGGCCCATTTATTCTTGGGCTCATTTCCAGCATTCGTTTACTTTCAGCCCATTACTGTCATTTTTTGCTTGTGGGCCAAATTTAGCTCATGGTTACAGTCGGCCCGTTTGTGGCCCGTTAATACGTTGGGCCGTTTTCATAGCGTCATCAAATACGATCGATTAACGACGACCCGTTATGGTCGGCCCATGAACGGACGATTTCAACTCTAGCCCATTTATGTCCATAATGTGGTCTGTTATTGGCCCATGTTTGGCCAACCGATCATACGGCCTGTAGAAGGCCCATTGTATCTACGGCATGTATAAGGCCCATTGTTTCTATGCCCCATAGAAGGCCCATTGTTTCTACGGCCCTTAGAAGGCCCATTGTTTCTACGGCCCGTAAGAGGCCCATGTTAACTATAGTAAATATATAGCCCATGGTTAATGTGGCCTAGTTTTAAAAAATAGGCTATTGCGGCCACAAGCAAACCGTGGAATAAGAACTGCACTGACTACAAGAAAAAAATAAACAAGATAATAAGGAAATAAATAGGCAAGCAACTTACGCTAGGCTATCACGACTATTACACATATTACATCCACTAGGCATCAAAGTTCGCCACCAGTGCAAATATAGGGAACAAAGCAGCATATAAACGCCGCAGCAAAACAAGTCCAGAACTGAAACCACTTCTGAAGAGCTCAAGAAACAATATCATGGGTACCCATAATGCTGGCAAGATGCTTAGCAAGCTTATTAACTTTCTCTTGTTTGGCGCTTAAATCCTCCAGCACTTGCTGTTGCACCGGAAAGTATGCATCTGAATTCTGCAGGGACTTCCTCAGTCCTTCGGCTTCCTATCGCATAACATCTGATCGATGTCTTTCAACTTGAAGTTGAGACTCAAGAAGCCGAACTGATTCAGGCAGCGAGTTCGAAGAGCTGGTGCCAATAGTAGTAGCCAGTAACTCGAACACTACATCAAGACGGGACTTTGGGGTTGTCTTAGTGTCTTCAATATAGTTTTGATCAGCTTTCTTGGAGACCAACATGGATGTCTCACTATCTTGAACCTTATCTACATTACTTCCTGTACCATTGCATAACGGGGTACTCTTCTCCAATATTTTATCCGCATTCTAAAAGAGAAACAAACAAACACATCACAGGTTTACAATGTAGTATATGAAACTCATTTTGGTAAACCGGTTCAGTAGTAAGGTGGACAGGATAACAACATGAAACAAACATATATCTATGTAGTACGGTCACTGTATGGTCTATATCATTCTAGTTTATGTTGCCAAATCAAGATAGATACAGTTCGAATCATATATATTTAAGACAAAGCAGCTTAGACAGAATATAAGCGTGGGAAACTACACAACAATAACAACACTTATAAGGTGCATGGCATGAGAATATAACTGTTTATTCAATTGAAACTGAAATCAACATAGAGCAAGTTACAACAACAAACACGTTAAAGAAACGGGTTTAAAACATACCTATTGCGCCATTGGAGTTTCAATTGCATCTTTCAAATATGAAATTAGTTGGTATGAGTAAATACAGTGATGCAAGAGAAAAGTAGTATGAACCATTGCTAAGGAACCTGACCTGAGAACAATTCTTCTTCTGCTTTAAGCGTTGACTTGGGGTTCGGAGTGGTGGTCCTCGTGCTTTGGGCACTGCAGTTTCCTTACTAACTGCTCATGTTTGGATGCTCTATGGTGGAGACGATGCTGTGTCAACGGGAACTGGGTTACTATCTGCTGGGGTTGGGGTTAGAAGGGGTGTAGCTGGTTCTCTGTCCAACTGGGTAGGCGTACAATCTGCGTGAGTCTGGGTTATGTGTGGTGGGGCTGGTTCTTGGGCAAGTACAACGGTGGTTCTATCTCCATCGACAGGTAGCATGATCTTTTCTGAAGACCGTGTTTTTACTCCCACAGATACTGCCATCACCCCTCCAATTGAAATGGCTGATAAACAAGAAAAGTAACTGAATGTACAGAGATTGTAAGATAGACAGGTGCAATGGATAGTAGGGAAGAAAACAGGGCATGAAATAAATCTCATTTATGTTGTCTAACCAAACAGAATAGCAGGACATAATTTCACATATATGATGGCTAATTAAACAGAATAGCATGACACAATTTCACATGTATGATGGCTAACTAAACAGGATAGAATGATATACTTCAAAATATGACGACTATGTAAACATGATGACATGATATAACTATACGATGTGTCTATTAAAGTGGTTGGCATGCCATAAATCACAAACATGCCGTCGATGGAAACATGATGGCATGATATAATTCACAGATATAATGACATAATTCAAAATATGATGACTATGTGAACATGATGAGATGACATAACTATATTATGTCTTTAGAAAATGGGTTGGCATGCCATAATTTAGATACATGCTGTCTATGTAAACATCATGGCATGATATAATTCAAATATATGATTTATATACTAAGGAAGTAATCAGAGGGCAATCGCATATATGATGTGTCAACTAAGGAGATGGCATTCAATATCGTGTATATGATGTAAAAACTAAGCATTGCAATACAACATATGCATGATATGAGTAATATAACCCTTCCAAGATTGAGCATACACCTCAGGGGGATAATAGGACTGGTCATCTGCCTCTGAATCCTCCTCTGAAGAGCTATCTGTAACCAGCAAGATATTTGCTTCACCAGGTAGCATTGTCTGCTCTGAAGACCTTGTTTTCACTCCAGATTTCTCCATCACCAATTCAAATGGCTGATGCACATGAAGAGAAGTTGAATACACAAACATTGTTGACAAAAGCAATGAGAAATACAAAAAAAGGACATCATGATATAATTCACATATATGACGCTTGGCTAAACAGCATGGCATTGCATAATTCACATATATAATGCCTTGCAACAAGATATCATTGCATAATTCACATATATAATGTATTGCAAAAAGATGGCATTTCATAATTCACATATATGGTAATTAGACACTAAACAGGTGGCATTCACACAAATCATGTCTAAACTAAGCAAATGACATAGCAATGCAAGATACCATACGCACAATATGAGCAACATAACCCTGCCAAGTTAGAGCATGCACCTGGGGGGGGGGGATATGACTGGTCATCTGTCTTTGAATCCTTCTCTAAGGAGTTATCTTCCTCTTGATTATGATCCGAAATGGGTGGGGGGGGGGCTGCCTTTGCGCCCACCATGGAGCGACGTCTGTATGAAATTTTATTGCCACACAAGTCTCGTCTCTTTTGCTCTACATGTTCAGTTCCATTGTGTACAATAACTGACATGCATAGGAATAAAACATAGTGAGATTATGTAAGGACTGCATGCACAAATCCTGAGTGAAGGTACCAAACTGTGGATAGACCCAAAACCAATGATAGCAGGCATATAATAGCTTTAGTTAAAAAAATACAGATAATGGCTCCTTTAATGTTTGTTTGCACCCAATATGAAACTCATAGTAGACACCCGAGATTAACCAGATAGTAGATAGATAGTATTGATTGCTGGCCCAATATGTACCTCACAACCATTTAAAAACTCAAGTTTCAACATAAGTTTGGTCCTGAGTCGGAGTCTAATAGGTGAACATGACGATAAAGTAGCATGTCATCATATTAAGAGATGCATAACATAAGCAGACACGGAAGAGTGCGACCTCTCTTGCGGACTCATGTAGTCCTCAAGGTCATCTGCTCAGTTGATGATGGTAATGCAGTTGTCGTGGCTGACGGCGGCGGGGAAGAAGATCTAAGGCAGCGAAAGACAATCTGGAGAGCGGATCCCTGCTGTGGTGAACCCTTCCGTCATTGGAGCAGCTGAGCTGGGGTGGAACACAGCACCGCAGGAGCAGGACAAACCACACAAAGTTTTCTTTGACACATATCTGTAACAGAAGTAATTGTGTAAGGGATTGTTTGAAAGGATTCTAACAATGCAGGGATAGGAAATAGGCAGGAATAGGATAGGAATGCACGTGCAAAATAGAGAATTTAAAAACACAGGATTTCTGCCTATCTGGGTGTTTGGTTCACAAGAATTGGAAGATCACATGATGCAAAGAAGCATGGTGAGATTAAGTAAAACCACAAGAAGTGTACAACCTCTTTGACGAAGCCATGTCGATCTCAGCGTGATTGGGTTGGCCGGTGAGGATGCTCCGGCTGACTTGGTTGTCGGAGCAGGAGAAGAAGATCTTAGGCGTCTAGAGATGGAGCCCGGGGTACTGCTCCGCTGTGATGGAGGGTTTCGTCGTTGGAGTAGCTCCGGTGAGTTGTACGATGCCGAGGCTGAAGCAGGACAAGAGAGACAACGTTAACCTGAGTGGAATTCTAATAGCATCTCCAATAGATGACATAAAATACATAACCACAAAGTGCTAGATGTATACATCACCCGCTCATCTCTGAACTTAACTGTTGAAACTGAATTTAACTGTCGAAACTGAACTTACCTGTCGAAACTGAATTTTGCTGTCGAAACTGAATTTAACCGTCGAAACTGAACTTAACTGTCGAAACTGAATTTTGCCGTCGAAACCGAACACACTAGAGGTGAGGCTACATGTTAGTCGACTGACTTTTTCATCTTTGGTCAGTCGATTTTGCAGCCGTTGGATATGAAATCAAGGGCATGCAGTTCATCTTCAACCTCCACCCCCCTGAGCCGCCAGCCACCACCGGCCAAACAGCCGCCCCCCACCGCCCGCGGCCGGCGGTGCGCCGCCCGGCCCGCCCCGAAAACACTCCCTACCGCCGGTCCGCCGCCGCCCCGGCCATCCCTGTAGGCCCCCCCGTGCCGAGCTTTTTCTCCGGCGATCCCCACGCCACTGCCCCACCACCGTCGGCGACCACCGCCCCCACCCTGAACCCTAAGATAGATAGTGGGGTACCTCTCCGCTGAGCCCCCCTCCCCGCTGCGGCTGATTCTTCCTTAACTCCGGCGAGCCCCCCACCCCGTGAAAATCGACTAACCCAAAAGTCGATTCAGTCGACTGAAGTGTAGCTAAATCAGAGCAGCATCGCAAGCAAGAGCAAGAGCAGCAGCACGAGCAAGAGCAAGAGCAAGAGCAGAACAGGCAGGGGACTGAGAGCAAGAGCAGAGCAGCAGCACGAGCGAGAGCTAAAGTAGCAGCAGCTCCTATTGATGTGGACATCGCCGCAGAGGGAGCGACGCAGTGGAGGAAGTGGCCAGCGACGCCGCCGTGGATGGAGCCGCGCCGTGTCGGCTCGGGACCGAGCACCGGCAGCACCGTGAGATCGAATCAAGAAGAAAATGCGGCGATTAATTTACAACCTCTTTGGTGGCGCCGATTAGGCCGCATCTTCATCCGAGGAAACGGTGATGATGATGCTCTTTCGGTGGTGCAGGTGAAGACGGCAGTGTGGGAATGGAGGTGGTGCGAAAGACGAGGGGAACGTTGGGGCAGCTCCTTGGAGGTGGAGGACGGGGTGGCTGAACCGGCGGGACAACCAGATCGACGACGGATCCTCATCTGGTACGGTGGATGAGGGATGTCGAGGTGTTGCTGTGGACGACGTCATTGGGGAAGAGGCTCTGGCTGGGTGGCGGACGGAGGAGGGTGTGGGGCTTCGCGGGTTTTGCCGGCCTCGGTGTACGAATGGGTGGGCGAATGGATGGGAGTGGGGAACCATGGCTTAGGGACGCGCTTGTCCGAAATGTGGGGTAAGTTACGAAAGTACCCCCACCGATTTGAGGCGGTTCTTTCGGTTCAGGGGTATCACGGGCATTTCGCATGTCGAGATTTCACAGGAGGTGGGAGTTTTGGAGCGCGTTGAAATTTTGGAATAGCAAGGCACGGGTTGAGATGGAGGGAGTTGTCGGAGCACAACAAAACAAAGATATATCTTAAATATTTCGGGCTAACAAGGCGCGGGTTGAAATTTCCGGACAAGCCTAATGTGTACTGTACCAAATCAATTCGCACTACAAATGTCATTCCAAACTTTGAATTCATGTTATGTTCAATTAAAATATTTCGCTACGTGTATAATGCATGCAACCTAGTACTCAAATGAACGTTTTAGTGCATTCCAAACGTATATACTACCGCTTCAATATGAACTAAATTTGAATTCGTTTCTCCATTTGAATAAGATCTACAATAATGATTGTTTTGAAGTCAAAGCATTCGAATTCGTTTCTCTGTTTTAATAAGATCTACAATCATCATTATTGTCAAGTTAAACCATCGTTTGTGTATTATTTTCACATCACACCACATGATTAGTCTCGAGTTACATATGAACTCGAACTCGATTTTTTGAATCCACTTTATGTTGATTCGCATATGTTTAAAACACTACGATATCCTATTCAAATATATGAATCCACTTTCATATCAAATTATGATCTTTGTTAGTCTCTTACACCCACACAATCCTCTAACCTTTGTATCTAGCACTAACTTTCTCTCGTGCATGCACACGCCCTCCTCCCCTCCCCCTCCCTCAGCATTCTATCCATCGTGCACATTCATTTTGTTTTCTTTAGGTTGTTCTCCCACAGTCTCCACAACTCCTTTCTGACACACATCGATCGATAAACCTCTCCAGCTTTGTCTGCCTACAACATACACACGCTCCTTCAATCTCCTCCTTTATGTGTTCTTGCCTCGTGTCTCTCATACGGTCCCACACACGTGTAAACTCTCGCCCCTCTTTTCATCGATCTCACAACCGCACACTCCTTCCCCTATCTAGCTAGTAGCTGGGCCTCTCGCACCACCTCCTAGCTCCATTCTCTCTGTCTATCCCTCTCGCTGGGCCTTATTTGCCTCTAACAAATGGACGTACACCGACCGATCTCCCGCTATACATATAGCTAGCTAGGTCCTTATAACTCGTTTTTCCCCAGGCGTCGATCGATCTACCTCATTAGTTATGTCTCTCCCTTCCTCCGACAAACAACAATTGATCTACCAATGTAATTAGGTTTGCTTACCAAACACATGGTTCCCCTTCATCCATGGATTTGTCCTGACAGATCTATCACGCACATGCACACACAGAAACACATCCCCACTCTTATTGATAATATTGAAGTTCCACCCTTAGTTTGTCTAGTAGGCCTCTCCCACCATCTTCGAGAAGCAACTCCATCACCCATCCAACAGTCTACCCCTCTCCCTCCCTCCCTCTCTCCTCTCTCTCTCTCTCTCTCTCTCTCTCTGTCCCATCCTATTTCCCGTCCTTCAGTTATGTATGGATGTCGATCGATCTCCCTCAAGACATAGCTGGGTCTCTCCTTCTCAACACATATACGAGTCGTTCTACCTCGATAGTTAGGCCTCTGCCTACCCCTCC
>LR738715.1:684825182-684988273 GCA_902687465.1 Secale cereale | reverse complement strand
CCCCCCCCACACACACACACCGATACATCGAGCGCTCTAGTCATGTCTCCCTGCCACACACAAACTTGACCTGTGCCCTCTGACGTTCTAGTAGCTAGGTCAGTCGCCCTATATTTTTGACTTGCACACACACACAATTTCTATGGCTCTCTTCATCGATCTCGCACCCACCCACTTGATCCTCTCTTCGACTCAATCGATATCTATGACCCCCCTCTCTTCTCGTGGATCGCCCGACCCTCTATATATGATATGGATAGGCCTCCATTTCACACACATTGCATGCAAAATTTTGTTTGAGATGTCATCGACACATATTCCCACAAATACATTCACGAAATCAACCTCCCCACCCCCCAAAACAAAAAACACTCACAAACGCACACAAGCCATTTGTCTAGGTTTGTATCTCTCACCCACACCCACGTAGGTGGGGTGCGTGCACGAAGAGAAGAGGTTCACGCACGGCGCACGTACTCCCGTCTCTTTCCCAACCACACCCGCGCGGGTACACGGTGGAGCTCATTTTTGTACGAAAAGGCAGCCCACGTGGTAACTTGACATTTGCACTGGTTGTTCAGTAGATGGAGGGAGGATCGTCTACCACGGGTGAACAAACAAATTGTGACTTGATGCGTTATGTTAAAAAAGAGGCAAACCATGTGGGGCCTACCTTAGAGGCAAGGCTCTATACACTGGAGTACTTTTGATGTGTCCCGTCAACTCGCAGTACGAGGAGAAGCTTGCTTAGTACGCCGTCTCCCCCGCCCACGGGCACGGTGGCTCGCAGGACGAGGTGAAGCTTGCTTACTACGCCTTACGACCGCTCCCTCGCCCACGCGCGTGGTGGCTCACAGGACGAGGAGAAAATTTTACTACTCCCTCCGTTTACTCCTCGTCCCTACTACCTTGGTTAGAGAGATTATCATATTGTTTGGAATATATATGTCCTTTAGTAGATTTTAATATGAAATACTAGTACATACTCCAAACACTGATGTATTTAGACGTATTTTAGAGTGTAGATTCACTTATTTTGCTCCATATGTAGCATAAAGTTGAGACACTTATTGTAATGCCCAGGATGGGACTATACCTCCAACATGTCGAGGCACGACTGATAACCCTCAACCGTAAGGGATCGAGATAGTCTTCGCGGGTAAGAATAACCCAATTTATTGATTCGACACACGGGGAGCCAAAGAGTATTTATAAGCTTTGACAGTTGAGTTGTCAATTCAACCGCACCTGAAATATACTTACTTGCAACAAAAGATAAGTGGTAACAGTGGTATGATAGTGATAATAGTGATAGTAAAAGTAAACATCAAAAAGTAAATAGTGAAGGTAAATGGCAAAGGTAGCAACTAGTGACAAGCAGGGTTTAAAACACTGTAGGCTAGGGAGATGGATGGTTGGGCGCTGCATGGATGAGATAGATTCTAACTTGGGGCACGGCACACGGAAAATTAATGATCATCTAGGCAAATATCAAACATTAGGCATGTATCCCGTAGGTAGTTGTACGTGCTTGCAATAAGAACTTGCACAACATCTTTTGTCCTACCATCCCGCTACGAACGGGGCCAAAAGGAACTTATGGATATTAAGGTGCTCCTGTCAAAGAGCACCGGAACAAAGCAATGAACTCAATGGATACATGTAATCCTCAAACTACGGACCATCCCCTTTGGTGTCCCAAGCTGTCACTTTTGGGATCGCCGGTTCCGAACCGTAACAGGTGCAAACAACTCATAGATAGGATCACGAACACAAATATATTCATGCAAACACATATGGTTCAGATCTGAAATCATGGCACTCGGGCCCTAAGTGTCAAGCATTAAGAATAAGAAGTTGAAGCAAAGATGATAAACACCATAGTAGATGATAGGCAACATGCCCCCAACGATCTGACAAACTATTACATGATCTAACTCATCCAATCCCTACCACCCCCTTCGCCTACAGCAGGGGAATTACTCACACATGGAGGGAGAAGTCATGGAGGGATGATGGAGTGGTGATGATGATGACGATGGCGACGATCTCCCCTCTCCGGAGGCCAATTCAGCCTCCAGATTAGCCCTCCCGAGGAAGAACAGAGGGTGGCGGCGGCTCCGCGATGGAAAACTGCGAAAGAACTTCTGATCTGGGGTTTCCGTGTCGCGAGTAAAAATACGAGGCGAAGTAGGGCACCAGGGGGTGTGGGCCCCACCCAGGCGACCCCCCGGCGCGGCCCTGGGCAGGGGGGGCGCGCCCACAGGGCGCCTGGGCACCCCCTGGCCCCCCTCTGGCCCCACTTCTGGCTCCTGGTTCCTTCGGGTGCGTGGATTTTCTGTGATTTTCGTGGATTTTTCTGAGATACTTAAAAATCCGTTTTCCTGCACACAATAAAACCATACAGGCAGCTCTGCTGTAAACAGCGTCATTCCGGGTTAGTTTAGTTCAAATCATGCAAGAATGAGGTCAAAACAATATCAAAAGTGTTTGGAAAAGTAGATACGTTTGAGACGTATCAACTCCCCCAAGCTTAGCATATTGCTTGTCCTCAAGCAATTCAGTTCAACGAACTGGACGCGACAAAGAAAACTTTGACAAACTCTTTTGCTTCATTAGATGTATATAAGCATGTACTACGAAAAGAGTTTAGCAAGTATTGAAACAGTACTTATGAGGACAATGCAAGGAGCAATCCTTCTTTCAAGTGACCATTCACAAATACTTAAAAGTAAATAATATGTTACTGAAAATCAAGACAAGATTACATTGCACATAGCTTGAGCATATTAGGGTGGTATTTCGCTAGTCTCCATGAGTGAAGCAAAACATAAATGCAGAGACTCCTCCAGAGTTTTTAAAGGAGACTAGAACTAAGAATTTCAGAATAAATCATATCACAAGTATGCTGAAGACAATGTAATACTTTGGGACAATGCACATTACACTCAGAATGACAATTATGCTCTCATAGTTGGTGCTTTGAAGAAAGAAGGTGAAGACTCTCGAACCGTGGCTTTTGTTGGCAAAGTTGAAAACCCGTGATCGGAAACAAAAACTAAACATGTACCAGAGCTCTTGGTTTTAAAAACAGAGATAAAAACGTTTTGAGAGGTGCATATTTCGTCAACGAATGCTAGCAGATAACTCAATCACTTCTTGAGCTGGACAAGTTTCGAGGAACGGCTCCCGCATGAGGACGATCACATCCTCTTAATCTCCTTTGTTTATCACTGCCAAAGTTTTCTGATTTCTCATGAACAAAGCGTGAAGGAGGGTTTGTTTGTTATATTATCTTTTTGAGCCGGGCGCACTCAATGCCAGTTCCTTCTCGTATTAAGGGTTTGCACATTAGACATGCAATCCAGGGGTGAAACTTGTCCAACTTAAAAAGATCATGAATTAACTACTACTTCCTCATGAGCTAAAACATAGGCACAAAAAGAGAAATGCTTTTGATTAATTTCGAGATGGTACACGAAAGTCTTCGTTAGGAATGGCAGGTAAATACCATGTATGGGAAGGTATAGTGGACTCATATGGCATAACTGGTTTTAAGGATTTTGGATGCACAAGCAGTCAGTCCGCTTAGTACAGGTGGAAGTTTAGTAAAAGACTGGGAAGCGACCAACTAGAGAGCAATAACGGTCATAATCATGCAGAGCGACAAAGCAACATTGAATCGGGCATGAAAGTGATATAACTATTCTAAAACTCAAAGATCATCAAGGCAGAGTATACTTTTTAGTCTTAAACATGTGTAAGCATGTGCCAAGTCAATCCAAAAATTCTCTAAAGGGAAATACCACCTTAGTATACCAGACTATGAACAGTGCAATGCATGTAGATCATTTCAATAACACATTATATACTCTAGTTATTCGAGACTAGCCACAAGGAAAGCATGAACCACCGAAAGAGCATTGTAAACATAGCACTATGTCGCTACAAGCTGGTCTCTAGATCATAAGTACAGGCATATGTACAAAAGTAGAAACAAAAAGAGTTCATACCGGTCTTCCCTGTTGCTTCCCTTCAGTCGATCTTCGTCATTACTGCTTGTCACTTGCACGATCGAACGTAGGAAATATAATTAAATGCCATCACGGACTCGAGATGAACTCTGAAAACAAAGCAAACTAAAGAGAGAAAGGAAATCTTTTTGGATTTTTCAAAGGTTGAATAAAAGCAAAAGAAAGAGAAAATCTTTTTGTTGTTTTTGCAAAGAGAGAAATAAAGAAGAATGGGCAAAAACTTCGAAAAGATCAAAGTGAATAAAACGGATAATACAATGGAAAAGTGAGAAAGGCACGTACTCCCCCAAGCTTAGGCTTTTGGCCTAAGTTGGTAGCAGCTACTGCCCCCAGGAGCCTCCTGCTCCGGGGGTATGGTGGTGAGTCCAAGGGTCGTAGAAGGATGCTGGCGCGTACACCGAACTCCTCGGAGTCTCCCACGAGGAAGGTTCTGAGCGCCAAACAGAGGAAGAACCTTCACCAAACTCGGTGGCGGTCTCTTCCTGAAAATGTGGTAAATCACCGTGCTTCTCCTCGTCGGGCACAACCCCCCTCCATGGGGTTATGAAACTGATGCTGGACCATGAACTCATCGAACTGGACAACATCAAAGGACCATCCGTTCCTGCGAGAAAAATCAAATAAAAGAGGTGCAGGTAGACGGATCTCGCGTTCCGCGGTAGTTCCGAAACGCAAGATATAAACAAGATTATCAAGCTCAGAACCCATGGTGACAAACTTATGCCTTTTCATAGCAGCAAGATCAAAGCTTAAATAAGTAAAAGGATTATCATCAGGGTGTGGGGTGCCTCCAAGATGTTCTAAGATAAGTGTGGCATAAATGCCACCATATAAGTCCCCCTTGTTACCGTTCATAGCAAGGCATCGAGCAATTAAGGCCCCCAGATTATAATCAGACCTCCCTGAGAGGGCTGCCGCCAGGATAGCAATATCCGGAGCAGAAATGTTGCTCGTGTTGTCACGAGCTAACACCCCTCTGGCAATATAATATGCAAAATACCTGAGGTGAGGAAATAAGATGCTGGAGATCTTCGACCGATGAATATCCCTCGTACCCATGCTGCCGAGAGAGTTGATGACGGTTTTCAGCTCGGAGGGCTGAGTGGCCATCCTAGCCGTCCTCCCAACGTTCGGCACACCTATTATTTCACAAAAATTTCCCAAAGTCATGGTGATAAGATCATTGTAAATTTTAAACTCAATAGCACCTGAATCAAGATTATATCTAAAACTGTTAATGAAACTGGAGGTGAGTTTTTGATACTGGGTAACACGGCTCGTCACGAGTCATGTCAAACCTGCATTAGCACAAAGATTATAAAACTCATCCTTGATTCCCACAGCTTCCATGAATTCATCACATGGAAATGTCATCGCACGTGCTGGACTTGTATCTTCCAACAACTCCAGGGGCACATGATCTTCATTATAGCTCACCCTAGCAGTCGATGGTGAAGCTGCGGCTCTAGTAACTCGATCGGAGTGTGCGGGCCTCCTCTTCTCAAGCCACCCTTTTGCCCTTCCTAACAAACTCATTTCTGATTTTTTTTACAATTTACAAAAAACGAGGATTAATACAAAGTGAGCTAAGGCAAACTACTCAGCTCACTTGCCCAAGGCATAAACTTGCATCAAAACTTGAAAAATAACTTTCTACATATGCATGCAAGCTCATCTATACAGCACCAAGAACTACTAAATACTCACAAATGAAGCCACCAATCAAAAATCTAATTGGAGGGGTGGAGGAGTCACATACCAGGGAGTATTTGCTCAAAATTTCAGCTCAAATGATGGGAAAACTGCGAAAGAACTTCTGATCTGGTGTTTCCGTGTCGCGAGTAAAAATACGAGGCGAAGTAGGGCACCAGGGGGTGTTGGCCCCACCCAGGCGACCCCCCGGCGCGGCCCAGGGGGGAGGGCGCGCCCACAAGGCGCCTGGGCACCCCCTGGCCCCCCTCTGGCCCCACTTCTGGCTCCTGGTTCCTTCGGGTGCGTGGATTTTCTGTGATTTTTTGTGGATTTTTCTGAGATACTTAAAAATCCGTTTTCCTGCACACAATAAAACCATACAGGCAGCTCTGCTGAAAGCAGTGTCAGTCCGGGTTAGTTTAGTTCAAATCATGCAAGAATGAGGTCAAAACAATATCAAAAGTGTTTGGAAAAGTAGATACGTTTGAGATGTATCAACGACTTAAAGGTATAAGCCCATTCTGGAATGATCTCAAGTTCGGTATCTTTGCACGACTCATGTAAAAATAGGGATGAAATTGCAAAAGGATAGTTGGCTTACACTCGCCACGTCACACAATACATTACATAAGCAAATCATCATCCAAAAAAACATCACAACCCGACTACGGGTGAAGATCCAAATGAAAGATACCAAAAACATAAAGCCACAAGGTCCGAATCGCCCCTAGTAGAAACCACTACTGATCATCGGGATAGTGCACATAGTAACGACTATGTTCTTCATCGTACTCCCAGTACAGCTCCGTGCCGTCACCTGAGTAGTTCACCATAGTACCTGCATCTGGTGTGGTGTAGAAACTATGAGCCACGGAGGACTCAGCAATCCCGTTCCCGGGTAGCAAAACTATCTAAGCCTTGGGTGTCGAACAAGGCTGAAGAAAGATAAAAGGTTGCAGCTGCACTAGCACTAGCTTACGTGTTTAGAGCGAGAAGAAAAGTGCCACGCGCGTCAAAGTGATCAAGAAGTGATCCTATCTAAGCACGTCAATCATAACCCCACCATGTTCACTTCCCGAACCCCTTTCGGAAAATGACCGTCACGGTTACTCACGCTGGTGGTGTGTTCTGAACATGGTGTCAAGTTTTCTACAACCGGATATTAACAAATTCCCATCTGCCACATAACCGCGGGCATGGCTTTTGAAATTTCAAAACCCTGCAGGGGTGTCCCAACTTAGCCCATGACAAGCTCACGATCTGCGGAGTCGCAACTCCAAGGTGGGAAGGCCCGAGTATTCTCGGAATCCCGTGCTCAAGATATACCGACATAGGTAAAACTAATCCTGCAAGACCTCCCGGCGTGCCGACACCCTGACAGTAGCCGCGCGTATCTAGTCTCAGGCCACGACCGGATGAGACATCTTACGGGTAATACCAGATACCTCGGGTTTCCCCGAGGCGGCCCCGTAGTCCGCTCAGTTCGGACCAACACTCATGTGGAGCACTGGCCCGGAGGGGTTGATTAAGAAAAGGGGATAGCTAGTCCCTATGCAAGTTTTAGTTATTAGGCAAATGGAGTACCAATGTTGGGCCTTGCTGGAAAAGGTTTAGCGCTAAGTGGGTTATCGAGGGGGTCCCATAACCCCAACCATGTTAGGAACGCATAATCAAGGAACATAACACCGGTTTATACGGTTCCTAGGGCGGCATGAGTGGAACAAATCACCAAGAAAGAGGCTTAGCCTTCCACCCATTACCAATATATAGATGATTTAGTTTAAGAGTTTATATAGTGTGATATCCCAACAAACTTCAACATGAAGCAAGAATCTTCAAATCTTCTCCTGCAACTAGCAATGCTATAAGAGGGGCTGAGCGAAGCTTACTTAGCCAAACAAAGGTTTGCTAGGTTGGGTGGTTAGACGGATTCATGGTTACAATAGGAGGCTGACAAACGTACATGGGCATCGAGGCAATGAGTTAAAGAGCGAGACATCTAGCAATAGGCAAAGATAGTAATGATATCTGGGTCAGGTCATCTTGCTTGTCGAGTCGTTGATGGGATCGTAAGACGGCTCCTCGTACTCAACCTCGGTAGTAACCTCGTTCTCGTTCTCGGTCTTGGCTTCCGGCTCTACTCAACACAAGAACACAACGAGGCACGAAATCAAACAAGGTGCAATGCACAATCACCATGATGCAAGTATGATGCACTTATGATGCATTACATGGCAAGGTAGGAAGCACAGAGAAACAACACAAGAACATGACAATATGCTCAAGCAAGTATGATGCAATACAAGTCTATATATGATGGAAAACATGGAAAGGCAGGAAGCACTCAAAAACAACACAAGAACAACAAGTTTAAATGAGGCCGGAATCCACATATAGCGAATCCGGTAAGTCTTCATATGCATAAGTTGAAAATGGTCCAGATCTGAACAAACCTTAATTAAAGTTGTTAAACAGCAAGTTAACATGCACCATGATGATCTACACGAAAATCTAGTCAAGTTCCATATAAAGTTTAATTCAAATGGAGCTACGGTCTAGAAGATATGAGCAAAACAAGTTAAACATGGCAACGGTGCAAGATGCACCCAAACATCAAGAAAACATACTCCAAACATGTAAACAAGATGATATTATGATTCTACATGCAAAATCACACAAGTTTCATGTAGGGCGCGCTCAAAACGGAGCAACGGATCAATACATACACTCGAAACAAGAAACAATGCAAAGCTGAGATTAACAACCACATAGCAACTTTGGAGCAAGAAATATATACTCTACAACACTCAAACATGGTGACAAGAAGCATGGACAGGAAGTAGACATATCCTACAACAAACAACTCCATTGGAGCAACTCCATAGGAGGCATGGATCAACAGCAACATGCTACAACATTTTGATCATGACGTTAAAAACTGGACAGTAATATTTTATAGCAACTTGGCAGCAAGAATTAAGTAAGCTACAGCAAGCCAAAAGAGCAAGTAAGGGCATGGATGGATAGACAACAACATGTACAACAAGGAATGATCAATGGCCACCCCAAAACTAACATGGATTTGCCTAGGGCATCAAGCAAACATAGCATCAGGATATCACAGATTCCAGACTTTGTGGAATTTTCACCAAGTATAAAACAGTTAAGTTGGCATGGCATGTTTGCAAGCATGTTTAAGTCACCTCAAGGCATATCATGGAAAATGGTTTGCACCACAGCAAAGACCACATTATGGAGATTCTAAAACATCTAGGCATGTGACAAGGGGACAAACACAACAATAGCAACGAGCTCTTCAAATCAGCATGTCATAACATGTTACAAAACTTAACAGCCACATGCTCTTTTGCAACAGAGATTAACATGGCAATATGAACTCTAACATGCATGCTAGAGCAACCAACATGTAGAGCATCTCATGATGAACATTTTGACATCTCATTTGCTTCATTTGGATAAACATGCACCAAGTTACCACATCTCAAACATGGCATGAAAATAACAAGTAGCAGCAGTTTATATCAAGTAGCACTCTTGTCATGATGATTAAGACCTCTAGATGAACTCAAACAAGCATGACACAATGGAACAAAATGTAGTACACATCACCACGATCATTTTGACATATCAAATGCACAATTTGGACATACACTCAAAAAGATACAGGCATCACAATATGCCATCAAACAGCAAGTTTAACAAAAGACTTAGAGAAAAAAAGGGTCAACCTCCTCGCGGATCGGGTCCACTGTGCGGATCGGGCGACGGAAGTGGATCGGGTTGCGGGCGAAGCGGGTCCAACCCGCTAGGGTTTCGACCCGCGGCGGCTGGATCGGAGATCCGCGGCGAGCGGGAGGCCCGACGACCGGAGCGGCGCCGGCGGGACGAGCCGGGGCCGGCGGATGGCTGGAGCGGCGCCGGCGGAGGCCGGAGCGGTGGAGGCGATGGGCGGCGGTCGACGGAGGCGAGGCCGGCAGCGGCGACGCGGCCCGCGGCAGCTGCCGGCGGTGGCGACTGCCGGAGGTGGCGAGGCGGCGGGGATCCCCGGCGGGAGGAGGCGGCGGCTCGGCCACCGGAGGCAGCAGGGATGGAGCGACGTAGCGCGTGGGGGCGCGGCCCGGATGGCGGCGGCGGCGGGCCCGCGTCGGGCCTGCAGTCTGGCGCGGCGGGAGACCGGCGGGGGACACGTGGCTGGCTCCGATTGGTCCGGCGCGTCCGTGCGGACGTGTCCAGTCCGTCCGAACATGTCCGGCAGCGGCGGTTGCGATGGAACTAGGGTTTGGGCGAAAAATGGACATGGGGGGGCGTTTTTATAGGCACAAGGAGCTAGGAGACTCCAAATGGGGAGCGGTTTTCGGCCACGCGATCACAATTCGACGACCGAGATGATGGGAAGGGTCGTGCTGGGTTAGTGGGCTGTTGTGGAGGGGGTCTTGGGCCTCAAAGAAGAGGTTCTTTTAGCCCACTAGGTTAACCGTTGGAGTACCAAACGAACTCCAAACGTGACGAAACATGACAGGCGGCCTACACGTACCAAAACAAGATCGCACGACAAGTCTCACGTCATTCCGGAAACTTTACATGGCCACACACGAAGGAAGGACTCGGGGATGCCACGGGAACGTGTGTGAGCGTCGAAACTCGAAACGGACAACGGAAAGAGACGAGTGGGACCGGATGCAAGTGGCAACACAAATGCAATGCAATGCACATGACAACATGACATGAATGAAATGCACACGCACACGACAAAACGAAGAACCCGAAATGAAAGAAGAGCCCGGAAAGGAACTGATGAAGCCAAAGTTTCATATATAGCCAAATTGGGAAAGTGTTACATCTGGGGCATTACAAACTCTCCTCTACTACGAAAAGATCTCGTCCCGAGATCTAGGACTGGAAGAAGGAAGGATACTCGGAACGAAGGTGATCTTCTCGTTCCCACGTAGCTTCTTGGTCGGTATGGTGTGACCACTTAACTTTCAAGAACTTGATTGACTTGTTGCGGGTCTTGTGCTCAGCTTCTTCAAGAATAGCAACGGGGCGCTCACGATAAGACAAGTCTTGTTGAAGATCAATCTCCTCGAACGGAATGGTGCGTTCAGGTGTCTTGAAGCACTTGCGGAGTTGAGACACATGAAACACATCATGAACATTTGCAAAGTTGGAAGGGCGCTCAAGTTGATAGGCTAGATCGCCTCTTTTTCCAAGGATCTTGAAAGGGCCCACGTATCTAGGAGAAAGCTTGCCTTTGATACCGAATCTTTGGGTGCCTTTCATAGGAGAAACACGCAGATAGACATGATCTCCAATGTCGAAGGCCAAATCACGATGCTTGCCGTCATAGTAGCTCTTCTGACGTGACAGAGCAGCCTTGAGATTCTCACGTATGACTTTGCACATTTCCTCGGCTTTTGAGATCAAGTCATTTCCAAGAAGTTGACGTTCACCAGTCTCGGACCAGTTGAGAGGAGTACGGCACTTTTCTGCCATAGAGAATTTCAAACGGAGCTTTGCCGGCACTTGCTTGGAAGCTGTTGTTGTAAGAGAACTCGGCAAACGGAAGGCAATCTTCTCACTTCATGCCAAAAGAGATGACACAAGCTCTGAGCATGTCTTCGAGGATGTGGTTCACTCTCTCGACTTGACCACTAGTATGAGGGTGAAATGCAGTGCTGAAACGAATCTTAGTGCCCATGGCAGACTGAAAGGAGTCCCAGAACTTGGATGTGAACAAACTTCCACGGTCTGAGGAGATAACTTGAGGAATGCCATGTAGGGACACAATTCTGGAAGTGTACAACTCTGCCAGTTGAGCTGCATTGATGGATTCTTTGACTGGAAGGAAGTGAACTACTTTGGTTAGCTTGTCAATGACAACAAAGATAGAATCATTCCCCTTCTTGGACTTGGGAAACCCAGTGACGAAATCCATTTCAATGTGGTCGAATTTCCACTCGGGAATCGGAAGAGGTTGGAGGAGACCGGCTGGACGTTGATGCTCTGCCTTCACTCTTCTGCAGACATCACATTCATTCACTAATTGGGCAATTTCCCTTTTCATGCGAGTCCACTAGTAAGATTTCTTGAGGTCTTGGTACATCTTGGAACTTCCAGGATGAATCAAGAGGAGGGAGTCATGTGCTTCGTTCATTATGAGTTTCCTGAGATCACCCTTGGGAACCACAAGTCTGTCCTCAAAGAACAAGGTATCTCTCTCATCAACGCGATAGCACTTGTATTTGGGAGTACCCTTTGCAATACCATGTTTCACTTTCTGCACCATAGCATCACTGAGTTGGTCCTCACGCATCTGATCTTCCAAGGTAGGAGCAACTTGAAGATTCGCAAGAAAGCCTTACAGAACAACTTGGAGGTTGAGCTTCCTGAATGCTTCACAAAGCTCAGGCTGAAACGGCTTGATAAGGAGACTATTGCAATATGCCTTTCTGCTCAAGGCATCTTCAATGACATTGGCCTTGCCAGGTGTGTATTCGATGCTTGGATCATTCTCTTGGATCATTTCAACCCAACGAGTCTGGCGAAGGTTCAGGTTCGGCTGTGTGAAGATGTACTTCAAGCTCTTGTGATCGGTGAAGATGTCGACTTTTCTGCCCAACAGAAGGTGTCTCCACGTGATCAAGGCGTGTACCACAGCTGCTAGCTCGAGATCATGTGTGGGGTAGTTCTTCTCATTTGGCTTCAATTGACGAGAAGTGTATGCCACAATTTTCTTGTCTTGCATTAGAACACCACCAAGTACTTGAAGAGAAGCATCACAGAATACTTCGTAGGGCTTGGACTCATCTGGAGGGGTAAGAACTGGAGCAGAGATGAGATTTTCTTTGAGAGTTTTGAATGCCACATCACAATCCGGAGACCAGTTGTACTTGACATTCTTCTGCAGCAAGTTGGAGAGAGGCTTTGCAATCTTGGAGAAGTTCTCAACAAACCTTCTGCAATAGCTAGCAAGACCAAGGAAGCTTCGGAGTTGCTTGACGTTCTGAGGAGGTTCCCAGTTGACAATCGCTTCAACTTTCTCGGGGTTGACAGAGATACCCTCAGCAGAGATGATATGGCCCAGATACAAGACCTTATCGAGCCAGAATTCGCACTTGGAGAACTTGGCATAGAACTTATGTTCACGGAGTCTGTCGAGAACCAGACGGAGGTGCTTTTCATGATCCTCTTCATTCTTGGAGAATACCAAGATGTCATCCAGATAAACAAGCACAAATTCGTTGTTGTAGGGGTTGAATATGTAGTGCATCATTCTGGAGAAGGTGGGTGGAGCATTAGCGAGGCCAAAATACATGACTGTGTATTCATAGGAGCCGTAGCTTGTTCTGAATGCAGTCTTGTGAATATCGTCATCACGGATACGGATCTGGTGATAACCCATCCGGAGATCGAGCTTTGAGAACACTTTTGCTCCTTTGAGCTGCTCGAACAATTCATTGATGTTGGGGAGCGGATACTCGTTCTTTATTGTCTTCTTGTTCAATGGCCGGTAATCAACGCAAAGGCGCTCCGTGCCATCCTTCTTCTTGACAAATAAGACACCACAGCCCCAAGGAGAAGTGCTAGGCGTGATTAGACCCATACGCTCTTGCTCATCGAGTTGTCCCTTCAACTCCTTCAACTCTTCATGGGATAGCTTGTACGGACGCCGGCATGCTGGCTCGGTACCGGGCTCGAGTTCAATAACGAATTCAACTTGACGATGCGGAGGCATGCCTGGAAGCTCTTCAGGGAAAACATCTTCATATTCATTGACCACCAGAATTTGAGAGATGGCATTAATCTCGCCCTTGTCATTGAGAGAGAATAGCCTGATTGTGTTATCTTGAGAGGCGAAGATAATCACTTCTTCGTCGGAATGAGTAAGCTTGACTTCCTTATTTGCACAATCAATGTGAGCATCATGCTAGGAAAGCCAATCCATCCCGAGAATAAGATCAATGTCGGAGTTGCCGAGAACAACCAGAGAAGCGAGAAAGCGGTAATCACCCATGCGAATAGATACATCCGGAGCATACAATCTAGAAGTCATGCATTTGCCCGGAGAAATAATTTGTAACTCCTTTGGCAAGGCCACTGTGCCCACATTGTGCTTGGATGCAAATGGAAATGACATGAAGGAATGTGATGCACCAGAATCAAACAACACTTTAGCAGGTTTAAGGTTGACTGGAAGGTTACCAAGTATCACATCTGAAGAATTCTCTGCTTGAGCTGCATTCATCAGATTCACTCTTGCTGCCTTCGGATCATGCTTGACAATAGCAGTGCTGACAGGTGGAGGAGGCGGAAGGCGCCTCTGGTTGGTGCACTTGTTAGCAAAGTGACCCTTCTTGCCACACTTGTTGCAAACCACTTCTGAGAGAGGACGGTAATAAGGAGCACTTGACTTTGAAGCTTGAAAGTGATTCTTTGACTGATTGCTTGGGTTGGGTGGGTGGGAGAAAGCACGGCCACCCGAATTCTTGTTGTTGTTGGGAGGTCGGATCACTGGAGGAGGTGGAAGCCAAAACTTCTGTTGCTTTGTGACCACTTGGGAAGAAGAGGAGGAGTGAACAACGTCTCTGATCCTCTTTTTGGAAGCTTCCATCTTGAGCTGGGCTGCCTCTTGCTTAAGTGCCATGTTATAGAATTGATCAAACTTATCAGGCTCGAACAAGGTGAGAGCTAGTTGGAGTTCATCTTTCAGACCTCCGCGGAACTGATAGATCTTGCTCTTGGCATCTGGGATGTCTTTCTTGGCATAGCGGGCAAGGTTCTGGAACTTGACATTATATTGGTAGACAGTCATTGAGCCTTGCTTCAGGTTGTGGAATTGCTCACGCATACCCTCGATGACACTTGTTGGAATGTGGTGAGAGCGAAAATCCTTGCAGAAGTCAGCCCACGAGATTTCACGCCCTTCTATGGAGTCTTTGTACTGCTGCCACCAATCAGCGGCTTGGTCCTTGAGTTGGAAGGCTACAAACTTCACATAGTCCTCGGGCCTGACGTTACTGCACTCGAAATGCTTCTTGATATCTGTTATCCAGTCTTCAGCATCTAGAGGGTCCACACAGTAACTGAATGCCTTTGGTTGGTTTGCCAGGAACTGGTTGAGTGTAGCAAAGTGAGGTTGGTTGAACAAATTGCCTTGGCCTTGGTTCCCATGAGCACCCTAATTTGCTTGATTTGCTTGAATGTTCTGCATCATTTGCATAAGCATCTGGGTGTTCTGGTTCGTCGCTTCCATAATTGCTCTCCAGGCCTCAGACGGAGGAGGAGGGGAAGGAGGACGATCAGGAACATCTTCACCCTCTGGGTTAGCGTTGGGAACCCTTTTAGGAGCCATCCTGAATGAGATGATAACTATTAGCCATTGATTGAAAGAATATATAAGCTGAATCAATGGCTCGAAATTGCAACATAGTCTTCACAAGAACATTCGAACAACAATGAATGAATGTAATCCACAGTTTAATGATAACAACAATCTTCACGAGAAGCCACTTGGGAGAACAAAAGGTAAATAAAAACAACAAGGAGCAGATAGAACAAATACAAGATAGAAGCTCCGTTCGACATATTCGTGCTAAAAGCTTATGGAACGTGTTACAAAAGGGTTTTGCAATCCCCGGATCAGCATAGCCAAGGACCCTTTAAGATGCAACTCCCGATCGGAACAACGCCCATAAAACTACTTCACTCAATGTAGAACCCCGAACTCCATACCATGCATTCGTTGGAAGAATGCCTACGAACTACTAGATGAACCCACCTATTAATTTCCGAAAGTTTCCAGTTATGCAATCAGGTGTTGGGGATACAGGGGAAGCATCGCGCACTCAACTCTAATCCTACATCCAGTTGTATCCATCCTTCAACACATAACCAGTTATTTCCGGAAACCGTCTACCTCGGACCTTCGAAACGCATCTACTATACAAGCTATGGCAATACTCCCGAACTACCTCCCCAGTACTGGGTGATGTCGGGGTTATCTTGCCACTAACCGCATAGGAGAGTTTTCAATGTCGGCCGTCTTAAGTATTCCAGAACTGCTGCGATATGTTTGTGACGACAACACCTCGGAGCTCATCTCCCCGGGACACTGCCACAACCCCTAAATGACAGGAGGCATCGAGAACAATGTTCTCGTCACAAAGACATCGAAACGATTCAAACAATACCCGCGTGATCCTAAAAAAAATTGGTGAATTTTTGAGAGTAGAAGTGACAAGAGTAATCGTCAGGAGTCCTCACCAGAGTGAAAAGAGATGAGGAGCAAAAGAAATCCTACTCCCCGATATATATATATATATATATATATATATATATATATATATATATATATATATATATATATATATATATATATATATATATATATATACTCAAAACATTTTTTAAGTGTGTGCCTAGACTCAACCGTCAACTATTCGATCAATCAGTGGGGGCTTCTAGGTCGGAGAAAGCTCTGAATAACAACTTGTAATGCCCAGGATGGGAGTATACCTCCTACGTGTCGAGGCACGACTTAAAGGTATAAGCCCATTCTAGAATGATCTCAAGTTCGGTATCTTTGCACGACTCATGTAAAAATAGGGATGAAATTGCAAAAGGATAGTTGGCTTACACTTGCCACATCACACAATACATTACATAAGCAAATCATCATCCAAAAAAACATCACAACCCGACTACGGGTGAAGATCCAAATGAAAGATACCAAAAACATAAAGCCACAAGGTCCGAATCGCCCCTAGTAGAAACCACTACTGATCATCGGGATAGTGCACATAGTAACGACTATGTTCTTCATCGTACTCCCAGTACAGCTCCGTGCCGTCACCTGAGTAGTTCACCATAGTACCTGCATCTGGTGTGGTGTAGAAACTATGAGCCACGAAGGACTCAGCAATCCCGTTCTCGGGTAGCAAAACTATCTAAGCCTTGGGTGTGGAACAAGGCTGAAGAAAGATAAAAGGTTGCAGCTGCACTAGCACTAGCTTACGTGTTTAGAGCGAGAAGAGAAGTGCCACGCGCGTCAAAGTGATCACGAAGTGATCCTATCTAAGAACGTCAATCATAACCCCACCGTGTTCACTTCCCGAACCCCTTTCGGAAAATGACCGTCACGGTTACTCACGCTGGTAGTGTGTTCTGAACATGGTGTCAAGTTTTCTACAACCGAATATTAACAAATTCCCATCTGCCACATAACTACGGGCACGGCTTTCGAAAGTTCAAAACCCTGCAGGGGTGTCCCAACTTAGCCCATGAAAAGCTCAGGATCCGCGGAGTCGCAACTCCAAGGTGGGAAGGCCCGTGTATTCTCGGAATCTCGTGCTCAAGATATACCGACATAGGTAAAACTAATCCAACAAGACCTCCCGGCGTGCCGACACCTTGACAGTAGCCGCGCGTATCTAGTCTCAGGCTACGACCAGATGAGACATCCAACAGGTAATACCAGATACCTCGGGTTTCCCCGAGGCGACCCCGCAGTTCGCTCAGTTCGAACCAACACTCATGTGGAGCACTCGCCCGGGGGGGGGGGTTGATTAAGAAAAGGGGATAGCTAGTCCCTATGCAAGTTTTAGTTATGAGGCAAATGGAGTACCAATGTTGGGCCTTGCTGGAAAAGGTTTAGCGCTAAGCGGGTTATTGAGGGGGTCCCATAACCCCAACCGTGTTAGGAACGCATAATCAAGGAACATCGCACCGGTTTATACGTTTCCTAGGGCGGCATGAGTGGAACAAATCACCAAGCAAGCGGCTTAGACTTCCACCCATTACCAATATATAGATGATTTAGTGTAAGAGTTTATATAGTGTGATATCCCAACAAACTTCAACATGAAGCAAGAATCTTCAAATCTTCTCCTGCAACTAGCAATGCTATAAGAGGGGCTGAGCGAAGCTTACTTAGCCAAACAAAGGTTTGCTAGGTTGGGTGGTTAGACGGATTCATGGTTACAATAGGAGGCTGACAAACAAACATGGGCATCGAGGCAATGAGCTAAATATCGAGACATCTAGCAATAGGCAATGATAGGTCAGGTCATCTTGCCTGTCGAGTCGTCGATGGGATCGTAAGACGGCTCCTCGTACTCAACCTCGGTAGTAACCTCGTTCTCGTTCTCGGTCTCGGCTTCCGGTTCTACTCAACACAAGAACACAACGAGGCACGAAATCAAACAAGGTGCAATGCACAATCACCATGATGCAAGTATGATGCACTTATGATGCATTACATGGCAAGGTAGGAAGCACAGAGAAACAACACAAGAACATGACAATATGCTCAAGCAAGTATGATGCAAGACAAGTCTATATATGATGCAAAACATGGCAAGGCAGGAAGCACTCAAAAACAACACAAGAACAACAAGTTTAAATGAGGCCGGAATCCACATATAGCGAATCCGGTAAGTCCTCATATGCATAAGTTGAAAATGGTCCAGATCTTTACAAACCTTAAGTTAAAGTTTTTAAACAGCAAGTTAACATGCACCATGATGATCTACACAAAAATGTAGTCAAGTTTCATATAAAGTTTGTTTAAAACGGAGCTACGGTCTAGAAGATATGAGCAAAACAAGTTAAACATCACAACGGTGCAAGATGCACCCAAACATCAAGCAAACATACTCAAAACATGTAAAAAAGATGATATTATGATTCTACATGCAAAATCACACAAGTTTCATGTAGGGCACTCTCAAAACGGAGCAACGGATCAATACATACACTTGAAACAAGAAACAATGCAAAACTGAGATTAACAGCCACATAGCAACTTTGGAGCAAGAAATATATACTCTACAACACTCAAACATGGTGACAAGAATCATGGACATGAATTAGACATATCCTACAGCAAACAACTCCATTGGAGCAACTCCATAGGAGGCATGGATCAACAGTAACACGCTACAACATTTTGATCATGACATTAAAAACCTGACAGTAATATTTTTATAGCAACTTGGGAGCAAGAATTAAATAAGCTACAGCAAGCCAAAAGAGCAAGTAAGGGCATGGATGGATAGTCAACAACATGTATAACAAGGAATGATCAATGTCCACCCAAAAACTAACATGGATTTTCCTTGGGCATCAAGCCAACATAGCATCAGGATATCACAGATTCCAGACTTAGTGGAATTTTTACTAAGTATAAAACAGTTAAGTTGGCATGGCATGTTTGCAAGCATGTTTAAGTCACCTCAAGGCATATCATGGAAAATGGTTTGCACCACAGCAAAGACCACATTATGGAGATTCTAAAACATCTAGGCATGTGACAAGGGGACAAACACAACAATAGCAACGAGCTCTTCAAATCAGCATCTCATAACATGTTACAAAACTTAACAGCCACATGCTCTTTCGCAACAGAGATTAATATGGCAATATGAACTCTAACATGCATGCTACAACAACCAACATGTAGAGCATCTCATGATGAACATTTTGACATCTCATTTGCTTTATTTGGATAAACATGCACCAAGTTACCACATATCAAACATGGCATGAAAATAACAAGTAGCAGCAGTTTATATCAAGTAGCACTCTTGTCATGATGATTAAGACCTCTAGATGAACTCAAAGAAGCATGACACAATGGAACAAAACGTAGTACACATCACCACGATCATTTTGACATATAAATGCACAATTTGGACATACACACAAAAAGATACAGCCATCACAATATGCCATCAGACAGCAAGTTTAACAAAAGACTTGGAGAAAAAAAGGGTCAACCTCCTCGCGGATCGGGTCCACTGTGCGTATCGGGCGACGGAAGTGGATCGTGTTGCCGGCGAAGCGGGTTCGACCCGCTAGGGTTTCGGCTCGCGGCGGCTGGATCGGAGATCCGCGGCGAGCGGGAGGCCCGACGACCGGAGCGGCACCGGCGGGACGAGTCGGGGCCGGCGGATGGCTGGAGCGGCGCGGTGGAGGCCGGAGCGGTGGAGGTGAAGGGCGGCGGTCAGCGGAGGCGAGGTCGGCAGCGGCGACGCGGCCCGCGGCAGCTGCCGGCGGTGGCGACTGCCGGAGGTGGCGAGGCGGCGGGAATCCCCGGCGAGCTCGCCCGGCGGGAAGAGGCGGCGGCTCGGCCATCGGAGGCGGCGGGGACGGAGCGGCGCAGCGCGGGGGGCGCGGCCCGGATGGCGGCGGCGGCGGGCCCGCGTCGGGCCTGCGAGCCGGCGCAGCGGGAGACCGGCGGGGGACACGTGGCTGGCTCCGATTGGTTCGGCGCGTCCGGGCGGACGTGTCCGGTCCGTCCGGGCGTGTCCGGCGGCGGCGGTTGCGGTGGAACTAGGGTTTGGGCGAAAAATGGACATGGGGGGACGTTGTTATAGGCACAAGGAGCTAGGAGACTCCAAATGGGGAGCGGTTTTCGGCCATGCGATCACAATTCGACGACCGAGATGATGGGAAGGGTTGTGCTGGGTTAGTTGGCTGTTGTGGAGGGGGTCTTGGGCCTTAAAGAAGAGGTTCTTTTAGCCCACTAGGTTAACCGTTGGAGTACCAAACGAACTCCAAATGCGATGAAACTTGACAGGCGGCCTACACGTACCAAAACAACATCGCACGACAAGTCTCACGTCATTCCGGAAACGTTACACGGCCACACACGAAAGAAGGACTCGGGGATGCCACGGGCACGTGTGTGACCGTCGTAACTCGAAATGGACAACGGAAAGAGACGAGTGGGACCGGATGCAAGTGGCAACACAAATGCAATGCAATGCACATGACAACATGACATGAATGAAATGCACACGCACACAACAAAACGAAGAACCCGAAATGAAAGAAGAGCCCGGAAAGGAATTGATGAAGCCAAAGTTTCATATATAGCCAAATTGGGAAAGTGTTACATCTGGGGCATTACACTTATTTTGGAACGGAGGGAGTACTTATTTGCTATGATCTGTCAATCATTGAGATGCAATAGCATGCATGCTAGTCTCCTTTGTATTTGATGAAATGTTGCAATGGGCAACCTTGGACGCAAGATACATGTAACATAAGCTTTAAGCTTCATAGCATTGTACTATCTCGCTGATAAATTACAGTACGTACTATACAAGTACTTCCTCCGTTCCTAAATATAAGTCTTTGTAGAGATTTCACCATGAACCACATATGGATGTATATAGATGCATTTTAAGTGTAGATTCATTCATTTTGTTCCGTATGTAGTCCACCTAGTGGAATCTCTACAAAGACTTATATTTAGGAACGGAGGGAGTACTATGTAAAGAGTTTTTTTTTGCGATTGTACTATGTAAAGAGATAGGTGTTGCACGGTGTCCAGAAAATATGGTGATAGTGTGAGGTGGGCCATGTAATCACTGATTCTACGTGTTTTCACTGCTCTTGCACTCCTCCGCCGTAACAATGGAGAAAATTGTAATCTAGTAGTACCTCCTTTCGCCGAAAGCGTGGGACATCCAGCAGTCCTACCACCTCAGTAATAATGACCAATGAGCCGTCAAATCACATAGACCCAACATTAAGTTGGATGGATGAAGCAACCATCACTCTTGAATCCGCTTCTCCCTTCAAAGCAGGCGCCAGTGAGAGGTCGTGTCCGCTCTGCGCGGGCATGAATGTGGCACCGATTCTTTGGAGCGGCGCTGACTGTTTCGGGCGGGAAGCGCGCGCGGGTGATGGAGGGGCTTTGGGTGGGCCAGGCTAATCAAGAGCGAGCGTGGCAGCTGTCCGCCTGTCCCTATCGGACGCCCGCAAACAAGAGGATGCACCGACTCTCGCGGCTAAAATCGTACACTACACACCATCTCTCTGTAGGAGTAGGTCGATCTGTCGCTCTCTCTAACACACACACATGTTGTCAAACACACACACGCACATGCACACACAGGTTCATAGAATAGGAAAATCATGCAAGTGCGAAGACACAGGAAGTGAGATACAAATGGAGTACGTACAAACTATGACCAGCCTAAGCAATGTAACCAAACGCTCCTTACTCTACCTTGTTATCTCCCCCGGAAACCCAATTCATGGAGCACAACTACACGTTGATCAGCCAAGAAATCAAAGCCGGCTTGCATGCGAGTTAATACATGGCCCTGCATGGTAGCTAAAACGGCATCTCATAGGGCTTCTTTGATTCCAAGGATTCTCAAAGGAATTTTGAAGGATTCAATCCCTTAGGATTTTTTCTTATGTGGGTTGTTTGATTCATAGGATTCTCAACCATAGGAACTTTTCCATAGGATTCATTTGCACTAGATTTCATAGGAAATTTTCAATCCACACTAACCTCTTTGAAAGAATCCTATGTTTTTTCTATGCACGATCAAACACTCATAGAATCATGTAGAATTCAAGATGACATGCCACCCCAATCCCACGTTTTTCCTATTCCTACGTTTTGGAAATCCTATGAATCAAAGAGGCCCTTAGTTGTTTGGATCAATTGTTGCGTTTAGAGATAGAAATCAGGGCTTTGATTGGAGGAATGACCGGTCAAGTTTCTCTTTCTCCTCCAATCTGCTTGCACCTTGGTCCCGTTGCACCTTCTAACATGACTTATTACACCTAGATGGAGGGAGTCGTACGAGATACGGTGGTACACTGACTTAGGTCGAATACAAGTGCTCAAAATTATGTGCATGTTATAATAAGGATTCACTTAAAATAGTATGTGAGCGAACAGAGGGATCAATTGGACAGTGTCCCGAGCAGTAGCGAGATGTGTGAGGTAAGATACACCGCTGGCGCTACTAATTTTTCTTATTAATTTGTTTGTTTCACCCTCTGACTGGTGGGACCCAACGTACTACGTGGAGAGAGGTAAGGTGACTAAGGCTGCATTATTTTTGCACCACTGTGGATAGTCTTACCACCAAAGCCACATGACACGATTATGATTTAAATCCCAATGACTCCCACACACACAGAAAAAAATACGACATGCTTGTCACACGAATGCAGGAATGTATAAAAGGTTATTTTCCTCTCGTTGAACATAATGGGAGGGTTGTGTAGCTGGTTAGCCTGTTCGCTCATCAAACTTGAGGTCTCGGGTTCGATAACTACACTTGAGAATAATTCGTGCCAGGAGGATTCTTTGACTGGTCAAAATGGATGGATACGGAGCTATACGATCTCGTAGTGACCGTATAATCACCTCATCACGTATAAGCTGCAGCCTCGGCGCTTGTTTTCTAGGGTTTGCACTCTTCACACTCTCTCCAGTATATATATACACGCTGCAGCCTCAGCGCTTGTAGTTGTTCTCTTCACACTCTCTCACCCTCTCCAGATCTAAACAAGACTTTATTGGCCTCTCTCTCTCCCCTCACTTCTGGTCTGCTTGTAGTCGCTCTCTTCACACTCTCTCACCCTCTCCATATCTAAACAAGACTTCGTTGGCCTCTCTCTCTCCCCTCACTGCTGGTCAAAGAGCCGACAGGATCCGTCCGCCAGGATGGGAAGGAGGCTTAACGCTGTCGCCGTCGGCGAGGGAGGGAATCCACTACCGGCGCAGCTGTTCACTTTCACCCAGCGGCGGCGCGGGAGGGCCTTCGACCCCTTCTTCTTCTCTGTCGTACATAGTGTGGGTCGAACAGTCTTCGGTCACCCACCGAATGACACCCCAAGAACCTTAAGGTATAATTTACTTATTCCACATGTATTGCTCTAGCTGCATGTGGGCTTTTTCCACTTCTGCACTCGAATCTAGGTGTTGGATCAAACAGGAAAGTAGTGGGGAAAGTTGTATACCATGAATCTAGGACGTGGTTCAAAGAGGAAAGGAATGGAGGAAAGTAGTGGGAAAAGTTGTACATCATGAATCTAGGACGTGGTTCAAAAAGGAAAGGAAGGGGGAAAGTTGTATTGCATGAATCTAAGATGTGGTTCAAAGAGGACAGGAATGGGGGAAAGTAGTGGGGAAAGTTGTATAGAACAAATCTAGGACGTGGTTCACAGAGGAAAGGAAGTGGGGAAAGTACTAGTACAGACTAGCTATCCAACACCTACGTTGGTCTAAAAGGGAATCTAGGACGTGGTTCACAGAGGAAAGGAAGTGGGGAAAGTACTAGTACAGACTGGCTATCCAACACCTATGTTGGTCGAAAAGGGAAAACAATGACAAATGCAGTACGCACATCTGTAACGAACTGATCTTTTGTTTTGGGGGACAAGGCTGTAGAGTTTGAGCAGGACTAGATTTGCTGCGCTCACATAGGGAAAGGTGTCTAAAGATAACAAAACTGGGACCAACACAATTATGCTCCTTGCTTGTTTGTTCTTTGTTGCAACAGACTGTGCATCACCCCAGTACATCAGTAGATGCACATGGTGCTGGTGTGTCCACTGTCTCGTGCAACTCTTTAGCTGTTGTTAATCTAAGGCCCTGTTTGGTTAAAAACTCCCTAGTCCCTACTTGCTTGGTTCCAGGGACTAAACATGGACTAGATGTTATTAAATGACATGCTAAAAGACCATGTTACCCCAAGTAATGAACTAATAGAGACAAGGCGCCATGCGTGGTAGGGGCAACTGTTGGAAAATGTCCCAAGAAGACTCTCCCTCGGGGTCTTCTTTCTTTAGTCCCAAATGCCCACTTTTAGTCCCTAAAAGCACTCCTGTTTGGTTTAGATGGGACTGACACGGAGTTTTTTAGTCCCTCCACCAAAATGTCCCTGTAAACAAGCACCCTCTAATAATGCCGCTGGAAAATTGATGCAATGCCACAGTTAAAAGCAAATTACACGTTTAACGAATTTTATTGTTAATATAATCTCTCTGTTAATATTAATCAATGCCACTGTTTGAGAAATGCTACTGTCTTGCTTTATTTTCCATTTAGATAAGGCAGATACTTCTTTTTGTTGGCTTCTGTGTCATCCACCGTTATTGACCACTAGTTGTTTCCTTTGCGCCTCTGTGTAAACAAGGTTATCTACTTCACCTCGTTGCCATTGTGACCTTTTGTTGCAATGCACAAAACACTTTTGTTTTAAGAGTGTTTTGTGCAGTTCAATCAAAATGTCACACCGACAATGTTGCTTGATTGCTTGATCTTAGTGGAACTGCACAAGAGGAGATCTTACTTCCTATCCGTGTTGGCAAATTTGGTTCAGATCTTCTTCTTGTGAGTTGTTTGAATTCCGCGTCATGAGAGGTCAGTACTAGCCTTCTTTCACATTGAAGGCGAAGCTTGTCTGTTATTGAACCAAGTGATGAAGGGGAAGAACAAGCGGAAGAAAAACAAAAATCAACTCCTGGTGCTGTAAAGAAGCACTGGAACTGTGATGACACAAGTAATGATATAGTTTGGCATTTTAATTTATTGCTATGGCTGGAACGAACAATTGTTTTTCCACTGATTTGATACCACTCTTAATGTAATACGTAATTATCTCTACTTGTGCAAACAAGGATCTTCTTTGAAGATACCATATATTTTAGTGGAACTGCACAAGAAGATGTTGGAAACATTAATCTAATCGAGGAGTATATAGTAAGTATGGCCACCACATTAGATAGCAACAGATGGTTCCGGAGAAGTGCTTCATCTGTATGCTCTGCACAATAAGCCTCCTGACAAAGGTTGGTACTCGCCCACTGATTTCATCCATATGATTGAGCTTTGTCATCTCTATTGGTGTTGTGCTACTGTTTAGATACTGTCATCAAAAAGTGGTATTGTCCTTAAGAAGTGCTTCATCTGTGTTGTTTTAAATATTTCCTTTCCTTTTTTCAAGCAAACAGGGATGCTAGCATTTAATTATCCTCTTATCTTTGCACAACATGATCCTCCTCCTCTAAGGCCTTGTTCGGTTGAGGTGGTTTTTGAAGGGGAATGGCAGGGTTTGAGGGGGATTAGATCCCCTACAAGCCAAAATCTTCTCCAATCCACTCCAATTCCCTTGGGAGGAGGATTAAACAAACAAGGCCCGAAGAAGAATATGGAGTACGTGTAGTGACTAGTTCCGATTATGCTAGGATGAAGAAGCCATGTCTATCTTCTCATCAGAAGGAGCAGTTGAAGGATGGTTACATTACCCCCCACAAGACCAAACTAACTTCAGCTCAGAAGGACTATCAAATCTCCATTTTCTTGCTGTGATGCGCGAGTACAATGTTGTTCTAGGATTCTTTCTGGTGAGTTCCATTTTTCTAAAAGTGTGCTCTACATGGACCATGTAGGTGCCTGTTTAAACTATCAATTCATAGTCAAGTTTGCTTTATACTAATCACTTTTTTTGTATTTGTGCAAACAAGGGTGCTCAGCTTGATTTCAATGGGAACTGCACAAAATGTTCATGAATACATCGAATCATTCATTTCCACCACCAGAAAGGAGGTGCCGATAAGTTCAAGGCGTTGCAACATATAAGGGCAAAATCATAGAAGCTACGCGCGAATTTGGTTGATTTTGGTGGAACTGCACAAAAAGAACAATTGGTCATCTGTTTTATTTAGCACGAGGTGCCATGTCAATGTCCGAACTGATGGCAAACCCTGCCCATTCCACAATCGTAGGCATTTGATATTTTGGAATGGGAAAACCTTGTCAAATTTTGCTCATTGATTTTAGCAAGAAGACATGCTGAAAGCACATTTGCTCCCTGGGTGGTTTTGGTAATTAACGACAACATACTTTGTGGTTGGACTAATACTTTTATCAAGTATGTTTCAGGAAACCCAATCACATTGGTATGGCAAGATGATTGAAGAAGTGGACCCCTCAAATGCTAAGGCAAGCATTGGCAAAAGCTCAAGACTTCATTTTTGGTTTAGTGATCCAAGATCACATTGAGTCCATAGGAAAAGCCAATACTATTAAAAGGGGATGAGGTTGTGTTGATGATCTGGTTGCTCAAAGTGCTTAGTGATTTAGCTCCTTCAACTATCAGCACCTTTCACTACCAAACACACTCATAAGTAATCTCGGACAAACCGATTCTTCCAACTCAGTCCCACCGAGATGAACCACTTCAGCCATATTCCAAACCCTAGAAAAATCGGTCTTACCGAGTTTGAGATCGGTCACACCGAAACTGAACTGCCAACCTTCTGTAACCATTTCATATCCTATCGGAATATCCGAGTTTGCATTTTCGGTCTTACCGAAATGGCCAGGTTCTGTCTTGGGTCAAATCGGTCTCACCGAGATTGCATTATCGGTCTCACCGATTCTGGCATGTTCCTGCTCTTTCTCAAATCGGTCCAACCGAGTTTTCTTTCTCGGTCTCACCGAAATCTCCAACGTTCATATCAGATACACTTTCGGTCCCACCGAGATGGTATTTTCGGTCCCACCGAAAATCCCAACGTTCACTATATTTGAACTTTCGGTCTGACCGAGTTTTCACTTCGGTCTCACCGAGATTGCTCAAATATGTGTGTAATGGTTGGATTTTGTGTGGAGGCTATATATACCCCTCCACCCCCTCTTCATTCGTTAGGAGAGCCATCAGAAAGTACCACCACTTCTACCATACACTTTCTGAGAAGAGAACCACCTACCCTTGTGTTGAGATCAAGCCATTCCATTCCTACCATATGAAACTTGATCTCTAGCCTTCCCAAGTTGCTTTCCACTCAATCCTTTCTTCCACCACAGCCATATCAGTGAGGAGAGTTGAGTGTTGGGGATATTATCATTTGAAGCACAAGAGCAAGGAGTTCATCACCATCAACACCGTCTATTACCTTTTGGGGGGTGGTGCCTCCTAGATTGGTTAGGTGTCGCTTGGGAGCCTCCGTCTTCGAGATGTGGAGTTGAACCAAGAAGTTTGTAAGGGCAAGGAGATCGCCTACTTCGTGAAGATCTACCCCGAGTAAGGCTAGTCCTCCGTGGGCGTAGGCCGTGATGGAATAGACAAGGTTGCTTCTTCGTGGACCCTTCGTGGGTGGAGCCCTCCGTGGACTCGCGCAGCCGTTACCCTCCGTGGGTTGAAGTCTCCATCAACGTGGATGTACGATAGCACCACCTATCAGAACCACGACAAAAATCTCCGTGTCACCAAACTGCGTTTGATCTTCTCCACCTCTCTTTACTATATATGCAATTTACTTTCCGCTGCCCATACTCTAGAATTGCATGTGTAGTGTATTACTTGACTTGATCTTAGTTGTGAAACTGCCAAAAACTTTGCATGATCTAAAGGCAGATTTTTATATTGTCAAGTAGTCTAATCACCCCCCCCCTCTAGACATACTTCTTCGATCCTACAATTGGTATCAGAGCTTTGGTCTCCATTGCTTTGGTTTACACACCATTGGAGGAAGATGGACGTGTCTACGGATGGGAGTGTTAGCCATAGAGTGCCTGTTCTTGATGGAAGGTTTTATAACTCTTGGAGGTCTGAAATGCTTAGTATCTTTAAAATGTACAATTTGTGCAAATATATTGAGACCCCATATGTGCCTCCTTTTGATCCCTTGCACCCTACCATGGATGAAGAGCTTGATTTGCTTCGTAACCTTAGAACTGTAAATCTTATCATTAGAGGGTTACCTGATGACTTGCTTAATCTTGTTACAAACTTTGAGTGTGCCTATGCTATATGGAAGTTCTTGGAAGAACTTTATCCGGACTACTCTTTGAGAAGTCTTGATGAAATTCTACACAAGACTATTGAATTTGATAAGTTGCACCCCAATGATCCTAACTTTGATAAATGCTTCTTTGAGCTTCGTGATCTTATGAAAAAGAAGGGTGATCCCAGTCTTATCAATATTATCATTAGAAATGCTCTTGCATTGCATTCCGAAGATTATTGTTCCATTAACCAAACTAATGCAAATACTTATCAAATTGACCTAGGTGTTGATGATGAACAATCTATGGGTCAATATGATGATGAGCATGAGCAAGATGATGATTACTCTGATTCGGACACCGAGCTAGACAAGGTCATGAAGAGTCTCAATCTTATGGCAAATATGAGAGACTACATGTCCGGCGGAAAAGAGTGGATTCTTGATAGTGGATGCACCGATCACATGACCGGAGACAAAGACATGTTTCGAGAGCTTGCAAAGAACGATGGTCCACGCAAGTATGTGACTTTTGGAGACAACTCCAAGGGTAAGGTACTTGGCCTTGGTAAGGTGGCCATATCTCATGATAGCTCTATTCAAAATGCCATGCTTGTAGAATCTCTTGGATACAATTTACTTTCCGTGTCTAGATTAGCTGACTTTGGATTCAATGTGCTATTCACCAAAGTAGATTGCCAAGTCTTTCGTCGTGACAATCAAAACATGGCATTTACCGGTATCCGTAGAGGTGATCTATATATTGTTGATTTCACTAAGAAAGCCCAACCTAGAGCTTGTTTCATTGCTAAATCCTCTAAAGGTTGGTTGTGGCATAGAAGGCTAGGACATGTTGGTATGCGTAATCTAGACAAGCTAATCAAAGGTGATCATATTCTTGGTGTTAAAGATGTTTTCTTTGACAAAGATAGACTTTGTAGTGCTTGTCAAGCAGGAAAACAAGTTGGTGGAAGTCATCCCGTGAAAAACATCATGACCACTAGGAGACCGCTTGAGCTTCTTCACATGGATCTCTTCGGTCCCAATGCTTACAAAAGCCTTGGTGGTAACTCCTTTGGTCTAGTTATAGTTGATGATTATTCCAGATTTACGTGGGTATTTTTCCTTGATGATAAATCGCAGGTTCAGAGGATCTTCAAGACCTTTGCCAAAAAGGCCCAAAATCAATTTGAGGTGAAGATCAAGAAAGTTCGGAGTGACAATGGAACGGAGTTCAAGAACGCCAATGTAGACTCTTTTCTCGATGAGGAAGGGATTCTACATGAGTTCTCGGCTACGTACACTCCTCAACAAAATGGATTTGTTGAGAGGAAGAACCGAACGCTCATTGAGATGGCAAGAACGATGCTTGATGAATACAAGACACCGAAACACTTTTGGGGAGAAGCAGTCGAGACAGCTTGTCATGCTATCAACAGGCTTTATCTTCATAAGCTTCTCGGCAAGACATCATACGAGCTTCTCACCGGTAACAAACCCCAAGTGGGATACTTTCGTGTCTTTGGTTCAAAATGCTATATCCTTGATAAGCATCGTCGGTCTAAATTTGCTCCTAAATCTCATGAAGGCTTTCTTCTTGGTTATGGATCAAACTCCCACACCTACCGTGTCTACAATAATTTCACCCGAAAGGTTGAAGAGACGGTAGATGTGAAGTTTGATGAATCTAATGGCTCGCAAGTAGAGCAAATGCCTATTGATGTAGGAGACAAGGACCCATCGGAAGCAATCCAAGATTTATCTATTGGAAAGATTCGTCCCATGGAAGTGAAGGAGAGTACCTCATCTACATATGTGGAGCCACCTACCTCACGGCGAGATGAACCTCAAGGCAACATGGAGGCCTCCACAAGTGGAACTCACCAAGATGAGGAAATGCAACAAGAAGATCCACCACAACCTCCTTCTCCACCGCCTCAAGACAACACCAACAACAATGAAGAAGAAGAAGAAGAGGAAGATGAAGATGATGAGGAAGCTGAGCCACAACATCAACAAAAGCTATCCTGAGTTCGAGCAAGAGTCAAGAAGAATCATCCCGTGGAACAAATGATGAACGACATCAACTCCGGGAGAATTACTCGCTCTAAAACTCGCTTAGCTAACTTTTGTGAGCATTACTCATTTATCTCTAGTATTGAACCTATGAAGGTAGAAGAAGCACTTAAAGACCCGGATTGGGTGAACGCTATGCACGAAGAACTACACAACTTCGAGAGGAACAAGGTGTGGACATTGGTAGAGAAGCCCAACGATGATCAAAACATCATTGGAACCAAATGGGTGTTTCGGAACAAGCAAGATGAAGATGGACAAGTCATCCGCAACAAGGCTCGTCTCGTAGCTCAAGGTTACACACAAGTCGAAGGTATGGACTATGGTGAGACCTATGCCCCCGTTGCTAGACTTGAGTCCATTTGCATTCTTCTTGCTTATGCCAATCATCATGATATTACTCTCTATCAAATGGACATCAAAAGTGCTTTTCTAAATGGTGAAATTGAGGAGGAAGTATTTGTAAAACAACCTCCCGGATTTGTGAATCCCAAAAAGCCTAATCATGTTTACAAGTTGCATAAAGCTCTTTATGGTCTTAAACAAGCCCCTAGAGCTTGGTACAAATGCTTAACTAGCTTTCTTCTTGAAAAAGGCTTTGAGATTGGAAAAATAGACTCAACACTATTCACAAAAAGGGTTAATGGTGAACTATTTGTGTGCCAAATATATGTTGATGATATTATCTTTGGTTCAACTAACCCCCATTTTAGCAAGAAGTTTGGACAGCTCATGTCGGAGAAGTATGAAATGTCCATGATGAGTGAACTCAAATTCTTCCTTGGGTTGCAAATCAAGCAATCTAAGGAGGGTACTTTTGTCTCACAAACAAAGTACACCAAGGATCTCTTCAAGAAGTTCAACATGCAAGAAAGCAAAGGTATGAGTACCCCCATGCCTACTAGTGGACATAATGACTTGACAAAAGATGGAGAACCCGTTGATCAAAGGGTTTACCGTTCTATGATTGGTTCTCTACTATATCTTTGTGCTTCTCGTCCTGACATAATGTTGAGTGTTTGCATGTGTGCGCGATATCAAGCAGCTCCTAAAGAATGTCATCTTAAAGCTGTTAAAAGGATAGTGAGATACTTGATACACACACCAAACTTTGGCATTTGGTATCCTAAGAGAGCTTCTTTCGATCTTGTTGGCTATTCCGACTCGGACTATGCCGGTGACAAGGTTGATAGAAAGTCAACTTCGGGTACATGTCAATTCCTTGGTCGATCCCTTGTATCTTGGTCCTCCAAGAAACAAAATTCGGTATCATTATCCACTGCCGAAGCAGAATATATTGCTGCTGGTTCGTGTTGTGCTCAATTGCTATGGATGACACAAACGCTTAAGGATTATGGGATACATGTGAGACGTGTTCCCTTACTTTGTGACAATGAGAGTGCAATCAAGATTGGACACAATCCTGTGCAACACTCTCGAACAAAGCATATTGAAGTTCGTCACCATTTTATTCGTGATCATATTGCCAAGGGTGATATTAATCTTAAGCATGTTCGTACTGACAAACAACTTGCTGATATCTTTACAAAACCTCTTGATGAGAAGGTGTTTTGTCGCTTGAGGAGTGAGTTGAACATCATTGATGCTTCAAACTTGGAGTGATAACTCCATTGATGCATGCAAGGCATGAGCCTCTTGACTAATCCTTGATATTTTCTCTTATGATGATGATCATATGTCTTGGACACATTTGCCTCCTTGTATTGCATCTAACTCTTTGCAGGTACTTGGATGATCTACATTCCACAAGATTACCACACACTCAAATCATGAGTAATCTTGTCATTTGACCAAGTATCTAGCCCTTTGGGATGTTGAGTTCAAGGAACAAAATTCCACATATCCTTTTTGACACCTTATACATCTAGTATTTCACTCTTGTCATCCTGGATATCCTCGAGTATTTCCTTGCTTGCCTAACCCATGTAGGAAGATGAACTACACAAGTAGAAATGGCGCTCCAACTTCACATTCAATGAGCACCTACATCAAGCTTACCTATATAAGTAAAGCAACAACAAGCCCAAGGTATGTTCTTCACATCTTTGAGGAGCTTTGCTCAAAGTCATGAGTACAAGCAGCTTCATAAGATGTGATCACATCAAATGCTTAATCGAAAAATGGCAACCCCATTTTGAGCTTAAACGATGAGTATGACCTATGATCAAATGTCCTCATTTGACTCCTAAGTCAATATACTCAAACATAGGTGACTTTGTCGCCGACCTTTATCTAGATCAAGTACATATGTTTTTGGAGTTTTTCTGTTTTCTCTTATGTTCTCTCATTGAGTTTTCTTTAATCAAAAAAAAAAACTTCATCTAGGAATCTTTTTATCTCTTTTCTTATGTTTCTTTGTGAATATCCTTCTGGAAATCTTTTTATGGCCCTGAACAATTCCTTGAAAATCCTTTACGAATTCATTGCAAATCTTTTGAAACTTCCCTCGCAGAGTGAGCTGAATTATTTCTGTATTTCCTTGGAATAAACTCGGCGTCACCGATTTGAAACTTTCGGTCTAACCGAAAAGGATTCGGACCCACCGATCCATATAATTCGGTGTCACCGATTTATCTTCCAGGATATCAACTTCTGCAGCTCCACTCAAATTTAAATCTTAAAGAGGGAGAAGACTCAAATTTAGACTCAAATTGGTTCTCTGAATGTTCTTATTTGCCCTGTTGTGATTCTTAAGGATCCCACTTCTTTCTTTCTTTCTTTCTTTCTTTCCATCTTTCCTGTCCTACCTAGTTTGCTGTCCTTTTCGGCACTTGATGTCAAAGGGGGAGAGAACTTAGGGGGAATAGGGGGAGTAGGGGAGAAGAGAAGACTTAGGGGAAGAAGAAAAGCAATCTTATCTTAAGGGGGAGAGAATCACATCAAAGCTTTGTCGTGCTTTACATTGGACATTACAATTGGCATCTTTCTTTTGATTTTGCTTTTTACATCACACCCCTTGTTCTCACAATTGGTATCTTATGAAATCTTTTAGTTTAGGGGGAGAAGACTTAGAGGAATCTTCACAATTGATATCCTATGAAAAGCAAAATCTCTCTGAGTTCATTGAAAATCTTTTAGTTTCGGAGACATGTTTGCTGATTCAAGCCTGTGCTCAATATGAGACACTCTTTATACATGTCCTCCCTGGCTTGGTACTCTTGATGTTCTTGCAATTGGTTGAAGGAATACTCTTGTGTTATCTAACCTTGTTTTCTCAAGTTTATCCCTTCAGGTACAAATGCCAAGGAACCTCAAGGTAAGTATATGCATCTTGCAGAATGTGCATGATGGTGACTTGCTTGTAAATACTTGTTTGTAAGAAATCACCATGCACATATGCATTATCACTCACTTCCTTTTCTTCTGCTCTGATGCATATAGCCAAGCTGCATGTAGCACATCTTGCTTATCTCTCTTGTGTGCTTGTGGTAGTCCAAAACCATAATCTATGAAAATCTTGCACACTTGTAGGGGGAGCCTGTGTACTACATGCTTGTCAAAGCTTTCATGATAATTCTGTCTTTCTTTCAATAAGCTTTGATGTTTTGTTTAGTATAATTTTAGTGTGTTGCCATCAATTACCAAAAAGGGGGAGATTGAAAGCACATTTGCTCCCTGGGTGGTTTTGGTAATTAACGACAACATACTTTGTGGTTGGACTAATACTTTTATCAAGTATGTTTCAGGAAACCCAATCACATTGGTATGGCAAGATGATTGAAGAAGTGGACCCCTCAAATGCTAAGGCAAGCATTGGCAAAAGCTCAAGACTTCATTTTTGGTTTAGTGATCCAAGATCACATTGAGTCCATAGGAAAAGCCAATACTATTAAAAGGGGATGAGGTTGTGTTGATGATCTGGTTGCTCAAAGTGCTTAGTGATTTAGCTCCTTCAACTATCAGCACCTTTCACTACCAAACACACTCATAAGTAATCTCGGACAAACCGATTCTTCCAACTCAGTCCCACCGAGATGAACCACTTCAGCCATATTCCAAACCCTAGAAAAATCGGTCTTACCGAGTTTGAGATCGGTCACACCGAAACTGAACTGCCAACCTTCTGTAACCATTTCATATCCTATCGGAATATCCGAGTTTGCATTTTTAGTCTTACCGAAATGGCCAGGTTCTGTCTTGGGTCAAATCGGTCTCACCGAGATTGCATTATCGGTCTCACCGATTCTGGCATGTTCCTGCTCTTTCTCAAATCGGTCCAACCGAGTTTTCTTTCTCGGTCTCACCGAAATCTCCAACGTTCATATCAGATACACTTTCGGTCCCACCGAGATGGTATTTTCGGTCCCACCGAAAATCCCAACGTTCACTATATTTGAACTTTCGGTCTGACCGAGTTTTCACTTCGGTCTCACCGAGATTGCTCAAATATGTGTGTAACGGTTGGATTTTGTGTGGAGGCTATATATACCCCTCCACCCCCTCTTCATTCGTTAGGAGAGCCATCAGAAAGTACCACCACTTCTACCATACACTTTCTGAGAAGAGAACCACCTACCCTTGTGTTGAGATCAAGCCATTCCATTCCTACCATATGAAACTTGATCTCTAGCCTTCCCAAGTTGCTTTCCACTCAATCCTTTCTTCCACCACAGCCATATCAGTGAGGAGAGTTGAGTGTTGGGGAGATTATCATTTGAAGCACAAGAGCAAGGAGTTCATCACCATCAACACCGTCTATTACCTTTTGGGGGGTGGTGCCTCCTAGATTGGTTAGGTGTCGCTTGGGAGCCTCCGTCTTCGAGATGTGGAGTTGAACCAAGAAGTTTGTAAGGGCAAGGAGATCGCCTACTTCGTGAAGATCTACCCCGAGTAAGGCTAGTCCTCCGTGGGCGTAGGCCATGATGGAATAGACCAGGTTGCTTCTTCGTGGACCCTTCGTGGGTGGAGCCCTCCGTGGACTCGCGCAGCCGTTACCCTCCGTGGGTTGAAGTCTCCATCAACGTGGATGTACGATAGCACCACCTATCGGAACCACGACAAAAATCTCCGTGTCACCAAACTGCGTTTGATCTTCTCCACCTCTCTTTACTATATATGCAATTTACTTTCCGCTGCCCATACTCTAGAATTGCATGTGTAGTGTATTACTTGACTTGATCTTAGTTGTGAAACTGCCAAAAACTTTGCATGATCTAAAGGCAGATTTTTATATTGTCAAGTAGTCTAATCACCCCCCCTCTAGACATACTTCTTCGATCCTACACATGCGTTTGATATTTTTGAATGGGATGCCCTTTGGTGTCAGCAACGTCGATCCATTTTTTCTTTATTCTTTAGTTGTGAAGTAAATATTGGCTCTGACATGTGAATCACTGAGATGCATAATCATCGATTGTTTTGAATGTTCTCTATGAATTGCCAGGCCTGTGTGTTTGATTGCAATGTACAGGAACACTAAAAAGCTGCTCAAACTCTTTGTACTCCTTCTGTTCCTTTTTACTTCACACATTGTGAAAGTGCATACTTTTTTCTATAAGATTGGTCAAGGTAGAGATACTTTGACTGCAGACAAAACTTGTATGCATACTAGAAAGGACCGAAGGGAGTACATGTGAAACTGCTGCAAACGAGGTGATCACCCTGGGAATAATGCTAGTACGTATTGTTTCGCATGTTCATCCAATGCCAGTGATACAAGAATTCGAACTAATCGAAATAAATCCGTTCATACACAATCGGATTTCATATAAACATGCCGGATTTCATTACATTTCATACATTCTTCAACTAAAAAGGGGTGCGCTGGAGGTATAATTAATTAAACCAAGTTACCCACCTATGTCCGGCTGAGCCGAACAGAAGCTTCAGTGACTTAAGTGCAGGTGCAGTTGCGTAACTGACATGTGGCCCAGATGCCTGTTGGGCCCACATGTCAGTCAGCCAACTGCACCATCAGTTAAGTAGAAGCAACGTCCTTCTCCAACATAGCTCTACGACTCCACGTTGATACATCTCCAACGTATCTACTTTTCCAAACACTTTTGCCCTTGTTTTGGACTCTAACTTGCATGATTTGAATGGAACTAACCCGGACTGACGCTGTTTTCAGCAGAATTGCCATGGTGTTGTTTTTGTGCAGAAATAAAAAGTTCCCGGAATGATCTGAAAATCCACGGAGAATTGTTTTGGAAAATATAAAAAATATCTGCGGAAAGATCTATGTTAGGGGGCCCACACCCTGTCCACGAGGGTGGGTGATACGTCCAAAACGTATCTATAATTTCTGCTTGCTCCATGCCTCTTTTGGGTGATATTGCTATGATATTCATACACTTCCATACACTTTTGATCATATTTGGACTAACCTATTAACTCAGTGCACCCCAGTGCCAGTTTCTAATTTCGGCTGTTTTTGTATTTCAGGTTTTCACATTACGAGAACTGCCAAGAAAAATCCAGAAAAATTATATAAAAAATCAGCGTTCCAGAACCTACCGTGCGCCCGAAGGACAGCCGGGGGGGCACCAGGGCTCCAGGCGCCCTGGCGGCGCCCCCCCCCTGGGCCACGTCGGGGGGGCGCCTAGGCCCCCCGAGCCCCGTCTGGTGCCCCCCTTTGGCATATATTTAGAGCGTCCTCCGAAACCCTCGAGACGGGAACTCTTTTTCGCGATCTCATCTCCGTTCCGCCACCACCGCCGCTTCCAAGATCGGGAGCACCAGGAGAACGCTTCCCGGCACCCTGCCGGAGGAGAGGATCACCATCGGGAGCCTCTCCACCACCATGGACGCCTCCCAGATGAGTTGTGAGTAGTCTCCCTTGGACCATGAGTCCATGACCAGTAGCTATGTGATGTTCTCCTCCCGTTCTTTGTGCTTCACTAATTAGTCCTCGTGAGCTGCCCTACATGATCGAGGCACATATGTAATCCTTATGCTGTTGCTATGATGAGTTTGCTGGGATCCGATGGATTATGAGATTATGTTCAGATTGTGATTGAGTAATATATTTGATCTACCTCTTTTATATTTATGTTCGTAAGTAATTCTTGCATGTTCTCCGTTGTTATTTATTGCTTTGGCCAAGTAGTAGGTAGTAACTCCAAGAGGGAACGTTATGCTTGATTGTGGGTTCATGCCCCTCGATGACTAGCTTGAGTGACAGAAACATGAGTCTAGGGGATGTGCTGTTGCCACAAGGGGGAAAACAACGGTGCTTGTGCCCGCGGGTGCAAGGATTGTTTACTTTACGCAAAGTTCTTTTAATGCAGTTGTCTGTTTCTTTGAGTTTACACTATGGGTGGGGCTCGCAACTTAATACCAGCGAGATGTTCCGGATAGATATCTCAAGGTGGATGATTAGTAGTAGATATTGATGGCTTTCGGTCTACTTACTATGGCATACCGCCCATGCTTTGAACCTCAACCTTTCTTGCAATGTAGTCAGCATTGGTTTGCGTTCGTGGTCCTGTCAATTGCCCAGCTGTAATTCGTTTACCTCACATAGCTGTTTTATCGTCTTTTGGGAGAGAGACATCACTAGTGAACATCATGAGACTCCGGTCCATATTACCATCATTGATCACATCCGCTATTTACTTTTCGCTATTATTTACTATTGCAAACATTATCTATCACTACTATCATTTGCGTTTAATCCTTTGTGAACTACAAGGCCGGAGGGATTGACAACCTCTCTGTACTCGTTGGGAGCAAAGTTATTTGTATCTGTGTGCAGGTCCACGTTGATTGCTAATATTTGGCGCCGTTAGCAGTTGACACCTACTTGTTGAACCTAGGAGTCTCTGGGGATTCGATCCTTGGCATCTTTGCTAAGGGAAAAACTTCCACAATACTGCATCTCACACCTTCCACTTGGGGTAACCAACGAGGGGTTAGAGGCCCATCAAGGAGTTTTTCTGGCGCCGTTGCCGGGGACTCCACTCTTCAGGATAGGGGAGTTGCACGCTATCTTTTACCTTTGCTTTTAGTCTTGTTAGTTTACCTTTCAGTTTTCTTTATGTCTTTTCACTAGTTATGCTTATGGACAACCTTGCTATTGGATCGTTGCTTGTGGGAAGACGCCCCACACATGTGGTGGTTGCTCCTCCCCCTACTGAAATTGTGCCCTATAAAATACCAGCTGGTATTATCGATTATGTTTTGGCTAATCGTTATGCAGGAGACAGACATCCCGGTGAACACTTGCTATATCTGTCACAATTATGTTCATTATTTAAGCTTGCAGGTGTATCAAGGGAGTTTGTCATGAGGACATTGTTCGCCGTATCACTTATAGATAAAGCTTCAGACTGGTATAAGCTTCTCGATAACTCGCACTTGCTTGATTGGCAAGAGCTTATGTCTCTCTTTTATACTAAGTTTTATCCTCTTCATGATGCTTATGTGGAGAGTAAGAGTACCTTTTTGCATGTGGATCATGGTAACAATGCTTTATGTGATGCTTATATTATTGAGTTTATTCGTGATCCCACTAAAAATTATTATGAGAAGGGAACATATGCTTATAGATATTTCAATAATATTAAGTTCCCTCTCTCTATGTTGAAGGTTTTGAAGTTATGCTTGTTTTGCCTTCCTATGCTAGTTGCTTTATGCTTCAATAATTTATTTTCTTGCAATATTCCTATGCATAGGAAGCATGTTAGGCTTAAATGTGTTTGGTATTTGCTTCTTGATGCCCTCTTTTGTTCTTCAACTCTTATTCCTACGAGAGCATCATTAAAGTCTTAAGCCTATCTTTATGGCTATAAAGAAAGAGCTCTAGGGAGACAACCCTTGTTATCTTTGCTTTCAGTTTGTTCTTTCAGTTTTTAGTGTCTTGATGTTGTTTACTACTGTAGGATCATCATTGTATCTTTGCTTTTCAATTTTGTGCCAAGTATAGCCTTTGATTGCTAGAAAGTTCAAAAGTTGTGAGGTGCTGTCCAGGAAACAGATTCTATCCTTGGATAGAAAAATTCGTATAAAATCACCCGATCATCTTTTTGGTCTGAATTTTTTCGACAGCGTGCTCTATATAATTGTCTTTCGTGCATCTGTTCTGAGTTTTTTGATTAGAGTTGCAGAAGTGCCCCGAACAAATCAATTACTACCTGATGTTCTGTTTTTCACAGATTCTGTCCTGTTTTGCTTTTCCTTCATTTTGCAAACCAAGAGCTTGCTTTTTCTTTGCAAAAACCTTTTGGCAATCTTGAGAAACAGTAGACCTTCAAGAATATCTTTATTTCCAGCAAGGTATAATTATTTTATTATGGATACTAACCTCGCTAATCAGATTATGATGAGTTATGTATGAAGGGAGTTTTCAAGTGTGCGAGGGAAGATGATAAAAAGATTCAGGAGTGTCAAGCGCTCAAGCTTGCGGATGCCCCCGTGCGCCCTCAAGAAATATTCAAGGAGACTAAAGCGTCTAAGCTTGGGGATGCCCCCGTGCATCCCCTTCTCCATCAACATTATCAGTTCGTCTTTCGTTCCGCTATATTTTTATCACTTCATGTGTTATGTGCTCTGCTTGGAGCGTCTTGCTTTTAGTTTCCTTTTTAGTTTTTCATAACGAGTTGGAACTCAGCGTTCTTTATGTGAGAGAGAAACACGCTCCACTTCTACCTAGAACATAACATAGAATTTTCATGTCTATCTTTGTTGTGTGTGTTCTTTGTCTTTTAATAGCTACTATCATGCTCTCCTCTTAGTATTCATGCTTATCTTTTCAAAGAGCTTTTGTTTAGTTGGTTGCTTGAACTCTCTTTAATTACCATGCTCACCTTATTAAGAGAGTTTGCTTCCGTTGCATTGGTTAATATGTCTATGATAAAGATGCTACGTGCATAATGGCGCTTAGTAGTTCAGGTTTTCTTATGGTTAGTCTCAAATAGCTGGGGGATTCCCAATGTGTTATTGGAGTACCAACTTGATTTGTTTGCCTATGATATGGTATGGTTTAGTAATATCTTCCTTCAAGAATTTATTTTGATTGACTTGGCGTATGCTCACGCATATTTAAGACTGTAAAGAAAGTCTGTCAAGCCTTGATGATCTTTTATTTCTGAGTAGCGATATAACTTCCATGCCTGATTCAATGTTGCTTTGTCGCTCTGCATGATTATGACCGTCATTGCTCTCTTAGTTGGTCGCTCCCAGTCTTTTGCTAACCTCCACCTGTACTAAGCGAACTAACTTTGCAATACATAGCTCATGGGAAAGTAGCTTAAAAACTATTGTGGTAAAGAATATGTTGCTTATGTATCTTATTTCTTATAAGTTGCTTGCTGAGCGGTAACCATGTTTCTGGGGACGCCATCAACTGTTACACTTTTGTTGAATATCATGTGAGTTGCTATGCATGTTCGTCTTGTCTGAAGTAAGGGTGATTTGCCATGAGTTGAATGAGTATGCATATTGTTAGAGAAGAACATTGGGCCGCCAACCAAAGCCATGTATCATGGTGGAAGTTTTAGCTTGGACATTAATCCTCAATCTCTTATGAGAATATGCTTATGCATTAAAGAGGTGTCCATTATCTATTTTCTATGTTGTCCCGGTATGGATGTCCTCAAGTTGAGATCTATCAAAAACGAGAAATCAAATGCGATTTATCTCCTTGGACCTTTGTACAGGTGGCATAGAGGTACCCCTTTGTGACACTTGGTTGAAACATATGTAATGCGATAACAATCCATGGAAATCCGAGCTAATTAGGACAAGGTGCGAGCACTATTGGTATTCGATGCATGAGGCTTGCAACTTATAGGATGTCTTATGCATGACACATATGAAGTACTACTACCGTTGACAAAATTGCTTCTATGTTTTCAAAATAAAAAAACTCTAGCACATAACCATTCTTTTACTTTTATGTTGAGTCTCCACCTTCTTTCTTCAAGCACCAACTACTGAGAGCATGATTGTCATTCTAAGTGAAATGTGCATTGTTCCAAAGTAGCATTGTCTTTTGCATGATTGTGATATCGTTTATTTTGAAATCATTGTATCTAGTCATCACTTAAACCTTGAAGGTGCCCCTGCATTTATGTTTTGCTTCACTAAAGGGGGCAAGCTAGATATCACTTTATCATATTTGCACATCATGTTCATTGCAAATCTTTTTGATGTTTCAATATCATATTGTAAAACTTTCAGTCCTTTGTGATTTTCTCATGAGGCAACTTAATTACTATAGAATCATTGTCTCAGTAAGCTTTTGTCATATGACTATGAATAAGTCCTATATGGTTAATAGCATGTCACCACAGAAATTATTCTTGTTATCATTTACCTACTCGAGGACGAGCAGGAATTAAGCTTGGGGATGTTGATACGTCCAAAACGTATCTATAATTTCTGCTTGCTCCATGCCTCTTTTGGGTGATATTGCTATGATATTCATACACTTCCATACACTTTTGATCATATTTGGACTAACCTATTAACTCAGTGCACCCCAGTGCCAGTTTCTGTTTTCGGCTGTTTTTGTATTTCAGGTTTTCACATTACGAGAACTGCTAGGAAAAATCTAGAAAAATTATATAAAAAATAAGCGTTCCAGAACCTACCGTGCGCCTGAAGGACAACCGGGGGGGGGCACCAGGGCTCCAGGCGCCCTGGCGGCGCCCCCCCCCTGGGCCGCGCCGGAGGGGCGCCTGGGCCCCCCGAGCCCCGTCTGGTGCCCCCCTTTGGCATATATTTAGAGCGTCCTCCGAAACCCTCGAGACGGGAACTCTTTTTCGCGATCTCATCTCTGTTTCGCCGCCGCCGCCGCTTCCAAGATCGGGAGCACCAGGAGAACTCTTCCCGGCACCCTGCCGGAGGGGAGGATCACCATCGGGAGCCTCTCCACCACCATGGACGCCTCCCGGATGAATTGTGAGTAGTCTCCCTTGGACCATGAGTCCATGACCAGTAGCTATGTGATGTTCTCCTCCCGTTCTTGTGCTTCACTAATTAGTCCTCGTGAGCTGCCCTACATGATCGAGGCACATATGTAATTCTTATGTTGTTGCTATGATGAGTTTGCTGGGATCCGATGGATTATGAGATTATGTTCAGATTGTGACTGAGTAATATATTTGATCTACCTCTTTTATATTTATGTTCGTAAGTAATTCTTGCATGTTCTCCGTTGTTATTTATTGCTTTGGCCAAGTAGTAGGTAGTAACTCCAAGAGGGAACGTTATGCTTGATTGTGGGTTCATGCCCCTCGATGACTAGCTTGAGTGACAGAAACATGAGTCTAGGGGATGTGTTGTTGACACAAGGGGGAAAACAACGGTGCTTGTGCCCGCAGGTGCAAAGATTGTTTACTTTACGCAAAGTTCTTTTAATGCAGTTGTCTGTTTCTTTGAGTTTACACTATGGGTGGGGCTCGCAACTTAATAGCAGCGAGATGTTCTGGATAGATATCTCAAGGTGGATGATTAGTAGTAGATATTGATGGCTTTCGGTCTACTTACTTTGGCGTACCGCCCATGCTTTGAACCTCAACCTTTCTTGCAATGTAGTCAGCATTGGTTTGCGTTCGTGGTCCTGTCAATTGCCCAGCTGTAATTCGTTTACCTCACATAGCTGTTTTATCGTCTTTTGGGAGAGAGACATCACTAGTGAACATCATGAGACTCCGGTCCATATTACCATCATTGATCACATCCGCTATTTACTTTTCGCTATTATTTACTATTGCAAACATTATCTATCACTACTATCATTTGCGTTTAATCCTTTGTGAACTACAAGGCCGGAGGGATTGACAACCTCTCTGTACTCGTTGGGAGCAAAGTTATTTGTATCTGTGTGCAGGTCCACGTTGATTGCTAATATTTGGCGCCGTTAGCAGTTGACACCTACTTGTTGAACCTAGGAGTCTCTGGGGATTCGATCCTTGGCATCTTTGCTAAGGGAAAAACTTCCACAACACTGCATCTCACACCTTCCACTTGGGGTAACCAACGAGGGGTTAGAGGCCCATCAGTGGGGGGCGTCCCCCTCCCCCTGGGCGCGCCCCCCTGCCTCGTGGGCCCCTGATGCTCCACCGACGTACCCCCGGACTCCATATATTCACTTTTGGGGACAAAAAAATCAGAGAGGAAGAATTATCACGTTTTACGATACGGAGCCGCCGCCAAGCCCTAATCTCTCTCGGGAGGGCTGATCTGGAGTCTGTTCGGGGCTCCGAAGAGTGGAGATCGTCACCATCGTCATCATCAACCTTCCTCCATCACCAATTCCATGATGCTCACCGTCGTGCGTGAGTAATCCCATCGTAGGCTTGCTGGACGGTGATGGGTTGGATGAGATTTACCATGTAATCGAGTTAGTTTTGTTAGGGTTTGATCCCTAGTATCCACTATGTTCTAAGATTGATGTTGCTATGACTTTGCTATGCTTAATGCTTTTCACTAGGGCCCGAGTGCCATGATTTCAGATCTGAACCTATTATGTTTTCATGAATATATGTGTGTTCTTGATCCTATCTTGCAATTCTATAGTCACCTACTATGTGTTATGATCCGGCAACCCTGAAGTGACAATAATCGGGACCACTCCCGGTGATGACTGTAGTTTGAGGAGTTCATGTATTCACTATGTATTAATGCTTTGGTCCGGTACTCTATTAAAAGGAGGCCTTAATATCCCTTAGTTTCCACTAGGACCCCGCTGCCACGGGAGGGTTGGACAAAAGATGTCATGCAAGTTCTTTTCCATAAGCACGTATGACTATATTCGGAATACATGCCTACATTACATTGATGAACTGGAGCTAGTTGTGTGTCACCCTAGGTTATAACTTTTACATGATGAATCGCATCCGACATAATTCCCCATCACCGATCCAATGCCTACGAGCTTTCAACATATTGCTTGTTGCTTATTTACTTTACCATTGTTACTATTACAAAAAGTACAAAATCACTACCGTTACTTTTATTGCTGTTACCGCTATCTCCATATTACATTGCTACTAAATTACCTTGCTGCACATACTAAGTTTCCAGGTGTGGTTGAATTTACAACTCAGCTGCTAATACTTAAGAGTATTCTTTGGCTCCCCTTGTGTCGAATCAAATTTGGGTTGAATACTTTGCCCGCAAAAACTATTGCGATCCCCTACACTTGTGGGTTATCAAGACTATTTTCTGGCTCCGTTGCCGGTTAGCATAGCTCTATTCTTTAAGTCACTTGGGATTTATATCTGTTGATCACTATGAAGAATTTGAAGGACTCAAAAACCAAGATCTATCCATCAACTACGAGGGGAGGTAAGGAATTGCCATCTAGCTCTACACTTGATTCACCCTCTGTTATGAGTAAATTAGTGACACCTACTCCTGCTATTGAATCTGATATGTCGCATGTTCTTGATGATGCTACTTCTGCTATGTATGATGAAACTACTTCTATGCTTGATAATACTGTGCCACTAGGTGAATTTCTAGATGAACAAATTGCTAAGGTTAGGGAGAATTTAAATATTGAAACTGACAATATTTATGAAAGTGATGATGAAGCTTCTCCCCCTAGATATGAATTGCATGTTGTTCCTGATGGTAATGTTATGGATGAAGAAACTGCTAGAGACTTTCTTGCTTGCAACGATAGATATGATCTTAAGAAATTATTTGCTAAGCTGAAAGAAAAGTCCTTGAATGCTAGAATGAAACATGACCCTGCTTTTGCTACTTCACTTATCTTTGTTACTGATAAGGATTATGATTTCTCTGTTGATCCTGAGTTAATTACCTTGGTTGAATCTGATCCTTTCCATGGCTATGAGTCTAAAACTGTTGTGGCACATCTTACTAAGTTGAATGATATAGCCACCCTGTTTACCAACGATGAAAAGATTCATTACTACTACATCCTTAAGCTATTTCCGTTCTCGTTAAAGGGTGATGCTAAGACATGGTTTAATTCTCTTGATCCTGGTTGTGTGCATAGTCCCCAGGATATGATGCATTACTTTTCTGCTAAATATTTTCCTGCTCATAAGAAACAAGCTGCCTTATAGGAAATATATAACTTTGTGCAAATTGAAGAAGAGAGTCTCCCACAAGCTTGGGGGAGGCTTCTCCAATTACTTAATGCTTTGCCTGATCATCCTCTTCTGAGGAACGATATACTTGATGTCTTTTATAATGGACTAACCGATGCTTCCAGAGACCACCTGGATAGTTGTGCTGGTTGTGTTTTCAGGGAAAGAACAGTTGATCAAGCTGAATTACTATTGAATAATATGCTGGCCAATGAAAATAATTGGACACTTCCTGAACCAGCCCCTAAGCCAACTCCGAAGAAAAGATGTGTTCCATTTCGCAGTCCTGAAGATATGCAAGAGGCAAAGAAATCTATGAAAGAAAAAGGTATTAAAGCTGAAGATGTTAAGAATTTACGACCTATTGAAGAAATACATGGTCTTGATAACCCGACACAGGTAGTAAAGGTAAATTCTCTTTATAGATTTGATGAAGGTGATATTCCTCGTTATAAGTCTGCTATCCAATGCTTAGATGAGTTTGACAATTTCATTGTGAAACAAGTAAACTTCAATGCTTATGTTGGTAGACAATTGCAACACAATTCTTATAAGATTGAACGCTTGAGTGATTATATGTCTAGAGTTAAAGCTGACTTGAAACTCATTAGTAAACATGCTTCTATGGTTACCACTCAAGTAGAACAAGTACTTAAGGCTCAGAATGATTTTCTCAATGAATTAAATAGTAAGAATAATGACTATGATGTTAGAGTTCCAACTAGAGGTGGTAAAATGACTCAGGAACCTCTGTATCCTGAGGGCCACCCTAAGAGAATGGAGCAAGATTCTCAGAGAGCTAATTTAGAAGCACCTAGTTATTCTAAGAAGAAGAAAAAGAAAAATGATAGGACTTTGCATGCTTCTAGTGAACCTATAGCTGACACACATGAGAATCCCAATGATATATCTGTTTCTAATGCTGAGACAAAATATGATAATGAACATGAACCTAGTGATAATGTTAATGATGATGTTCATGATGATGCTCAACCTAGCAATGATAATGATGTAGAGATCGAACCTGCTGTTGATCTTGATAACCCACAATCAAAGAATCAACGCTATGATAAGAGAGACTTTTTTGCTAGGAAGCACGGTAGGGAAAGAGAATCATGGGTTCAGAAACCCATGCCTTTTCCTCCTAAACCATCCAAGAAAAAAGATGATGATGATTTTGAACGCTTTGCTGAAATGATTAGACCTATCTTTTTGCGTATGTGTTTGACTGATATGCTTAAAACAAATCCTTATGCTAAATATATGAAAGATATTATTACCAATAAAAGAAAGATACCTGAAGTAGAAATTTCCACCATGCTTGCCAATTACACTTTTAAAGGTGGAATACCTAAGAAACTAGGAGATCGAGGAGTACCCACTATACCTTCCTCCATTAAAGGAAACTATCTTAAAACTACTTTATGTGATCTTGGAGCCGGTGTTAGTGTTATGCCTCTCTCTTTATATCGTAGACTTGACTTGAGTAAGTTGACACCTACTGAAATATCTTTGCAAATGGCTGATAAATCAACTGCTATACCTGTCGGTATTTGTGAGGATGTGCCTGTTGTAGTTGCAAATGTTACTATTCTAACATACTTTGTTATCCTTGATATTCCCGAGGACGATAGTATGTCTATTATCCTTGGTAGACCCTTTTTGAAAACTGCAGGGGCTGTTATTGATTGTAACAAAGGCAATGTCACTTTTCATGTCAATGGTAATGAGCATACGGTACACTTTCCGCGGAAACAACCTTAGGTCCATAGTATCAATTATATTGGAAAAATTTCAACTATTACAATTGGAGGTTTTGAATTTCCTCTCCCTACTATCAAGAAGACATATGACATTCTTATTGTTGGGGACATACATATCCCCATTGTGGTAACCTAGTGTTATTCGAAAATTCTCCGATTTCATTTTATTCGGAAAGAGTTTATTAACAAGACTTGATCAACCTTGTTAATGGATTCCTTTTGATGAGCATGAGATAGGTGAATCTAGATAGCACAACCTTCTGCATCCCCCTTTTACTTTCTGTTAATTAGAATAAATAAAGCAAAATTAGTATTTTCTCTCTATTTCCATACTTATCCGTGCAATAAAAAATAGCCTGAAAATAAAAGTTCTCCAAATGCCCTGAAAATGAAATATGATTTTTCTAGAATATTTGAGAATATATGGCACAGAAAACACAGCGAGGGGAGCCAGCACCTGGCCACGAGGGTCCAGGGCGTGCCCACCCTCACAGGGCGCGCCCCGCTGCCTCGTGGGCCCCACGTGGCCCCCTCCACTTATTCCTGCACCCATACCCTTCTTCTTCCTCCCAAAAAAATCAGTAGCCAGCTCAAGCACGAGTTCTAGCTCATCTTGCTGCCATTTTCGATCTCCTTGCTCAAAGCTCCATTCACAAAACTGTTTGGGGAGATTGTTCCTTGGTATGTGAGTCCTCCAGTGATCCAATTAGTTTTTGCTCTAGTGCTTTATTTATTGCAATTTTTTGCTGCTGTGGTGACCTTGTTCTTGAGGTTGCATGTCAAATTTCTTTGGTCCCAAGTAGTTCTAATGCATGATATAGTCTCTAGGCACTTGTAGGAGTTGTTGATATCAATCTTGTTGAGTTTGGTTAAATTTTATTTTGAGTTACTAAGAATTTCAGAAAAATGCATAGGAAAATCTTCCAAGGTGGTTCTTCATGGAAGCAAGAACCAAGACTCGCGATTCGTGAGCCGGACGATGAACTACCGAGGGAAGCTGAAGTGCAGCCTTGTGAATGACCGTCAGACGAATTCATGGTTTGGGTTGGCATTAAGGAGGAATTTGACGCATATGTGCGCAACGCTGACCTCGAGGGCTTCATGCAAGATAAGTGCCCTCAATACCGTTACTTAACTGTTACCTTTGTGAGAAGGTTCAAATTTTCATCTTCACGAAATTGTCACAGTCCTGTTTGACCTTTATGATAAATCCTATACCATGGACTTAGAGGATTTTAATGATGCTTGTAAACTCCCGCAGTGGGGCAGTATGGGTGATCCTCGCAAATCTGAATATAGAGATTTCCTTGCTAGTATCACTGTGGGGGAATCTAAAGAAATCACGCAAGCTACCATAGGGAGCATTCATTTTCCTGCTATTCACTACTTTGCTCTCTTTATTGGTAGATGCATAAACGGTAATGATGAGGCTTGTCACATGTGTGTCCCTGATCTTAGTGTTCTCAAGAGTGCTGTATTAGGTGATAGATAATATAACTTGGGAGCCATTGTTGCACGTAGGCAACATCATAATGGTTTGTATGGAGATTTATTTGGTGGGATTTATGCCACTCGCATAGCCCGCCGTCTTGGTGTGCCTGTACATGAAAATGATGAACCTTTACCGCTTGCTTATTTGGATTACAATGCTATGGTTAGTCACTGGTTTATAGAGAGGGATGAACAATCCCTCAAATATCGACTAATCTTTAACAGGCGTCACGCCGTCCATATTGCTCTTCCTGCCCCTACCTTGTTTGACTTTCAGGCAAAAGGGAGATATACTATAACCATGAGATAAGAAAAGCTGGTATGAACTCGACCTCTCTTGTTTTTGTAAATATGATAGTTCATCATTCCTGATTCAGCTTGTTATGAATGAAACATACTTGCAATGACAATTAGAGATCATAGCTGCTTATGCCATGCTTAATTAGCTGAGAGTTTATAATGGTCTATCTTGCGTGCCAACATGATATTAAAATGGTTGTGATGTGGTATGATAGGGTGGTATCCTCCTTTGAACGATTCAAGTGGTCTGACTTGGCACATGTTCACGCATGTAGTTGAAACAAATCAACATAGCCTCCACGATATTTATGTTCATGGTGATTTATATCCTACTCATGCTTGCATTCACTGTTGATTAATTTTAATGCATGTTCATGACTGTTGTCGCTCTCTAGCTGGTCGCTTCCCAGTCTCTTTCTAGCCTTCACCTATACTAAGCGCGAATACTGCTTGTGCATCCACTTCCAGAAACCCCAAAGTTATTCCAATGAGTCCACCATACCTTCCTATATGCGGTATTTACCTGCCGTTCCAAGTAAATTTGTATGTGCCAAACTCTAAACCTTCAAATGAAATTCTATTTTGTATGCTCGAACAGCTCATGTATCAACTAGGGTTGTCTATATATTCCATGCTAGGTGGGTTATTCCCATGATGAGAGGACTCCGCTCATCATTCATGAGAAAATGGCTAGTAACCGGGATGCCCAGTCCCATGCTCAAAATCACAATAATTAAACAAAGCTCCCCCAAGGCTGTTGTTGGTTTGGACGGTACCCGTTGTTTCGGGCTAGCCGTGGAGTGTGCTTGTTGGTGGTTGGGGGAGTAAAAACTTTACCATTTTGTTTGGGAACCGCCTATAATGTGCGTAGCATGGAAGATGTTGAGATTCTTGGTTGTTATGTTGACAATGAGAGTATACCGCTCAAAATATTATTTATCTCTATTTAAAAATCGAGCTCTGGCACCTCTACAAATCCCTGCTTCCCTCTGCGAAGGGCCTATCTATTTACTTTTATGCTGAGTCATCATCCTCTTATAAAATAGCACTAGTTGGAGAGCACCTCTATCATTTGCTTGTATTACCATTAATTTGCATTGAGTATGATCATGACTGGATCTCTTTTACCATGAATTACAATATCTAGTCAGTCCTTGATCTTTAAAGGTGCTCTGCATTTATGTTTTGCGGTCTGAGAAAGGGCTAGCAAGATACCATCTTATTATATCATATCATGATTGTTTTGAGAAGTATTGTCATCCGAGGTTTATTATTATTGCTTGCTAGTTGATTATGCCATTGATGTGAGTAGACATGAGACCTGAAAGTTATTGTGAATGTGGTTAGTTCATGATCATTGCTAAAAACCCGAATGTTGGCTTACATATTTCCAACAACAAGAGCAAACAGAGTTTGTCAATGTTTTTCTTTATCACTTTCAGTTTATCAACTGAATTGCTTAAGGACAAGCAAAGGTTTAAGCTTGGGGGAGTTGATACGTCTCCAATGTATCTACATTTCCAAACACTTTTGCCCTTGTTTTGGACTCTAACTTGCATGATTTGAATGGAACTAACCCGGACTGACATTGTTTTCAGCAGAATTGCCACGGTGTTGTTTTCGTGCAGAAATAAAAAGTTCTCGAAATGACCTGAAAATCCACGGAGAATTGTTTTGGAAAATATAAAACATATTTGCGGAAAGATCAACGTCAGGGGGCCCACACCCTATCCATAAGGGTGGGGGGCGCGCCCCCTCCCCCTGGGTGTGCCCCCTGCCTCGTGGGCCCCCTGATGCTCCACCGACGTACCCCTGGACTCCATATCTACACTTTCGGGGAGTAAAAAATCACAGAGGAAGAATTACCACATTTTACGATATGGAGCCACCGCCAAGCCCTAATCTCTCTCGGGAGGGCTGATCTGAAGTTCGTTTGGGGCTCCGGAGAGTGGTGATCGTCGCCATCGTCATCATCAACCTTCCTCCATCACCAATTCCATGACGCTCACCGCCATGCGTGAGTAATCCCATCGTAGGCTTGCTGGACGGTGATGGGTTGGATGAGATTTACCATGTAATCGAGGTAGTTTTGTTAGGGTTTGATCCCTAGTATCGACTATGTTCTAAGATTGATGCTGCTATGACTTTGCTATTCTTAATTCTTATAACTAGGGCCCGAGTGTCATGATTTCAGATCTGAACCTATTATGTTTTCATGAATATATGTGTGTTCTTGATCCTATCTTGCAAGTCTATAGTCACCTACTATGTGTTATGATCCAGCAACCCCGAAGTGACAATAATCGGGACCACTCCCGATGATGACCGTAGTTTGAGGAGTTCATGTATTCACTATGTGTTCATGCTTTGGTCTGGTACTCTATCAAAAGGAGGCCTTAATATCCCTTAGTTTCCACTAGGACCCCGCTGCCACGGGAGGGTAGGACAAAAGATGTCATGCAAGTCCTTTTCCATAAGCATGTATGACTATATTCGAAATACATACCTACATTACATTGATGAACTGGAGCTAGTTCTGTGTCACCCTAGGTTATAACTTTTAAATGATAAATCACATCCGACATAATTCCCCATCACCGATCCAATTCCTATGAGCTTTCAACATATTGCTTGTTGCTTATTTACTTTTCCGTTGTTACTATTTCAAAAACTACAAAAACACTACCGTTACTTTTATTGCTGTTACCGCTATCTCCATATTACTTTGCTACTAAATTACCTTGCTGCAGATACTAAGTTTCCTGATGTGGTTGAATTGACAACTCAGCTACTAATACTTAAGAGTATTCATTGGCTCCCCTTGTGTCGAATCAAATTTGGGTTGAATACTTTACCCTCGAAAACTGTTGCGATCCCCTACACTTGTGGGTTATCACACATCGCCACCAAGAAGCTAACCGACCGTCAGTGGTCAACCCGCCTAGCTTGTCATAGCGATTAGGGTAGCGATGGCCTTACTTGGACCCGAGCGGCGGCGACATACCGTGTTCTACTCTTCCTTGTTTTCTGTGTGGCGCAGCCTCGTTGGCAGCGGGGCGGGGCCTCGGTGGAGTCGGCGATGTCCTCTGTCTAGTTGCTAGTGGGTGGCGCCTCGGTGGAGCGGGGAAATCCTCCCCATCGTTGCCGGTAGGGTGGGGCCTCGGTGGAGCCGGCAGTGTCCTTTGCCTCATTGTTGGTGCCGCAGGGCCTCGGCGGAGCAGGGCCTCGTCGACGCCAGCGGAGCGGGGACTCGTCGGAGACGGCATTGTCCTCTGCCTCGTCCTCGTTCTCGCCAAACAGCGCCTCGCCCGCTTCATCGCCCTCTTTGTAGGCGGCCGCAGCCTCCGCCACCCGCATGTGGTACCACCAGCGCTCGAGGCAGCCCTCGCGGGCGGAGCAGTACGAGTCGAGCAGCGCCTCCTGCTCCGCCCGCTCCGCGGCGATCTGCTCCTCCGCCTGCAGGTGCTCCTGGAGGAGATGGTGGTTGTAGGCGGCGTCGGCCTATGCCTCCCGGAACTGCTCCTCATGCTTCTGCCTGACCATGTCCATATATTGGGCACGGGCCTCACCGATGGTCATGGTGCAATGCACCGGCGAGGGTGGCGCGAAGGAGGGGGTTGGCGCCGGATCGTCGACTACCATGTTCTCCATTGGGACATCGTCGTCCTCCGGCTGCCTGCCGGCCAGCTAGTCGGCAGCAATGGCTGCCATCTCCTTGTGGTCCATCGTCCGCCCGTCCCGAAGAGCGCTGGAGCGCGAGGAAGCCATGGTGGGCAGTAGTGGTGTGGACAGGAGAATATGAACGGATGCAGATGACTGCCGCTATGGCCGGTGCAGCAGTTTATATAGCAATGGTGGGTGGCGGAGGGACGGACGTGTGGCGCCGGAGTAGCCGCCTCGGCAACCGCGTATCATTAATGTGGGCGGCAGAAGGACAGAAGGATGTCACTTGTGTCGTTTGAAGGCGGAGCAATCGCATGCACCGGGAAGCGGGGCGGGTGGCGCTGACCATTTCGGGTAGAAAGCGTGCTCGGGCGAGGGAGGTGGTCTGGGTGGGCCAGGGCAGTCAGACTCGTGCTTGGCAGCGGGTCGGTCCAGCAGCTAGACATGCTGGCTTGCTAGCAACCTTGCCGAGCTGAGCGACGACAATCAGACGATGGACGTAGCTTCTGTCGAGCCGGCGCCACTGTCCAAGCCGGTGCATGCCGTGTTCACCATAGAGCAGGTGCGGCCGCACTTTGACGCCCTAATGGCGGAAGAGCTACCAGCGCAGGAGGACTTGTGCTGCAACATCCGTCTCCTCAACGAGCACTGGTGAACAATCGAACGACAATGCCGTCGCGGACATGTGGCCCTATGATCCTGGCTTCCCGAATGAGCAGCGGGCGCTGTATCAGACCATCTGTAGGGCCCTCGAGGCCCTCTCCGTCGTCCTTCGCGTTGTTGCGCTCGCCGTGGCACCGCTGTCTCGCATTGTCAATATGGTCAACGGACATGAGGATGAGGATATGACTTTACTTGGAGAGGATGATAGTGGGGACCCACCAGGGCCATAGCCGCACATACGCAAGTGCCTCCTTATTAGTATATAAATCTGTAAAAAAATTTGCTTCCTCCTGGTTTCCAGACATCACTGTCCCACACCATTGTCAACCTATCTAGTCAATAAACGAGAAAATTGCACAAGAAGTGGACGACAACTGGGACCAAGCAACTCGAGCAGTATTTGTGTTTTTGAGGTGTGAGCACTGCAGAGTTTTTCTGGAGCGATGTTTAGCCCATATATTAATTTTTCTCCTCTGAACAACAACGAAAACATCACTGCAGCTATTAACTGGGCGGGCTGTGGCCCGTCTAGCCCAGGCCAGATATCCAGCCCAGATATTATTATTTTTCAAGCTGAAAATGGCTAGCCCAGCTATACTTTTTTTGTAGGAATACCCAGGCAAGGTTAAGTTGTTATTCTCCGCCCCGCTGGGCTGTAAATCTTTCCTAGGAGGGATGCATTAGGCTTAACAAGAAAATGGGCTTTAATAAATAATAAATGGGATGTAATTATAAAAACTGGGCAGTAACTATAAAAATGCACCAAACACATAATTACTTTATAAAATATTATTTTTGGATATTGAAAATTTTAATGTCATTAATTGTTGCGAGCGCAATGTTTCGTTGGATTTTTACGTAATATAAATTTATATTGAAATTGTATTTAATCTGACTAGAAATTTCGGGATAAAATATTTCGGATCCCATCAAAATGTGGGAAATTTAACTGAATTATGTTTTGAATGGTTGGTTGAAATGGGTTGTACTTTTAACAAACTGTAAATGGGCTGTAGTAAATTCCATTAGAATTCAAAAATTGGCTGCACATTCTTACAGATCTCAAATGGGCTATAAGTTCTCTGCCACACACTTGTGGCCTTACTAAGTTGACGCGTCCCCTAAAAAAAGAGAGTTGACACGTATCAAAGGCTTTGTCAACTTATAGTCAACACATGGTTCTAGCAGTAGTGGTCGTTGGATGTCCATCCAACGGATGCCGTGCTTCTTCTTCAATCTCGGATATTCTAGCTTCACCCGCCCAAAAAATGATTCCTCCCCTGACATTTGGGGCGCACCGTTTCGGAAGCTGACCTGTGGGCCTACTAAGTTTATGCGTACCAAGGGCTTTGTCAACTTAGTCAATATAAGCGATTCTAGCTGTAGTGATCGTACGATGTCAATCAAAATGGCCGTCGTGCTTCTTCAACCTCTGGTCTTCTTGCTCCAGCCGCCCAAAGCAGCGCCGGTCGTGCCGCCTGCTACTGCCTCTCGTGGCCGGCTGTGCTGCCGCGCAGGCCTCACCGCCCCTTACTACTCCCACCGCTGGCCAGGCCATCCCTCTACTCACCCACACCCCCTGTTATTCCGCGGCGACGACAGTCTCACACCGCAGCCGAACCAGTGAACCCTTGTACTCCTCTCCGCGCAGGCTTCCACTGCCACGTCTTCCCCGGCTCTGTGTCGTCCCCTTCCTAGGCCTCGTCGTCGTCCACCGCCCTAGTGCTCTCAGCGCGGTGTGGTCAACGTGGTCAAGGAACGGCTTCCATCAGACGTGGACTGTACGTGGAGAGGCTGACAGCTGGGTCCACGACGGCAGCAAGGAAGTGCCTCCTTATTACGCGGAAAATAATGATTCCTCCACCTGACAGCAGGGACCCACCGGACGTGCCACCGTATTTTGCGAAAAAAATATTTCCCCCTGACTGCTGGGACCCACCAGATGGGCCACCGTATTGCGCGAAAAAAACATTCCCCCCATTGTCAGCTCGGACCCACCGGAAGTGCCTCCTTATTATGCACAAAAAAATGAATACTTCCCCTGCTGGTTGGGACCCACCTTGGTGGGAGGCTGACTTGTGGGCCTACTAAGTTGACGGGAATGGTGTGCTTTGTCAACTTAGTCAATATCAACGATTCTAGCTCCACTGAACGTACGATGTCCATCCAACGGCCATAGTACTTCTTCAACCTCTGGTCTTGTTGCTCCAGCCGCCCAAAGCAGCACCGGTCGTGCCGCATGCTCCCACCTCCCGTGGCCGGCTATACTGTCGCGGAGGGCTCACCGCCCCCTACTATTCCCACCACTGGCCAGACCATCCCTCTACTCACCCACACCCCCTGTTATTCTGCAGCGATGGCAGCCTCACACCGCAGCGAACCAGTGAACCCTCGTACTCCTCTACGCGTGGGTATCCACTACCGCGTCTTCCCCGGCTCCGCGTCGTCCCCTTCCTAGGCCTCACCATCGTCCACCGCCCTGGTGCTCTCGGCGCGGCGTCGTCAACGTGGTGAAGGAACGACTTCCATCGGATGTGGACTGTACGTGGAGAGGCTCACAACTGGGTCCACGACGGCAGCAAGGAAGTGCCTCCTTATTACGAGGAAAATAATGATTCCTCCACCTGACAGCAGGGACCCATCGGATGTGCCACCGTATTTCGCGAAAAAATGTTTCCCCCCTGACTGCTGGGACCCACCAGACGGGCCACCGTATTGCGTGAAAAAAACGTTCCCCCCGCTGTCAGCTCGGACCCACCGGAAGTGCCTCCTTATTACGCATAAAAAAATGAATACTCCCCCTGCTGGTTGGGACCCACCTTGGTGGGAGGCTGACTTGTGGGCCTACTAAGTCGACGAGGACGGTGTGCTTTGTCAACTTAGTCAATATGAACGATTCTAGCTCCAGTGAACGTACGATGTCCATCCAACGGCCATAGTGCTTCTTCAACCTCTGGTCTTGTTGCTCCAGCCGCCCAAAGCAGCACCGGTCGTGCCACATGCTCCTACCTCCCGTGGCCGGCTGTGCTGCCGCGGAGGCCTCACCGCCCCCTACTATTCCCACCGCTAGCCATGCCATCCCTCTACTCACCCACACCCCTTGTTATTCTACGGCGACGGCAGCCTCACACCGCAGCGAACCAGTGAACCCTCGTACTCCTCTACGCGTGGGTATCCACTGCCGCGTCTTCCCCGGCTTTGCGTCGTCCCCTTCCTAGGCCTCACCATCGTCCACCACCCTGGTGATCTCGGCGCGGCGTGGTCAACGTGGTCAAGGAATGACTTCCATCGGACGTGGACTGTACGTGGAGAGGCTCACAGCTGGGTCCACGACGGCAGCAAGGAAGTGCCTCCTTATTACGCGGAAAATAATGATTCCTCCACCTAACAACAGGGACCCACCGGATGTGCCACCATATTTCGCGAAAAAATGTTTCCCCCCTGATTGCTGGGACCCACCGGACGGGCCACCGTATTGCACGAAAAAACGTACCCCCCGCTGTCAGCTCGGACCCACCAGAAGTGCCTCCTTATTACGCACAAAAAATGAATACTCCCCCTGCTGGTTGGGACTCACCTTGGTGGGAGGCTGACTTGTGGGCCTACTAAGTTGACGGGGACGGTGTGCTTTGTCAACTTAGTCAATATGAACGATTCTAGCTCCAGTGACCGTACGATGTCCATCCAACGGCCATAGTGCTTCTTCAACCTCTGGTCTTGTTGCTCCAGCCGCCCAAAGCAGCGCTGGTCGTGCCGCATGCTCCTACCTCCCGTGGCCCGTTGTGCTGTCATGGAGGCCTCACCGCCCCTACTATTACCACCGCTGTCCACGCCATCCCTCTACTCACCCACACCCCCTGTATTCTGCGGCGACGGCAGCCTCACACCGCAGTGAACCAGTGAACCCTCGTACTCCTCTACGCGTGGGCATCCACTGCCGCATCTTCCCCGGCTCCGTGTCATCCCCTTCTAGGCCTCGTCGTCGTCCACCGCCCTGGTGCTCTCGGCGCGTCGTGGTCAACGTGGTCAAGGAACGGCTTGCATCGGACGTGGACTATATGTGGAGAGGCTGACAGCTGGGTCCACGACGGCAGCAAGGAAGTGCCCCCTTATTACGCGGAAAATAATGATTCCTCCACCTGACAGCAGGGACCCACCGGACGGGCCACGGTATTTCGTGAAAAGAACGTTTCCCCCTGACTGCTGGGACCCATCGGACGGGCCAACGTATTGCGCGAAAAAACATCCCCCCCCCCCCCGCCGCTGTCAGCTCGGACCCACCGGAAGTGCCTCCTTATTAAGCACAAAAAATGAATACTTCCCCTGCTGGTTGGGACGCACCTTGGTGGGAGGCTGACTTGTGGGCCTACTAGGTTGACAGGGACGGTGTGCTTTGTCAACTTAGTCAATATGAATGATTCTAGATCCAGTGACCATACGATGTCCATCCAACGGCCATTGTGCTTCTTCAACCTCTGGTCTTGTTGCTCTAGCCGCCCAAAGCAGCGCCGGTCGTGCTGCATGCTCCTGCCTCCCGTGGCCAGCTGTGCTGCCGCGGAGGCCTCACCGCCCCTACTATTCCCACCGCTGGCCAGGCCATCCCTCTACTCACCCACACCCCCTGTTATTCTGCGGCGACGGTAGCCTCACACCGAAGTGAACCAGTGAACCCTCGTACTCCTCTATGCGTGGGCATCCACTGCCGCGTCTTCCCCGGCTCTGCGTCGTCCCCTTCCTAGGCCTCACCATCGTCCACCGCCCCGGTGCTCTCGGCAAGGCGTGGTCAATGTGGTCAAGGAACGACTTCCATCGGACGTGGACTGTACGTGGAGAGGCTGACAACTGGGTCCACGGCCGCAACAAGGAAGTGCCTCCTTATTATGCGCAAAATAATTATTCCTCCACCTGACAGCGGGGACCCACCGGACGGGCCATCATATTTCGCAAAAAAAAAACGTTTCCCCCTGACTACTGGGACCCACCAGCTACATCTTCGCATTCAAGGATTGCGTCGGGGTAAAAAAACCGGTTCGCCCCCTGACTGCTGGGACCCACCAGCTACATCTTCGCACACAAGGAAGTGCCTGACAGTCGGGACCCACCTGGTCGAAGAGTACGTAGCGTTGTCATTCTGGTCACGAACATTGATACGTCTCCAACGTATCTATAATTTTTTATTGTTCCATGCTATTATTTCTGATGTCTTGGATGTTTAATGGGCTTTGTCATACACTTTTATATCATTTTTGGGACTAACCTACTAACCCAAAGGCCAAGTCCAGATTGCTGTTTTTTGCCTGTTTCAGGGTTTTGCAGATAAGGAATGTCAAACGGAGTCCAAACGGAATGAAACCTTCGGGAGAGATATTTTTGGAGAAAATCACGCACGGGAGACTTGAGAACCACAGAGTAGGGGCCACGAGGTGCCCATGAGGGTGGGAGCGCGCCCCCCTTCCCAGGGCGCCCCCTGCCTCGTGGGCCCCTCATGAGTCCCCCGGTCCTCCTTCCTCCTATATAAGCCTACGTACCCCGAAACCATTAGCAACAGAGAGAAAACCCTAATTCCACCGTCGTAACCTTCTGTTCCCATGAGATCCCATCTTGCAGCCTGTTCCGGAGCTCCGCCGGAGGGGGGATCCATCACGGAGTTCTTCTACATCATCATCATCACCCTCACCATGAGTTGTGAGTAGTTTACCATAGACCTTCGGGTCCATAGCTAGTATCTAGATGGCTTCTTCTCTCTCTTTGGATCTCAATTCAAAGTTCTCCTCGGTCTTCGAGGAGATCTATTTGATGTAATCTCTTTTTGCGGTGTGTTTGTCGAGATCCGATGAATTGTGAGTTTATGATCAAGATTATCTACGGGAAATATTTGGTTCTTTTCTGAACTCTTTTTGTGTGCTCATAATATCCTTGCAAGTCTCTTCGAATTATTGGTTTGGTTTGGCCTCCTAGATCTATAGTTCTTACAATGGGAGAAGTGCTTAGCTTTGGGTTCAATCTTGCGGTGTCCTTTCGCAGTGACAGTAGGGGCATCAAGGCACGTATTGTATTGTTGCCATCGAGGATAAAAAGATGGGGTTTATATCATATTTCTTGAGTTTATCCCTCTACATCATGTCATCTTGCTTAAGGCATTACTTTGTTCTTATGAACTCAATACACTAGATGCATGCTGGATAGCGGTCGATGTGTGGATTAATAGTAGTAGATGCAGGCAAGAGTCGGTCTACTTGTCTCGGACGTGATGCCTATATACAATGATCATGCCTAGATAGTCTCATAATTATTCGATTTTCTATCAATTGCTTGACAGTAATTTGTTTACCCGCCGTGGAATATCGCTATCATGAGAGAAGCCACTAGAGAACATTATGGCCCCCGGGTCTATTCTCAACATATCAATCTACATCTAATTTACTTTTTCCTCTTTTACTTTTTGTTCTAATAAACAAAAATATAAACTATCATCTCTATCAGATCTCACTTTCGTAAGTGACCGTAAAGGGATTGACAACCCCTTATCACGTTGGCTGCGAAGTTCTTATTTGTTTGTGCAGGTGCGAGGGACTCGCGCGTGGTCTCCTACAGGATTGATACCTTGGTTCTCAAAAACTGGGGGAAATACTTACGCTACTGTGCTGCATCTCCCTTCCCTCTTCGAGGGAATACAACGCAAGCTCAAGAAGTAGCAAGAAGAATTTCTGGCGCCGTTGCCGGGGAGGCTTACGCAAAAGTCATATACCAAGTACCTATCACAAACCCTTATCCTTCGCATTACATTTTTTGCCTCTCGTTTTCCTCTCCCCCACTTCACCCTTGCCGTTTTATTTGCCCTTCTTCTGCCGTGTGTTCATCGTTCGCTTGCTTCTTGTTTGTGTGTGTTGGATTGCTTGCTTGTCACTATGGCTCAGAACAATACCAAATTGTGTGACTTCTCCAATACCAACAATAATGATTTTATTAGTACTCTGATTGCTCCTATTGCCGATGCTGAATCTTGTGAGATCAATGCTGCTTTGTTGAATCTTGTCATGAAAGATCAATTCTCCGGCCTTCCTAGTGAAGATGCCTCTACCCATCTGAACAACTTTGTTGATTTGTGTGATATGCAAAAGAAAAGGGATACGGATAACGATATTGTTAAATTGAAATTATTTCCGTTTTCACTTAGAGATCGTGCTAAAACTTGGTTTTCCTCTTTGCCTAGAAATAGTATTGATTCATGGAATAAGTGCAAAGATGTTTTTATCTCTATGTATTTCCCTCCTGCTAAGATCATCTCTCTTAGAAACGATATTATGAACTTTAAGCAACTAGATCATGAGCATGTTGCACAAGCTTGGGAGAGAATGAAACTAATGATACATAATTTCCCTACACATGGTTTGAATCTATGGATGATTATTCAGAACTTTTATGCTGGCTTGAATTTTGCTTCTACAAATCTTTTAGATTCGGCCGCAGAAGGCACTTTCATGGAAACTACCGTAGGAGAAGCTACCAAACTCCTAGATAATATTATGGTTAATTATTCTCAATGGCACACCGAAAGATCTACTAGTAAAAAAGTGCATGCTATTGAAGAAATTAGTGTTTTGAATGGAAAGATGGATGAACTTATGAAATTATTTGCTGCTAAGATTGCTTCTTCTGATCCTAATGATATGCCTTTGTCCACTTTGATTGGAAATAACAATGAATCTTTGGCTGTGAATTTTGTTGGTAGGAATAATTTTGGTAATAATGCTTATAGACGGAATTTTAATCCTAGGCCTTTTCCTAGTAATTCCTCTAATAATTATGGTAATTCCTACAACAACTCTTACAAAAAGATGCCTTCTGAATTTTAAACTAGTGTTAATGAGTTTATGATCTCGCAAAAGAATTTCAATGCTATGCTTGAAGAGAAATTGCTTAAGATTGATGAATTGGCTAGAAGTGCGGAGATAATTACTCTTGATGTTGATTCTTTAAAACTTAGATCTATCCCACCTAAGCATGATATCAATGAGTCTCTCAAAGCCATGAGAATTTCCAATGATGAATGCAAAGAAAGAACCACTAGGATGCGTGCTAAAAGGGAGAATTATGTTAAAGCATGTTCTTCTAGTTATCATGAAAATAAAGATGAAAATCTGAAAGTTATTGATGTGTCTCCTATTAGATCCTTGTTTTCTAGTATAAATCTTGATGAATATAGGATTGGAGATGATTCTACTTTAAGGTGTCCCAATGATTCAGAGTTTTTAAATCTTGACGCTAAAATTGTTAAAAGTGGGAGTGAAGAGATTAAAACTTTGCATAGTGATGAACCCACTACTTTGGATTTCAAGGGATTCAATTATGATAATTTCTCTTTGATTGATTGTATTTCTTTATTGCAATCTGTACTAAATTCTCCGCATGCTTATAGTCAAAATAAAGCTTTCACCAAAGACATAGTTGATGCTTTGATGCAATCTTATGAAGAAAAACTTGAGTTAGAAGTTTCTATCCCTAGAAAGCTTTATGATGAGTGGGAACCTACTATTAAAATAAAAATAAAAGATCATGAATGCTATGCTTTGTGTTATTTGGGTGCAAGTGTCTCCACTATCCCAAAAACTTTGTGTGATTTGCTAGGGTTCCATGAGTTTGATGATTGTTCTTTAAATTTGCATCTCTCGGATTCCACTATTAAGAAACCTATGGGAAGAATTAATGATGTTCTTATTGTTGCCAATGGGAATTATGTGCCCGTAGATTTCATTGTTCTTGATATAGATTGCAATCCTTCATGTCCTATTATTCTTGATAGACCTTTCCTTAGAACGATTGGTGTAGTTATTGATATGAAGGAATGAAATATTAGATTCCAATTTCCATTAAGGAAAGGCATGGAACACTTTCCTAGAAAGAAAATCAAATTACCATATGAATCTATTATGAGAGCCACTTATGGATTGCCTTCCAAAGATGGCAATACCTAGATTTATTTTGTATCGTGCCTAGCTAGGGGCGTAAAACGATAGCGCTTGTTGGGAGGCAACCCAATTTTTTATTTTTTATTTTTGCTACTGTTAGGGAATAAATATTGCATATAGCTTCTGTATAGATGTGGTTTCATGTTCTGTTTAGTGTTTGTGCCAAGTAGAACCTTTGGGAAGACTTGTGTGAAGTTTATGTGATCTTGCTGTGAAAAACAGAATCATTAGCGCTCGCTAGAATGGTCATCAGATTTTACTACAGCATGCTATTTAGTAGATTCTTCTTGCAGATGATTAATAGAAAAATTCCTCACGTTTACCAATTTAGTTTGAATTTTTTGGAGTTACAGAAGTATGCGAAACCTGCAGATTACTGCAGACTATTCTGTTTTTTGACATATTCTGTTTTTCGTGTGTTGTTTGCTTATTTCAATGCATCTATGAGTAATATTGGGAGGTATGAACCATAGAGAAGTTGGAATACAGTAGGTTTGAGTAGTGATTTGTTTTCTTATACTAACGGAGCTCATGAGAATTTTTGTCTAAGTTTTGTGTTGTGAAGTTTTCAAGTTTTGAGTATTGTTTTGATGGACTATGGAACAAAGAGTAGTAAGGGCCTCAGATTGGGGATGCCCATGGCACCCCAAGTAAAATTCAAGGACAATCAAAAGGCTAAGCTTGGGGATGCCCCGGGAAGGCATCCCCTCTTTCGTCTTCATCCATCGGTAACTATACTTGGAGCTATATTTTTATTCACCACATGATATGTGTTTTGCTTGGAGCGTCTTGTATAATTTGAGTCTTTGCTTGTTAGTTTGCCACAATTATCCTTGCTGGACACACCTATTTGAGAGAGTTAAATATGGCCTAGGAATTATTAGAACACTATATGTGCTTCACTTATATCTTTTGAGTCGAATAGTTTTTGCTCTAGTGCTTCACTTATATCTTTTAGAGCACGGTGGTGATAATATTTTGAAGAAATTGTTACACTTTCATGCTTCACTTATATCCATTTGAGAGTCTATTAAAACAGCATGGTAATGTGCTTAGGCTATAAAACTAGTCTTCACATGATAGACATCCAATATCAATGTAGTAAAAACTTTCACACTAAGTGCATTGAATATGATGAGATGTTGGATGCTTGATAATTGTTTTGAGATATGAGGATAGTGATATTAGAGTCATGCTAGTGGATTTATTATGAAATTGAGAAATACTTGTGTTAAGGTTAGTGATTCCCGTAGCATGCACGTGTGGTGAACCGCTACGTGACGAAGTTAGAGCATGAGGTATTTGCAAAGTGCCAACCTTTGTGTGGAAGTTGGGGCGCGCGATGGTTAACTCTTACCAACCTCCCCCCTAGGAGCATGTGTTGATTGCTTTGTTTTGATGACTCGTAGATTTTTCCAATAAGTATATGAGTTCTTATGACTAATGTTGAGTCCATGGATTATACGCACTCTCGCCCTTCCACCATTGCTAGCCTCTCTTGTACCGCACAACTTTCGCCGGTACCATACACCCACTATATATCCTTCCTCAAAATAGCCACCATACCTACCTATCATGGCATTTCCATAGCCATTCCGAGATATATTGCCATGCAACTTTCCATCGTTCCGTCATATGACACGCATCATATTGTAATATTGCCATGCATGATCATGTAGTTGACATCGTATTTGTGGCAAAGCCACCATGCATAATCTTTCATACATGTCACTCTTGTTTCATTGCACATCTCGGTACACCGCCGGAGGCATTCATATATAGTCATACTTTGTTGTGGTATCGAGTTGTAATATCGAGTTGTAACGAAAGTGTGATGATCATTATTATTAGAGCATTGTCCCATGTGAGGAAAGGCCAATAAAAAAAGGAGATGGCCCAAAAAAATAGAGAGGGGCTAATAAAAAAAAGAGAAAGCCCCTCCAAAAAAATGAGAGAAAAGAGAGAAGGGACAATTGCTACTATCTTTTTCCACACTTGTGCTTCAAAGTAGCACCATGTTCTTCATGATAGAGAGTCTCATGTTTAGTCACTTTCATATACTAGTGGGAATTTTCATTTTAGAACTTGGCTTGTATATTCCAACGATGGGCTTCCTCAAATGCCCTAGGTCTTCATGAGCAAGCAAGTTGGATGCACACCCACTAATTTCTTTTGTTGAGCTTTCATACATATTTAGCTCTAGTGCATCCATTGCATGGCAATCCCTACTCACTCACATTGATATCTATTGATGGGCATCTCCATAGCCCGTTGATATGCCTAGTCGATGTGAGACCAGCTCCCTCCTTTTTGTCTTCTCCACAACCACCTGTCTATTCCACATAGTGCTATGTCCATGGCTCACGCTCATGTATTGCGTGAAAGTTGAAAGGTTTGAAAGAATAGAGTATGAAAACAAGTGCTTGGCTGAAACCGAGGTTCTGCATGATATGAATATTTAGTGTGATGAAGAGGGAGCATAGCCAGACTATATGATTTTGTAGGGATAACTTTCTTTAGCCATAGTATTTTGAGAAGACATGATTGTTTTGTTAGTATACTTGAAGTATTATTGTTTCTTATGTCAATATAGACTTTTATATTGAATCTTTCAGATCCAAACATTCATGCCACAATTAAGAGAATTACATTGAAAAACTATGTTGGTTAGCATTCCACATCAAAATTTTTTTTTATCATTTGCCTACTCGAGGACGTGCAGGAATTAAGCTTGGGGATGCTTGATACGTCTAAAACGTATCTATAATTTTTTATTGTTCCATGCTATTATTTATGATGTCTTGGATGTTTAATTGGCTTTGTCATACACTTTTATATCAATTTTGGGACTAACCTACTAACCCAAAGGCCTAGTCCAGATTGCTGTTTTTTGCCTGTTTCAGGGTTTTGCAAAAAAAGAATATCAAACGGAGTCCAAACGGAATGAAACCTTCAGGAGAGATATTTTTGGAGAAAATCACGCACGAGAGACTTGAGAACCACGGAGTAGGGGCCACGAAGTGCGCCCCCTGCCTCGTGGGCCCCTCGTGAGTCCCCCGGTGTCCTCCTTACTCCTATATAAGCCTACATACCCCGAAACCATCAGCAACAGAGAGAAAACCCTAATTCTACCACCGTCACCTTCTGTACCCGTGAGATCCCATCTTGGAGCCTGTTCCGGAGCTCCGCCGGAGGGGGGATCCATCACGGAGTTCTTCTATATCATCATCATCGCCCTCACCATGAGTTGTGAGTAGTTTACCACAGACCTTCGGGTCCATAGCTAGTATCTAGATGGCTTCTTCTCTCTCTTTGGATCTCAATACAAAGTTCTCCTCGGTCTTCGAGGAGATCTATTCGATGTAATCTCTTTTTGCGGTGTGTTTGTCTAGATCCGATGAATTGTGAGTTTATGATCAAGATTATCTACGAGAAATATTTGGTTCTTTTCTGAACTCTTTATGTGTGCTCATAATATCCTTGCAAGTCTCTTCGAATTATTGGTTTGGTTTGGCCTCCTAGATCTATAGTTCTTGCAATGGGAGAAGTGCTTGGCTTTGGGTTCAATCTTGCGGTGTCCTTTCCCAGTGACAGTAGGGCAGCAAGGCACGTATTGTATTGTTGCCATCGAGGATAAAAAGATGGGGTTTATATCATATTGCTTGAGTTTATCCCTCTACATCATGTCATCTTGCTTAAGGCGTTACTCTGTTCTTATGAACTCAATACACTAGATGCATGCTGGATAGCGGTCGATGTGTGGAGTAATAGTAGTAGATGCAGGCAGGAGTCGGTCTACTTGTCTCGGACGTGATGCCTATATACAATGATCATGCCTAGATAGTCTCATAATTATTCGCTTTTCTATCAATTGCTTGACAATAATTTGTTCACCCGCCGTAGAATATCGCTATCATGAGAGAAGCCACTAGAGAACACTATGGCCCCCGGGTCTATTCTCAACATATCAATCAACATCTACTTTACTTTTTCCGCTTTTACTTTCTGTTCTTATAAAAAAACCAAAAATATAAACTATCATCTCTATCAGATCTCACTTTCATAAGTGACCGTAAAGGGATTGAAAACCCCTTATCGCATTGGCTGCGAAGTTCTTATTTGTTTGTGCAGGTGCGAGGGACTCGCGCGTGGTCTCCTACTGGATTGATACCTTGGTTCTCAAAAACTGAGGGAAATACTTACTCTACTGTGCTGCATCTCCCTTTCCTCTTTGAGGGAATACAATGCTAGCTCGAGAAGTACCAAACGTGTACGTACATACTAGTCGATGTAGAGGCGTGCACGTGTCGTAGTAGAGGCGCGCACGTAGCATGTACACGTACATAAAGTGGCCAGTGTGCAAGAAAGAAAATACGGCCATGTATGTACATACGGACAGGGTCTCGAACGCCTACTCGTGCATACGTACGGCCAGGGCTCGTGTACATGCCTGGATCAGAACGGAGAAACATCGTAGTTGTCGTGCTCATGGGGAGCCAACCGGCTGGGTCAGAACGGAAAGCGTCGTCGTGTTCATCGGGGGGCTTGGATGGAACAGCCGATGGAAATGAGGCCTGGCGTACCGCAGAACGGAGGAAACGGCCTTGTGTTCGACCGACCACATTCGAAACGGGATCCTGTTCATCTGGAGGGGTCTAGCGTACCGCAAAACGGAGGAAACGGACCTCCTATGGTCGAAATGGGGGTCCTTTTCCATAAGAGTTGTTGTAGGAATTATCATAATTATTAGAGGAATTACTAGAGAACGGCCTAGAATTAAAGTTTCCTCTATATGCATTGTCACCCAAATTATTCCTACCAACAAAATTCACATCCAAAGATTCATTCTTATTCTCAATCAACGTGGACAAAGGCATATCATTAGGATCAGAAGAAGCACTCTTAGTAGCAAATAATTTCATAAGTTCATCCATCTTTCCACTCAAAACACTAATATCTTCAATAGCATGTACTTTTTTACTAGTAGATCTTTCGGTGTGCCATTGAGAGTAATTAACCATAATATTATCTAGGAGTTTAATAGCCTCTCCTAAAGTGATTTCCATGAAAGTGCCTCCCGCAGCCGAATCTAAAAGATTTTTAGAAGCAAAATTCAAGCCAGCATAAAAGTTTTGTATAACCATCCATAAGTTCAAACCATGTGTAGGGCAATTACGTATCATTAATTTCATCCTCTCCCAAGCTTGTGCAACATGCTCATGATCTAGTTGCTTAAGATTCATGATATCGTTTCTAAGAGAGATAATCTTAGCGAGAGGAAAATACTTAGAGATAAAGGCATCTTTGCACTTATTCCATATATCAATACTATTTCTAGGCAAAGAAGAGAACCAAGTTTAACACGATCCCTAAGCGAAAACGGAAACAATTTCAATTTGACAATATCATTATCCGTATCTCTCTTCTTTTGCATATCGCACAAATCAACAAAGTTGTTTAGATGGGTAGCAGCATCTTCACTAGGAAGGCCAGAGAATTGATCTTTCATCACAAGATTCAACAGAGTAGCGTTGATCTCACAAGATTCAGCATCGATAATAGGAGCAATCGGAGTGCTAATAAAATCATTATTGTTGGTATTGGAGAAGTCACACAATTTGGTATTGTCTTGAGCCATAGTGACAAACAAGCAATCCAACACACAAGCAAGAAGCAAGCGAACGGAAAGAGGGCGAATAAAACGGCAAGGGTGAAGTGGGGGAGAGGAAAATGATAGGCAAATGGCAAATAATGTAATGCGAGGGATATGTATTTGTGATGGGTACTTGGTATTTGACTTTTGCGTAGATCTTCCCGGCAACGGCGCCAAAAAAATTTCTTGCTACTTCTCGAGCTTGCGTTGTATTCCCACGAAGAGGAAAGGATGATGCAACATAGTAGCGTCAGTATTTCCCTTAGTTTTTGAGAACCAAGGTATCAATCCAGTAGGAGACCACGCGCGAGTCCCTCGTACCTGCACGAACAAATAAGAACCTTGCAACCAACGCGATAAAGGGGTTGTCAATCCCTTCATGACCACTTGCAAAAGTGAGATCTGATAGAGATGATAAGATAATATTTTTGGTATTTTTGTTATAAATTGAAAGTAAAGAAAGCAAAATAAAATAACGGCAATAGAAATTGGTAAGTTGACGGGAAACTAATATGATAAAGGATAGACCCGGGGGCCATAGGTTTCACTAGTGGCTTCTCTCATGATAGCAGATTTCTACGGTGGGTGAACGAATTACTGTCGAGCAATTGATAGAAAAGCGCATAGTTATGAGAATATCTAGGCATGATCATTGTATATAGGCATCACGTCCGTGATAAGTAGACCGAAACGATTCTGCATCTACTACTATTACTCCACACATCGACCGCTATCCAGCATGCATCTAGAGTATTAAGTTCATAAGAACAGAGTAACGCCTTAAGCAAGATGACATGATGTAGAGGTATAAACTCAAGCAATATGATATAAACCCCATCTTTTTATCCTCGATGGCAACAATACAATACGTGCCTTGCTGCCCCTACTGTCACAGGGAAAGGACACTACAAGATTGAATCCAAAGCCAAGCACTTCTCCCATTGCAAGAACTACCGATCAAGTAGGCCAAACCAAACCGACAATTCGAAGAGACTTGCAAGGATATTTAAATCATGCATAAAAGATTTCAGAAAAGAATTTGATACGTCTCCAACGTATCTATAATTTTTTATTGATCCATGCTATTATTTATGAAGTCTTGGATGTTTAATGGGCTTTATCATTCACTTTTATATCATTTTTGGGACTTACTAACCCAAAGGCCCAGTCCAGATTGTTGTTTTTTTGCTTGTTTCGGGGTTTTGCAGAAAAAGAATATCAAACGGAGTCCAAATGGAATGAAACCTTCGCGAGAGATATTTTTGGAGAAAATCACGCACGAAGAACTTGAGAACCACGTCAGAAGAGCCACGAGGGGCCCACGAGGGTGGGGGGCGCGCCCCCCTTCCCAGGGCACGCCCCCCTGCCTCGTGGGGCCCCCGTGACTCCCCCGGTGTCCTCCTTCTTCCTATATAAGTCTATGTACCCCAAAACCTCTGTGAACAGAGAGAAAACTCTAATTCCACCGCCGTAACCTTCTGTTCCCGTGAGATCCCATCTTGGAGCCTGTTCCGGAGCTCCACCGGAGGGGGATCCATCACGGAGTTCTTCATCATCATCATCATCACCCTCACCACGAGTTGTGAGTAGTTTACCACAGACCTTCGGGTCCATAGCTAGTATCTAGATGGCTTCTTCTCTCTCTCTCTCTAGATCTCAATACAAAGTTCTCCTCGGTCTTTGAGGAGATCTATTCGATGTAATCTCTTTTTGCGGTGTTTTTATCGAGATTCGATGAATTGTGAGTTTATGATTAAGGTTATCTATGAAAGATATTTGGTTCTTCTCTGAACTTTTTATGTGTGCTCATAATATCCTTGCAAGTCTCTTCGAATTATTGGTTTGGTTTGGCCTACTAAATCTATAGTTCTTGCAATGGGAGAAGTGCTTGGCTTTGGGTTCAATCTTGCGGTGTCCTTTCCCAGTGATAGTAGGGGCAGCAAGGCATGTATTGTATTGTTGCCATCGAGGATAAAAAGATGGGGTTTATATCATATTGCTTGAGTTTATCGCTTTACATCATGTCATCTTGCTTAAGGCGTTACTCTGTTCTTATGAACTCAATACACTAGATGCATGCTGGATAGCGGTCGATGTGTGGAGTAATAGTAGTAGATGCAGAATCGTTTCGGTCTACTTGTCTCGTACGTGATGCCTATATACAATTATCATGCCTAGATAGTCTCATAATTATTCGCTTTTCTATCAATTGCTCGATAGTAATTTGTTTACCCGCCGTAGAATATCGCTATCATGAGAGAAGCCACTAGAGAACACTATGGCCCCCGGGTCTATTCTCAACATATCAATCTACATCTACTTTACTTTTACCGCTTTTATTTGCTGTTCTTATAAACTAAAAATACCAAAAATATAAACTATCATCTCTATTAGATCTCACTTTCGTAAGTGACTGTAAAGGGATTGACAACCCCTTATCGCGTTGGCTGCGAAGTTCTTATTTGTTTGTGCAGGTGCGAGGGACTCGCGCGTGGTCTCCTACTGGATTGATACCTTGGTTCTCAAAGACTAAGGGAAAGACTTACGCTACTGTGCTGCATCTCCCTTTCCTCTTCGAGGGAATACAACATAAGCTCGAGAAGTAGCAAGAAGAATTTCTGGCGCCGTTGCCGGGGAGGCTTACGCAAAAGTCATATACCAAGTACCTATCACAAACCCTTATCCTTCGCATTACATTTATTTGCCTCTCGTTTTTCTCTCCCCCACTTCACCCTTGCCGTTTTATTTGCCCTTCTTGCGTCGTGTGTTTATCGTTCGCTTGCTTCTTGTTTGATTGTGTCCTGCTTGCTTGCTTGTCATCATGTCTAGCACACCTATCATTGTCGACACTCCCGAGAGTGAGGTCCTCAACTTTAAACAAAGGGAGGAAGAAAACTTAAAAGATGTCTGGTATAGAATATGCAATGCTCAAAATAGATCCAATAGGAAGCTTTCCACTTCCGTGATTCTTCGCAATTTTTATGTTGGCATAACTCCGTGGAATAGATTTATCTTAGATACCATTATCGGAGGGAATTTCTTGGGTAGCCACACCGTTGATTCCTATAATGCTATGACTGATGTATTTGGCTCACCACCCCTTTTTGTCAATGGGACCGCTTTAACTTTGGAGCATGTTATGCAAAGGTTAGAAATCATTAAAAACAAAGTTGCTATGGTAGAATTGGTAGAGAACTTGGATAGAAAAATCCCTAATGAAATTACCCAATATGGATCTAAGGTAGGAGTTGTTCTGAAAAATCTTAAGGGAAAGCAGCCCTTTGTTAAAGAAAAGCTAGACCAGGATTCTACTAGAATCAATAAGCTTGAGGATGTTATTACTAATGTGGGTTCTGCTCTTTCCGCTATGAAAACTACTCCAAATACCTCTACCACTAAATTATCCAAGTTCATGTATGTCCCTAAAGACAAGGGTGAAACATCTAGAATTGCGGATCTCAAATCCATAAGTGTTCACCCTAATTTTCTTACTTTTGCAAGAGACCCTTTTGACACTTTAGAATTTATTGATTTCTTGCCCAAGAGTTTGATTATTCATAGGGACAAAGAAGTGCCTAAGAATCATAAGTGCTTAACCAAAGAATTGGCTTCCAAAGATGGCAATACCTAGATGTATCTTGTATCGTGCCTAGCTAGGGGCGTAAAACGATAGCGCTTGTTGGGAGGCAACCCAACTTTATAAATTTTTTTGTTTTTGTTGCTGTTAGGGAATAAATATTGCATATAGCCTCTGATTAGATGTGGTTTCATGTTTTGTTTAGTGTTTGTGCCAAGTAGAACCTTTGGGAAGACTTGCGTGAAGTTTATGTGATCTTGCTATGAAAAACAGAATCATTAGTGCTTGCTAAAGTGGTCTTCAGATTTTACTGGAGCGTGATTTTTAGTTGATTCTTTTTGCAGATGATTGGTAGACAAATTGCGGAAATTTACCAATTTAGTTTGTATTTTGTGGAGTTCCAGAAGTAGGTGAAACCTGCAGATTACTACAGATTGTTCTGTTTTTGATAGATTCTGTTTTTCGTGAGTTGTTTGCTTATTTCAATGCTTCTATGAGTAGTATTGGAGGATATGAACCATAGAGAAGTTGGAATACAGTAGGTTTAACACCAATATAAACAAAGAATGAATTCATTGCTGCACCTTTGAGTAGTGGTTTACTTTCTTATACTAACGGAGCTCACGAGAATTTTTGTCTAAGTTTTGTGTTGTGAAGTTTTCAAGTTTTGAGTATTGCTTTGATGGACTATGGAACAAGGAGTACAAAAGGCCTAAGCTTGGCGATGCCCATGGAACCCCAAGTAAATTCAAGATAATCAAAAGCCTAACCTTGTGGATGCCCCGGGAAGGCATCCCCTCTTTCGTCTTCATCCATCGGTAACTATAGTTGGAGCTATATTTTTATTCGCAACATGATATGTGTTTTGCTTGGAGCGTTTTGTATAATTTGAGTCTTTGTTTGTTAGTTTTTCACAATCATCCTTGCTGGACACACCTATTTGAGAGAGTTAAATATGGCCTAGAAATTGTTAGAACGCTCTATGTGCTTCACTTATATCTTTTGAGTTGAATAGTTTTTGCTCTAGTGCTTCACTTATATCTTTTAGAGCACGGTGGTGGTAATATTTTGTAGAAATTGTTGAACTCTCATGATTCACTTATATACTTTTGAGAGTCTATTAAAACAGCATGGTAATGTGTTTAGGCTAAATAAACTAGTCTTCACATGATAGACATCCAATGTCAATCTAGTAAAAATCTTCACACCAAGTGCATTGAATATGATGAGATGTTGGATGCTTGATAATTGTTTTGAGGTATGAGGATAGTGATATTAGAGTCATGCTAGTGGAGTGATTATGAAATTGAGAAATACTTGTGTTTAAGGTTAGTGATTCCCGTAGCATGCATGTATGGTGAACCGCTATGTGACGAAGTTAGAGCATGAGGTATTTGTAAAGTGCCAACCTTTGTGTGGAGGTCGGCGGCGCACGATGGTTAACTCCTACCAACCTCCCCCCTAGGAGCATGCGTTGATTGCTTTGTTTTGATGACTTGTAGATTTTTGGAATAAGTATATGAGTTCTTATGACTAATGTTGAGTCCATGGATTATACACACTCTCACCTTTCCACCATTGCTAGCCTCTCTTGTACCGCGCAACTTTCGCCGGTACCATAATCCCACTATATATCCTTCCTCAAAACAGCCACCATATTGTTCCTCAAAACAGCCACCATACCTACCTATCATGGCATTTCCATAGCCATTCCGAGATATATTGCCATGCAACTTTCCACCGTTTCGTTCATATGACACGCATCATATTGTCATATTGCCATGCATGATCATGTAGTTGACATCGTAGTTGTGGCAAAGCCATCATGCATAATTTTCATATATGTCACTCTTGATTCATTGCACATCCCGGTACACCGCCAGAGGCATTCATGTAGAGTCATACTTGTTGTAGTATCGCGTTGTAATTTTGAGTTGTAATAAAAGTGTGATGATCATCATTATTAGAGCATTGTCCCATGTGAGGAAAGGCCAATAAAAAAAGGGATGGCCCAAAAATATATAGAGAGGGGCTAATAACAAAAAGGAGAAAGCCCCTCCAAAAAATGAGAGAAAAGAGAGAAGGGACAATTGCTACTATCTTTTTCCACACTTGTGCTTCAAAGTAGCACCATGTTCTTAATTGTAGAGAGTCTCATGTTTAGTAACTTTCATATACTAGTGGGAATTTTCATTATTGAACTTGGCTTGTATATTCCAATGATGGGCTTCCTCAAATGCCCTAGGTCTTCATGAGCAAGCAAGTTGGATGCACACCCACTTGTTTCTTTTGTTGAGCTTTCATTCATATTTAGCTCTAGTGCATCCGTTGCATGGCAATCCCTACTCACTTACACTGATATCTATTGATGGGCATCTCCATAGCCCGTTGATACGCCTAGTCGATGTGAGACTATCTCCCTCCTTTTTGTCTTCTCCACAACCACCTATATTCCACCTATAGTGCTATATCCATGGCTCATGCTCATGTATTGCGTGAAAGTTGAAAGGTTTGAAAGATAGAGTATGAAAACAAGTGCTTGGCTGAAATCGGGGTTGTGCATGATATGAATATTTTGTGTGATGAAGAGGGAGCATAGCCATACTATATGATGTTGTAGGGATAACTTTATTTAGCCATATTATGTTGAGAAGACATGATTGCTTTGTTAGTATGCTTGAAATATATTATTGTTTCTTATGTCAATATAGACTTTTATCTTGAATCTTTCAGATCTGAACATTCATGTCACAATTAAGAGACTTACATTGAAAAACTATATTGGTTAGCATTCCACATCAAAAAGTCTTTCTTTATCATTTACCTACTCGAGGACGAGCAGGAATTAAGCTTGGGGATGCTTGATATGTCTCCAACATATCTATAATTTTTTATTGTTCCATGCTATTATTTATGAAGTCTTGGATGTTTAATGGGCTATATCATTCACTTTTATATCATTTTTGTGACTTACTAACCCAAAGGCCCAGTCCAGATTGCTGTTTTTGCTTGTTTCAGGATTTTGTAGAAAAAGAATATCAAACGGAGCCCAAATGGAATGAAACCTTCGCGAGAGATATTTTTGGAGAAAATCACGCACGAAGAACTTGAGAACCACGTCAGAAGAGCCACGAGGGGCCCACGAGGGTGGGGGCGCGCCCCCCTTCCCAGGGCATGCCCCCCTGCTTCGTGGGGCCCCCGTGACTCCCCCGGTGTCCTCCTTCTTCCTATATAAGTCTATGTACCCCAAAACCTCTGTGATCAGAGAGAAAACTCTAATTCCACCACTGTAACCTTCTGTTCCCGTGAGATCCCATCTTGGAGCCTGTTCCGAAGCTCCACCGGAGGGGGATCCATCATGGAGTTCTTCATCATCATCATCATCGCCCTCACCATGAGTTGTGAGTAGTTTACCACAGACCTTCGGGTCCATAGCTAGTATCTAGATGGCTTCTTCTCTCTCTCTGGATCTCAATACAAAGTTCTCCTCGGTCGTTGAGGAGATCTATTCGATGTAATCTCTTTTTGCGGTGTTTTTGTCGAGATCCGATGAATTGTGAGTTTATGATTAAGGCTATCTATGAAAGATATTTGGTTCTTCTCTGAACTTTTTATGTGTGCTCATAATATCCTTGCAAGTCTCTTCGAATTATTGGTTTGGTTTGGCCTACTAAATCTATAGTTCTTGCAATGGGAGAAGTGCTTGGCTTTGGGTTCAATCTTGCGGTGTCCTTTCCTAGTGATTGTAGGGGCAGCAAGGCATGTATTGTATTGTTGCCATCAAGGATAAAAAGATGGGGTTTATATCATATTGCTTGAGTTTATCGCTTTACATCATGTCATCTTGCTTAAGGCGTTACTCTGTTCTTATGAACTCAATACACTAGATGCATGCTGGATAGCGGTCGATGTGTGGAGTAATAGTAGTAGATGCAGAATCGTTTCGGTCTACTTGTCTCGTACGTGATGCCTATATACAATTATCATGCCTAGATAGTCTCATAATTATTCGCTTTTCTATCAATTGCTCGACAGTAATTTGTTTACCCGCCATAGAATATCGCTATCATGAGAGAAGCCACTAGAGAACACTATGGCCCCCGGGTCTATTCTCAACATATCAATCTACATCTACTTTACTTTTACCGCTTTTATTTGTTGTTCTTATGAACTAAAAATACCCAAAATATAAACTATCATCTCTATCAGATCTCACTTTCGTAAGTGACCGTAATGGGATTGACAACCCCTTACCGCGTTGGCTGCGAAGTTCTTATTTGTTTGTGCAGGTGCGAGAAACTCGCGCGTGGTCTCCTACTGGATTGATACCTTGGTTCTCAAAAACTAAGGGAAATACTTACGCTATTGTGCTGCGTCTCCCTTTCCTCTTCGAGGGAATACAACGCAAGCTCGAGAAGTAGCAGAATCCAATATTGTTCATAGATAATATTGATCATAAACCCACAATTCATCGGATTTTGAAAAACACACCGCAAAAATATTACATCGAATAGATCTCCTCGAAGATCGAGGAGAACTTTGTATTGAGATCGAAAGAGAGAGAAGAAGCCATCTAGCTAATAACTATGGACCCGAAGGTCTGTGGTAAACTACTCACAACTCATCGGAGAGGCTATGGTGTTGATTTAGAACCCCTCCGTGATCGATGCCCCCTCCGGTGGAGCTACGGAACAGGCTCCAAGATGGGATCTCACGGGAACAGAAGGACGTATTAAGAATAAATTCTAACCATAACATTAAACTTTTGGATCCAATCGGTACCTTACGGAATAGTGCATAAACTGGGGTTTAAGCTTCTGTCACTCTCGCAACCCACCATCTAATTACTACTCCACAAGGCATTCCCTTAGGCCCAAATATGGTGAATTTTCATGTAGTCGATGTTCACATGACACCACTAAGGGAATCACAACATACATACTTTCAAAATATCGAACACATATCAAATTCACATGATTACTTGCAACATGATTTCTCACGTTACCTCAAGAACAAAGGTAACTACTCACAAGTGATGAACATGCTCAAGATTAGAGGGGTAATATATAGCATAATGGATCTGAACATATAATCTTCCACCAAATAAACCATATAGTAATCAACTACAAGATGTAATCAACACTACTAGTCACCTACAAGCAACAATCTATAGATCCGATAACAAAATTGAACACAAGAGATGAACTAGGGTTTGAGATGAGATGGTGCTGGTGAAGATGTTGATGAAGATAGCCGTCCCCAAGATGGGAGAGTTGTTGGTGATGATGATGATGATGATTTCCCCCTCCGGGAGGGAAGTTCCCCCGGTGGAATCGCTCCGCCGGAAGGCAAAAGTGCTCCTGCCCAAGTTCCGCCTCGAGAGAGCGGCGTTCCGTTCCGAAAGTCTTCTCCTTAATTTTTCTAGGTCAAAATGACTTATATACTAGAAGAGGTGCACCGAAGGTGGGCTGGGGTGAGCACAACCCACCAGGGCGCGCCTTGGGGCCCTGGCACGCCTAGGTGGGTTGTGCCCACCTGATGGGCCCCCTCTGGTGGTTATCAGCTCCAGTATTTCTTAACTAATCCATAAAAATCTCCGTGAAGTTTCAGCTTGCTTGGAGTGTGCAGAATAGGTGGCCTAACGTAGCTTTTTCAGGTCCAGATTTCCAGCTTCCAGAATTCTCCCTCTTGGTGTATACCTTGTCAATTATGAGAGAAAAGGCATTAGAATTCCTCCAACAAACATTATTATGCATAATAACAACAAAAATAACAGCAAGAAAACATGATGCAAAATGGACGTATCAGTGATGCCTAGGACTGGCGATATGCCGATGAGGAGCACGCCGCCTGCACGTACGAGCATGACATGGTGGCTAGCGGCGGTGCTCTAGTTGGTGGCGGTGGCATTGTGCTGCTCGCTGCTGCGTGATTCATCGTCGGCGCATCCTCCAATAAGCTCGGTTGCTGCCATGATTTTTTTTATAAAGGGTGTTTTTATTGACTCAAAATATAGCATCGAGGGATACAATTATAGTGAGTACACACCCGGCCTATGCATAACTAGGATGCACACAGCCAACACTAACACACACAAATTAAAAATCACGCCGACAAATAGCGAAGTCATCAAGACCAAAGGTATGCCTAGGCAAAAGAAAAAGAAAAGAAAAACCCCATAAGTGATAAAAGCAATGATTGACAGCATACATCAATGACCATCAACACCAAACCATCTCTTGATAACACAAGGACTATAAGGAAAGTTCTTCAAAAGCGACACCTCTAGGGAGAGAACGACGTGCAAGCGCCGCCGTCGCCCGACCAAACCATCGAAGATTAGGTCGTGGGTTTTCACCCTGAAGATCAAATCCGAGTAAACTCCAAGAAATGACTTCATCAAGGTAATGACGTAGAGAATGCCACCATTGCTAGGTATAACCAAATGGTCAGACCTAGGGTTTTCATCCCGAAGCTTGAGACTAGGTACCCAAAAAGTGCCGCCCAATCGAAGTCATCATATGTTGTCTCCTCCACTTGCCCCGATCCCAGCAGCACAATACGCGTACCGTCATGGCGATAGGCTAATGTGCCATGGCGAGGATCGCTCGACACAACATGGCAAAGTCTTTGCGGGGAGACAAGAGACCGACACCACGAAAATCCAAATTCGTGATGATCCGAAGGCCCGACGTGCTCACAAGCGGAAATAGATGGCTGATCTTTAAAAGTCGACAACACCATGCGTTGACACTATCTCCTCCATCCTCGATGTAGTCTATGAATTCACTGGTGTCACTGGATCGGAAGTTTAAAACTTCTCAAACGACGCCATCCAGCCAGCGACCACTGCCACAACCAATAAGGTCTAGGGCAGTGCAAACCAACATCATACTAACCAGATCCATGGCGCCATCGGCCTTTTGCCGGAGTGGACGACCACCATGGCCACCACCTTCGAACGCACAATGTTGGGGATATAACTATTTGATATGACCCGCCCAAGAGGGGCCGGGTTACCCAATGGCGGTTCATGGGCCAAGCCCAGAAGCATGTTGAAGATGGCGGTTCAATAAGAGTAATGTATAAAGGGCCCAAAGCCCGGAGCGGCTTAAAGCCCGAAAGTGTAAACCACCATGTATGTTTAACTTGTATTGTAAAGCATGTAACAATGAGTCACCAAGCCGGACATGATTGTATGAGCCGGTTGGGACTCCATAGGCCGCAGGGCGTCAACCCGTGTATATAAGGGGACGACCCGGCAGCGGCTTAGGGCAAGAAAACACAGATCGAAAGCCAGGCAAGCGGATTCGCTTCCTAGCAATCGAAACCCCAGCAATTCCACCTCAAACTGGATTAGGTTTTACCCTCACCGCAAGGGGCTGAACCAGTATAAACTTTCGTGTCTCTTGTCCCGTTTTAACCCCTTTAAGCTAACCACGTCGCTATGGCTCTACAATTAAGTCCTTTCCTTAGGACATCTGCCGTGACAACTCCACGACAGTTGGAGCCCACCGTGGGGCCTGCGCACGATGGTCTCGAGTTCTTGAAGGGCAACTTCGAGGGGCTCAAGGGATACGCTGTGGGCCGAATGACCAAGAGTCGTCGCGGTAAGCTCTACATCGACGATGCAGGATGGGGTCCCAAGGCCGGCTCAATTGAGTATGGGTACCGGGTCCCCTTCGGTGGAATCCACATCTTCATCGGCAAGATCGGCGAACTGGACCCTGAGCCGGACACCTGCACTGACATTATCGACATGGCTCAGCGTGCACGACCCGCCCGGGTTCAGCTCGCCGTGAAGCGTATCTTTGTTGGGTACATCCAGGGCGCTGGAGGCTTTGCATCTCGCGGTGAGGCGGCCGTTCTCTCTGACGGTGAATCGTCCACGGGCGAAACTAATTCAATGTATCAGATGCAGAGCGGACGGCTTGGGGGTGGTCCGATGGTAACAGTATTCCGGACCCCGTGAGCCGCCGAACAGGGTGGCGATTTTCATGACTGGTACCCAGCCGGCTCTTGGCTCGACAGTCGCCGGGGCCATAACACCCGGTGCGACAGTGATGACTGCGGCAGGTGCGGGCGGACCAGTATGCCAACCGACTCAAGTCTTAACAGATCTATTGGAGGCTCTGGCGACTCTGATGGGAACGGAGGTAACCCCAGATAACCAAGAGCAGCACAAGGCGGATGTGTCTAAACTGCGAGAGGAGATAGCGCAAGCAAAGGAAGACATGGCGGCAAAGAACACTAGGATGACTGCAGAGCGGGCTGTTTTGGACGCCTAAGCTTAGCGGATTCAAGCAGATTCGTACCGGCTCTCGGTGGATCAGAATGCTGCTAACGAGGTCATGAGGAGAAAATACCGGAGTCGTCTGCCTTTTGTTTACGAACCGTGAAATATTTTCAACACACCTGGAGCAGGGGGGTAGTAACCCGCCGGGGGTAAATCGTACGGTTGAAGTGCTTAGGGCCGGAGCGCTGGTTCAACCGTGCATGACAGATTCTCCATATATGGATCAAATCCACACTACGCCTCATCACCCGGCGACGCCGGCGGGTCATTAATCCAACCATCTGGATAATATCATTGCAGCGGCAATGAGATTGGCGGCTCTGCCCGTTGAGAGCGAAACTCCGGTGGCGGTAGAAACCCGGAGGACCCGGGAACTTCTTCAGACAGTGATGGCATAGAAACAGGCTTATTCTTACAGTCGTGACTGGATTCACGTGACCCCTCGTCCAAGCATTAGCTACAGCCGGCACGTTGACTCACCAACGGTTTCAAGCACGGAGCGGCACCATGACCAGCCTCGTGGGCATGACCCGGCGCGACATGGTGCCAATGCACATGACTTAGTGGATTAGGGCAGGACGCGCCGAGAGGCTGAGCTGGCGGCTCAGGCTGCAGATCGTTAGCCGACGCCGTATTATCCGGCAACTTCAGTGGAGACAGGCAGAAGTTCTCAAGCTTGGGGTGTGCCATGCCTAACGGCGGCTATACGAAACGAGCATTTGCCCAAGGACTTCAAGGGCCCTCGTAAGGTGCCTAACTACATAGTAGATCAACCCCCCAAAGCTTGGGTGGAGAGCTACGAGATGGCTATGGAGATGCTAGATGTTAGTGAGGCCGCATGTGCTAAGTATTTCACCATGATGCTGGAAGGCACAACCCGCAACTGGTTGAAAGGATTGCCCCCCAACTCCATTGGATCATGGGCAGAGCTGAAGGCCAAGTTTATCCGACATTTCAAGGATACATGCAAGCAGCCGATGTCAATTGTGGATTTAGCTTCTTGTGTTCAGAACGAGGGCGAGTCAACGACCAGCTGGGTGTGCCGGGTTTAAACCATTATACATTCTTCAAATAAGATCAACGCCGAGTCAGCAGTGTTAATGTTGGAAAAGAATTGCCGTTTTCTTCCACTCAAGCAGAAGTTGGGGTGGCTTACACGTCATTGCGATGATATGGGGGAGCTTATGGCAGCTCTCGTCAAATATGCCAACTCCGATAGTACCACGGACCCCGAATCTGAGGCCGAAAGACCAGGAAAGGGAAAGAAGAGCAATGATACGAGACGACAGCAGTTTAACCCGGCCAATCAGAGCAGTGGCGGTAAGCGCAAGGCTGATGATTTTGTAGCTAACACAACAACACGTAACTTTAACCAGCGTCGCAAGGGGAAGCCGCCTCCGAGATATAACCTTGATGAAGTAATGAATCAGCCGTGTCCAAAACATGGAACTGAAGAAAGGCCGGCTACCCATCTGTGGAAGGATTGCAACATTATTTGGCACTTCAGGGAGTCTATCCAGAACAACCATGGACCAAACGACGGTTCAAGGTCTGGCTCACATGGTCCGGTTATGGAGGCGGCGGCTCAGGTTCCGGGTTTCAAGGCCAAGGTAATCAAAGCGGCAACAACTAGCAGAACAATCAAGGGAATCAACAGCAGTCAGGTTATCAGAGTAACCCGAAGCAGCTGAGCAGTGGGCAGTACCTCATTTTTACCATGAGTATGTGCAAGCGGGATCAGAAACTTCATAAAAGGGCGGTGAATGCTGTTGAGCTGGCAGTTCCCCATTTCTTGCGATGGTCTGAGCAGCCCACTGTGTGGAGCCATGAGGATCACCCGCCCCGGGTTGATAATCCAGGTCAGTTGGCCTTGGTGGTTGCGCCTCAGGTTTGAGGATATAAGTTCACTAAGGTTCTCATGGATGGAGGCAGCAGTATCAATATCCTTTACTATAATACTTTCTGTCGTATGGGATTAACTAACAAGAATCTTAGGCCATCCAATATTGTTTTCCACGGAGTAGTGCCAGGTAAGTCGGCATACCCGGTGGGCAAAATTGATTTGAAGGTAATATTTGGGGATGAATATGACACCATAACAGAAACTCTAACGTTTGAGGTTGTTAGGATCCATAGCCCGTATCATGCTCTATTTGGGCGGCCGGCTTATGCTAAATTCATGGAAAGGTCGTGTTATGTTTATCTGCAGCTTAAGATTCCGGGTCACAAGGGGACCATAACAGTGCATGAGAGTCGCACGATAGCCTTGGAGTGTGAATAAGGTGATGCGGCTTACACAGAGTCAGTTTGTGCCACCGAGGAGCTAAAATTGTACAAGGATAATGTTGACTCGACAGATATGACGTCTTTAAAGAAGCCAACCATAGAGCATGAACCTTTGCTGAAGTTTAAATCGGCGGACGACACCAAGCTAGTTGACTTTGTTCCTGGCGACTCATCTAAGCAGTTCAGCATCAGTGCTAATCTGGATCCAAAATAGGAAAGCACGCTCATCGAGTTCATCCGTGAGAACCGGGACATCTTTGCATGGAAACCTTCAGACATGTCGGGTGTACCAAGGGAACTCGCTGAGCACACTCTCAATATTGATCCGAAGTATAAGCCGGTCAGACTGTTTCTTCGCCATTTTAACGAGGAGAGACAGAAGGCCATTGGTGAAGAGGTGGTCCGGCTCTTGGCGGCTGGGTTCATCGTTGAAGTTTTTCATCCTGAGTGGTTAGCTAACCTAGTTTTGGTGCTTAAGAAGAATGGCACTTGGCGAATGTGTGTGGATTAAACGGACTTAAACAAGGCTTGCCCAGCTGCCCCGTTCGCCCTCCCTCGCATTGATCAGATTATTGATGCTACAGCGGTTTGTGAGCGTTTGAGTTTTTTGGATGCTTATTCTGGGTATCATCAGATCAAGATGGCAGTTAAGGACCAGGAGAAGACAACTTTCATCACTCCATTTGGAGCCTTCTACTATGTGTCTATGCCTTTCGGGCTCAAGAGTGCCCAGGCGACTTACAAGCGGTGTGTACAGAACTGCCTTCACGGTCAGATTGGGCGTAATGTTCATGTTTATGTGGATGATATTGTGGTTAAATCCAGAAAGAAGGAGACCCTGATCGATGATTTGAAGGAGACGTTTGACAATCTCCGGGTGTACAAGATGATGCTTAACCCGGCCAAGTGTGTCTTTGGTGTTCCAGCAGGCAAACTTTTGGGTTTTTTTGGTCTTTGAGCGAGGCATCGAGGCTAACCCGGAGAAAATCAAGGCTATCACTTCCTTGGCGAGGCCAAAGTGTGTCAATGATGTCCGGTGCTTGGCAAGACAGATAGCGGCTTTGAGCCGGTTCATAAGCCGCCTAGGTGAGAAGACTATCCCTCTGTATCAAATAATGAAGAAGACAGATAATTTTGTCTGGAGTGAAGCTATCAATGAGGCATTCGAGGCACTTAAGAAGCAATTGGTTGAGCCGCCGGTTCTTGCTGCTCCTATTGACAATGAGCCTTTGTTGTTATATGTTGTTGCAAATAGCCAAGCTGTCAGTGTGGCCATTGTTGTGGAAAGGAAAGAGGCAGGTAAGGAGTATCCAGTTCAACGGCCGGTTTATTATATCGGCGAAGTACTTATTGATTCCAAGCAGAGGTATCCGCATTGGCAGAAGCTGGTATATGGGGTCTTCATGGCAAGCCGGAAGCTCAAGCAATATTTCCTAGGTCATCCTATTACGGCGGTAAGTTTTGCTCCCTTAGGGGATATCATCCAAAACAGAGAAGCCACGGGTCGGGTAGCCAAGTGGGCCATTTAGCTTGGGCCTCATGGTTTAAAATATGTGCCTCGAACGGCCATCAAATCACAAGCACTCGTGGATTTTAATAATGACTGGACAGAATTGCAAACGCCTGAGGAAAAGCCGGATAACACATATTGGACTATTCACTTTGATGGGTCCAGGCAGTTTGAAGGCTCGGGGGCTGGAGTTGTTTTAACTTCCCCGTGAGGTGATAAATTTTCTTATGTTCTCCGGTTAATGTTCCCTTGTACTAATAATGCAGCTGAGTACGAGGCCTTGTTCCACGGTCTTCGGATGGCCAAGGAGATGAACTTAAGCCTGGTAAGATGCTTTGGCGATTCAGATCTGGTAGCCCAACAGGTTTCTGGCACTTGGGATTCCAAGGATCCGCTCATGGCGGCTTATCGTCGAGAGGTTGATGATATTGCAAGTCACTTCAAGGGTTACCAAGTTTAGCACATTGATCGGAGGAAGAACGAGGCGACTGATACCTTAAGCCGGTTAGGTTCTCAGCGTAAGCCGGTACTGCCCAACACATATTTGGATGTTTTGATTAACCCGTCTGTCAAGCTACCCACATAGGAGGACCTTGCTATTCCTGACCCGGAGGCACAGTTCGTGGTGGCTTTTCATGTTATGCCTGACTGGACGGTTGCATATTTGGCTTACTGATGACCCACAAGTTTAGGGGATCTATCGCAGTACTTTCGGTAAGTAAGAGTGTCAAACCCAACGAGGAGCACAAGGAAATGATAGGCAGTTTTCAGTAAGGTATTTTCTGCAAGCACTGAAATTATACGTAACAGATAGTTTTGTGATAAGATAATTGGTAACAAGTGACAAATAGTAAAAGTAAATAAGGTGCAGCAAGATGGCCCCATCCTTTTTGTAGAAAAGGACAAGCCTGGACAAACTCTTATATGAAGAAAAGCACTCCCGAGGACACATGGGAATTATCGTCAAGCTAGTTTTCATCACGTTCATATGATTCGCGTTCGGAACTTTGATAATTTGATATGTGGGTGGACCGATGCTTGGGTGCCGCCCTTACTTGGAAAAGCATCCCACTTATGATTAACCTCTATTGCAAGCATCCGCAACTACAAAATAAGTATTGAGGTAAACCTAACCATAGCATGAAACATGTGGATCCAAATCAACCCCTTACAAAGCAACGCATAAACTAGGGTTTATGCTTCTGTCACTCTAGCAACCCATCATCTACTTATTACTTCCCAATGCCTTCCTCTAGGCCCAAACAATGGTGAAGTGTCATGTAGTCGACGTTCACATGACACCACTAGAGGAAAGACAACATACATCTCATCAAAATATCGAACGAATACCAAAGTCACATGACTACTTATAGCAAGACTTCTCCCATGTCCTCAGGAACAAACGTAACTACTCACAAAGCATATTCATGTTCATAATCAGAGGATTATTAATATGCATAATGGATCGAAACATATGATCTTCCACCAAGTAAACCAACTAGCATCAACTACAAGGAGTAATCAACACTACTAGCAACCTACAGGTACCAATCTGAAGTTTTGGTACAAAGATTGGATACAAGCAATGAACTAGGGATTGAGAGGAGATGGTGCTAGTGATGATGTTGATGAAGATAACCCTCCCCAAGATGGGAGAGTTGTTGGTGATGACGGCAGTGACGATTTCCCCCTCCCGGAGGGAAGTATCACCGGCAGAATAGCTCCGCCGGAGCCCTAGATTGGTTCCGCCTCGAGACGGTGGCGTTTTGTCCCGAAAGCCTCCTTATGATTATTTTCCAGGTCAAAACACCTCATATAGGAGAAGATGGGCATCGGAGACTCACCAGGTGGCCCACGAGGCAGGGGGGCGCCCCCACCCTTGTGGACAGGTGGTGCCCCCCCTGACGTATCTCATTCGCCAGATATTTTTTATATTTTCTAAAACGGTATTTCGTGGAGTTTCGGGGCTTTTTGAGTTGTGCAGAATAGGTCAGCAATGTTTGCTCCTTTTCCAGCCCAGAATTCCAGCTGTCGGCATTCTCCCTCTTCATGTAAACCTTGTAAAATAAGAGAGAAAAGGCATAAGTATTGTGACATAACGTGTAATAACAACCCATAGTGCAAGAAATATCAACATAAAAGCATGATGCAAAATGGACGTATCACTTACATGACCCAGGGTGAGCTACCTGAGGATGAAATTTTGGCCAGACAAATAACCCGGCGGTCTAAGTCCATGACGATTGTCAATGGAGAATTGCACCACCGCAGTGTTACAGGGGTGTTTCAACGTTGCGTTTCTCCTGAGGAAGGCTGTGAGATCCTGTGAGAGATCCATGAAGGAGATTGTAGTCATCAAGCCGGCTCTAAATCTTTTGTGGCCAAAGCCTTTCGTCACGGTTTCTATTGGTTGACGGCTCATGCTGATGCTGAAGACTTGGTGAGTCGATGTGATGGTTCTCAGAAATTTTCACGGTGTGCTCATGTTCCGGCTCAAGAGTTAAGGATGATTCCAATAACTTGGTCGTTCGCGAATTGGGGGCTTGATATGTTCGGGCCTTTTAAGAGGTCCAAGGATAAGAAAACCCACCTTTTGGTGGCAGTGGACAAGTTTACCAAGTGGATTGAGGCAGAGCCAATTAGCAAGTGTGATGCAGAAACAACGGTTCAATTCATCAAAAAGGTGATTTTCCAGTTTGCTTTCCTCACAGTATCATAACAGATAATGGCACTAATCTGTCCAAGGGTGCTATGAGGGAATTTTGTCAACGAGAGCATATTTGACTTGATGTCTCCTCCATGGCTCACCCTCAATCTAATGGTCAAGCGGAATGGGCTAATCAAGAGATTCTGTAAGGTATCAAGCCCCAGCTTATGGTTCCTCTGAAGAGAACACCAAGTTGTTGGGTGGAGGAGTTACCTTTAGTGTTATGGAGCATCAATACAACATCCAACATATATACAGGCTACACACCTTTCTTCATGGTCTATGGAGCTGAGGCGGTTCTTCCTAGTGATATCCGTCATGACTCGCCTCGAGTGGCGGCTTACGTTGAAGCTGATAATGAGAAGGCACGTCAGGATGCATTGGATTTGTTGGATGAAGAGCGTGATCTCGCGGCGGCTCGTTCAGCGATCTATCAACATGATTTACGACGGTATCACAGCCACCGGGTCAAAACCAGAACCTTTCAAGAGGTCGATGTAGTACTCCGGCTCATCCAAGATCAAACTGATATGCATAAACTATCGCCGCCTTGGGAAGGACCTTTCGTCGTCAGCAAGAATCTGCATAACGGGTCATACTATCTGATTGACATTCGAGAACACATGGATTCACGCACATCAGAGGAGGAGACCTGTCGGCCATGGAATATTGCTCATCTCCAGCCTTACTATACTTGAGCCATGATGTACATAATTTGATGATGTAAATATTAGAACAATATAATAAAGCCGGCATCCCTCATAATTCGGGGCCTCTGCCGTTTTCACTTCCTCAAAGCTGAGTCCTTGTCATCATCCTACATGTTTACTCAAGAGGCTTGACGCCCAAATTGCGGGGACCAAAGAGAGTTGGATGCATAGCACAACTCAAACATAGATCCTCGATGAGAATTATTCGTAAGTATCTCACTTTGGGGCTTCCTGTTCAAACATATGCATATTCGACCAAAGAGAACACAGCGTTACTACCCATTTAACCGGGTCATGTTCAAACATAGGCGTATTCGACCAAAGAGGACATAACCTGTGGGTCATCCTACCTGTACCCAGTTGCTTCAACTCCATCAGGTCATCCTGATTGACTCGGCGAACTCTTGGCGATCAGTCTTATATGGCGTATTCGACCAAAGACATGAGCTTGCTAAGGTTCAAACGCCGGCTGTCATGCGAGAGCACGGCTTATAGATAGTCAGGATATATCCAGGCTCAAAATGTCGCCTTCCTTGAAACTTGGATAAATCGGCCTGTGATGCAAGATGCAACTCTGACCCCATGTACTCTAGACAAGTCTATCTTTAAAGCAAAGGCCTGCACTTGTCTAGGTTCAAATGTCGATTGGGTACTGTGAGAGCCAGCTCACAGCACGCACGTACCTTCTAGTGGCCAACATGCTAGTTTCATTGAAGAAGAACCTTTGGCTTGGCGGCCTGCAAAAGCCTCGAATGTTTTTTGATCTCTCTTTCTTTGGTTCTTTTGTTATTTGTGGGTTTTACTTTTGAGGTGCGTTCTTTCAAGTTCGACCAAGCTGCCTCTACTTATGGCTCATATTTTAAGCCTCTCTGGGTCTCTGCAACCCGACCTAATGAACGGCTCTAAGCCGCCAGAAAGTAACAATCTTATTTCTAGAGCGATAGCTCTACAAGACTTTAACTGCATGAAGACTGATAAAGCCAGCAGTTTACACATACATTGCAGGTATGCTTATTTTTTGTGAAGATATTAAACATGGTAATTAAATCGGCCCTGGTTATGAACCACTGTTCCCAGTGGCACCGGTTGGGCGTCATGACCCGCCCGGCGGTAAACTGCCAGGGCACTTGTTATCTGTTTATGTGCAAGATAATGGCTAATTTGATATACACAAATCAGCATTGTCATAAGTATAAAGTGGTGTTTCTGCAAACTGGTGGATCAATAGTATTATGCAGAGGCAGAACCGTGCACAATGGCACGACAGAATAAAGTTCTACTACCATATTACAAGATTTCGTGAGCCAATCAAAATAAAGTATTTTTCTAAAGGATAAAGTATGTAAACCGCCCAACGGTTCACTCTTCATGGCCTTGCTGCTTTGAAGCCTCTAGATTACCCCTCTCCGATTCTTTGTCCTCCTCTATCTGAAAGTTTTGTGACAACCAATTGACGCCAGCCAAAGCTTCAAATTCAGCTTCTTCATCGATAAGTTCAGACGGATCAATTTCAGGGGCGAAAGTATGCTTACTGATTGGAGGGATTAGCTCCATCACTTTGTAAGCCGGAGTGGGCATCTTCTGGTTTTCTAGGTTGTAAGCCGGGTGATATCTTGACAGATCCGTTTCACTAGCAATCAGGCTGGCCAAAGGGCAGATATCTTTAACACAGACATCAAAGTCTTTTTGATCAAAAGTTGTGCCATCTTCCTTCAGACTTGGATAACCAGTGGCTAAGTCAGCTGGGTCTGACTCTAGTAGCCACACCTTAGCCCGGCTCAAAGCTGTTACGGCACCGGCTCTTGCAGACGACCGCTTCATCTCATCAATCCTGGCAGGCAGCACAGAAAGTTTCCTCAATATGTCTACAAAAATATTTGGTGCCTGGTTGGACGATGAGACGATAGCCAATGCGCGCTGAGCTCCGGTATATAACTGTTCAACAAGTGTGTAAACAGCTTTAAGCTTCACAAGCGGCTCTTTGGCAAGATTACTTCTCCTGCTACCTGCATGAGTTATAAATTGGTTAGTGGCGGTTTATGTTACCAAAGGAAAGAGTCAACTTTCAACATGGCGGCTTACCAAAGATAGCTAAAGTCATTTGAGATACATGATGCTTTAAACCGGTGAGCTCAGCGGTCACCTTTCAAGGGTTGCTTCTGCTTTTTCGGCTCGTTGTACCAAGGCGGTCCTCTCTTCAGCCCAAGCAGACTTCTCCGTTTCAAACGTAGCCTTCAGTTCCTCCGTTTCAGTCAGACTAAATTGAAATTTCGATTCAGCCTTCTGGGTCTCAGATTCTTGAAACTTAAGCCGGCCCTTTGCATCATCTAATTACGCTTTCAATTCAGCAGTGGTATCCTTTATAAACAAGGGGTCATGAAACAAATTATTATTCGGGTTACAAGAATTGAAGTCCCAAGCCTTTTGCAAGCAACAACACTTGGCACTTGGGGGCTAATGGATGCTGAAGTGTTCTTTATGTCCCGGCTCATATCAATAAAGTCCCAAGCACTTTGCAAGCAAGAGTACTTGGCACTTGGGGGCTAATGGATGCTAAAGTGTTCTTTAAGTGCCGGTTCATATCAATAAAGTCCCAAGCACTTTGCAAGCAAGAGAACTTGGCACTTGGGGGCTAATGCATATTGCTTCTTTCTTGTCATTCATTTATGCTAACCCGGTGGCACTATAAACAGTGACCGCCGGCTTATGAGGGGTATACAAGCAAGTTCTACACAATGATGAATAGGACCGACTCATTCATATTGATTAAGCCGGCCCTTGGGGGCTACACGTGCAACGTTCATCTAAGTCCAATTTCCTATTAAGATGTATGCTGACTCTGAAAGGATTCTATGAAACATACTCATGCTATTCTAAGTCTACAACATATTCAATTCTATCATATCCAATAGACTTGAGGGCTGGAAGGATGTATATGATTTAGTCAAGATTCATACCTCAAACTTCTTATGCATTTGCTTCACCATATCAATCTCAAGGTCATGGCTGACTTGACTGAGATATCCGGAAAGCACTTCCCCGCTGCTCAGCTGTGCATAATGAGTCATATCAAATCTTACTTTCCGTTTCTCAGCAAGTTCCTGTTTGGCAGTGTGTTTGGCTAGAATAGTTGAATTGCCCGGTTCTGTAAAGCTGGTGCCAGTAACTATGACGTCTGCAGTTTGTTTTTCTGCCGGCTTAGTTGAGATTGACGGTTCAGCAGTTATAGAGGTAACATTGGCACGGTCAAGAGAGACGTCAGGAACTTCAGGAGGAGTGTCATGAGTAAATCCCCCATTGGTTTCTTAACATCTGTCGCTAAGACTTGTTGCTTCGGCTCAATGATTTTGGGATTAGTTGCCGGTATACTCGCCTTTGCTCTCTTGCAGGGTTTGGCTTGGCCACTACACGGGTTAAGATGAGTTAGTACAAAGTTATAACGATTAAAGGAACAGCTGAACAAAGGAGAAATTGTTATCCAGGGGCAGTCTTGAAAGCCGGCAGCTGAGTTTGAGATGAATCGCCAGATGAAGAGCGAGAGACCTCCTGATAGTTTAAATCGGAAGAATTCAGCGGTTGACGAATGAGACCCGCCAGCGGGTAAAGAGAGTTTGAGTGCAGAAGGACCTCATTTTGACGTTTCCGTCGATCCGGAGTATTCGGTAAGCCGGAGGACAGTTCTTCATCTCCGGTGTTCCGAGTCTGATGCCGTTTCTCGTGTTGCCGTTGCTTCAAAAGAAAGTGAGGATCCAAATAAGCTAAAGGGTGTGAAAATCTTACTTTCCGGGTTGCTCGTTGATTTTTCTGTCTTGGCAAGGTTTCTGAGCCGGAGGAAATAGTAATTACCTCATCATCAACAACCTGGCTGGCCCCCGTGTCGCCCTAACAATAATCAGTGTCAATATGACAATTGAAAAAGGAGCCAAGAGAATCAAGGGCTACATCCGACTCAGAGCTATCGATCGGTTCAAACAATTCAGAAGTGCTTGATTTCTTCTTTGTCTTTTTCACGGCCTTCTCGGCGGCTTTCTTGACAGCCCTGGCCTCTTTGGTAGCCTCGTGGTCATAGGTTTTATTCCAGAAACTTGATTTATCCTGTGAAAGTCAGCAAGGTTGAATTGACAAGAGAATCAAATAGTGAAGCAAGAAAGGTTAAAAACAAGACTCACATCTGGTGCCGGGTTAAGTTTGCATAAAGGGCTCAGACCCACTTTGCTGCAGTCTCCCAGGCTTTCGTTTAAAAGGGTCTTGGTCATTTCTGCGATTGTATCCTCAGCCAAGTCTTCAGGGTTGTGATGTAATGGATCTGTGGTCTCACCAGTATAAGCGCATGCACATTAAGCCGGGCCTATGGCTCAAAGGAATGATTCGCCAGGCAATCCAACACCGGACCAAGTCAATTTCGGTTAGCCCATTTCCCAGTAGGGCCCTGACCTTTGCAAAAGTGGGAGCAAGTTTTTTGCGTTCCGCAACGGTTAATTTTTTAGCAAGAGGATGCTTTTGGTCCAAACGCTCGACGCGATAACCCGGTAGTAGATTCTCATCAGCCGGGGAGGTGTCTTTGCAATAAAACCAGGTTTGATTCCAATCTTTGGGGTGACTCGGAAGACAAGCATAGGGTAAGATAGAATCTCTCCTTCGTTGAATTGAGACGACTCCAAGTTCCAAGCTGGGTCCGTTGGTGAACTCATTATGGTATTGTAAATATAAGTACTCTCTGAAGAGCTCGAGGTTGGGCTCCTCTTGAAGATACACACAGAAGACTTGGAAGTTGCATATATTTGACACGGAATTAGGTCCGATGTCTTGTGGATGGAGCTGAAAGAAGTGCAGAATGTCCCGGAAGAACTTAGAGCTGGGTGGTGAAAAACCCCAGTTCATGTGATCAGAAAAGACAATAACTTCATCGTCCTTTGGATGAGATCTCTCTTCACCCAGTTTAGGGGGCACGGTAATGCATAACGGATTTTTTCGGCAGATACCCAATTTTGACAAAATCAGCAAGTGTAGCCTCAGTAACGACAGAAGGAACCCAGTTGCACGCGGTGACTGTCTTCGGCGGCATTGTGAACAAAGAAGCCTAAAAGAAAGGAATATTTTTGCTGGTTCAAAACTGATTCATTAAAGCCGGAAATCAGACTACAGTATATGTTCAGCATGGCGGCTTAAATGGGGCCTAATAGCATATGTGTAGTTATAAACCGGTGAGATAAGCTGCCATGACAAGCACTGATACTCAAGAAAGCAGATTTTACTAAGTGTTGAGACAAACAGTTTTCATAGATTGAAGCTGTAACTTTGGATCTACAGCACTTCAGAAAATAAAGTAAAAAACTTAAAATTAAGGTGGTGGCGGCGAGAAAACAAGAAAGTCCAGATGGGATCTATTACAATGAGGACGTATATTCAAGATCAAGACAAATGATTAAACGTGCTACCGCACAAGTTCCACAGATTGATATCCTGACCCCAGATCTACGTTGCTAAAACAACGAACAGGTAGACCTAAGATCAGTTTAAGCAGTTCATGAAGATGAATCGATCTTTTTCGTATAGATGAGACATTACAATATTTGCAAAGAGATACCATGAACACCATTGCACAGAGGAATATCAAGTTCAAAAGAAAAATCATAACTGCAGAAGAAGAAGAAGACGAACTCTGGCGAGCTTGCAGGAACTCCAATGGATCTAAGGGGGGGGGAGAAAGAGAAGAACGTACCTGGGCTGATGAACGGCGGCGGCACGCGGAAGAGATCTGGTCGAGTCAGGTTGATGCTGCGGCCGTTGTTGAGGACGAGGCAGAGGACGGCGGCGCCGGCGGAGCTCGTATGTGTGGGCGTCGCGAGGAAGGAGATAAAGAGGAAGAAGCAAAGGGGGAGAATGGAAAGGGACCCCTGACCCTATTTATAAGGTGAATGGATAAAGGTCACGCGCAGGAATCGAGGAGATCGAAAAACAGATAAGTAACAGAACAGGCGCCTCGATTATCGGAGTCTTGATAAATGCGGAGATGTTAAGATCTGAGCAGTTAAAAAGAAAAAACCAGGTGACGTCATGGCGGGTTACCACAATTTGAAGGACTGACGTCATGGCGGATGACCACAATTTCAAGGATTGACGTCATGGCGGGTTACGATATCTTGTGAGAAGATGAAGAAAGATTGACATGAATTAGGTTTTACCCCAGTAATTCCACTCAAACTGGATTAGGTTTTACCCTCACCGCAAGGGGTCGAACCAGTATAAACTTCCGTGTCTCTTGTCCCGTTTTAACCCCTTTAAGCTAACCATGTCGCTATGGCTCCGCAATTAAGTCCTTTCCTTAAAACATCTACCTGACAACTCCACGGCACACAGCATGGGCGACAGGCACGACATCCGTCGCTTGGCCTACGCCGTAGCACGCTGCGCCCTTGCGCCAAAAGAAGCACCGCAGGAGCATCGCCAATCTGGCACGAGAGTGCTCTACAGGTTGGGCATGGACCTCATGCCGGCCTGCACCCCTACCACTTGATGCTCCTGACCGCCAGGGAAGGGAAGGAAAGACGTGCACCTGTTGCTGCGAGGCCGACGCCCAACCAAAATTCCTCGTCGTCGCTGCAAGTTCCACCTTCATAGCGTCTAGTCGCCGCTCGTACGCCGCCAAATACTGCCTAAACGCCACGGGTACGAAGCCCCGCCGCGGCCGTCGACCACACAGGCAAGCCCGGCGGCGCTGACCGTCGGCGACGAGGAGGGGACACACGAGAAGGACGGCCGGGAAAAGGGATCTGATCGCCGCCCGAGTCGCCCAGAGGACGACGCGGGGCAGTTACCGAGTCTCCTAGATGGTTGCTGCCATGATTTGGAGAAGGATTCACCCCCTTCCTCTGTTGCTTCAAGCTGCCATGGAGGTGGATGGAGCGATGGTGATGGTAAAGGATCTGGTTTTTGCAGGTGGGTTCGGAGCATATCAGCAACGGCAGATCAGGTGGACCTACGGCGCCCGCTGGCAGCTGGTCTTCCACTCCATGCCGTTGGCCCTTCTGGCCGAATGGCGGCTGTGTATTTCCTCCCAGCCAAAGAGCGATACGGGAGGCAGATGCATCTTCTATCTGGAGTTCAAAGCGATTCCAAGCTGCTGCGATGGTCTCGTCACCCCAAGTGGTGCGTCCCCGGCGACGGCGAGTCTACATCCAGGAAGAAGATGTTGTGGACCCGATTGCAATTTTCAGTTCCAGTTTAGGGTCCTTCTTGTTAAAATCAAGGGCTTAGGTGTTATTTTCCTTTTATGTGAGTCCTTCGTGGCCTTTCCTGTTAAAAAAAAACAATCTAACAAGCACGCACGCACGCGGACGTCCCTCCCCGCCTTAACCCCAACGGAGCCGGATTCAAAATTCGACCCGGATCGGTTGCCAGCGGACGTCCCCGTAATAAAGCACGCCCCTAACCGCAGGTCCTGCCGTGCGCGGACGCATATTGTTGTTCTCCGGCAACTCCTCGTCGAGTTCCATCCCACCAAGGTCGCCGAGTTCCGATGGCGGGGGCCGCCCGCACGCACGCCATGGGGAAGATGCCGAAGACCGCCGCCGCCGTCGGCGACGACTGGTTGAACCGGCACGGGTTCCCGCACGGCTACCACTTCGTCCCGGAGGACCACGAGCTCCTCCGCCTACTCGAGGACATGATCGCCGGCCGCGCTCTCCCCTACCCTCTCCCCAGCATCTTCCACGGCATCAGGATCCGCGACTTCCACCCCGCCGAGCTCCACGGTACCCCTCCTTTCCTTCATATTCTTGCATTCTTTATCTCTCTCCTTCTTCTCCGCTTTGCTTTAATCCGTGGTGATCCACCGATGCAATTCCGCGCGCGCTGACCATGAATCATGATACGAATCGGAACCGATGGAGCAGAGCGGTACAAGGCCCACAAGGAGGCCGGGTCCATGTACTTCTACAACCAGAGGGAGTTCCCGGGGAACGCCAGGGTGCGCCCGGGGCGCACCGCCAAGGACGGCTGGTGGAAGGCCTCGGGCGGCGGTGCGCCCTTGACGCGCCGCGGCCTGGTCGTCGGCTATAAGCTCACCTTGGTGTTTTACGAGACGAGGCCCGGCGGCAAGCCTGACGAGAAGACCGACTGGATCATCAAAGAGTACACCATTGCAATTGGACCCAACAGGAAGGTAATTTCTCATCATCCTTCCCTTTGTTCGGTTCATGTTCTTTTCCCGTGGGCATGTTCTGTTCATGGTTGAATGCAGTACTGGTTTCAAGGTGAATCACACAAAATATGCTTTATTAACAATTGAAATTAAAATTATTTTGCGAGGGAAAATATATTTTACCAATTTAGATATTTTTATCTGTTTGGCTTTTAGTATTAGCTATCTCAGAACTAAGGTAGGGTGCGTATACATGCGTTCATAAAGATGGGTGTATACGAGCATTTGCGTGTGTGTTATGTTTAAAAAATAGAGCCTGGTATATTTTCATGTTGGGACAAGATCAAGTATTTAGTTGCTTATGGTCCAAATATATTAATTTTAGTTTAAAATTGTAACACTTATTTTGAACTGAAGTGAGTAAGATATACTTAGATGTTCCAAGTGATGCTTCTTAGTTGCCAAATTTAATACATACTTTCTACACCCGAAAATAACTGTAGCTGAAATGCATATATCTTTTCTTTCCAAAAAGGAGGATTACTCTGTATCTGCATCAATTGATGCACACAGCCATATTATTAAGCAAAGTAATCACAAAGTACGTAGTTCGATACAAGGTTGCAAGCAAAATCGAATAAAAAGAATAAACTGCCACAACCGGTAAAAATAGGACAAGAACACCAGACACCTATCATATTATTGCAGCGCCATCCAAACCGGCTGTAAGTATCCTGTGCTACAACCTCCCAACGATCGCACACATAGGCCATATGCTCCTTGACTTCTGCATAGCTGAGTAACGATCACGTACTGATCCAGCCAGTCGCCCGGAAGATAACCTGCAAAAAAGTTGTGATAGTTAATTTCGGACGGAAGTTGTATATATTAGTAGAAACTTTTAGGCTGCTTATAGTGGAGAGTATCATATGCTAGTATAATTGGTTAGTAATTTAGATGACCTTATTTATTGTTATACATGACATATAATAACACAACATCTATAATGATATAATACTGAACCGTATTTTTCTTTATTTATTTTAATTGCATTCAACCTTATTGTTTTTGTCTAATTGGCATATATGGTACGTACTTGTTATGATACCCTCATTATGGAAGGTCTTAGATCATAAATAGTATTTCCATGGTAAACTTAACATTATGTTATCCTCTCATTACCTAATCTAACTATCTGTTTATATATTTATTATTATTGGTAGTCCAAATTGAGAAAATATGTAGTGCACCGCATTTGCATTCTGCCATGCTACTATTTGATTACCAAATAGAGATGAAACAGTACCTTTTTATTATTATTCGGAGCAAATTTTAATTTTGTATTCGAATTTGAATCAGATTTTGCTCTTTTATGAGTCAATGCTGCCACATGTTTGCAAAATCTTTTGGGATATTATAATGTTCAAATTTTGTATTAACAGCATTTACATATATATAGTAATATAGAGAGAGTTCTTCAAATAAACTTGTTGTCTTGATTTTTGAAATACCTATCTGACCGCATTTTGTATGATGCTACAACTTAAAAGAACTAGTACTTTCAAGTTCTGAACATAACTTTCCTCAAAAAACAAAAGTTCTGAACATGTAGTAGGAGTAGATTAGATTGGCCATGCATGCATGCTTACCGTGTCGCTGTGGATTATATTAATCGTAGTTTCCCCGTCACGCCTTGTGCATTGCTTGCAGGTGTCGGAGATGGCCCTGTACCGCCTCTACAACAAGTCGGAAAACAAATCCAAGAAGAAGAAAAAGACTAAAGAAGAAGAGAAAGCAACTCAAGAAGAAGAAACCACCCCTGCTTCTACCTGGGCGAAGGAGGAGGAGGAGGAGGAGGAGGAGGAGGAAGAAGATGAGGAGGAGGAGGAGGAGGCGGCCGAGGCGCCACTATCACCGCCGTATCCGCCCGCCGGAGGGACGACCTCGCAGGCGCAGGCTGGTCAACCACATGACTATCATCACTACTACGCCTTGGGCGCCGCGCCGGGGCCAAGCACAAGCTGCTGGGTGACGCCGGACGCTGGCTATACGGGGTTGACAGACACAGTCTGGACGCCGGATGCCGGAGGGAGCTCGCAGGCACAGGCTGGCCAACAACATGACTATCAGCAGTACACGTTCGGTGCCGCGGCGCCCGCATCTGGCTGGGAGGCGCCAGGGCCAAGCAGCAGCAGCTGGGTAACGCCGGGCGACACAAAATACTACTTGCAGCTGCAGCACGCCGGAGGGCCGCCTGCCTACAGCTGGGGGGACCATAAGATGACGCCTCTGGTGCCGTCAGGACCAGCACCCCTTGCGCATGGCCTGCCGGCGTCGCAGCAGCACTTTGTCCACCAAGAAGAAACCGCAGACCCGCTGAAGACGCAGCTCCCACCACCGCCGCCGGCGCCGGCTGCTCAGGGCGGCTACCTCGATGATGAGTTCGACGTTTGGTGCAAGGCGCAGCAGGTGGACGCGAGTCCCGCCTTCCACATGCCCGACGGCGTAGATCCGCAGCAGGTGGCTGTGAATTCCCTCCCCATGCTCGAAGATACCGATTTCGGTGACTTGCTCAAGGATATACCGATGATGCCTACAGACGAAAACAGCGAGCGCTTTTCATGCACATTACATGAGCTCCTCTTCGGCTCTTCCCCAAGGTGAAGGACGACGCGCCACCACCGCGCCCGCCAACTTCGATGGGCAACAACAACCAGGTTTAGAGTTAGCAGAAACCAGCAAGCAGCAACCGGTAGCAGCTAGTAGTTGTTTCGCAGTGTTCATATTTCATGGTTTTTCCTCACATTTGGCAGTTTCATTCATTGTGTTCATATTACTATACTGTTGTATGTTTTCTTTATACTCTTCCATGTGTGAAGCAAGTTCTTGATGGACATGATTGGTTATTGGCTATGGTGATCATATTTTTAAACCGGTTACGTTGCGGCTCATGTGGTAACGATAATGATGATGGGAGCAAGAGAAGCTAGGCCAGGGTCGCGGTGTAATGCCCAGGATGGGACTATATCTCCTACGTGTCGAGGCACGACTTAAAGATATAAGCCGATTCTGAAATGATCGCAAGTTTGGTACCTTTGCACATCTCATGTAAAAATAGGGATGGAAACTGAAAAGATAGCTGGCTTACACTCGCCACGTCACACAAATACATTACATGTTCAAACATCATTCAGATAAACATCACAGCCCATCTAAGGGTAAAAGATCCAAATGACAAGATACCAAACATAACTTAACCCACAGGTCTAGATCGAATCCTAGTAGAAGCTCTACTGATCAACCGGATAGTTCACGTAGTAACGGCTACGCTCCTCGTCGTACTCCCAGTCTAGCTCAGTGCCATCGCCTGTGTAGCTCACCATCGTACCTGCATCTGGTGTGTTGAAGTAACTGTGAGCCACAGAGGACTCAGCAATCCCGTTCCCGGGTAACACGACTATTCAAGCCTTGGGTGTGGAACAAGGCTGAAGAAAGAACAAGAGTCTGCAACAGCACTAGCCTAGCTTACGTAAAAGAGAGCGAGAAGAGAAGGTGCCTCGGTCGAGAGATGATCACGAAGTGATCCTAACTAAAGCAAGTCAAACATAACCCCACCGTGTTCATCTCCCGAATCCCTTTCGGAAAATGACAATCACGGTACTCACGCCGGTAGTGTATTGGAACATGGTGTCAAGTTTTCTACAACCGGATATTAACAAGCTCCCATCTGCCACATAACCGCGGGCACGGCTTTCGAAAGTTCATAACCCTGCAGGGGTGTTCCAACTTGGCCCATGACAAGCCCACGATCCGCGGAGTCACAACTCCAAAGTGGGAAGGCCCGAGTATCCTCGGAATCCCGTGCTCAAGATACTTCGACTAAGGTAAGGCTAATCCAGCAAATCCTCCCGGCGTGCCGACACCCTGACAATAGCCGCGCGTATCTAGTCTCAGGCCACGACCGGATGGGCGATGCTACAGGTGTATACCAATCCTCGAGTTTCCTCGTGGTGGCCCCGCAAGACCCCCGTTTCGGACCAACACTCATGTGGAGCACTGGCCCGGGGTTGTTGATTAAGAACTCGGGTTTGCAAGACCCTATGCAAGTTTTATTAGTTATTAGGCGAATAGTACCAATGTTGGGACTTGCTGGAAAAGACTTAGCACTTAGCGGTTTATCGAGGGGGTCCCATAACCCCAACCGTGTGAGGAACACATAATCAAGGAACATAACACCGGTTTATACGGTTCCTAGCGGCATGAGTGGAACAAATCACCAAGCAAAAGGCTTAGCCTTCCACCCATTACCAATATATAGATGATTTCATTTAATAATTAATATAGTGTAATATCCCAACAAACTTCAACAAGAGGCAAGAATCTTCAATCTTCACCTGCAACTAACAATGCTATAAGAGGGGCTGAGCGAAGCCTACGTATAGCCAAACAATGGTTTGCATAAGTAGGGTGGTTAAACAGAATCATGGTTATAATAGGAGGCTGACAGGAAAACATGGGCATCGAGGCAAAACTATAGATCGAGACTTCTAGCAATAGGCAAAGATAGTAATGTTATCGGGGTTCGGTCATCTTGCCTGAAGAGTTGTCGATGGGATCGTAAGAGGGGTCCTCGTTCTCAAGCTCGGTAGTAACCTCGTGCTCGTACTCGTACTCGGTCTCAACTTCCGGCTCTACTCAAACACAAGAACACAAGGCAACGAATCAAACAAGATGCAATGCACACACAAAAATACTGGATGCATGGCTGGTGCACTATGGAAGCAAAACAGATGCACTATGGAAGCACGGAAAGTCTACTTAGGAAGCACAGTGTTACAGCACAAAATATGCATCAAGCAAAATGCTTCAAAACATGATAACAATAGGATATTATGAATCTACATGCAAAATCACACAAGTTTCATATAGGACTTGTCGTGGAAATAAAAACGGCAGATGTCCGGTTTAACGGACTTAGTGATGGAACCATCGCACGGGTTAGCTTGAAGGGGTTAAAAGCACACAAAGGACACAAGGGATTTTATACTAGTTCGGCCCCTTCGATGAAGGTAAAAGCCTACGTCTAGTTTGGTTTGGTATTGCTTGGGCGTCGATGAACAGGGAGCGGATCGCTTGCCTGTGTCTCGACGGGTTGTCTCTTGCCTCCCCTTGAACCGTCGCCGGGTCGCCCCTTTATATAGAGGTGACGCCCGGTCCGGTTTATAGAGTCCCGAGGCCGGCTCATACTTGTGTCCGCCTCGGTCTCTGCTCTTTCTTCCTTATCTCTCAAGTTACATAATCAGGCGGTTTACAAACCATAACGTTACATTTGGGCCCCAAGCCTTCATGGGCCGTAACTTCTACTGGGTATTTACAAGTATATAACTAAACTATCATAATCCGGTTTATACTAGTCGGTTTACACCTGCTGGTAATATTCCTGACATTAGGCCCCAGAATGATTTGAACTTGTTCACATCAATCTTCTCAGTCTTGCATGATCTTCTCTTATTGTGTCTTCTCATTCTGGTAAAGCGGACCATGACGTCATCCTTGAAAATTACTTAATTTAGTCATGACATCATCTCCGCATTTAACGCGCGCAGCTGTCTATCACCTTTGTTTAAAGGCTATCCCGAGAATCGAGGCGACAGGGAATCTTTATCCAATCTTCTGCCTCCTCAAATCTCGCGCCTGCCGTTTCATCTTTGCCCCCTTATAAATACTGCTGCCTCTCCTCGTCGTCTCCTTCCGTTCATTCTTCTTCCGTCGCCCGAGCTCAAACCTCCGCCATCGTCCGTCAAGCTCTTCTTCGCCGTCGTCCGTCAAGCTCTTCTTCGCCGGCCGCCGCATCAACCTGAGTGCGACCAGAGAAACTCCGCCACCGCTTCTTGCTGTTCCAGGTACTTCATCTTCCTTGCTGTAGATCTATAGCTTTAGGGTTCTTCCCGTGCCTCCGCCATTAAACCTCGGCGAAAGCTTCCTCTGTTCTTCCTCAACACCAAAGTTCGAAGTAGTTTCAGCCTTTTGATCTTGCCTTTAAAACTTGCCTCTGTTCCGCTGCCGTATGCCTAGATTTCAACGTTTTAGATTCAATCTTTTAAATTTGTCCGCTCGGTATAGGATCCTTGCAGTTCTTCTTGTAATAGTCTTGCATTTGTTTTTCTTTTTCCTGGGCGCTCAGATCTGTTTTACTTTAGCTATCTGTGAAAACTTGTTTCTTCACCTTTGTAGATCTATAAAATATTCTCCGGTTTAGTCAGTCAAATATCACTTCTGTAATGCATTGACAACGAACACGACGGTTTAGCTCCTCTCTTTTGTTACTTCTGAACCGGCAGTAATGCGTTCCCTGCTTACTTCCGGGTTAGCTATGCCATTAGTCCCTTGTCTAAACCGTCGGCATGACTTTGCATATGCAATCCGGTTTATATATCTGTCTTTGCATAATCCGGTGTTTATATTTTATCCTTACAGCACTTCCATTCTGCTACTATGTCTGCCAAACAATTTGTCGCTTGTGACTGGGTCCGTTCCATCATTACGGAAGAAGATTTAATCAATGCTGCATCAGTCGGCACTTTGGGCCCTTGGTCAGTTTTGAAATGGCGGGCCCCAGGAAACGAATGCCCCCTGCTCCTAAAGAGGGAGATGTTATTGTCTTCTTTGATCACATGGCCCGAGGTTTTTCTCCTCCCGGTTCAAAGTTCTTCCGGAATGTGCTTGCCACTTTTCAGATTCACCCTAAGGACATAGGTCCAAATTCTATTTCAAACATCTGCGACTTTCAAGTTTTCTCAGAGGTGTATTTGCAAGAGGAACCATCAGTTGACTTGTTCCGGGATTTCTTCCACTTGAACCGGCGAACCGAGTTTACTGGCGGTCCTCATCAAGAATTGGGAGGGGTTAGCATCCAAAAGAGAAGGGATGCAGTCTTTCCTCATGCCGCTCTGCACACACACCCTAAAGATTGGAACAAGTCTTGGTTCTATTGCCTTGACACTTCACCTGAAGGGGAAAACCCATTGCCGGTTTACCGTGAGCATCGTCTTCCTGAAGATCACCCTCTGCCGCAACGTCTCAGCTCCTCTGAACGGCCCCGGTTTGCTTCTCAACTTGCCAGGCTGAAGGCCTTTATGGCCAACGGTTTAACCGGAATTGATTTTATGCGCTGCTGGCTTTCTTGGAGTATCCTTCCTCTGAGTCCACGCCCAAGTCTGATGTGTAAATATTCTGGTAAACTGGATGATCCTCAACGTTTTTCCAAGGATAAACTTTCTGAATCGGAAGTCATTGAATCTGCTAAGAAGATGCTCAATGTCTCCTTAGAAGAATGTAGCCAAACCGGATTGGCTCCGTATTATAAGAAGAATAAGCTGCGTGCAGTAAGTCGTACTCTCCTCTGTATGTTTTTAATCCGTTCATATAAACCGTTTTCCAATTAACTATCTTTTTTGAACAGGCCGACGATCCTTTCTGGAAAAGGAAACCTCAGGAGAAAACAGGCAAACAGCCACGCCGGAAAGCTTACGCTATCAAGAAGAAAAAGGCGGCTACTGGCTCCGGTTCACATGCTGAAGATGACGATCCGGACTCTGAGGTATGAGTTAATCCGGCTATAATTTGTTTTACTTTTATCCAGACTTGTGTTTAATGGTGTCTTTTCACAGGATTTGGCTGAAGGAGATAAGCCGGCCGAAATTGAGGTAACTATTCTTTCTTCAGATTCAGAACCACCTCCACCAAAAATTCGTCGGACAGTCCGGCAGTATCAGTTTTCTCACCCTTATCCTCAACTGGACCCCAATTTTCTTTTGAAGAAACAGCAACATGAAGCCCATCGCCGGACTACACGCCATAGCGGCCTTGCAGTTGAATCATCCGGAATATCCCTTACTCCGGCTCGGAGGCGCCGTTCTGAGGTTATACTCTCTCCAACTCTTCTTCATCCCAAGGCCGGGCTTATACGCAAACCGCTTAAACCGTCTGACCCTGATTATCAGGAGACTCCTTTATCTTCCTCTGGCGAATCCACTGCCACACAAGTCCCAATTTTGAAGACTGTCCCTGGGTAAGTCTTTTACCTTATCCGGTTTATAACTGCTTTTGCTTCTGGAGCACTGATTTTTCTTTCTAATTCCTTCAGCAAACCTAAGCCCAGCAAAAGGGCAAAGGCCAACAAACCAACTGCTGAGACTGCCACTGATGATCCGGCGGTTGATCCGGATACAACCGTCCCTCCGGAAGGCGAGCCCACAATTCCGCTTGAAGATCCTACTCCTATGGATCATACTACTGCACCTGAGAACACTGAGAACGTCCATGAACCGGCAAGTCCTGCCCGGGTCGATCCTCCTCGGACTAGTCCGGCTCCTGCTAGCTCGGTTCACACTGCGACCCCACCACCAACAACTACTTCTCCGGAAGTTCAAGTAACCGGTACAGCTTACACTGCTCCTGCTGAGCCCACTGTCTAAGCCAAACCTACGGCTAAAGCGGAGAAGTTGCATCAAGAAAAGGGCAAATGGAGTACAGAGCTGTCTAGCTTCGCTGACATGAGTGCCCAGGAGCTCTATTCCGGGTATTTGAACCGGCTTCATACTAGTCGAGATTACGAAGCAGGCTTGGTTAACATGATGAAGGACAAGTATGAGGTAATCCTTTGCTTTTTGATTTTTTCTTTTGATGTGCTTCTGTCTATATCATAGTAGCCCCCAAGTTCCGGTTTAGCTATGCTTAAAAGGTGAACCGGTACTTCCTGATTAAGCAAATGATCTTACATTAGCCCCCAAGTGCCAGGGGCATAATTCGGTTTATGTGCCTGGGACTTGTCTGAATTTTTCCTTTGATACTTCAACTATCCATTAGCCCCCAAGTGTCAAGTAGACAACTTGTTTGTGTGCTTGAGACTTGTCTTTGAATTGCTACTGTTTGACGCTTCAACTGCCCATTAGCCCCCAAGTGTCAAGTGGATAACTTGGTTATGTGCTTGAGACTTGTCTGACTTTTGCTCTTTATTCCACTTGATTTTCTTTGCAGGCTGATTTGAACCGGAGGGCTGAAGAGATCACTGAACTCCGGAACAGACTTGCTGAAACGTACTGCTGCTTCTAAGGCCAAAAAAGACTTGGCGCTGAGCTTAAAGACTGCTGAGCAACTGAAGAAATACTTTGAAGAGGAGCGGACCGCCTTTGAAGTTCAGAAGAAGGATCTGGAAAAAAGGGCAAAGGACACTGAGGAAGCCCTTAATCCGGTGACTGAAGAGTTAACCGGTTTAAAGCGGCAAATAGAACTGATGACTTCTGCTGTCTTCGGTAAGTACTTCATCTGTATTCCTGCTTTCATCCTTGCAATCTTTAATCCGTTCTGGTTTAACTGTGACAATCATATACAGGGCGCCGTGTCACCCATCTTGGGGATGATTTACGGAAGAAACTCAAGGCGTCTTACACTCTGGTCGAGCAGCTGTATTCCGGCGCTCAAAGAATCATAAGCGCAATGCCCTACAATAAACCGGCCCCCACTACCATCCAAGGCACCTTAGAGAAACTTTCTGTTTTGCATGCACGCTTAGAGGAAACAAAGAAGTCTGCCGCTCGAGCCGGTTCTCTCATGGCGCTCACCAGAGCCAAAGCGTGGGTTCCAGATTTTGATCCGGAAGAAGCCTTGAATGGGTATCCCAACACTAAAGAAGACGGATCAGCCTTTACGGCCAAAGATCTCCACGCTTTAACGAAGGAGATGCGTCCTCTCGCTAGCAAGCTTGCTGCCGAATCAGACTTGTCCAGGTATCATCCGGGGTATGATTTACAGAACGAGCGGGTGGATCGGCCGGTTTATGATACCGTCAATCTAATCCCACCAGTGCGTCCTCATACTTTCACCCCAGATATTGATCCGTCTGAACTTATCACGGAAGAGATGTACTTTCGTGCTTTAACAAAAATTGACTGGTGCGTCCCTGACTTCCAGCCGCTTCAAGAAGAGGAAGAGACTCCGGAACAAGTTGATCCCCAGCCGTCGCAGCAGGAGGAAGCGTAGGTCATAGTATATCTTTGTAGTTGCAGTCTCATTTTGCTGGACAATCTTTAATCCGTTCAGGCTTGCTATGCCTTATAATAGGATAGCATAAAACATTATTCGTCTTGATCCGGATGTTCCAACTTCTTGTTTTGACGTTTGCCAATTTAAATCGGGTCTGATATGGTTTATCCTGCATATTATCTATTCCTGCATAGATAGCACTGAAAATATGTCCTAGCGGTTTACCGCTGGACCAATTAAATTGCTCATACAATATATATCAAACAAGTGTTTTGTTTGTACCAGAAATAACTTCATACCTGTCATCAAGCATGCTTCTTAATCCGGCAAAATTTGCAGTTTTTCTGAGGGAACTTTTGTGATAGCCCCAATAATAATTCCGGGTTTAATAGAAGCTCCGGTTTAGATCGTGCTGGAACTCTGTCTAGACTTTTGAAGATATGTGGTTAACTCTTTAGTTGTTCCACTCCGGATTAAAGAACCATAAAACATAAATACCAGAAATTCAAGTTTGCAAATAAAACCATGTAGTCGAGGCTTTTTATGAGCTACGAGGCTCAAAGCAAGGTTCAGCCAATCAATGGATGCGGGTACCATCCAGAGGGCCTTATGGTTCGGATACGACCATAGGAACCGGATACACCCAACAGGGGTTAAGCTAAGATTCGGGTAAAATCCTACCCCCTGTTGGCCATATAAAACTTTAGCCAATCAATGGATGCATGTACCATCCAGAGGGCCTTATGGTTCGGGTACAACCATAGGAAACAGATACAACCACAGGGATTTGAGCTAGGATTCGGGTACAATCCTGCCCCCCGTTGCCATATAAAACTTTAGCCAATCAATGGATGCGGGTACCATCCAGAGGGCCTTATGCCATGTCTTCTTTGGTTTGAATACGACCTATGTTTGAACAGGAATCCCTTTAGTAAGTTTGGCTATGTTCTCTTTGGTTCGAATACGACCTATGTTTGAACAGGAAGCCCTTCAGTAAGTTATTGCTCTGGAGTACATATGCCCTGCACAACCAGTTAAACTGATCCAAGTATTTGAAATACGACATATGATAAGAAATGTATGGTTATTACCATAAGACACTTGTATTGGAAAAAAGGCTAAGCCCCCGGTTTACCGAGGGTGCCGGTTTATTCATTAATCATAATATATACATAGGATACAGTGGAGCTCATGGCTCAGGTATAGTAGGGCCGCAAGAGGGCGATGTTCCACGGCCTCTTTGTCTCTTCTTCCGACGTCCGTGAGTCCTTGTGTTCTCGAACGTCCACCAGGTAATATGAACCGTTGTGCAGATTCTTGCTGACCACAAAGGGCCCTTCCCATGGTGGGGATAGCTTGTGTATATCTGTTTGATCTTGGATGAGCCGGAGTACTAAGTCTCCCTCCTGGAACGTCCTGGTCTTGATCCGGCGGCTGTGATATCTGCGCAAGTCTTGTTGATAAATCGCAGACCGTGCTGCTGCTATATCACGCTCTTCATCCAGCCGGTCCAAATTGTCTTGTCTTGCCTGCTCGTTGGCCGCTTCAACATAGGCCGTCACCCTTGGCGAATCATGGCGGATATCACTTGGAAGGACCGCTTCAGCACCATATACCATAAAAAAGGTGTGTAACCTGTGGACCGGTTTGGCGTAGTATTGATACTCCAAAGGACAGAAGGTAACTCCTCAACCCAGCACCCTGGTGTTCTTTGCAAGGGAGTCATAAGTCAGGGCTTGATACCTCGCAAAATCTCCTGATTTTCTCTTTCAGCTTGGCCATTGGATTGAGGGTGGGCCACAGAAGACACGTCTAGGCGAATATGTTCCCGTTGACAAAATTCTTCCATCTCTCCCTTAGATAAATCGGTGTCGTTGTCTGTGATGATGCTGTGTGGAAAGCCAAACCGGAAAATTACCTTTTTGATGAACTTAACCGCTGTTGCCGCATCACACTTGCTCACAGGCTCTGCCTCAATCCACTTTGTAAATTTATCCACAGCCACCAGTAGATGAGTCTTTTGATCTTGGGATCGCTTAAAAGGTCCAACCATATCAAGCCCCCAAGTCGCGAACGGCCAAGTTATCGGTATCATCCGGAGCTCCTGTGCCGGAACAAGAGCACGTCGTGAAAACTTCTGACAAGCATCACACTTTCGGACTAGATCCGCCGCATCAGCATGGGCTGTCAACCAATAGAACCCATGTCGAAAAGCCTTAGCCACCAAGGATTTTGAACCGGCATGATGGCCACAATCCCCTTCATGGATCTCACGAAGAATATCACAACCTTCCTCAGCTGATACACACCGCTGAAACACTCTAGAAATGCTGCAATGATGAAGTTCTCCATTTGCAATTGTCATGGACTTAGAACGCCGGACTATTTGTCGTGCTTCGATCTCGTCGTCCGGTAGCTTTCCCCGGCTTAGATACGCCAGATAAGGTAGCATCCAGTCCGGAATAACATGAAGTGCCGCAACTAGCTGTGCCTCCGGATCAGGAACAGCCAGATCTTCCTCCGACGGTACTTGAACTGATGGACTGTGCAACTCATCCAAAAAAGTATTAGGTGGTACCGGTTTACGTTGAGAACCCAGCCGACTTAAAGCATCGGCCGCTTCATTCCGTCGCCGGTCTATGTGATCCACCTGATACCCTTTGAAATATCCTGCAACTGCTTCCACTTCTCCTCTGTAAGCTGCCATGAGAGGATCTCTTGAATCCCACTTGCCGGATACTTGTTGTGCCACCAAATCTGAATCGCCAAAGCACTTGACCCGGCTCAAGTTCATCTCCCTGGCCATCCGCAAGCCATGAAGCAACGCTTCATACTCTGCTGCATTATTAGTACAAGGAAACAGTAAATGGAGGACATAACAAAACTTGTCTCCTCCCGGGGAAGTTAAAACAACTCCAGCCCCCGAGGCTTCTAACTGCCTTGAACCGTCAAAGTGAATCGTCCAGTATGTAAGATCCGGCTTCTCCTCTGGTGTTTGCAGTTCTGTCCAATCATTGATGAAATCCACCAATGCTTGAGATTTGATAGCTGTGCGTGGCACATATTTCAATTCGTGTGGGCTCAGCTCAATGGCCCACTTTGCTACTCTGCCCGTAGCTTCCCTGTTCTGGATTATATCCCCCAACGGTGCGGAACTAACAACAGTTATTGGGTGGCCTTGGAAATAATGTTTCAACTTCCGGTTTGCCATGAACACATCGTATACCAGCTTCTGCCAATGTGGGTACCTTTGCTTGGACTCAATGAGAACTTCACTGACGTAATAGACCGGACGCTGAACCGGGTATTCTTTCCCTGCTTCCTTGCGTTCAACCACGATTGCCACACTGACGGCCCGTGCATTGGCAGCGATGTATAAGAGCAACGGCTCATTATCAACAGGTGCAGCAAGGACCGGCGGTTTTGCCAGCTGCCGCTTCAAATCCTCAAAAGCAGCGTTCGCCTCATCACTCCATATGAACCAGTCCGTCTTTCTCAGCATCTGATAAAGCGGAATCGCTTTTTCTCCCAAACGGCTGATGAATCGGCTCAATGCTGTGATCCGGCCGGCGATACGCTGAACATCATTGATGCAAGCCGGTTTAGTCAAGGATGTGATTGCCTTGATTTTCTCCGGATTAGCTTCTATTCCTCTGTTTGACACCAAGAATCCAAGGAGCTTGCCCGCTGGAACACCAAAAGCACACTTCTCCGGATTAAGCATCATCTTATAGGCTCGCAGATTGTCAAAAGTTTCCTTGAGGTCCTCTATCAGCGTCTCCTCCTTCCTTGATTTTACCACAATATCATCCACATAGGCGTGAACATTCCTCCCTATCTGCCCCTTAAGGCAATTCTGCACACAACGCTGATAAGTTGCTTGGGCACTCTTGAGCCCAAAGGGCATAGAAACATAGCAAAAAGCACCAAAAGGCGTTATGAAGGACGTCTTCTCCTGGTCTTTAACCGCCATCTTGATCTGGTGATACCCTGAATATGCATCCAAAAAACTTAGCCGCTCGCACCCCGCTGTAGCATCGATGATCTGATCAATGCGAGGGAGAGCAAAAGGATCCGTTGGACAAGCTTTGTTTAGATCCGTGTAATCTACACACATTCTCCACTTTCCATTCTTCTTTAACACTAGCACCGGATTAGCCAACCACTCCGGGTGAAAAACTTCCACTATGAACCCTGCGGCCCAAAGCCTGGCCACTTCTTCTCCTATAGCTTTGCGCCTTTCTTCATTGAAGCGGCGCAGATACTGCTTGACCGGTTTAAACTTCGGATCAATATTAAGACTGTGCTCAGCGAGTTCCCTCGGTATACCTGGCATGTCAGAAGGTTTCCATGCAAAGATATCCCGGTTCTCACGGATGAACTCGATGAGCGCGCTTTCCTATTTGGGATCAAGGTTAGCGCTGATAGTGAACTGCTTGGATGAATCGCCTGGCACAAAATCAACTTGCTTGGTCTCCTCCGCCGATTTAAACTTCAACGCCGGATCATGCTCCGTAGTTGGCTTCTTCAACGGGGTCATATCTGCCGAATCAACATTGTCCTTGTAAAACTTCAACTCCTCTGTAGCACACACTCCCTCTGCGTAGGCAGCGTCTCCCTCTTCACATTCCAATGCAATCTTGCGACTTCCATGAACCGTGATTGTTCCTTTGTGACCCGGCATCTTAAGCTATAGATAAACATAACACGGCCTGGCCATAAACTTGGCATAAACCGTCCTCCCGAATAGAGCATGATAAGGGCTCCGGATCTTGACGACTTCAAAAGTTATCATCTCTGACCTGGAATCCTGCTCATCTCCAAAGGTAACTTCTAGGTCAATTTTCCCAACTGGGTAAGCTGATTTACCTGGCACTACTCCATGAAATACCGTGTTTGACTGTCTTAGCTTTTTATCCGTCAATCCCATACGACGGAAAGTATCATAATACAAGATATTGATGCTGCTGCCGCCGTCCATGAGAACTTTAGTGAACTTGTAGCCACCCACTTGTGGTGCTACCACCAAGGCCAAGTGACCCGGGTTATCAACTCGTAACGGGTGATCCTCCCTGCTCCACACAATAGGCTGCTCTGACCAGCGCAGGAATTGCGGTGTCGCCGGTTCAACCGCGTGGACCGCCCGCTTCAAAACTTTTTGATCCCGTTTACACAAACTTGTAGTAAACACATGATACTGCCCACTACTCAGCTCCTTCGGATTACTCTGATATCCGGATTGCTGCTGCTGCTGCTGCTGATGCTGCTGACTGCCTTGGTTATTGTGATTACCCTGGCCCTACTGTTGGTTGTTTTGGTTATTGTTACCACCTTGACCATGTTGCTGATTGCCTTGGTTATTATAACCGCCTTGGCCATACTGATTATTGCCACGGTTATTATAACCACTGTTGTTGCCACGATATCCTGATCCGGAGCCGTTCCCTTGGTGACCCGGACCATAAAACCCCGGGCCTGAACCGCCGTTTGGAGGCCCGTTGTTAGAGCTGAAGCGGCTCATTATGGCTTCCATCAAAGGCTTGGATTCTCCTATAGTGTGTTTTGCTGGTCGTTCCCTTGTGCTATGTTTTGGACAAGGTTCATTTAACTCCTGCTCCCAGCTAACATTCCCTCCGCCGGTTTGTGGAGGTGGTTTGCCCTTATTGCGTTGAAAACTCCCTTGAACTTGGGTATTGGCCACGAAATCAGAGCCACCCTCTGCCTTACGCTTGCCTAAGAAGCTTGTACCAACCGGACTAGCCTGCGCCGGTTTACCAGGTTTATTGATTTTTCCAGCCTTGTCTCCCTCCGCTTCTGGATATTTAGTGTTGTCGGAGTCCCCGTACTTCACCAGAGCGCTCATGAGAGTTCCCATGTCATTACAATCCCGTTTAAGCCGTCCTAGTTTTAACTTTAGAGACTCAAATCGGCAATTGTTTTCCAGTGTCACTATTGCCGTACTAGGATTGATACCATTCGAAGAGTGCAAGATTTCTGATACTCGCCGCACCCATGCGCTTGTAGACTCCTGTTCTCCTTGTATACAGGCCGCCAGATCCACCACTGACATCGGCTGTTTGCACGTATCTTTGAAATTTTTGATAAACTGGTGACGCAACTCTCCCCATGATCCGATGGAGTTAGGTGGTAAGCCCTTTAGCCAGGTCCGAGATGTTCCCTCAAGCATCATGGTAAAATATTTTGCACAAGCCGCTTCGTCCACGTCCAGCATCTCCATAGCCATCTCGTAGCTCTCAACCCAAGCCTCCGGAGCTAAATCTGCTGTGTAATTAGGCACTTTCCGCGGGCCCTTGAAATCCTTGGGCAGCTTCACGCTCCGTAAAGCGGGGATAAGACATTGCACCCCAAAGGAGCTCGTCGTGACTCCTGTCTCTGCTGTGGTTGTGTGAACCGGCGTCGTTTGACGGACCTCCTCACGGGCCACAGATCTAACCCGGTTTGCATCCTGAGCTTGTGCATCCACGCCTGCCGGATTATTTTGTCTGTGACGGTGTCGCCTGCGTTCACTACTAGACACTTCTGGTTCCTCCCAATGCCTAGTGTAACTCCGGCTGTGGCATGGTGTTGAATGGAGCCTCTCCCTGCTGTAAGAATACGCTTGCTGTTGTGTTAATGCCGTGTTAAGCAGATCCTTGACCCTGCGTGCCTCCAACGCCATGGGGGATGTCCCCTCAATGGGTAAAGCGGCCAAGCGTGAAGCAGCAGCAACGATGTTGTCCAAAGGATTTGAATAATGACCCGGAGGGGTAGGAACGTGAGGCGCAGATGTAATCCGCCGATCTTGCTCCGCAGTAGGCTGCTGAACCGGTTCATCCCTCGCTGGGGATGCCCTCCGGTTTAAAGCCGGATCATTGCTGGTCCCCGCTCCTGGTGTCCTGAAAAGATCCGTCGCCTCGTAAACCGGCGGTAGACGAGACTGGTACTTCCGACTCCTTACTCCCTGTGCAGAGGCCTGCTCCATACTTAGATGAAAAGCCTGATCATCCAGTTCTGCCTGCCTCATTGCTATCATAGCCTTCTCTGCTTTCAGACTTTCCCTCGCTTGATCGATCCGGCCCTTTAGCTGAAGGAGCTCTGCATCATGTTGCGCCTTGTCTGCTGGAGCTACCTCTGCCATGGCTCGGGCTGTGAACTCCTCGACCAAGGTGGGTAGAACATCAGCGGGGGAGAGGGCCTGGCCGCTCCCCCCTACACCAGCTTCTGCTGTCGCTCCGATCACCGTGGAATGTGGCGTAGGTTGTGAACCGGCCATAAAGACAGCCACCCGGTTTGGCGGGTCAAAGGGGTCCGGAATACTATCTCCGTCGGACTCACCCTCAGACCGGCCGTCCCACAACTGATACAAAGACTCAGTCTCTCCGGCTGACGATTCATCGTCGGAATAGATAACTGTCTCGCTCCCGGAATCCGATCCGTCCTCGGTTTGAACTCCGTGAACTGCTCCAACGAAAACGCGCTTCATGGCGGGCAGAATCCGGGCCAACCTCGCACGCTGAGCCGGCTCGACGATGTTGGGGAAGACGTCCGGCTCAGGTCCCGGTTCGCCGATCTTGCCGATGAAGACATGGATGCCGCCGAAGGGAACCCGGTACCCGTATTCGATTGAATCGGCCTCCGGTCCCCAACCTGCGTCGTCGATGTAGATCCGGCCACGGCGACTCTTGGTCATCCGGCCGACCGCGTAACCCTTGAGCCCTTCAAAGCTGCCCTTCAAGAACTCGAAACCATCGTGCGGAGGCCCCACGGTGGGCGCCAACTGTCGTGGAAATAACACGGCAGATGTCCGGTTTAACGGACTTAGTGATGGAACCATCGCACGGGTTAGCTTGAAGGGGTTAAAAGCACACAAAGGACACAAGGGATTTTATACTAGTTCGGCCCCTTCGATGAAGGTAAAAGCCTACGTCTAGTTTGGTTTGGTATTGCTTGGGCGTCGATGAACAGGGAGCGGATCGCTTGCCTGTGTCTCGACGGTTTGTCTCTTGCCTCCCCTTGAACCGTCGCCGGGTCGTCCCTTTATATAGAGGTGACGCCCGGTCCGGTTTACAGAGTCCCGAGGCCGGCTCATAGTTGTGTCCGCCTCGATCTCTGCTCTTTCTTCCTTATCTCTCAAGTTACATAATCAGGCGGTTTACAAACCATAACGTTACATTTGGGCCCTAAGCCTTCATGGGCCGTAACTTCTACTGGGTATTTACAAGTATATAACTAAACTACCATAATCTGGTTTATACTAGCCGGTTTACACCTGCTGGTAATATCCCTGACATGACTTCCCCAAAATGGAGCAACGGGCTAAAAGTTACACCCAAAACAATAAACATGCACAAGCTGAAAATAACAGCCACTTAGCATCTTCGGGGCAAGAGATAAATGGCCTACAGCACTCAAACATCATGGCAATGAGCATGGTCATAAACTAGACATACTCTATAGCAAACAATTCCATTGGAGCATCCCCAAAGGAGCCATGGATCAATAGCAACAAGCTATGACATATTGAACTTGACAACAAAAACCTGACAGCAGTAATTTGTTGCAACTTGGGAGCAAGAGTTAAATATGCTACAGCCACTCAAATAAGCATGTGAGAGCATGAATAGATAGCCAACAATATATACAACAAGGAATCATCAAGATTCACCCCAAAACTATCATGAATTGGCCTAGAACAACAAGCAAACATGGCATCTGGAAATTACAGATTCCAGACTTAGTAATATTTCACTAAGTGTTAAAACAGCAGTTTCATCATGGCATCTTTGACAGCAAGTTTAAGTCACCTCAAAGCCAAACATGGCAAGTGGTAAGCACCACAGCAAAGTACACATGATGGTGAATCCAAAACATCTAAGCATGCATCAAGGGGACAAACACAACGATAGCAACGAGTTCCTCTACGAGGCATCTCGTAACAAGTTTAACGACATAACAGCCACATAGCACTTTGCAAAGGAGATAAACATGGTAAAATGATATCCATCATGCAAGCTAAAGCAATTAACATGTAGAGCATCTCAAGACGAACACGTGGACATCTCATTTGCTTCATTTGGATAAACATGCAAAAAGTTATCACATTGCAAAGATGGCATGAAAACAACTACAAACAGCAGTTTATAGCAAGTAGCACTCTTCCAACAGATATTTAAGCATCGAGATGACCTCAAACATGCATGGCACAATGGAACAAAACGTAGTACAAGTCTCCACGAACATTTTGACATATCATTCACTCAAATCGGACCATCACACAAAAAGTTATCCATGTTGCAAAACAGCTCCAGAAACTGAAAACATCAGGGACTTAGTGGATTTCGGAGGCAACCTCAGGCAGACGGGTCAACGGGCCGGATCTGCGGAGTGGGTGGCGGATCGGGCCGGATCCACCGCGGCCTGGAGCGGATCGGGCTGGACCCGCGGAGAGGCGGGCCGACCGGCGGCGGGCTGGGCCTGGGCCGGCCTGGCTCGGGGCGGCTGGCGGAGAGGTGGGCCTTGGGGAGGCCCAAGGTCGAGGCGAGGCGGATCCGATCGGGGCCTGGCTTCCCTCGATCGATCTGGACGGCGGGGCGGCTGGCCTGGCGCCTGCGGGAACCGGCCCACCTGGCAGGGCGCGGCCTAGCTGGCCGCTAGCGTTCGGCCCAGCGGGGCGATCCTGGCCCAGGCGAGGTGGCGCGATCGGATCGGGGAGCCTCCTACTCCCCTCGATCCAGGCGGCGGCGCGGCCTTCGGGCGATGGAGCGGCGGCCTCCCCGGCCGGCGAGGCAGGAGCCGAGGGACGGCGGGACCCGGCGGCGGAGGGCGGCCGGAGGCGGTTCAAGTGCGGCGGGGCGACTGATGGGCCTCGAACCCCTCGTTGGTTACCCCAAGTGGAAGGTGTAAGATGCAGTAAGTAGAAGTGTTTTCCCCTAGCAAAGATGCCAAGGATCGAATCCCCAGAGACTCCTAGGTTCAACAAGTAGGTGTCAACTGCTAACGGCGCAATTAGCAATCAACGTGGACCTGCACACAGATACAAATAACTTTGCTCCCAACGAGTACAGAGAGGTTGTCAATCTCTCCGGCCTTGTAGTTCACAAAGGGTTAAAAGCAATATGATAGTAGTGATAGATAGTGTTTTGCAATAGTAAGTAAATAACGAAAAGTAAATAGTGGATGTGATCAATGATGGTAATATGGACCGGAGTCTCATGATGTTCACTAGTGATGTCTCTCTCCCAAAAGACGATAAAACAGCTATGTGAGGTAAATAAATTACAGCTGGGCAATTGACAGGACCACGAACGCAAACCAATGCTGACTACATTGCAAGAAAGGTTGAGGTTCAAAGCATGGGCGGTACGCCAAAGTAAGTAGACCGAAATCCATCAATATCTACTAGACTCATGTTTCTGTCACTCAAGCTAGTCATCGAGGGGCATGAACCCACAATCGAGCATAACGTTCCCTCTTGGAGTCACTACCTATTACTCGGCCAAAGCAAATAAATAACAACGGAGAACATGCAAGAATTACTTATGAACTAAAATATAAAAGAGGTAGATCAAATATATTACTCAAGATCAATCTGAACATAATCTCATAATCCATCGGATCCCAGCAAACTCAACATAGCAACAGCATAAGGATTACATAGGTGCCTCGATCATGTAGGGCAGCTCACGAGGACTAATTAGTGAAGCACAAGAACGAGAGGAGAACATCACATAGCTACTGGTCATGGACTCATGGTCCAAGGGAGACTACTCACGAGTCATCCGGGAGGCGTCCATGGTGGTGGAGAAGCTCCCGGTGGTGATCCTCCCCTCCGGCAGGGTGCCGGGAAGAGTTCTCCTGGTGCTCCCGATCATGGAAGCGGCGGCGGCGGCGGAACAGAGATGGGATCACGAAAAGAAGTCCTGTTCTGAGGGTTACGGAGGACCCTTTAAATATATGCCAAAGTAGGGCACCGGGGGAGCCTCGGGGGGCCCAGGCGCCCCCCCGGCGCGGCCCAGGGGGGGCGCCCACAGGGCGCCTGGAGCCCCTGTGGCCCCCCCAGGCTGCCCTTCGGACGCAGTGTTGTTTCCGGTTCGCTGATTTTTTATATATTTTTTCTGGATTTTTCTGGGCAGTTCTCGAAACATGAAAACCTGAAATACAAAATCAGCCGAAAATAGAAACTGGCACTAGGGTGCACTGGATTAGTAAGTTAGTCCAAATATGATCAAAAGTGTATGGAAGTGTATGAATATCATAGCAATATCACCCAAAAGTGGCATGGAGCAAGCAGAAATTATAGATACGTTTTGGACGTATCAACATCCCCAAGCTTAATTCCTGCTCGTCCTCGAGTAGGTAAATGATAACAAGAATAATTTCTGTGGTGACATGCTATTAACCATATAGGACTTTCTCATAGTCATATGACAAAAGCTTACTGAGACAATGATTCTATAGTAATTAAGTTGTCTCAAGAGAAAATCACAAATGACTGAAAGTTTTACAATATGAAACTGAAACATCAAAAAGATATGCAATGAACATGATGTGCAAATATGATAAAGTGATATCTATCTTGCCCCCTTTAGTGATGCAAAACATAAGTGCAAGGGCACCTTCAAGGTTTAAGTGATGACTAGATACAATCATTTCAGAATAAACGATATCACAATCATGCAAAAGACAATGCTACTTTGGGACAATGCACATTACACTCAGAATGACAATCATGCTCTCAGTAGTTGGTGCTTCAATATAAAGGTAAAAGAAAGGTTAAGTGCTAAAGCTTTTTATTTTGAAAACATGGAAGCAATTGTGTCAACGGTAGTAGTACTTCATATGTGTCATGTATAAAACATCTTATAAGTTGCAAGCCTCATGCATCGAATACCAATAGTGCTCGCTCCTTGTCCTAATTAGCTCGGATCCCCATGGGTTATCATTGCATTGCATATGTTTTAACCAAGTGTCACAAAGGGGTACCTCTATGCCACCTGTACAAAGGTCCAAGGAGATAGATCGCATTTGATTTCTCGTTTTTGATAAATCTCAACTTGAGGACATCCATACCGGGACAACATAGAAAATAGATGATGGACTCCTCTTTAATGCATAAGCATATTCTCATGAGAGATTGAGGATTAAGGTCCAAGCTAAAACTTCCACCATGATGCATGGCTTTGGTTGGCGGCCCAATGTTCTTCTCTAACAATATGCATATTAATTCAACCCACGGTGAATCACCCTTACTTCAGACAAGACGAACATGCATAGCAACTCACATGATATTCAACAAAAGTGTGACAGTTGATGGCGTCCCCAGAAACATGGTTACCGCTCAGCAAGCAACTCATAAGAAATAAGATACATAGGCAACATATTCTTTACCACAATAGTTTTTAGGCTACTTTCCCATGAGCTATGTATTGCATGGTTAGTTTGCTTAGTGCAGGTGGAGATTAGCAAAAGACTGGGAGCGACCAACTAAGAGAGCAATGACGGTCATAATCATGCAGAGCGACAAAGCAATATTGAATCAGGCATGGTAGTTATATCGCTACTTAGAAACAAAAGATCATCAAGGCTTGACAGACTTTCTTTACAGTCTTGAATATGCGTGAGCATACGCCAAGTCAATGAAAATAAATTCTCGAAGGAAGATATTACTAAACCATACCACATCATAGGCAAACAAACCAAGTTGGTACTCCAATAACACATTGGGAACCCCCCAGCTATTTGAGATTAACCATAAGAAAACCTGAACTACTAAGCACCATCATGAAAGTAGCATCTTTATCATAGACACATTAACCCATACAACGGAAGCAAACTCTCTTAATAAGGTGAGCATGGTAATTAAAGAGAGTTCAAGCAACCAACTAAATAAAAGCTCTTGAAAAGATAAGCATGAATACTAAGAGCAGAGTATGATAGTAGCTATTAAAAGACAAAGAACACACACAGCATAGATAGACATGAAAATTCTATGTAATGTTCTAGGTAGAGGTGGAGCGTGTTTCTCTCCCACATAAAGGAATGCTGGGTTCCGACTCGTTATGAAACACTAAAAAGAAAACTAAAAGCAAGACGCTCCAAGCATAGCACATAACATATGAAGTGATAAAAATATAGCGAAACGAAAGACGAACTGATAATGTTGATGGAGAAGGGGATGCACGGGGGCATCCCCAAGCTTAGACGCTTGAGTCTCCTTGAAAATTTCTTGGGGGTGCACGGGGGCATCCCCAAGCTTGAGCGCTTGACACTCCTGAATCTTTTTATCATCTTCCCTCGCACACTTGAAAACTCCCTTCATACACAACTCATCATAATCTGATTAGCGAGGTTAGTAACCTTAATAAAATAATTATACCTTGCTGTAAATAAGGATATTATTGAATTTCTACTGTTTCTCAAGATTGCCAAAAGGTTTTTGCAAAGAAAAAGCAAGTTCTCAATTTGCAAAGTGAAGGTAAGGCAAAACATGACAGAATCTGTGAAAAACAGAACAGCAGGCAGTAATTGACCTGTTCGGGATACTTCTACAACTCAAATAAAAAAACTCAGAACTGATGCACAAAAGACAATTATATAGAGAACGCTGTCGAAAAAATTCAGACCAAAAAGATGATCTGGTGATTTTATACGAATTTTTCTATCCAAGGACAAAATCTGTTTCCTGGACAGCACCTCACAACTTTTGAACTTTCTAGCAATCAGAGGCTATACTTGGCACAAATATGAAAAGCAAAGATACAATGATGATGCTACAGAAGTAAACAACATCAAGACACAACAAAAGCAAAAAATTTATTCATGTGGGCTGCCTCCCAAAAGCGCTTTCTTTTATGCTTTTAAGCTAGGCATAATGCATAGATCAAGTTTTATCAAGAGTAAAAGAATAACTAGCCCCTACAACGGACTCAAAAGGTAACTTGACCTTCTTACGAGGGAAGTGTTCCATCCCTTTCTTGAGAGGAAACTGAAATTTTATATTAACCTCTTTCATGTCAATGACAGCACCAATGGTGCGCAAAAAGGGACGTCCCAAAATAATTGGACATGAAGGATCACATTCAATATCCATAATAGTGAAATCAACGGGCACATAATTATCATTGACAACAATAAGAACATCGTCGATCCTCCCCAAAGGTTTCTTTATGGAAGAATCAACGAGACGAACACCAAAAGAACAAGAATCATAAGGTTTCAATTTAAGCATATCATATATCCTTTTGGGCATAACAGAGGTACTAGCACCAACATCACATAATGCATAACAAGAGAAGTCATTCAAATAAATTTTTATCATAGGATCCCAACCATCTTCTAGCTTTCTAGGTATGGAGGCTTCTACTCTAAGTTTCTCCTCCCTAGCTTTGATGAGAGCATTAGTGATATGCTCTGTGAAGGCAAGGTTAAGCGTGCTAGTGCGGGGATCTCTAGACATCTTGTGAAGGAAATCAATAACTTCGGTAAGAGTGCAATTATCAAAATCAAGGTCACGAACATCAAGTAAAGTGGTAGTGGTGTCCTTAAGGTTCACCTGTTTGGTAGTTTCTATAGTCATAGCATCACCATTAATAGGTCCATTGGGACCAGGAGTACATTGGGTGCTAAGAGTGTGAACATCCTCAATAACTTGGATAGTAGCAACCGTGTGGTGGGTAGGAAGGCTCTTAATTCTTTCCTCTTCCTGCCTTTCTCTAGCCCATCTTTCTTTTAGCTTAGCCATCATCCTAATATTTTCATTAATTTGTACTTGTGTAGCATTAATAGGGATGACTTCCCTCTCCTTAAGAGGAGAAGTTTCAATTTTTAGCAATTTTACCTCATTGGCTAAGTGGTCTACCTTAAAAGAAAGATCATCTAGTTTATGTAGTTTCTCTTCTACATTCTTATTAAAGGCTTTTTGGGTAGTGATGAAATCTCTAAGCATGGTCTCTAGTTCAGTATTGGAGTTCTTGGTACTAGGATAAGCATTGTTGTTCCCATAAGAGTTAGAGGGGAACGGTCTAGGATTGTTACCAAAGTTACTCCTATAAGCATTGTTGTTAAAATTGTTTCTAGAGATAAAGTTCACATCTACTTGGTCTTGAGCAATCAAAGAATTTAAAGGAACATCAAGAGGATCAATAGTAGATTGCTTCGAAAGTAGAGACATGATCAAGTCAACTTTTTCATTAAGGGAGGAAATCTCCTCGACAGAGTTTACCTTCCTACTTGTTGGAGCGCGTTCGGTGTGCCATTGGGAATAGTTGGTCATCATCTCATCGAGAAGCTTTGTGGCAGCACCAAGTGTAGTTGACAGAAAAGTTCCTCCCGCGGCCGAATCTAACAAGTTCCGCTAGGTAAAGTTCAAGCCTGCATAAAAAGTTTGGATAACCATCCAAGTAGTCAAACCGTGAGTAGGGCAGTTCTTGATAAGAGATTTCATACGTTCCCAAGCTTGGGCAACGTGTTCATTATCCAATTGTTTAAAATTCATGCTGTTACTTCTAAGTTGGATAATTCTAGCAGGTGGATAGTATTTTCCGATAAAAGCATCTTTGCACTTGTCCCATGAATCTATGCTATTTCTAGGCAAAGACTGAAACCAAATTTTAGCTCCTCCTCTCAAGGAGAAAGGAAAAAGCTTAAGCTTAACAATATTACTATCTATTTCTTGGTACTTTTGCATATCACAAAGTTCTACAAAGTTGTTCAAGTGTAAAGCAGCATCATCTCCAGCACCGGAGAATTGTTCTCTCATGACTAAGTTCAGTAAAGCAGGTTTAATTTCATATGAAGGAGCTGAAGTGGCAGGTGTAGTGATAGGTGTGCTGATAAAGTCATCATTGTTGTGACTAGTGAAGTCACACAACTTGGTGTTCTCGGTGGAACCCATAGTAGCAAGCAAGCAAGATAACTATTTTTGAGATTTTTGATAAAAGGAACTAAAGCAAAAATGAAAGGTAAACTAACAAGACTAAAGAGCAAAGGTAAAAGATAGCATGCAACTCCCCTATCCTGAAGAGTGAAGTCCCCGGCAACGGCGCCAGAAAATACTCCTTGATGGGCCTCGAACCCCTCGTTGGTTACCCCAAGTGGAAGGTGTAAGATGCAGTAAGTAGAAGTGTTTTCCCCTAGCAAAGATGCCAAGGATCGAATCCCCAGAGACTCCTAGGTTCAACAAGTAGGTGTCAACTGCTAACGGCGCAATTAGCAATCAACGTGGACCTATATACAAATAACTTTGCTCCCAACGAGTACAGAGAGGTTGTCAATCTCTCCGGCCTTGTAGTTCACAAAGGGTTAAAAGCAATATGATAGTAGTGATAGATAGTGTTTTGCAATAGTAAGTAAATAGCGAAAAGTAAATAGTGGATGTGATCAATGATGGTAATATGGACCGGAGTCTCATGATGTTCACTAGTGATGTCTCTCTCCCAAAAGACAATAAAACAGCTATGTGAGGTAAACAAATTACAGCTGGGCAATTGACAGGACCACGAACGCAAACCAATGCTGACTACATTGCAAGAAAGGTTGAGGTTCAAAGCATGGGCGGTACGCCAAAGTAAGTAGACCGAAATCCATCAATATCTACTACTAATCATCCACCTTGAGATATCTATCCAGAACATCTCGCTGGTATTAAGTTGCGAGTCCCACCCATAGTGTAAACTCAATGCAACAGACAACTGCATTAAAAGGACTTTGCGTAAAGTAAACAATCCTTGCACCCGCGGGCACAAGCACCATTGTTTTCCCCCTTGTGGCAACAACACATCCCCTAGACTCATGTTTCTGTCACTCAAGCTAGTCATCGTGGGGCATGAACCCACAATCGAGCATAACGTTCCCTCTTGGAGTCACTACCTATTACTCGGCCAAAGCAATAAATAACAACGGAGAACATGCAAGAATTACTTATGAACTAAAATATAAAAGAGGTAGATCAAATATATTACTCAAGATCAATCTGAAAATAATCTCATAATCCATCGGATCCCAGCAAACTCAACATAGCAACAGCATAAGGATTACATAGGTGCCTCGATCATGTAGGGCAGCTCACAAGGACTAATTAGTGAAGCACAAGAACGGGAGGAGAACATCACATAGCTACTGGTCATGGACTCATGGTCCAAGGGAGACTACTCACGAGTCATCCGGGAGGCGTCCATGGTGGTGGAGAAGCTCCCGGTGGTGATCCTCCCCTCCGGTAGGGTGCCGGGAAGAGTTCTCCTGGTGCTCCCGATCTTGGAAGCGGCGGCGGCGGCGGAACAGAGATGGGATCACGAAAAGAAGTCCTGTTCTGAGGGTTACGGAGGACCCTTTAAATATATGCCAAAGTAGGGCACCGGGGGAGCCTCGGGGGGCCCAGGCGCCCCCCCGGCGCGGCCCAGGGGGGGGGGGCGCCCACAGGGCGCCTGGAGCCCCTGTGCCCCCCCCAGGCTGCCCTTCGGACGCAGTGTTGTTTCCGGTTCGCTGATTTTTTATATAATTTTTCTGGATTTTTATGGGCAGTTCTCGAAACATGAAAACCTGAAATACAAAATCAGCCGAAAATAGAAATTGGCACTAGGGTGCACTGGATTAGTAAGTTAGTCCAAATATGATCAAAAGTGTATGGAAGTGTATGAATATCATAGCAATATCACCCAAAAGTGGCATGGAGCAAGCAGAAATTATAGATACGTTTTGGACGTATCAACATCCCCAAGCTTAATTCCTGCTCGTCCTCGAGTAGGTAAATGATAACAAGAATAATTTCTGTGGTGACATGCTATTAACCATATAGGACTTTCTCATAGTCATATGACAAAAGCTTACTGAGACAATGATTCTATAGTAATTAAGTTGTCTCAAGAGAAAATCACAAATGACTGAAAGTTTTACAATATGAAACTGAAACATCAAAAAGATTTGCAATGAACATGATGTGCAAATATGATAAAGTGATATCTAGCTTGCCCCCTTTAGTGATGCAAAACATAAGTGCAAGGGCACCTTCAAGGTTTAAGTGATGACTAGATACAATCATTTCAGAATAAACGATATCACAATCATGCAAAAGACAATGCTACTTTGGGACAATGCACATTACACTCAGAATGACAATCATGCTCTCAGTAGTTGGTGCTTCAATATAAAGGTAAAAGAAAGGTTAAGTGCTAAAGCTTTTTATTTTGAAAACATGGAAGCAATTGTGTCAACGGTAGTAGTACTTCATATGTGTCATGTATAAAACATCTTATAAGTTGCAAGCCTCATGCATCGAATACCAATAGTGCTCGCTCCTTGTCCTAATTAGCTCGGATCCCCATGGGTTATCATTGCATTGCATATGTTTTAACCAAGTGTCACAAAGGGGTACCTCTATGCCACCTGTACAAAGGTCCAAAGAGATAGATCGCATTTGATTTCTCGTTTTTGATAAATCTCAACTTGAGGATATCCATACTGGGACAACATAGAAAATAGATGATGGACTCCTCTTTAATGCATAAGCATATTCTCATGAGAGATTGAGGATTAAGGTCCAAGCTAAAACTTCCACCATGATGCATGGCTTTGGTTGGCGGCCCAATGTTCTTCTCTAACAATATGCATATTAATTCAACCCACGGTGAATCACCCTTACTTCAGACAAGACGAACATGCATAGCAACTCACATGATATTCAACAAAAGTGTGACAGTTGATGGCGTCCCCAAAAACATGGTTACCGCTTAGCAAGCAACTCATAAGAAATAAGATACATAGGCAACATATTCTTTACCACAATAGTTTTTAGGCTACTTTCCCATGAGCTATGTATTGCATGGTTAGTTTGCTTAGTGCAGGTGGAGATTAGCAAAAGACTGGGAGCGACCAACTAAGAGAGCAATGACGGTCATAATCATGCAGAGCGACAAAGCAATATTGAATCATGCATGGTAGTTATATCGCTACTTAGAAACAAAAGATCATCAAGGCTTGCCAGACTTTCTTTACAGTCTTGAATATGCGTGAGCATACGCCAAGTCAATCAAAATAAATTCTCGAAGGAAGATATTACTAAACCATACCACATCATAGGCAAACAAACCAAGTTGGTACTCCAATAACACATTGGGAACCCCCCAGCTATTTGAGATTAACCATAAGAAAACCTGAACTACTAAGCACCATCATGAAAGTAGCATCTTTATCATAGACACATTAACCCATACAACGGAAGCAAAATCTCTTAATAAGGTGAGCATGGTAATTAAAGAGAGTTCAAGCAACCAACTAAATAAAAGCTCTTGAAAAGATAAGCATGAATACTAAGAGCAGAGTATGATAGTAGCTATTAAAAGACAAAGAACACACACAGCATAGATAGACATGAAAATTCTATGTAATGTTCTAGGTAGAGGTGGAGCGTGTTTCTCTCCCACATAAAGGAATGCTGGGTTCCGACTCGTTATGAAAAACTAAAAAGAAAACTAAAAGCAAGACGCTCCAAGCATAGCACATAACATATGAAGTGATAAAAATATAGCGAAACGAAAGACGAACTGATAATGTTGAGAGAAGGGGATGCACGGGGGCATCCCCAAGCTTAGACGCTTGAGTCTCCTTGAATATTTCTTGGGGGTGCACTTGGCACAAATATGAAAAGCAAAGATACAATGATGATGCTACAGCAGTAAACAACATCAAGACACAACAAAAGCAAAAAAATTATTCATGTGGGCTGCCTCCCAAAAGCGCTTTCTTTTGTGCTTTTAAGCTAGGCATAATGCATAGATCAAGTTTTATCAAGAGTAAAAGAATAACTAGCCCCTACAACGGACTCAAAAGGTAACTTGACCTTCTTACGAGGGAAGTGTTCCATCCCTTTCTTGAGAGGAAACTGAAATTTTATATTGCCCTCTTTCATGTCAATGACAGCACCAACGGTGCGCAAAAAGGGACGTCCCAAAATAATTGGACATGAAGGATCACATTCAATATCCATAATAGTGAAATCAACGGGCACATAATTATCATTGACAACAATAAGAACATCGTCGATCCTCCCCAAAGGTTTCTTTATGGAAGAATCAATGAGACGAACACCAAAAGAACAAGAATCATAAGGTTTCAATTTAAGAATATCATATATCCTTTTGGGCATAACAGAGGTACTAGCACCAACATCACATAATGCATAACAAGAGAAGTCATTCAAATAAATTTTTATCATAGGATCCCAACCATCTTCTAGCTTTCTAGGTATGGAGGCTTCTACTCTAAGTTTCTCCTCCCTAGCTTTGATGAGAGCATTAGTGATATGCTCTGTGAAGGCAAGGTTAAGCGTGCTAGTGCGGGGATCTCTAGACATCTTGTGAAGGAAATCAATAACTTCGGTAAGAGTGCAATTATCAAAATCAAGGTCACGAGCATCAAGTAAAGTGGTAGTGGTGTCCTTAAGGTTCACCTGTTTGGTAGTTTCTATAGTCATAGCATCACCATTAATAGGTCCATTGGGACCAGGAGTACATTGGGTGCTAAGAGTGTGACATCCTCAGTAACTTGGATAGTAGCAACCGTGTGGTGGGTAGGAAGGCTCTTAATTCTTTCCTCTTCCTCCCTTTCTCTAGCCCATCTTTCTTTTAGCTTAGCCATCATCCTAATATTTTCATTAATTTGTACTTGAGTAGCATTAATAGGGATGACTTCCCTCTCCTTAAGAGGAGAAGTTTCAATTTTTAGCAATTTTACCTCATTGGCTAAGTGGTCTACCTTAAAAGAAAGATCATCTAGTTTATGTAGTTTCTCTTCTACATTCTTATTAAAGGCTTTTTGGGTAGTGATGAAATCTCTAAGCATGGTTTCTAGTTCAGTATTGGAGTTCTTGGTACTAGGATAAGCATTGTTGTTCCCATAAGAATCCGTGCCGCCGCTGCGCCGGGCTCCCCTCGCCGCCGGCCCCTCTCCACCTCACCGGCGCGCCGCCCCGCCGCCCTTGAACCGTCTCCGGCCACCCTCCGCCGCCGGGTCCCGCCGTCCCTCGGCTCCCGCCTCGCCGGCCAGTTTCTATTGGAGCATCCCCAAAGGAGCCATGGATCAATAGCAACAAGCTATGACATATTGAACTTGACAACAAAAACCTGACAACAGTAATTTGTTGCAACTTGGGAGCAAGAGTTAAATATGCTACAGCCACTCAAATAAGCATGTGAGAGCATGAATGGATAGACAACAATATATACAACAAGGAATCATCAAGAGTCACCCCAAAACTATCATGGATTGGCCTAGAACAACAAGCAAACATGGCATCTGGAAATTACAGATTCCAGACTTAGTAATATTTCACTAAGTGTTAAAACAGCAGTTTCATCATGGCATCTTTGACAGCAAGTTTAAGTCACCTCAAAGCCAAACATGGCAAGTGGTAAGCACCACAGCAAAGTACACATGATGGTGAATCCAAAACATCTAAGCATGCATCAAGGGGACAAACACAACGATAGCAACGAGTTCCTCTACGAGGCATCTCGTAACAAGTTTAACGACATAACAACCACATAGCACTTTGCAAAGGAGATAAACATGGTAAAATGATATCTATCATGCAAGCTAAAGCAATTAACATGTAGAGCATCTCAAGACGAACACGTGGACATCTCATTTGCTTCATTTGGATAAACATGCAAAAAGTTATCACATTGCAAAGATGGCATGAAAACAACTACAAACAGCAGTTTATAACAAGTAGCACTCTTCCAACAGATATTTAAGCATCTAGATGACGTCAAACATGCATGGCACAATGGAACAAAACGTAGGACAAGTCTCCACGAACATTTTGACATATCATTCACTCAAATCGAACCATCACACAAATAGTTATCCATGTTGCAAAACAGCTCCAGAAACTGAAAACATCAGGGACTTAGTGGATTTCGGAGGCAACCTCAGGCAGACGGGTCAACGGGCCGGATCTGCGGAGTGGGTGGCGGATCGGGCCGGATCCACCGCGGCCTGGAGCGGATCGGGCTGGACCCGCGGAGAGGCGGGCCGACCGGTGGCGGGCTGGGCCTGGGCCGACCTGGCGCGGGGCGGCTGGCGGAGAGGTGGGCCTTGGGGAGGCCCAAGGTCGAGGCGAGGCGGATCCGATCGGGGCCTGGCTTCCCCCGATCGATCTGGACGGCGGGGCGGCTGGCCTGGCGCCTGCGGGAACCGGCCCACCTGGCAGGGTGCGGCCCAGCTGGCCGCTAGGGTTCGGCCCAGCGGGGCGATCCTGGCCCAGGCGGGGTGGCGCGATCGGATCGGGGAGCCTCCTGCTCCCCTCGATCCAGGCGGCGGCGCGGCCTTCGGGCGATGGAGCGGCGGACTCCTCGGCCGGCGAGGCGGGAGCCGAGGGACGGCGGGACCCGGCGGCGGAGGGCGGCCGGAGGCGGTTCAAGGGCGGCGGGGCGGCGCGCCGGTGAGGTGGAGAGGGGCCGGCGGCGAGGGGAGCCCGGCGCGGCGGCGGCGCGGATTCCGGCGAGCTCCTTCGGCGGGGCTCCGGCGAGCTCCGGCCGGAGTGGAGGATGGTGGCTGGAGGAAGGGGATGAAGGGTCTAGGGTTTTTTTATTTAGGGCAAAAATTGGGGAAGATGGACAAATATATAGGCACAAGGAGCTAGGGTTGTCCAAATGAGGTGTGGTTTTCGGCCACGTGATCAGAATTTGATGGCCTAGATGAAGGGAGGGGTTTCGGTTGGTTTGGTGGGCTGTTGGAGGGGTGTCTTGGGCCTCAAAGTGGAGGTACTTTCAGCCCACGAGAATAACTGTTGGGGTAGCAAACAAACTCCAAACGCGACGAGATTCGACAGGCAGGTTACACACACCAAAACAACAACACACGACAAGTCTCACGTCAAACCGGAAACGTTACACGGCCAAACACCAAAGTAGGCCTCGAGATGCCACGGACACGTGAGGAAGCTCCGGAACGCGAAACGGACAACGGAAAGGAACGAGTGGGACCGGATGCAAATGACAACACAAATGCAATGCAATGCACATGACTACATGATATGAATGAATGCCACACACGCACACAACAAAACGACGAAAACCTGAAAAGATGAAGAACCCGGAAATGGAAAAGATGGAGCCAAAGATATATATATTGCCCAAAAGGGAAAGTATTACATCCGGGGCATTACACGCGGAGTCTGCCAGATTCAGGACCCAGCACAGGATGTCCACTGACATCGCCCCCTTGGCTGGGTCCGGAATCAGCGTCTACGGCTCGTCCTCCGTTTCCCTCTTCATCACAACATCAACCTCCTTGTGCATGTCATCGATGCTGCTGAAGTTCAAGCACACTTTCATGGTGTGCTCGAACTTCTTGCGGTCACCGAGTGAGCACACAAGGAAGAAGACCCTCATCCAATGCCCTAAGGGAAAGGGTTGGGGTTGGAGTTGGAGTTCATGCCGAGGAGGAGGTGGTGAAACAGAGAGGTGAAAGAGGAGAGGTGGTGAAAAAGAGAGGATTTGAGTGCGGTGCTGGGTTACTGGGGTGGGTTAATATAGGAGCCTTAAGCTGATATGAATGAATGCTGACCAATGAACCGCGTGATGTTCATAATGTAGATGAACAAGGGCAAGGAAGTGGTGCCATCATTGAAGAAGGGCATGAGCCAGTGCCTCCATTGGTCGAAGTGCCAATGTAGGAGCAGGCGAGCAGCCAAACCTCGAGCATAGGAACTATGGCCACTACCATCAGAAGTCGGGACCAAACCATTTCTGTAAGGTTATCCTTGCTCCAAAGCTAGAGAGTCTTCCATTGCCGTTGGACTTCACAAAGTACTTCCCTGCCATCCCTATAGAATTCACGCTGAAGATGAGCACCGGCCGCGCATGGAGGGTGACGGTGAGGGTGATCAACGGCAGGGTTTCGTTTTGAACTTATCGTATTTTGTTGGGTTAAAACTTGTTCTGTGTGGTTAAGACTTGTGTTTGTGCCTAAGATTGTTCTGTTGCTACTAGTTTAGTTGTTAGTAGTTCATGTGTCCCTTTGGTAACCTCACCACATCGAGGAGGAGGTTGTCACACAACTGTCCTGGATGTAACCAAACAACTGGACTTGTGTTTCCCCTCGAACAAGTCCGCAACCAAACAACAAGTCTTCCGTTTTAGGAGTGTCAACTTTCTCCGTAACATGCCAGGTTAAGCAATCTGTCTGTCACCCCTCCCAATTCAGTTTCTAAGTTTCGTCTTCATTGTCGTATCGCAACCACTTCTTGCAACATCGGGAATGTACTTATAAATAGGAAATTCGTAGGAATATGTCTAAGGCACGTTCGTAAACCAATAATTGAATAAACTAGAAGATACATCGTGTGTTGCTACGGATCAGTTGTAATATATTTCAGTTAGATTTGATTGTGTGAAATGTAATATGTACTCCTTCCGTTTCTAAATATAAGTATTTTTAGACATTTCAAATGGACTACAACATACGGATGTATGTAGACATATTTTAGAGTGTAGATTCATTCATTTAGCTCCGTATATAGTCACTTGTTGGAATCTGTAGAAAGACTTATATTTCGGAACGGATGGGAGTAGATTATTAACACGTGAACCAAAATAATTAAATAGTACAAGTAGAATAATAGAATGAAAAATATTTTCCAATGCACGGTTGCAAGTGGTGGTGGGTCTTTTTCATGCATGGTTGCATGTTGAGGTGTGTCCTATCCCATCTGTATTTGTATGGTGACATGGCACGCTTGCGTGTTGAGTTAAGTAAGATAGTAGGGATGAACTTCTTAGGTACTCCCTCTATTTTTTTTAGTCTGCATATAAAATTTGATCAAAGTCAAGCTTTATAAAGTTTGAGAAAGTTTATGTTAGAAAATATCAGCATTCGCAATATGAAGTCAATATTAACAGATGCACCATGAAATATATTTTCACACTATATAGTTTTAATATTGTAGATGTTCACATTTTCTCGTATAAATTTGGTCATACTTTGTGTTGTTTGACTTCAACCAAATTTTGTATATGGAGTAAAAAGATACGGAGGGAGTATATATTACATTGGCATTGGAGGCCAGATGTAGACATTGGCATTCTGTAGCCCAAATATCGCCGTTTGGTTGCGCACAACATTCACTCGTGGAATCTAGGCTCAATATCGAACTGTTCTTTTTCTGGTGTACAACCCCCCTCGACCAATTCGGAGCTCCTGACCTCGGTTTTCACTGGTATTCGCTCAACACTCCATCCCACAACTCCATCCCCGCACCCCCCGCTACAGCGCCATGGCCGAGCGCCTCGTGCACAGCAGCTGCTCTCTCGCGTGCGCACCTGCAGCCTCTACGGTTGCCGCCCCTTCTTCGCCATCCCATGAAGGGCATCGGTAACCGCCTAGGTCTCCCCGCCTCCCCCGCTCCCTTCGTTGGCTGCTTCTTCGGGGCTGCTCCGATGAGTCATGGCGGGAAACCCTCCAGCACGTGAAGCCCCAATGGCAGACATGGACTCTGACGCCAACCTGAATTCGAAGGTCGTCGTTACCGGCAGCCACCTAGGTGGTCGCGCCTCCCGCGCCCTTCGCCGGTTCCTGGTTCTGGGGATGTTCCGGCGAGCCGAGGCAGAGCCCCTCCACCACAAGAAGAGCCCCCATCTGCAGATGTGGAATGAGGAGGAAGAAGAAAAGCGGCTGGCTTTTGCAATTCAACACTTTTACCATCCAAATAGGAATTGATATTGGCCGCTTTGATTGGATTCCAACTTCCAAATACATCAACGTCCAAACACTAGATTTGACATTGAGACTCAATATCAATGTCTTGCAGATTTGATATTGATACCAATTCAATGCCACGTCCCTGAATATCTACATCCAAACAGAGCGGATATCTAACTGAAGAAAGGTCCTCCCAACCCTTGAGAGAAATACGTCTTTCTTTCCCTCTCACAGGGCAACTATGGCAAGCCCTCCTCCTCTCGATCTTCGCTGATGATTCTATGGATACGCCTCCCCTCTACTGCTCCGACGACCTATTGCAGGGATGGGAATCATGGTGCCTCAACTCCGGTTAGTAGATACGTTAGGGTTTTACTCCTTGTAGGGACTACGCTCGGATGGATGGCAGGACCTTTTCTTTGTGTTACCATTCTAGGCTCTGATTCTCCTCAAGTTCGCCCATCAGACGGATTAGATGGAGATCCAGCATAGATTTCTGCCAGCTCCTCGGGGCAGTGAGGATAGGGTTTCTCGTCGTACGTACAAAATGGTGACATTTGATGTCAGGCTATTCAGATCAATTTAAGGATAGGAATGAAGCGCCTCCTCCAAAAGGTAAGGCTCGAGGGGAATAAAAGATCTGCTACTTTGTATATAGAAATAAAATATTGTATAAGGGCGAGTTTTATACTTGATGTCATTTCTTCCAGGCAACGACTATAGGCACATGGCGCAGATCCTTTGGGGCATGTGCACGAAGACTTCCCGGCTGTCGTTGACAAGGTTAGTCTGACTCCAGTATGGGAGCGACGACAGCGACATGTAAGTGGCTCATTCTAGCAGCGACAATGGTCGTTTGGTGGTCCGAAAATCGATGTAATTTCGATTATGTTTGAGATGCTTCGTACTTCTGGTGAATCTTCACAACGGGTTAGAGTACTTTCTGCAAAAAAATGACATGAATAAATATCACCCATTGTAGTCAATGTCGGAGCGGACTTTTGCCCCGCTTTATATAGAAAACCATACGGCCAACAATTCAAGGTGTTGAGGAAATACCAACTAATCTTATCAAAAGGAAACATGGTAGAAAAAAGCTAGACATTACTAATAAGCACAACTACTAAACGCCACCAGCAAACTGTCGAGTTGAAGCACATGAGAGACTGGAACACCATGAGACACAACCAAGGCCATCAACGACCCACAAACATGCATCACCTAAAAAAACACCAGATTTAGCCACAACCGCTCCACCATGTTGCTGAGAGAGAAGACCCCGCGCCCTCTCGCTCCGGACCAAGGAGCGCTGTTACTTGTGAGCTGCGTTGAGATTTTTCCGAAGAGGAAAGAATGATGCAGTCAGTAGAGAGTAGTATTTCCTTCAGTTAAGAATCAAGGTTATCAATTTAGTAGGGGAATCACACAAAGCCTCGTGAACAACACCTGCACACACAAAAGTAAATACTTGCACCCAACATGGGCAAGAGGGTTGTTAATCCCCTTGAACTCGTTATTTGCAAGGATCAAATCTTGTAGTGGTAGATAAATAAATTGTAAAACAAATAAAAATTAAATTAGTTGCACCAAGGTTTTTTAGATAAAAGTACACATGGGGTCATAGTTTTCACTAGAGGTTTCTCTCTCGAACACAAAGCATATGATGGGTGAACAAATTATTGTCGGCCAATTGATAGAAAAGCGCATAATTGTGATGGTATCTAAGGCAATGATCATGTATATAGGCATCACATCCGAGACAAGTAGACCGACTCCTGCCTATATCTACTACTATTACTCCACCAATCGACCGCTATCCAACATGCATCTAAAGTATGCTACTTGTGAACCACGTCAGTAAATTTCTCGAAGAGGAGGGAATGAAACAACTCATCGGCGGTAAGTATTTCCCTCAGTTATGAAACCAAGGTATCAATCCAGTAGGAGAATCAATCAAATTATGTAAGCGACACCTACACACAAACAACAAATCCTCACAACCCGACGCGTAGACGGGTTGTCAATCCCTCTTTTGGTAATGTAGTATGATAAAAGATAGATTGATAGATGCAAATAAAATAAAAGCAAATAAAACACATCACGATATTTTTGGGTTTTTGATTATATAGATTTGAAAATAAAACAGGAAAATAGTGGAGAACACGAAGAGCAATATAGATTTGTAAGTATATGAAGAGGAATAGACCCAGGTGCCATAGGTTTCACTAGTGGCTTCTCTCAAGAAAATAGCACACAGTGGGTAAACAAATTATTGTTGGGCAATTCATAGAAAAGCGAATAGTTATGACGATATCCAAGACAAATGATCATGTATATTGGCATCACGTCCAAGATTAGTAGACTGACTCCTGCCTGCATCTAATACTATTACTTCACACATTGACCGCTATCCAGCATGCATCTAGTGTATTAAGTTCCAAAAAGAAACAAAGTAATGCCTAAAGAACGATGACATAATGTAGAGAAGATCTATTCATGTAGGTGATGGAAATATGCCCTAGTGGAAATAATAAAATGGTTATTATTATATTTCTCTAATCATGATAAAGGTTTATTATTCATGCTAGAATTGTATTGACTGGAAACCAAAATACATATGTGAATACATAAACAAATATCCTGTCTCTAGTAAGCCTCTACTAGACTAACTCGTTAATCAAAGATGGTTAAGATTTCATAATCATGGACATGAGTTGTCATTTGATAACGGGATCACATCATTATGAGAACGATGTGATGGACAAGACCCATCTGTTAGCTTAGCATTTGATCGCAAAGTTTATTGCTACTAGTTTCATGTATGTCAAATACATATTACTTTGACTATGATATCATGCAACTCCCAGATACCGGAAGAATACCTTATGTTCTATCAAACATCACAACATAACTGGGTGATTATAAAGATGCTCTACAGGTATCTCCAAAGGTGTTTTGTTCAGTTGTCGTGAATCGAGATTAGGATTTTTCACTCCGAGTATCGGAGAGGTATCTCTGGGCCCTCTCGGTAATGCACATCATAATAAGCCTTGCAAGCAAATGACTAATGAGTTAGTCACGGGATGATGTATTACGGAACGGGTAAAGAGACTTGCCGGTAAGGAGATTGAACTAGGTATAGAGATACCGACGATCGAATCTCGGGCAAGTAACATACCGACGGACAAAAGGAATTGTGTATATTGTCATAACCGTTCGACCGATAAAGATCTTCGTAGAATATGTAGGAGCCAATATGGGCATCCAGGTTCCACTATTGGTTATTCACCAGAGAGGTGCCTCGGGCATGTCTACATAGTTCTCGAACTCGTAGGGTCCGCACGATTAACGTTTGTTGACGATGTAGTATTGAATGAGTTATGTATGTTGGTCATCGAATGTTGTTCAGAGTTCCGGATGAGATCACAGACATGACGAGGAGCTCCGGAATAGTCCGGAGGTAAAGATTAATATATGGGATAATAGTGTTTGATCTCCGGAAAGGTTCCAGTATTCGCCAGAAGGGGTTTCAGATGTTTCCTGAAATGTTTGGGCACGAGTAAGCTTTATTTGGGCCAAGGGGTAAGGCCCACGAGGGTTTTGGAAAGAATGAAAGGATGTTTTGTGGAGGCCAGAGGCCAGACGCCAGGGTCTCTGGCGTCTGGGTCCAGACGCTGGGAACCCTGGCGTCTGGTCCTAGAGTCCGAGTGGGATGCTTGCCTTTCAGGCAAAACCGACTTTGAGGAGGCTTTTGCTCCTAGTTTCGACCCCAGGGCTCAACATATAAACAGAGGGGTAGGGCTAGCACCCAAGACACATCAAGCTACACCAAGCCATGTGCCGACAACCCCGACCCTCTGGTTTATCCTCCGTCATAGTTTCCGTAGTGCTTGGCGAAGCCCTGCGGATATTGTACTTCACCACCACCGTCACCATGATGTCGTGCTGCCGGAACTCGTCTACTACTTCACCCGTCTTGCTGGATCAAGAAGGAGAGGACGTCATCGAGCTGAACGTGTGCTGAACGCGGAGGTGTCATACGTTTGGTACTTTATCGGGATAGATCGTGAAGGTGTACAACTACATCAATCACGTTGATAAACGCTTCCGCTTAGCGATCTTAAAGGGTATGAAGATGCTCTCCCCCTCTCGTAGCTATGCATCTCCATGGATAGATCTTGCGTGTGTGTAGAATTGCTTTGTTTTCCATGCAACGTTCCCCAATAGTGCATCATGATCCAGGTCTATGCGTAGATGATATGCACGAGTAGAACACAAAGGAGCTGTGGGCGCTGATGTTCATACTGCTTACCGCCAATGTCTTATTTTGATTCGGCGGTATTGTAAGATGAAGCAGCCCGGACCAACATTACATGTCCATGTACATGAGACCAATTCCACCGTCACGTGCAACTTGTTTGCATAAAGGTGGCTGGCGGGTGTCTGTTTCTCCTACTTTAGTTGAATCAAATTTTACTGCGGCCGGTCCTTGTTGAAGGTTAAAACAGCAAACTTGATAACTCACCATTATGGTTTTGTGCCGTAGGTAAGAACGATTCTTGCTAAGAAGCACGTAGCAGCCACGTAAAATTTGCAACAACAAAGTAGAGGACGTCTAACTTGTTTCTGCAAGGCATGTTGTGATGTGATATGGTCAAGACATGATGAGTTATACGTTATTGTATGAGATGATCATGTTTTGTAAATTATCGACAACCGACAGAAGCCTTATGGTTGTCTCTTTATTGTATGAAACGCAAACGCCATGTAATTACTTTACTTTATCGCTATGAGTTAGCAATAGTCGTAGAAGAAATAGTTGGCGAGACGACCACGAGGCAACGATGGTGATCAAGGTGTCGAGCCGGTGACGATGGAGATCATGACGATGCTTTGGAGATGAAGATCAAAAGCACAAAATGTTGATGACCATATCATGTCACATATTTTTATTGCATATGATGTTTATCCTTTATGCATCTTATCTTTCTTAGAATGGCGGTAGCATTATAAGATGACCCCTCCACTAAATTTTAAGATAATAGTGTTCTCCCCGAGTATGCACCGTTGCTACAGTTCATCGTTTCGTGACACCCCATGATGACCGGGTGTGATAGACTCTGCGTTCACATACAACGGGTGTAAGACAGTTTTACACACGCGGAATACTTGGGTTAAACTTGACGAGCCTAGCATGTACATACATGGCCTCGGAACACTAGAGACCGAAAGGTCGAACATGAGTCATATAGTAGATATGATCAACATAGAGATGTTCACCATTGATGACTACTCCGTCTCATGTGATGATCGGACATGGTTTAGTTGATTTGGATCATGTATCACTTAGATAAACTGAGGGATGCTGATTTAAGTGGGAGTTCATTAGTAATTGGATTAATTGAACTTAATTTATCATGAACTTACTCCTCATAGTATTTGCATATCTATGTTGTAGATCAATAGCTCGCGATTTAGCTCCCCTGTGTTTTGATAAGGTCCTAGAGAAAACTAAGTTGAAAGATGTTAGTAGCAATGATGCAAACTGGGTCCGTGATCTGAGGATTGTCCTCATTGCTACACAGAAGAATTATGTCCTTTATTCACCGCTAGGTGACAGACCTATTGCAGGAGCAGATGCAAACGTTATGAACGTTTAGCAAGCTCGATATGATGACTACTTAATAGTTTAGTGCACCATGATTTATTGTTTAGAACCGGGACTTCAAAAACGTTTTGAACGCCACAGAGCATATGAGATGTTTCAAAAGCTGAAATTGGTATTTTAGACTCTTGCCCATGTCGAGAGGTATGAGACCTCGAACAAGTACTTTGCCTACAAGATGGAGGAGAATATCTCAGCTAGTGAGCATGTGCTCAGAATGTCTGGGTGCTACAATCACTTGAATCAAGTGGGGGTTAATCTTCCAGATAAGGTAGTGATTGACATAGTTCTATAGTCACTATCACCAAGCTACTAGGACTTCGTGATGAAATATAATATGCAAGGGATGACGAAAATGATTCCCGAGCTCTTCGCGATGCCGAAATTGGCGAAGGTAGAAATTAAGAAAGAGCATCAAGTGTTGATGGTTAACAAGACCACTAGTTTCAAGAAAAAGGGCAAGAGAAAGAAAGGGACTTCTAGAAGAACGGCAAGCAAGTTGCCACTCCCGATAAGAAGTCTAAAGCTAGACCCAAGCATGAAACTGAGTGCTTCTACTACAAAGGAAATGGTCACTAGAAGCGGAATTACCCCAAATATTTAGCGGATAAGAAGGATGGAAAAGTGAACAAAGGTATATTTGATATACATGTTATTGATGTGTACCTTACTAGTGCTCGCAGTAGTCCCTGGGTATTTGATACATGTTCAGTTGCTAAGATTAGTAACTCGAAACAGGAGTTGCAGATTAAATGGAGACTAGTTGAGGGTGAGGTGACGATGTGTGTTGGAAGTGGTTCCAAGATTGATATGATCATCATCGCACACTCCCTATACTTTCGGGATTAGAGTTGAACCTAAATAAATGTTATTTGGTGTTTGCATTGAACATGACGATAGATCATGTATATTGCAATACCTTTATTCATTTTAAGTCATAGAATAATTTTTTTTTCTGTTTACATGAATAAAACCTTCTATGGTCATACACCCAATGTTAGTGGTTTATTGAATCTCGATCGTAGTAATACACATATTCATAATATTGATGCCAAAAGAAGCAAAGTTGATAATGATAGTACAACATACTTGTGGCACTGCCGTTTAGGTCATATTGGTGTAAAGCGCATGAAGAAACTCCATGCTGATGGACTTTTGGAATCACTTGATTATGAATCATTTTATGCTTGTGAACCATGCCTCACGGGCAAGATGACTAAAACTCTGTTCTCCGGAACAATGGAGCGAGCTAATGACTTATTGGAAATAATACGTACTGATGTGTGCCGATGAGTGTTGAAGCACGCGGCGGGCAACATTATTTTATCACCTTCGCATATGATTTGAGTAGGTATGGGTATATCTACTTGATGAAACACAAGTCTGAAGCATTTGAAAAGTTCAAAGAATTTCAAAGTGAAGTAGAGAATCATCGTAACAAGAAAATAAAGTTTCTACGATCTGATCACGGAAGCAAATATTTGAGTTACGAGTTTGGCCTTCATTTAAAACAATATGGAATAGTTTTATAACTCACGCCACCTGGAACACAACAACATAATGGTGTGTCCGAACGTCGTAACGGTACTCTATTAGATATGGTGCATTCTATGATGTCTCTTACCGATTTGCCTTTATCGTTTTGGGGTTATGCATTAGAGACATCTGCATTCACGTTAAATAGGGCATCGTCTAAATCCATTGAGACGACATCGTATGAACTATGGTTTGGCAAGAAACCAAAGCTGTCGTTTCTTAAAGTTTGGGGTTGCGATGCTTATGTCAAAAAGCTTCAGCCTAATGAGCTCGAACCCAAATCGAAGAAGTGCGTCTTCATATGATACCAAAAAGAAATTATTGGGTACACCTTCTACCATAGATCCGAAGGCAAGATTTTGTTGCTAAGAATGTGTCCTTTCTAGAGGAGTTTCTCTCGAAAGAAGTGACTGGGAGGAAAGTAGAACTTGATGATATAATTGTACCTTCTCTCGAATTGGAAAGTAGATCAGCAGAGAAAAATCTTCCCGTGATGCCTACACCAACTAGAGAAGAAGCTGATGATAATGATCATGAAACTTCAGATCAAGTTACTGCAGAACCTCGATGGTCGACCAGAACACGTTCCGCACCAGAGTGGCACAGCAATCGTGTCATGGAAGTGATGTTGTTAGACAACGGCGAACCTTCGAACTATGAAGAAGCTATGATGAGCGCATATTCTGATAATTAGCTTGAGGTCATGAAATCTGAGATAGGGTGTACGTATGACAACAAAGTGTGGACTTTGGTGGACTTGCCCGATGATCGGCAAGCCATTGAGAATAAATGGATCTTCAAGAGGAAAATAGATGACGATGGTAATATCACTGTCTACAAAGCTCGACTTGTTGCGAAAGGTTTTCGACAAGTTCAAGGAGTTGACTATGATGAGACTTTCTCACCTGTAGCGATGCTGAAGACTGTTCGAATCATGTTAGCAACTGCCGCATTTTATGATTATTGAAATATGGCAAATGGGCATCAAAACTACGTTTCTTAACGGGTTTATGAAAGAAGAGTTGTATATGATGCAACCAGAAGATTTTGTCAATCCTAAAGGTGCTAACAAAGTGTGCAAACTCCAGCGACCCATCTATGGACTGTTGCAAGCACCTCGGAGTAGGAATATACGTTGTGATAAGGCGATCAAAGCATATGGTTCTATACAGACTAACGGTGAAGCATGTATTTACGAAAAAGTGACTGAGAGCACTACAACATTTCTGATAAATATATGTGGATGACATATTGTTGATCGAAAATGATGTAGAATTTCTGGATAGCATCAGAGGATATTTGAATAAGAAATTTTCATTGGAAGACCTCGGTGATGCTGCTTACATATTGGGCATCAAGATCTATAGAGACAAATCAAGACGCTTGATAAGACTTTCGATGATTACATACCTTGATATGATTTTGAAGAACTTCAAAATAGACCAGTCAAAGAAGGAGTTCTTTCCTGAGTTCTAAGGTGATGTCTACTACACAAGCTTCTTCTTGTAGACTCGTGTTGGGCCTCCAAATGCAAAGTTTTGTAGGACAGTAGCAATTTTCCCTTTATCAATCTGTGGGAGGCGTAGGATGAAGATGGTCTCTCTCAAACAACCATGCAACCAAATAACAAAGAGTCTCTGGTGTCCCCAACACGCCCAATACAGTGGTAAATTGTATAGGTGCACTAGTTCGGCGAAGAGATGGTGATACAAGTGTAATATGGATGGTAGATATAGGTTTTTGTAATCTGAAAATATAAAAACAGAAAGGTAACTAATGATAAAAGTGAGCACAAACGGTATTGCAATGCTTAGAAACAAGGCCTAGGGTTCATACGTTCACTACTGCAAGTTCTCTAAACAATTATAACATAATTATATCATATAAAAATCCCTCAGCATGCAACAAAGAGTCACTCCAAAGTCACTAATAGAGGAGAACAAATGAAGAGATTATTGCAGGGTACGAAACCACCTCAAAGTTATTCTTTCTGATCGATCTATTGGGCTATTCCTATAAGTGTCACAAACAGCCCTAGAGTTCGTACTAAAATAACACCTTAAGACACACATCAACCAAAACCCTAATGTCACCTAGATACTCCATTGTCACCACAAGTATCCGCAGGTTTGATTATGTGATATGCATCACAAAAAAATCTCAAATTAATCTATTCAAACCAACAAAAATAACTTCAAAGAGTGGCCAAAGTTTCTACCGGAGAGTCAAGAGAAAACGCGTGCCAACCCCTATGCAAGTTGATCACCAAAACATACATCAAGTGGATCACGTGAATATCCCATTGTCACCACAGATAAGGACATGCAATACATACATCAAGTGTTCTCAAATCCTTAAAGACTCAATCTGATAAGATAACTTCAAAGGGAAAACTCAATCCATTACAAGAAGGTAGAGGGGGAGAAACATCTTAAGATCCAACTATAATGGCAAAGCTCGCTGTACATCAAGATCGTGCCAAATCAAAAACACGAGAGAGAGAGAGAGAGAGAGAGAGAGAGAGATCAAACACATAGCTACTAGTACATACCTTCAGCTTCGAGGGTGAACTACTCCCTCCTCGTCATGGAGACCGCCGGGATGATGAAGATGGCCACCGGTGATGGTTTCCCCCTCCGGCAGGGTCCCGGAACGGGCTCCCAATTGGTTTTTTGTGGCTACAGAGGCTTGCTGCGGCGTAACTCCTGATCTAGGTTTCTTTCTAGGGGTTTTGGTATTTATAAGCATTTTTGGCGTCGCGGACAAGTCAGGGGGACCCACGTGGCGACGACAAGGTAGGGGCGCGCCCTAGGGTGTGGGTGCGCCCCCACCCTTGTGGCTGCCTCGTGGCTCTTCTGGTCCATCTCTGGCACTCCGTGGGCTTCTTTTGGTTCATAAAAAATCGTCGTAAAGTTCTAGCTCGATTGGACTCCGTTTGGTATTCTTTTTCTCGAAACTCAAAAACAAGGAAAAAGAGAAACTGGCACTGGGCTCTAGAGGTTAGTCCCAAAAATCATATAAAATAGCATATTAATGCATATAAAACATCCAAGATAGATAATATAATAGCATGGAACAATAAAAAATTATAGATACGTTGGAGACGTATCAAGCATCTCCAAGCTTAATTCTTGCTCATCCTCGAGTAGGTAAATTATAAAGACCGAATTTTTGATGAGGAATGCTACCTAACATATTTATCAATGCAATCTTATTTATTGTGGCATGAATATTCAGATCCGTATGTTTCAAGCAAAACTTTATGTTGATATGAGAACAATAATATTTCAAGCATACCAGATAGTAAATCATTAAGATTTAAAAATAACATGGCTAAAGAAAGTTATCCCTATAGAATCATATAGTCTATTATGCTCCCTATTCTCAACACAAGGTAATAATGCCCACCCCAGTGTCAGCCAAGAAATTTGTTCATACTTTTTAACGCGCTTCAGCCTTTTCAATTTTTCATGCAATATATGAGCGTGAGCCATGGATATAGCACTATGGGTGGAATAGAAGGTGGTAATAGAGAAAAGTGGGGAGAAAGTCTCACATCAGCTACGCAAATCAATGGACTATGGAGGTGTCCATCAATTTATATCAATGTGAGTGAGTAGGGATTGCCATGTAACGGATGCACTAGAGCTATAAGTGTATGAAAGATCACAAGAAAACTAGTGGGGTGTGCATCAACTTGCCTGCTCATGAAGACCTAGGGAATTTGAGGAAGCCCATCATTGGAATATACAAGCCAAGTTCTATAGCAGAAATTCCCACTAGTATATGAAAGTGACAACATAGGAGACTCTCTATCATAAACAACGTGGTGCTACTCTGAAGCACAAGTGTATAAAAAAAGATAGCAACATTGTCCCTTCTCTCTTTTTCTCTCATTTTTGGGCTATTTGGCCTATTTTTTTGGTGGGCTTCTTTGGCCTCTTTTGTTTATTTGGGCTTCATTGGCCTCTTTTATTTTTGATAACCTTACATGGTACAATGTTCTAATAATGATGATCATCACACTTTTATTTACTTACAACTCGATACTAGAACAAAGATACGACTCTATATGAATGCCTCCGGCGGTCTACCGGGATGTGCAATGATCAAGAGGGACATGTATAAAAAATATGAACGGTGGCCTCGCCACAAATACTATGTCAACTACATGATCATGCAAAGCAATATGACAATGATGATGCGTGTCATAATAAACAGAACGGTGGAGTTACATGGCAATATATCTCGGAATGGCTATGGAAATGCCATAATAGGTAGGTATGGTGGCTGTTTTGAGGAAGGGTATAAGGAGGTTTGATGCACCGGCGAAAGTTGCACGGCACTAGAGTGGCTAGCAAGTTGGAAGGGTGAGAGTGCGTATAATCCATGGACTCAACATTAGTCATAAAGAACTCACATACTTATTGCAAAAAGGTTTATTAGCTCTCGAAGCAAATTACTACTACGCATTCTCCTAGCGGGGAGGTTGGTAGGAGTTAACCATCGCGTGCCCCCGACCTTCACGCAAAGGTAAACAATCAAGACACAAGTGCTTCGTTTCGGTCACACATTTGGACACCATACGTGCATGATACGGGAATCATGAACCTTAACATAATTATTTCCTCAATCCCACAATTTACTACTAGCATGATTCTAATATTACCATTCTCATATCTCACAACAATCACAAGGAATCAATACTTCTCCTAGATTCAATGCTCTATATGAAAGTTTTTATTATATCTCCTTGGATGGCCATCATATTAGGACTAAATTCATAACCAAAGAAAATTACCATGCTGTTTAGAGGATTACCTCATGATCATCACCTGCTCACTCGCCACCCCTTTTGGCCTCCCTCGCTGCCGAACGGACTTCTGCTCATCTCGCAACGGGGTCTACACACGTTGGCACGGTGCTTATGCTCGGGTCCGTCCCTGCAATGCTGACAAATTCGAGAGATCGATCTCTGACTCGTGGCCCGCCTCGCGCACGTCACCTCACCAGGTCATCAGTGCCTTCCTCTTCCTGCAGAACGATCGGTGGCCCAGTGGTAGGCACGGTTTTAAGCTGAGTTGTTTCGTCAGACTAACCCACAGGAATCTAAGGAGCTCGGCGACAAGCGACCTTGCCGGTTTCTCCTTCTCGCGTAATTCGCTTGCGCGTTAAAGGGGGGGGGGGCTCTGAGCATCGCGCCCTAGGGGCTCCTACTAACTCTCCAGCCCTCACCCCCTGGCCTTGTCCACGGCATCGCGACCTGGCATACCAGCGGCGGGTGAGCTCCGCTCGAGGGTCGGGACCCGAGGACGTAGAGCACCACGAAGAGCGGGAGAAGGGGAGGCTAGCTGAGAGCTTGTTCGTACATCAAGGCCCCCCCCCTGAGCATCGCGTCTCAAGGGCCTAACTAGCCACGTAGCCCCTCACTCCTTGGTCTTGTCCTGGCAATCCGGACAAGCCAGTGGCGGCTGAGGTATGCGGGGGGTCAGGCCCTGCCGACGCAGAACACCAAGGCCTACTCCACCATTTCCTTCTCGAGGGTTGTTTGTACCTCAAGGGGGACCCTTGAGCATCGCACCTCAGGGGCCTAACTGGCCACTTAGCCCCTCACTCCCTGGTCTCGTCCTGGCGATCTGGACGAGGCAGTGGCGGCTGAGGTATGCGCGTGGCCGGGCTCTACCAACGCAGAACTCTAAGGCAAGCGGGAAGGAAATCGCGAAATCTCAGTCACGTTGCGTCAGGAGCGACCCAGGCGCACCACGTGGAGAATGTACTCAGGCCCGTCAAGATAAGTCATGCACCCAACTGGCATGCCGCCATCACTCGACAAGTTTGGTTTCCATAGTCATGCTTGGGAAATGCCACCTCCCATTTTAGCTTCCGAAAGCTGCTTCCACGCCAAGGGGGACCTCTTGAGCATCGCGCCTCAGGAGCTCTTATGGGACCCTGGGACGCTCACCTCCTGGCCTTGACCACAGCATCGCGATCTAGCATACCAGTGACGGTTGAAGCCTGCCTTGGGACTGGGACCTGCTGGCGTAGAGCACAAAGCTAGTAAAAGGGTAAAAAAAGGAGGGACACTGCCGGAGCAAGACTTGCAAACACGGTTTCATAGCAAGGATAATAAGCATCGGAGCAAAAGCATTACATGTTCTTTACACACCCCCACGGGGTTGGCTTTGATTCCTTGCATGGAGCAAAAGGAAGAGATTTCGGGAGACCCTAACTACGACTAACATCGCCGACGCCATCATTAACAGTGGGCCATGAGAGGCCATCTCCAACCTCGCCCAAGTCACCATCGGCGACGAGCTTATGCAGCTACCGCGCTGCGGGCGTGGCATGAGCTTGGAGGTGCATAGATATCGTCGCTCTTCTCCGGAGACTCGTTAGCCTTGGGAGAGCCGATGGACTCCCAAGGGCCATCGCTGCTGCTAGGGGAGCTGACGACAGGACCGAGAGCAGGCATGGCACTCGTCGCTATGCCTCCTTGGTGGCTCCCGTCAGGGCAGCACTCCTGGCGGCGTCCTTCCTCGTCGAAGACCTTGAAGAACAACGTGGAGGCGCCGTCGAACTCAAAGTGGACGATGGAGACTCCATCAGGACGACACACGCGGGCGACTTCGCCCCATCCTCGAGTCATGAAGACACCTGTCGGGGGGACGACCTCAACCTCCGCCTCCGTAGCTTGGCTGCGGCAACCAACGTGCTACAACCACATCTTGATGGGCCCCCTTGCCGGCATCGGCTCGACGAAGAACCTCGGGAACCAAATCCAAGAGGGCGGTCGCATCGCTGTCTGTACCAAGAACTCACGCGAAGAGCCCTCGGCGTGAGTTCGGGGACCGATAGCCCTAGCAGGACGACCTCGACCATGATGCGAGCAGCATGGAGCACGACCCCCTTGCCCCTGGGCATGCAAGGGCAGCGAGTAGCCAGGAGGAGGTCGCTCACACGAAGGCCTCGTCACCTCCCGCCTCTCGCCAGCATCGCGAGGGCGGCTGAACCTCTTCTTTGGTGGGAGCGCTTCCCACTCATCACAGGGAGTCTTTCCTTTCTCACCAGCATAGAATCTTCTTATTGGCGCCATGGAAGTTGCAACAAGAGGGCGAGGAAAAGAGGAATATGAAGAAGCAAGCGACAAGAAGAAGGAGATGGGCAACGGGGGCTTCACCCCCTCCCCATTTATAGCCCAGAGGAGGCCAACTGTAGGAGTCGCCCTTGTCCCTTTGGCTTCGCCTCGAAGCCAAGTCCATGCGCGCCTTGGGACCGGGGGCTATTGTCGGCGTCCTAGGAATGGGGGTACCCAGACTTGCCTACCCGCGGCCCGTGACGTGGCTCCATCAGCGGCCTGGTACGGCCCAACTTCAGCAACTACAACTCAAGACCCTCGCGAGTGGCCAAGCCTCGCGAGGCGGGCGACAACAAGACCTCCCTGGGGGCAGTCTCTCTAGGCTGGCTCCCGAGGAGCGGATATATCTATGCAAGGAGCACCAAGGCCAGGCGGGCGCCAGCAGGTACAGTATACCAGTTTCCTCTTTGGTGCTAAGAGGGCAAGCGCAGGCGCGAAGTCCCGAGGGATCTGGCAAAGGTTTCCACATCAGTGCAACAAGACCAAGGACCGTCAGGGCTGCAGAACGAAGGTCATCATGGAGCCCGGCGCGGTGTCACCACCAGAGCCTTTGGCAGGCGAAGACTACTTTTGTCAGGATAACTTGTACTAGCTGTTCCCCTTCAAATTTGGCCGTTCTGGGATCCCTTCCCGCCAATATTTGGGAAGAAGACCAAGGCCACTATAAAGAGGGCCTAACCACTGATGACCCACAAGTATAGGGGATCTATCATATTCCTTTCGATAAGTAAGAGTGTTGAACCCAACGAGGAGGAGAAGGAAATGATAGGCAATTTTCAGTAAGGTATTCTGTGCAAGCACTGAAATTATCGGTAACAGATAGTTTTGTGATAAGGTAATTTGTAACGAGTAACAAGTAATAAAAGTAAATAAGGTGCAGAAATATAGCCCAATCCTTTTTGTAGCAAAGTACAAGCCTGGACAAACTCTTCTATAAAGGAAAGTGCTCCCGAGGACACATGGGAATTATTGCCAAGCTAGTTTTCATGACGCTTATATGATTCGCGTACATTACTTTGATAATTTGGTATGTGAGTGGACCGGTGCTAGGGTACTGCCCTTCCTTGGAAAAGCATCCCACTTATGATTAACCTCTATGGCAAGCAGCCACAACTACAAAAGAAGTATTAAGGTAAACCTAACCATAGCATGAAACATATGGATCCAAATCAGCCCCTTACGAAGCAACGCGTAAACTAGTGTTTAAGCTTGTGTCACTCTAGCAACCCATCATCTACTTATTACTTCCCAATGCCTTCCTATAGTCCCAAACAATGGTGAAGTGGCATGTAGTCGACGTTCACATAACACCACTAGAGGAAAGACAACATACATCTCATCAAAATATCGAATGGATACCAAATTCACATGACTACTTATAGCAAGACTTCTCCCATGTCCTCAGGAACAAACTTAACTACTCACAAATCATATTCATGTTCATAATCATAGGGGTATTAATATGCACTAGAACATGACCACGCGCGTTGCCGCGCTCATCCATTTTGGCAGTAGAGTGGCTAGATATTTTTTTATACATATTAAGGCATATAAAACATAAACAGAATAATTGCACCGCAAAAGTTTTAGAAAAATTCTAAATTGAAAATATTCGAACAAATGGAGGCAACAATCTCTAAAATGTGTAGGCAAGTTGAACCATCAACTGGTACTTAAAATGGCACAAGATAATATCTACTAAGTAGCCTATAGCGGTCATATACTTCAATTGTTCATAAAGTTACCTCACCAAGGTCAAGCATTATCATCTGCAACATCCCAAGTAAGAGAATAGAAACACAAATCCTTTGCGATATAAGACCCATTGGCTATAGTTAGTGGTTCACATACATATTATTTTGCAAGAAAAACATAGTAACCAAGTGGCGTAATGAAAGTTATGCTGCCAAGAGTACAAAATTTGGAACCTCTCTATCTTGCCCAAGTTCCTGCATTTAGGACCTCATCTACGTGAATGTGATATATGACAATATATCCTGCTCGCACCAACAACGCTTCATAGCAAAAAGGAGGAGCAACAAATACCATTTTTGAAGCAAAAAGTTTGCAGATAATTATATTTGAAGGACAACCCATTCATATATCATCAGAGTAAGCATTACATAAATAAACATTGTGCTTAAGAGAAAATGTAATAATGGATAAATGAGCATACATCTAATTGAACTAATTTGTATTCCAATGAGGAATCATCAAATCTCTTAAATAACTTCGGCCAAGCAGAAGATTTTTGTACTTGTGCCTTTGTATCACACTCTTAACATCTCCATTGTTGCTTGCTTCTTCCCAAACAAAATAATCTACAGTAATAATAACATATCAGCAAGTACTTGGATGTGATATCATGTACTTGTGCCTTTGTATCACACTCTTAACATTTCCATTGTTGCTTGCTTCTTCCCCAACAAAATAATCTGCAATAATAATAACATATCAGCAAGTACTTGGACGTGCTATCATTCAGAAGTGATTACCTGCATTGAGTGTACAATTTTATGATAAGCAAGCTCTTCTACTTATTTAGGAATGAGAAGATAGTTATGAAAAGGACAAAAGAAAGATCATCTATCTTATAGCCGAAACAATGTATACATTCAGTCTCAAGTACTTTTGCATCGAAGTTAAGCTGCAATGTGGAAACGTGTCAAGAAAAGCTAATTTTTTTAGTTACCAAATTAAATGTATCCTGGTGAAAAATGTGTCAAGAAAAGCAATGTATACTTGTGAAAAACATTAGGAACACATGGGCATCAAATGTGAAAACCAAATTTACCTTTAAGGGCATCCATGTACTCTTTTAGAGGCAAGTGTGACCAGAGGCATCACGCTGTGGTTCAGACTGTGTATTTAGGAAAGTAATTGGCCTTTGTTCGCTCATTGATAGAGCTGCCTGGTTGTGTTTATATTTTTTGCACATTTGACTCTATTGTTGTATGTAACCTATGGAATATGACAACAAAACAAATCTTTGCATGAATGGTACACATACAGATATCAATAATTTTAACTGCAGATTGTCACAAAAAGAATACATAATTATATGGATACTAAAGCATGAAGATACATGGTATGGCAGCCCCCATGAAGTACTTGCCAGATGGACAACCATTGCAATTGTCAGATGAAGAACACTTAATACAATGTACGAGGGAAGATCATCCTCACATTTGGCAATGTTCGAGTTGCTTATGATGTGTCAAGTTTTCCCTCTGTACATAGATTCAAATAAAGATGTTGCAGAGATGATCTTATTAGTTCAATGCTGAACCGGGAAGATCTCACGGGCAATCACATAAAAGAAGAACCGATGATCAAGCATCATCGATGGTGGAATAAGGACGGTTGAGTGGCACCTCAGGATGCAGGGGTTGTGCCACTCCTCGGCTTTGTATGGTAGCACAATGGGTTGGGTGAAAGCTTCAGGATGCAGTACCGGCAGTCTGCGAAGCAACCGTGTGAGCAAATTGGTGAGCAGGTCATGTGGCGGCCGCAAGGGTGGCACCTCGGGCTGCCGATGGTCGGGATGCACCGCGCGTTGGACAGGAACTTGAGGTGGCGCCGCTATGGCAGGAGGGGCAGCGGCGCTAGTGACATGGCGGACAGGACGGGGGTGGCGGCGGCAGCCAGGTGAGCTGACGATGGGGCGGCACCTCGGGTTGTAGATGGTCGGGCTGCACCGCGTGCTGGACGGACGCTTCAGGTGGCGCCGCCGATGGTGGGAGGTGCAGCGGGGCGAGTGAATTGACAGGCATAATGGGTGACGGCGGCTCATAGGTTAGGTTTCTGTGTGTGGTGTGAAGTGTGAGAGCGTGAAAAAAAAAATTAGTGGGCTTCATGTGGGAGCGAGGGCCCAATAAATCACAGGCCTCCATTTTTGTTGCCGGAGCAGGTGCCCAGTCGGGTCGCGGGAATCAGTGCGCGAGAGTTGGATCAGACGGCAAAAAAATGCTCAAAACTGGAGATCCGACGTTCGCGAACGCTAATAGCGTGAGATGGCTGGAAAAGTGCATGATTATAATGTCTTTAAATAAAGGATCTGAACATATGATCTTCCACCGAATAAACTAACTAGCATCAACTACAAGAAGTAATCAACACTACTAGCAACCCTCAAGTACCAATCTGAGGTTTTGGGACAAAGATTGGATACAAGAGATGAACTAGGGTTTAAGAGGAGATGGTGCTGGTGAAGATGTTGATGGAGATTGACCCCCTCCCGTTGAGAGGATCGATGGTGATGACGATGGTGACGATTTCCCCCTCCCGGAGGGATGTTTACCAGGCAGAACAGCTCCGCCGGAGCCCTAGATTGGTTCCGCCTCGAGATGGCGGCACTTCGTCCTGAAAGCATCCTTCTTCTTTTTTCAGGGCAGAAGACACCTTAGACCAGAAGATGGGCATCGGGGGGCTGCCAGGTGGCCCATGAGGCAGGGGGCGCGCTCAGGGGGGTAGGGCGCGCCCCCCACCCTCGTGGACAGTGGGCGGCCCCCTCTGGTGCTTTCTTCGCCCAATATTTTTAATATATTCCAAAACTGACTTTCGTGGAGTTTCAGGACTTTTTGAGTTGTGCAGAACAGGTCTCTAATATTTGCTCGTTTTTCAGCCTAGAATTCCAGCTGCCAGCATTCTCCCTCTCTATGCAAACCTTGTAAAATAAGAGAGAAATGGCATAAGTATTGTGACATAATGTGTAATAACAGCCCATAATGCAATAAATATCAATATAAAAGCATGATGCAAAATGGACGTATCAACTCCCCCAAGCTTATACCTAGCTTGTCCTCAAGCGGAAGCCGATATCGAAAAATATGTCCACATGTTTAGAGATAGAGGTGTCGAAAAACATAAAATACGAACATGAGGGCATCACGATCATTCTTATAACAGCAACATATATATTGTCATATGATTTCTTATGCTAAAGTAACAATCTATTCACAATGTCAAGTATGAATCAGAAACTTCATTGAAAACTAACAAACTATGATCTCGGTCATTGAAGTAATTGCAATTTATCATAACATCAGAAAGAGTCAATGTAAGAGCTTTTCAGCAAGTCCACATACTCAAGTATCATTTAGTCTTTCACAATTGCTAACACTCACGCAATACTTATGGGTATGAAGTTTTAATCGGACACAGAGAAAGATATGGGCTTATAGTTTTGACTCCCAACCTTTTACCTCAATGATAATGTCAACAATAATGCTATATATATATATATATATATATATATATATATATATATATATATATATATATATATATATATATATATATATATATATGGTGGGTCTATTCTCATAACACCCCTTAAGACCTTACTCTCATAACAAAGGCTTTATTCTCATAACACCCCCCACTTAACACAGGTTTCTAGCACGGCAGCGCCCCGAGGACACCAACCCCCTCCCCACCCCGCCTTCTGGCGCGGCAGCGCCCCCGCGGCCAGCGGCGACCCCCTTTTTATTTGAAGACAAAATATATCTTGAAGTTCTCTTGGGTTTGATCAGCAGTGCAGTATCTCCGTGTCGAGAAATACATTCCAGATGTTTCTGCAGTACCAATGTCTTATGAATTTGTATGAAAAACACAAAAAATAAGTAGTTCACACCCATTTGTGTAGCAGCTCATTACCCCTATGTATGAAGTGGAATTTGTTTCGTCTGTTTCAGAAACCAGTCGATTACATCAAAGCACATGCAGTGCGTTTGGTCCTTCGATGTGATTCACTTTTGAGATAGATGTTGTTCACTCGCGCCTAGCATGAAAGATGTGAAAAAAAATTAGCGAAACAAACCAAATAGTAATGCGGTTCACTTCGACATATGACGCGTTTCACTTCTCCTCGTCTCTGCAGTCCACTCTCGTTCATAAAAAATGTTGAAAAAAAGACAATAAAATCTCGGCTGAGAAATTTTACGTCCGACAAAAGAATTCATGAAGTTCACTTGCCCGTCTGATGCAGTGCGGTTTTCATTCGATGCAGTGCGGTTTTCTGTCGGATGAGGTTCACTCGTCGATTTGGGTGCCGCAAAAAACAGAGTACCCGCATTTTCGTAATTTTAAAACTGCTCTTCAACCGTAAGGAATTAGAGGGCGCATTCTGCATGAAAAAGTTGCATCTCGACGATATATTTCCAACGGCGTATATGTTGAATCATTTCGACCAGCGGTTCGTTAAAATTTCGCCAAAAACTACTGCTGCCCCTCGTAGTCAGCCGCACGATATTCCAAATTAACTAAAAACCGTAAGGAATCTCAAAATCATTTCAACATATGAAAGTTGTGCCTCGTCCATAGATTTTCAACGGTATATTACATGCCTTGTTTCGACAAACGGTTAGAAAAATGGAGTGAAAACAGTGCCGAAAATTTGAAAAAATTCAAAGACTCAATTCTGCGATTTAGTAAATTTGAAACTGTTTTTAAACCGTAACAAATTAGACAAAAAATTATATATGAAAAAGATGCGCGCCGATGATATCTTTCCAACGGTGTATCATATGCTTCATTTCAACTAGCAGTTTAGAAAAAAACGCAAAAAAACGCTCGCTGCCATTATTCGTCGGTCGCACTATTTTCAAAACTGCTCTTAAATCGTGCGGAATCTCGAAAAGTGTTCAACATGGCGAAGTAGTGCATAATCCATACCTTTTCAACGGTATATTACGCGCATTGTTCCGACAAACGGTTAAAAAACTAGAGCAAAAAAAGTATCGAAAAAACAACACGTACAGTTTTTCAACGTGAAGTTCACTGCTCTCTGTGTTGGAGTACCTCTGCTACTAAGAGTGCAGTGCCCTTGTGTTATGCGTGGAGTGCGGAAGTGTTATGAGAATATTATTCTAATATTAGTAGAATAACTATTCTGATAACACTTCCGAACTGCACGCTCAACGGAAGTACAGGTCATTTTTCGAAGCAATAGCACTGCAGTACCAATGCGAGTGCACTTCATGTCGCAAAAAAAATTGTACGCGTTATTTTTTTGGTACCTTTTTCTCTCTAGTTTTTTAACCATTTGTCGGAATTATGTGTGTAATATACCATTGAGAAGCTACGGAGTAGGCGCAACTTCGCCATGTTGAACACTTTTCGAGATTCCACGCGGTTTAAGAGCAGTTTTGAAAATAGTGCGGCGCACGACGAATGGCAGCGAGCGTTTTTCTGAGATTTTTTCCTAACCTCTCGTCGGAATCAAGCAAATGGTACACCGTTGGAAAGGTATCGTCGATGCGCTTCTTTTTCATATCTATTATTTCTCTAATTCGTTACGGTTTAAGAGCAGTTTCAAATTTCCTAAATCACGAAATTCTGTTTTTTTCAATCAAATTTTTGGTACTGTTTTCGCTCCAGTTTTTCAACCGTTTGTCAAAATGATGCGTGTAATATACCGTTGAAAAGCTATGGACAAGGCACAACTTTCTTATGTTGAAATATTTTTGAGATTCCTTACGGTTTTAAGTTAATTTTTATAATCGGGCGGTGGACGACGAGTGGCAGTGGCCGTTTTTCGCAAGAAAATTACAAACCACTGGTCGGAATGATTCAAACGATACTCCGTTGGAAAGATATCGACGAGGCGCAACTTTTTCATGTAGAACACTCTCTCTAACTTTTTACGATTTAAGAGGAATATTGAATGTACAGAAATGCGGACACTCTGTTTTTCGCGAAAGACAAATCGACACGGAAACTGCATTAGATAGAAAACCGCACTGCTTACGACTGTAAACCGCACTGCATCAAACAGTCAAGCAAACTTCATGATTTCTTTTCTCAAACATAGATTTCTTAGACGAGGAAGTGGACCGCACGTCATGTCGGACGTAAGTGAACCACAAAACTATCGAGAAGTGAGCCGCGTTACTTTTTTTTCGTTTCCATAAAAAAAATTATGCACTTCACGTTGGGAGTAAGTGAGCCGCTACACTACGAAAAGTGAACCATGACATTGCCGAAAATGAACTACATGAGTTTCCATATTTTATTTTATTTTACACGCGTAAACCTGGCTTTTTTTTGCTTCCTTTTTTACTACATGCGCAAATATAATGAACTATTTGGAGAGGGGAGTTTGCAAAGGCGAAGAAAGCAAACCACATGGTTGAGAAAAATGAACGCAACACGAGGATGGTTGCACTTCTTTTTAAATAAAATGATATACATGTGCCTGAAAAACAACACAATTCATATCTGAAAGACAAATACACTTTTTAAATACATATTTGAGATTCCTTAAGGGTGTTAGCATATTTCTGTAATTTCGATAATTTGTACTGACCCGCGTAAATACAAATATTTGAGATTGTGTAACCTTTTTGTATTTAAACCGTTCAAATATTTTGAGGGTTTCTGAGGTGCAACCTTATTATTTTTTACTCGCATAGAATGAGCAAGTGGACCACAACGACTCAATGAGTGAACTACATCAAATAAGAGAGTGAGCTTCTTCTGAGATGTTTTTGTTTATGTTTCTCTTCGCACTTCACTTTTTGGTGCAAGTGAACCACATCACTCTCGAAAGTGAAACTCACGCAGAACTGGTGAATTACATTTTAAAAGAAACAAACTTTGCCAAAGTGAACCACGGGCAGAAACTAATGAACTACATCTTTAATAAAATTTACATTTTAATGAACTAACGAATTACATTTTACAAGAAACAAACTTTGCCAAAGTGGAGCACACTTTTCTTTCTTCTTTTCTTTTTTGTTTCTCGTCTTCTACTGAACCGGAACCACACTGCACTTAATTTTTTCACAACAAAACAAGTGAGCTGCAAAAGCTCTAAACTATTCTTTTACCAAACGTTTTTCCCTTATAGTAGATGCAGCAAAAAAATGACTGAAAAACATCACCGAACTACCTGCGCCGAGGCACACTGCAGCACACCACCATGTTCGTGGGCAGAGGGTCAGGTCGCTGGACTGCATCCAAAGAAAATTGACACAGAGTCAATTCTGAGTAAAAGGCATCCACAACAGACTACATTCAAACAACAGCGGACTTCATATTGCACTTTGATTTTTCTCTTTCAAAGAAAAAAGTGTTGCAGGGAGGTGGGGATGCAGGGCTGCACGCACGCCAGTGTGCTGCACCAACGCAACTTCCGTACTGCATGCCGTCGGGGGGTGGACCGCACGTGTGGCAGTCTGCACTGTAGAGAGGAGGTGAGAGGTCGGGGCGGGTCGACTGGGGAAATGAAGTGCAACACGGGGAAGGGGGCCTCGTCGTCGCCCGTTCGAGTCCACATCAAGCTGGGAGAGGGAGAGAGAAAAGTAAAGGGATGAACGAGAGAGAGGAGGGAGCAGGGAAAGAAGGGAGAGGCGCGGCTGCGAGCACTGGTCTCACTGGTGGTTGCTTTGTGGTGGCATCGCTGTGGGACGGGCTGCACGGCGACTAGCTAAACCGCATCACAAATGCCGGCGTGTAGGTGGTGACGGACATCAGAGGATGGATCCAGAGCGAAGAGGTGGTGGAATCGATGAGTATAGGGGCAGGTGCCACACTACATCGGCGGCGGCTGGCCTCAGAACCCATCCATCATGGCCAGATCCGACGAACAGGAGGCTCACCTGCCGAGCGCGGCCAGATCCCATCCCCGCCGGTAGCCGTGTTGGGCGCAAGAACCACGGCGACGACCAGATCCAGAGCAGCAGCGGGGTGGGGTAAGCTTTGCGATGGCCAGGGAGAGTTGCGGTGGCGGTTGAGCTCCGGGACAGTGCGAGACATGGCGTTACCTCGCAGATCCGACGAGTCTACACGAGGTCGGGGGACGGAGGAAGGCTGGGATGCGGCGGTCCGGGTCCAGGCGGGCCAACGACGCTGGAGGCAGATCCTCCGGGATCCGATACCGGGAGGGTTGCGGTGGTGGTCAGGGGGCGAAGAAGGGTGGTGGTGTAGGGGGAGAAGTGTAGTGACGCAGCGAGGTGGGGACGAGCACGGGTGATTTTCGAGGCAAAGCATGTTGGTCGGTGGAGTCTTGGGGGGTCGGGAACAAAGAGAGAGGAGGAGGATGGTGGCGCTGGAGGTGGCAACTATGGCGGTGCGCAATGAAGGAGGTCGAGAGGGAGGCTGGGAAGCAGGGGGTGGAGAAGCGGGGGTGGGTCGCGGCACTCCAGGCCGCTCCCGCGGTAGAAGGCGGGGAGGGGAGGGGTGGCGGCGTTTAGGTGGGTGTGTGTAGAATAAGGGAGGCGTGATACGTCTCCAACGTATCTATAATTTTTGATTGTTCTATGCTATTATTTATGATGTTTTGGATGATTAATGGGCTTTGTCATACACTTTTATATTATTTTTCGGACTAACCTACTAACCAAAAGGCCCAGTCCAAATTGCTGTTTTTTGCCTGTTTCAGGGTTTTACAGAAAAGGAATATCAAACGGAATGAAACCTTCGGGAGAGATATTTTTGGAGAAAATCATGCACGGGAGACTTGAGAACCACGGAGTTGGGGCCACGTGGTGCCCACGAGGGTGCCCCCCCCCCCCCCCGAGGGCGCGACCCCTGCCTCGTGGGTCCCACGTAAGGCCCCCGGTGCCCTCCTTCTTCCTATACATCTAGGTATTGAGTATTGCTTTGATGGACTATGGAACAAAGAGTAGCAAGGGCCTAAGCTTGGGGATGCCCAAGGCACCCCAAGTAAAATTCAAGGACAACCAAAAGCCTAAGCTTGGGGATGCCCCGGGAAGGCATCCCCTCTTTCGTCTTCATCTATCGGTAACTATACTCGAAGCTATATTTTTATTCACCACATGATATGTGTTTTGCTTGGAGCGTCTTGTATAATTTGAGTCTTTGCTTGTTAGTTTTCCACAATTATCCTTGCTGGACACACCTATTTGAGAGATTTAAATATGGCCTAGGAATTGTTAGAACACTCTATGTGGTTCACTTATATCTTTTGAGTTGAATAGTTTTTGCTCTAGTACTTCACTTATATCTTTTAGAGCACGGTGGTGATTATATTTTGAAGAAATTGTTGAACTCTCATGCTTCACTTATATCCATTTGAGAGTCTATTAAAACAGCATGGTAATGCATTTAGGCTATAAAACTAGTCTTCACATGATAGACATCCAATATCAATGTAGTAAAAACTTTCACACTAAGTGCATTGAATATGATGAGAAGTTGGATGCTTGATAAATGTTTTGGGATATGAGGATAGTGATATTAGAGTCATGCTAGTGGAGTTATTATGAAATTGAGAAATACTTGTGTTAAGGTTAGTGATGCCTGTAGCATGCACGTATGGTGAACCGCTATGTGATGAAGTTAGAGCATGAGGTATTTTTAAAGTATCAACCTTTGTGTGGAGGTCGGGGGCGCGCGATGGTTAACTCCTACCAACCTCCTCCCTAGGAGCATGCGTTGATTGCTTTGTTTTGATGACTCGTAGATTTTTGCAATAAGTATATGAGCTCTTATAACTAATGTTGAGTCCATGGATTATACGCACTCTCACCCTTCCACCATTGCTAGCCTCTCTTGTACCGCGCAACTTTCGCCGGTACCATACACCCACTATATAACCTTCCTCAAAACAGCCACCATATTATTCCTGAAAATAGCCACCATACCTACCTATCATGGCATTTCCATAGCCATTCCGAGATATATTGCCATGCAACTTTCCACCGTTCCGTTCATATGACACGCATCCTATTGTCATATTTCCATGCATGATCATGTAGTTGACATCGTATTTGTGGCAAAGCCACCATGCATAATTTTTCATACATGTCACTCTTGTTTCATTGCACATCCCGGTACACCGCCGGAGGCATTCATATAGAGTCATACTTTGTTGTAGTATCGAGTTGTAATATCGAGTTGTAATGAAAGTGTGATGATCATCATTATTAGAGCATTTTCCCATGGGAGGAAAGGCTAAATCAATAAAGTCCCTCCACAAAAAAAGAAAAAAGAAAAAGAAAAAGGGACAATTGCTACTATCTTTTTTTCCACACTTGTGCTTCAAAGTAGCACCATGTTCTTCATAATAGAGAGTCTCATGTTTAGTCACTTTTATATACTAGTGGGAATTTTCATTATAGAACTTGGCTTGTATATTCCAACGATGGGCTTCCTCAAATGCCCTAGGTCTTCGTGATCAAGCAAGTTGGATGCACACCCACTAGTTTCTTTTGTTGAGCTTTCATACATATTTAGCTCTAGTGCATTCGTTGCATGGCATACTCACTCACATTGATATCAATTGATGGGCATCTCCATAGCCCGTTGATACGCCTAGTTGATGTGAGACTATCTCCCTCCTTTTTGTCTTCTCCACAACCACCTCTCTATTCCACCCATAGTGCTATGTCCATGGCTCACACTCATGTATTGCATGAAATTGAAAGGTGTGAAAGAATAGAGTATGAAAACAAGTGCTTGGCTGAAATCGGGGTTGTGCATGATATGAATATTTTGTGTGATGAAGAGGGATCATAGCCAGACTATATGATTTTGTAGGGATAAATTTCTTTAGCCATAGTACTTTGAGAAGACATGATTGCTTTGTTAGTCTGCTTGAAGTATTATTATTTCTTATGTCAATACATACTTTTGTCTTGAATCTTTCAGATCTGAACATTCATGCCACAATTAAGAGAATTACATTGAAAAACTATGTTGGTTAGCATTCCACATCAAAAATTCTGTTTTTATCATTTACCTACTCGAGGACAAGCAGGAATTAAGCTTGGGGATACTTGATACGTCTCCAACGTATCTATAATTTTTTATTGTTCCATGCTATTTTTATGATGTTTTGGATGATTAATGGGATTTGTCATACACTTTTATATTATTTTTGGGACTAACCTACTAACCCAAAGGCCCAGTCCAGATTGCTGTTTTTTTGCCTGTTTTAGGGTTTTATAGAAAAGGAATATCAAACGGAGTCCAAACGGAATGAAACCTTCAGGAGAGATATTTTTGGAGAAAATCACGCACGAGAGACTTGAGAACCACAGAATAGGGGCCACGTGGTGCCCACGAGGGTGGGGGCACCCCCCCTCGAGGGCGCGCCCCTTGCCTCGTGGGTCCCACGTAAGGCCCCCGGTGCCCTCCTTCTTCCTATACATATCTACGTACCCCGAAACCATCAGAACAATAGAGAAAACCCTAGTTCCACCGCCGTAACCTTTTGTTCCCATGAGATCCCATCTTGGGGTCTGTTCCGGAGCTCCGCCGGAGGGGGGATCTACCACGGAGTGCTTCTACATCATCATCATCACCTCACCATGTGTTGTGAGTAGTTTACCACAGACCTTCGGGTCCATAGCTAGTATCTAGATGGCTTCTACTCTCTCTTCGGATCTCAATACAAAGTTCTCCTCGGTCTTCGAGGAGATCTATTCGATGTAATCTCTTTTTGCAGTGTGTTTGTCGAGATCCGATGAATTGTGGGTTTATGATCAAGATTATGTATGAGAAATATTTGGTTCTTTTCTGAACTATTTATGTGTGCTCATAATATCCTTGCAAGTCTCTTCGAATTATTGGTTTGGTTTGGCCTACTAGATCTATAGTTCTTGCAATGGGAGAAGTGCTTGGCTTTGGGTTCAATCTTGCGGTGTCCTTTCCCAGTGACAGTAGGGGCAGCAATGCACGTATTGTATTGTTGCCATCGAGGATAAAAAGATGGGGTTTATATCATATTGCTTGAGTTTATCCCTCTACATCATGTCATCTTGCTTAAGGCGTTACTCTGTTCTTATGAACTCAATACACTAGATGCATGCTGTATAGAGGTCGATGTGTGGAGTAAGTAGTAGATGCAGGCAGGAGTCGGTCTACTTGTCTCGGACGTGATGCCTATATACAATGATCATGCATAGATAGTATCATAATTATTCGCTTTTCTATCAATTTCTCGACAGTAATTTGTTTACCCGCCGTAGAATATCGCTATCATGAGAGAAGCCACTAGAGAACACTATGGCCCCCGGGTCTATTATCAACATATCAATCTACATCTACTTTACTTTTTCCGCTTTTACTTTCTGTTCTTATAATAAAAAATACCAAAAATATAAACTATCATCTCTATCAGATCTCACTTTCGTAAATGACCATAAAGGGATTGACAACCCCTTATCGCGTTGGCTGCGAAGTTCTTATTTGTTTGTGCAGGTGCAAGGGACTCGCGCGTGGTCTCCTACTGGATTGATACCTTGGTTCTCAAAAACTGAGGGAAATAGTTACGCTACTGTGCTGCATCTCCCTTTCCTCTTCGAGGGAATATAACGCAAGCTCGAGAAGTAGCAAGAAGAATTTCTGGTGCCGTTGCCGGGGAGGCTTACGCAAAAGTCATATACCAAGTACCTATCACAAGCCCTTATCCTTCACATTACATTTTTTGACTCTCATTTTCCTCTCCCCCACTTCACCCTTGCCGTTTTATTTGCCCTTCTTCTGTCGTGTGTTTACCGTTCGCTTGCCTCTTGTTTGCTTGTGTTTTGCTTGCTTGCTTGCCAGTCACTATGGCTCTTCCTATCAATGTTGACGCTCACCTCAAGAGGTTGGAGGAGATTGAGAACAATGTTAGACATTTTATGACTATACAATTTGAGCACAATGATTTTTTCAGAAGTGAGCTTAAAGAACAGAATTTTTTTATGAAATATATGAATAAAGAACTTGATGATATGTCTAAGGAATTTTATGGTTTGAAATCTCAGTTTGCCCATCTTGAGAACTTAATAGCCCAAATTTCAGATTAACAGTCCACCTCCCGCAGGACACCCACTCCCCCTTCCCCGATCCAAACCGATGCCTACCTCCACCTTCCCCCGATTCAATCCTCAGGCCGCCCCCTCCCCGAGCACCACCTTAGGCCGCCCTCCTCCCGCGCAGCCACGCCGCCCCCTCCTCGCGCCGCCCCCTCCTGCTCCACGCCGCTTCCCTTCTCGCGCCGCCGCGCCGTCTCCCACCTCCGCCGTGAGCCACCGCACCAGTTCCTCCCCGGGCGGCTGGCCGTTGCCATCGCGCCGCCGGGCCACCACCACCCCACCGACTCCCCACAACGCCGCCTGATCTGGCCATCTTCCTCCCTCCCCTCCCCCCCACACACACCACTCTGGACTCGGCCGTCGTCGTGGTTCTCGCGTCAGATGCAGCATCCGTTCAGCCAGATCAGCCCCGGACGAATCTCTTGCTGGTCGCTCCAGCCGGATCCACCCTACCTACGACCGGACCGGCTAATGCCCTACCTTGCCTCGCCGCCCTTCGACAGTCCCGCGTCAGAGGTCTCCGATCTGCGCCGTCCCGCTCTCGTCTCTTCTGACTACCTCCGACAGCTTGAGCAGGGGATGATGACGGAGCTAGCCACGAGCGTGGGTGCCGTGCTAGTGCGGTTTGCTAGCGATGCGTGATTCAGTGCACCTCGCCATGCGGGTGCGGTTAGGAAGAGTTTTTTCTTTCTATTTTCTGGATTTTTCTTGTGCAGGTTGCCAGATCCCGCGCGCAGTGCGTCGCGCGCCCCGATGTGGTTCTCATCCATGCGCAGTCTCCGTCACTGGCGTCGGGACTCCGAGCGGATGGCGGGTGGAGCTGCACCCCTCCTCTCTCCTCGCCAGAGAAGTATGGCAGCATGTCGGCTTGCACTCATGTTCCAGCGGCGGCCACCATTGGCAAATCATGTGTTCATAGCCCGTGCGTTTCCGCAAGCAGAACATGCAGCTCAGGATGGTTGTGTGGCTATGTAAAAATAATGAGTGGATGTATATGTTTTGAAGCTCACTTTATTTTGTCACGCAGTTCGCTATAAAACTCATTTGAGGTTTGCTTGGTACTTCGAAACAAAAACAACTCAGAAGAAGCTCGCTACTCATTACATGTAGTGTGTTTGGTCCTCAGATGTGGTTCACTTTTGAGAGTGATGCCGTTCACTTGCGCCTAGCATGAAAAATGTGAAAATTTTAGCGAATCAACAGAAAAGTAAATCGGTTCACTTAGATATATGATGTGGTTCACTTGCCCTAGTCTCTGCGGTCCACTCTCGTTCATAAAAAAAGTTAAAAAAAACAACAAAAACTCGTCCGACAAAAGAAATTATGCAGTTCTCTTGCCCATTTGATGCAGTGCGGTTTTTATTCTGAAGCAGTGTGCTCGGTCGTATGATGTTGTTCATCCCGTAAGTGCAAAATTTTTATTACGAAAGCGAAAAAAAGTAATGCGGTTCACTTCTTGATAGTTTTGTGGTTCATTTACACCCGATGCGAAGTGCACTCTACTTTCTCGTCCTTGAAAAAAATTACGTTTGAATAAAATAAACCATGCAGTTCTCTAACACGTCTGATGCAATGTGGTTTTCAGTCGGATGAAGTACCCACGTTGATTTGGGTGTCGCGAAAAACAGAGTGTCCGCATTTCGGTAAATTTAAAACCGCTCTTAAACCGTAAGGAATTATAGAGAGTGTTCTACATGAAAAAGTTGCGTCCCGTCGATATCTTTCCAACGACATATCATTTGAATCATTTTGACAACTGGTTTGTAAAAATTTCGCGAAAAACTGCCGCTGTCACTCGTCGTCCGTCGCACGATTTTCACAATTAACTTAAAACTGTAAGGAATCTCAAAACCATTTCTACATATGAAAGTTGCGCCTTGTCCATAGCTTTCCAACAACGTATTACACGTCTCGTTTCGACAAACGGTTCAAAAACTAGAGCGAAAACAGTACCGAAAATTGCAAAAAATTCAAAAAAAAACGTAATTCCGCGATTTAGTAAATTTGAAACTGCTCTTAAACCGGAACGAATTAGAGAAAATAACATATATGAAAAAGATGCGCCTCGACGATATCTTTCCAACGACATCTCATTTGCTTTATTCCGATAAGCGGTTTAGAAAAAATCATGAAAATACGCTCACTGCCACTCGTCATCCGTCGCAGCATTTTTGAAACTGCTCTTAAACCGAGAGGAATCTCGAAAAATGTTCAACATGGCGAAGTTGCGCCTAATCAATAGCTTTCCAACGGTATATTATAGGTCTCGTTACGATAAACGGTTAAACAATTAGAGCGAAAACAGTATCGGAAAAACACTGCATGCAATTTTTTCCGACACGAAGTTCAGTCATGTGAGTACTGCAGCACACTTCGTTCAAACAATGACGTGCACTTGCGTTGAGCGTGCAGTGCGAAAGTGTTATCAGAATAGTTATTCTGCTAATATTAGCAGAATAGACCAGATGTATGTATATATATAGGATAGCACTATTATGATCCTGGGATCGGAATAACTATTTGGATCACGCCATCCCCTATATAGACGCGATTACAAGTTCCCGAACTCCCCGAAGGCTCGAACCGGCAGGAAAAAAAACACCCCCGGTCCCCAAAGCCCGAACCACCCTCCACCTTCCCCTGATCCCCCACTCACATCGCCGACCGGCCCCCAACCGCCGCGCCGCCATGCCCTCAACCGGAGGCACCGCCGTCGCCCTCAACCGGAGTCGCCGCCGCCCTCAATCGAGAAGATGCTGCCTGGCCCCGCCCCCGCCCTCAACTGGAGATGTCGCCGCCATCGCCGACCACTTTCACAATCGCCGCCGCCCACCACCCCGACCACCTTCCCAACCACCGCCGACAACCACCTCCTCCGCCCCCCGCCCCGACCACCTCTGACGCCCACTACCCCGGCGCGACCTGCCCCCGCACTCCGGCGCGACCTGCCCGCCCTTCCTATGCGATCTGCGCGTGTGCTCTGGCGCGCCCCATCCATCCATTCGATCTCCACCCAAATCCAGATGCTGTAACCACCCACCACCATCGTCAGCTGCCATCGCGGGCGACCACGTCCATCCGCCCACTTGGACGTGGGTGCAGGGTCAGGACAACGCG
>LR738715.1:684744198-684825120 GCA_902687465.1 Secale cereale | reverse complement strand
GGGGGGGGGGGGGGGGGGCTCGAGCTGCACCACCCGCCGCCGCTCCCTGTGCAGGCTGTTCACCGACGAGCTCCTGCATCGGTGTTCATCAGATTAGTGTTGCACCTATGGCATCCGACCAGCCCCAATCCCCGTTGGTGCAGCAATCCAGCACGATGCCGCTCCTTCCGAGCTTTGCCTGGTGTTGCTTTCAGCGTCGATACGACCCCTGCGCCGTCCAACTACGACCGTCCTGCAGTCCAACCTGGTTTGCGTGTGTAGTGCCTTCTTGTCTGCTCGCTCGCTCACGTAGTTCCTTCCTGAGAAGGAGAAAAGCAATGGCAGTTTCCTCTGAACTTTCATCTTCAGGCTATGGTTGTTAATTCTCTCTGAACGTTTTTCTCTCTGAACATTTTCCTGCTCGGGGATCTCTCACCGACCTTCGACGAAGCTTGTCATTGACCTTCCTGCATCATTTCTCATTGCTGCCGCACACGATGCTCCGCGATTTCCTGGCGCCTCTCCCTCGCGGTTGTTTGTGTTGTGTTCCCAGGTACCTTTCCCTTGCTTGCACCGAGCTACTGCTAGCTTTGCCTGCTGTTAATTTGGATGTACAGGGAAGAAGTGATAAAAGCTAGCAAGTTAAAGAAGACAAAAGCATGAAGTGAAAGAGATAAAGAAGAGTTTGTCTAGGCGGTGTGGATAAGAATCGTGTGTTGTGTGAGAGGACTGGAGTTTCTACCATGCACATCCTGCACGACCACACCGCCGAGCGATGCCCCACTGCACAAAACGCGACCCGGTCCACCAATAATTCTCGCGCCAACAAGCCCATGCACCCCTGTTGTCATTTGCCTGAGCTGCTACAGCCGATCTCTATCCTTCCGACCCCACTCTTGTTTTGTTGTGTTCTTCAAGAGCATCTGCAAAAAAAATTGTGAATGAACGTATGATCTCAAAAAACGGATACAGAGAATGCTCTGTTGTGCTTGTACTAATGCGCAATCGAGAGAAGTTCACATACTACACTGTGTGCATTTGTATGAAAAAAAGAGAATGGAAAAGCAAAGGCTAAATGTTTTGTTGCTAGAAGTTCAAGTGCTCAGCCCGAGAAAAGTTCAAAAATTCTTGTGAGAGAGGTTGAACAAAATTACGTGACAGAAGTTCAAGATGAAAACAACGAGAAGTTCAACTACTACACGGAATGCGTTTCACGTAAGAATATATGAATAGAAAACAAAGAGCTTACAAGGTTTCCGGCAAGAAGTTCACGTGCTCCTCCGGGTGAAGGTTAAGATCTATAGTGCGAGACATCCGACCTTTAATTACATGTAAAAAACAGGCAAAAGCGACATTGTTTTTGCCATTTTTAAAACTGCTCTTAAACGACAAGGAATTTATAACACCTGTCTACATGAAAAAATTGCTGCTACTCATAAGCTTTCCAACGGTATATTATATGCTACATTCCGGTCAATGGTTTAAAAGTTTTTATCTATAACGTTTAAAGCACATTTTTACGCATTCAAAAAAATATTTTGAACCGTCGCGAATATGAAAAAATGATCAACATGAAAAAGTTGCGTGTTTTCAACAGCTTTCCATCGGTATATCATTTGCTCAATTCCGGTAAGTGGTTTGAGAGTTACGGGCGAAAAACATCACGTCAAAAAACAGAGTGAACTTCAAGCAGAACTGCCACAGAAGTTCACGTTCTTCACGCGGTGCATTTTCGACGAATCCGTTTCGCGATAAAGGCAGAAAAATGATCTCGACATTTTCACATTTACTTGAAAATGTCTGGGAATCAGAGAAAACCATCAACATGAAAAAGTTTTGCATTTTCTGTAGCTTTTCAACAGTATATTATTTGCCTCATTCCGGTAAACTTTGTAGAAATTACAGCAAAAATATGTTTTTCGCCATTTTCAAAACTGACTTAAATGCGTAAATAATTATGAGAAACAATACATACCAACAAGTTTCGCATTTGTTCAAGCTTTCCAATGCCATATCACTTCCTACATTCGGACGCACGGTTAAAAAGTTAACTCGAAAAAACTAACTCGATAGGACTTGTACCGTTTTCTAGATTACTCTTAAACCATTCAAAATTAGAAAAAACTTTCAACATGAAAAAGTAGTGCATTTTCAAAAGCTTCCAACGCCATATAATATGCCCTAATTGGATTTGCCGTTTAGAAATCAGAGCGAAATACGAACTCGGCTGTTCGGTTTGCAAAATTTTACGTTTTTCCAAATAACGTTTTAACCATAGGGAATTAGAGAAAACTTTCAACATGTGAAAGGAGCGGTTTTGCAGCAGCTTTCCAACGGCATATTATATGCCGCATTCCGATAAATGGTTTAGAAATGAGATAAAAAAATATGATTCACGTTTTTTGTCTGAAGAAAAAATGGTTTTCATAACTGCTCTTAAGCCGCTTACATTTTGACAAAAATTTAAGTTGGGTCATGATACTGGTGTCCATAGCTTTCCAACGGTATACCACAAGCCCCGTTTGGGCAATGTTGGCCGAAGTTCAACCTAGTTCAGAGGGAAGTTCAGGCGTGCAACTCAGGCAGTGAAATTGCAAAAAAAAAAACGCGAGTTCATCATGACCCGAGAGCAAAATCCGCCCATGAGCAAGATTTCTATTTAAAAAGAGTATTTAGTTGCTAGAAACCGTTTGCAGATTACACTTACATCACATAGAACACGACTAACCAGAAAAATTCGCGGGGAGAGCCACGGTTGCGAAGATAGCTCGAAAGTCGGGTTCATACAGAGGGAAGTTCAGTCGTGTGTCTCAGGAAGTATGTTATATATATATAACATAAACTTCCAGAATTACACGCCTGAACTTCCATCTGTACGAACCCGACCTTCAGGCTATCTTCACAACCGTGTCTCCCCGCGCGAAATATTCTGGTTTGTCGTGTTTTATGTGATGTAAGTGTAATCTGCAAACAGTTTTTAGCAACTAAATACCTGTTTAAAATAGGAATCTCGCTCATAGGCGGATTTTGCTCTCGGGTCGTGATGAACTCGCGTTTTTTGCAATTTTACTGCCTCAGTTGTTCGACCTGAACTTCCCTCTGAACTAGGTTGAACTCCCGCCAACATTGCCCAAACGAGGCTTGCGATATACCGTTGGAAAGCTATGGTCACCAGTATCATGACCCAACTTAATTTTTTTGGCAAAATGTAAGCGGTTTAAGAGCAGTTTTGAAAACCGTTTTTTCTTCACACACAAAACGTGAATCGTATTTTCGATCGCATTTCTAAACAATTTATCAGAATGAGGCATATAATATGGCGTCGGAAAGCTGCTGCAGAACCGCTCCTTCCACATGTTCAAAGTTTTCTCTAATACCCTATGGTTAAAGAGTAAATTGGAAAAATGAAAAAATTTCAAACCGAAAAGCCGAGTTGGTATTTTTGATGTCATTTCTAAACGGCCAATCCAATTTAGGCATATGATATGGCGTTGAAAAGCTTATGAAAATGCACTACTTTTTCATGTTGAAAGTTTTTTCTAATTTTGAATGGTTTGAGAGTAATCTAGAAAACGGTACAAGTCTTACCGACTTCATATTTTCAAGCTCATGTTTTAACCATGTGTCCGAATGCAGCAAATGATATGGCGTTGGAAAGCTTGAACAAATGCGAAACTTGTTGGTATTTATTGTTTCTCATAATTCTTTACGCATTTAAGTTAGTTTTGAAAATGGCGAAAAACGTACTTTTGCCGTAATTTCTACAAAGTTTACCGGAATGAGGCAAATAAAATACCATTGAAAAGCTACAGAAAATGCAAAACTTTTTCATGTTGATGGTTTTCCCTGATTCCCAACCGTTTTCAAGTAATTGCGAAAATGGCGAGATCATTTTTCTGCCTTTATCGCGAAACAGATTCTTCAAAAATGCACTGCGTGAAGAACCTGAACTTCTGGGCACGTGTAGTTGAACTTCACTCTGTTTTTCACGGGCTTTTTTTGCTCGCAGCTCTCCATCCACTGCTCGTAGCTCTCCATCCACTCACCGGAATTGAGAAAGTGATATACCGACGGAAAGCTGTTGTAAACACGCAACTTTCCCGTGTTAATCATTTTTTCATAATCACGACGGTTTTAAAAGTTTTTCATCCTAAATTCATTCAGCGTAGTAGTTGAACTTCTGCGATAGTTCTGTTTTGAATTTCACTATGTTTTTGACGTGCTGTTTTTTGCCTGTAACTCCCAAACCACTTACCGAAATTGAGAAAATGATATAACGACGGAAAGCTGTTAAAAACATGCAACTTTTTCGTGTTGATCATTTTTTCATACTCGCGACGGTTCAAAATATTTTTTTGAATGCGTACAAATGTGTTTTTAACGGTATACATAAAATTTTTAAACCATTGATCGAAATATAGCATATAATGTACCTTTGGAAAGCTTATGAATAAGAGCATCTTTTTCATGTAGACAAACGTTACAAATGTTGTCGTTTGAGAGATGTTTTAAAAATGAGAAAAACAACGTCATTTTTTGCCTTTTTCTTACATGTCATTGATGGTTGGACGTCTCGCACTAGAGATCTTGAACTTCACCGGGAGAAGCACGTGAACATCTTGAAACAAACCTTTTAAGCTCTTTGTTTTCTATTCATATATTCTTAAGTGAAACTCATTCCGTGTAGTAGTTGAACTCCCCGCTGATTTTACCTTGAACTTCTGTCACGTCTTTTTGTACAACCTCTCTTACATAAATTTTTGTACTTCTCGGGCCGAGTACTTGAACTTCTAGCAAGAAAACTTTTAGCCTTCGCCTTTTCATTCTTTTTTTTCTTATACGAAACGCACACCATGCAGTACATGAACTTCTGGCTATTATCCATTTGAACTTCTCTCTATTTCGCTTTAGTAACGGCAAAAGTCTGAGTTTTTTATAAACATCAAACCTCTCTAACTTTTGAACTTCATCATTTATTATTTAGAAATGTGAAAATTGGAGTTTTGTTAGAAAGATCGAACTTCTTCGTTATTTTCAATTGAAATTATTGGTTTTATTCGTTAGTAATCAAAAAATTCTGAATTTTTAAATAAATATCAAACTATTATCCTTTTTCCAATTGAACTTCTTCGTTATTTTGAATTGAACTTATTTGTTTTGTTCTTTGGTAACCAAAAAAATCCGAGTTTTCAAATATAATGTCAAATCGCTCCACTTTTTAAATTTGAACTTCTTGGTTTTATTTTTTTAGTAACGGAAAAAACTCTAGGTTTGTAATAAACATCGAACCGCTCATCTATTTTAATTTAAACTTCTGGTTTTCTTTATAAATTAGAAAAATCAAGCAAACCCCATGGGAATTGTTTGAACTTTTTTGTTTTGTCATTTTCTTTGACCTCTCCATTTTATTAATTTTGAACTTTTAGAGTAAATACAAGTCCATGTATACATGAACTTCTTGAAGATACCGGCTCATGTTTTATACATTTAACACGTAGAGTTTTTCTTTGTCTTACATATATAGGTTTTGGATACAAGTTATGTTCCTGAAATTCCTTATTTTTTTGTATTCACGAGAGCGGTTATATATTTTTTTCGAGAAAAGAGGCGGGAGGCAAGTAGGGAAAATTTGGATTTGTTTTTAACATTTTTGAACTTCCATATTTGAAAATTTTGAACTTCTCATAATTTTCCTATGAACATTATTGGGTTTGTCTTTTTTGTTTTTATGAACACAATTTGATTTTTGAGCAACACAGGACAAAATAACTAACCTAATAATGGGAAGAGAGAGCGATGTGAAGCATTGTATGCGCCGAACTGTTGTTTTCCTTGCTGGTAAAACCTTTGTCAATGCTAAAGTAGATGTGGAAGAACACACACAAACAGACATACACACATGTGGAGAGAGAAATTATATGTGCACACACTTAGTAATATTCTCAAACTTCTCTATTTTTTCAATTTGAACTTCTTTGGTTCTATTCTCAGAAAAGGAAAAAATATTTTTTAAATAAACATCGAACATTTTTCTAAATTGAACTTCATATTTTTATTTCTCCAAGAACGGGGGAAGAATTTGAGTACTTTGTTTGAATTATTTGTGTATCATTTTAAAATAACGAAAAAATCCATGAGAGAAAAATTGTACACTCATAACATTTTCTTCAAACCATTAACTTTATTGAACTTGAACTTCCAAAGTTAACACTTTCTAGGGCTTGCTTTTTTCTTGTTATATAATCATCAAACTACACTGTATTTTTAAATTGAACTTCTCGGTTTATTATTTATTAACAGAAGATATTCTACTATTTAATTTCAAACTACTATGTATTTTTACACACTGTACTTTATGTAGTTTTTCTAGTGGGATTCTTCTCTTTATTCTTTTATAAAGTTCTATTGTGAATCAAAGTTAAAAAAACTTAAGTTATGGCTGATCGTGGGCACTAGGTAAATGTAACGTTGCTTTTCCTCTGAACCACAAGTTACTTTTATCACTAAATAATAACACACATTACTTATCGTCTCACACACCACACGTTTCTTATCACACCACATAGGCATACTACTCTTTTATCACTTTCAATCCATAAACTGTTCACTTTGTCTTCTTCCTGGTAACATCCAAATTGGTTGCGCAAGAAAAAATAGGCAGCAGCAGCAGCTCGGTGCCATTGCTAGCTTCCCATACCGGCGACACGAGGCGCACAGCTGCGTGGAGAGGCACAAGGGAGACCACAAAGTGTTGTGTGCGGCAGCAGTGAGAGAAGCCGGAAGGTCAATGACAGGTGTCGGGTAAGGTCGCTGAGAAATGCCCTTGCAGGTCAAATGTGAGGGATGATGAACAACATTTTTTAGCTTGAAGAAATCGAAGGAAAAGATAAACCAGAACATGGGGCATCGGCAGCTTGGGATCACGAGATATCAGCGGGAGGGGCTGAAGTCCAAACCCAAATCGCCCTGACAAAGGAGTCGGCCTCGCGCCAGGAGGGTTGCAGCACCAGGGGCCGATTCAAGAGGGGACACGGCGCGCGGCGCTGTGATGGTCACAACTAAGCACTGTTGGTTGCTGTCGCGCGTCCCTGGGAGTGACGTGGGGAGCTCCTTCAACGAGATTAGAGTGACCGTACATTTTCCATCGGAATCCGACATGGGGGCCGGCGACGGCTGTCGGGCGTGACGCTGAGTTAGTTTCGGGAGCAGGGGAGTGTGTGACGGCGGAGCTCTAGGGGGCGGCGGCATCGAGCAGGAACGACGGGGTGGGACGGCGGCATCGAGCAGGGATCTGGGGTGGTGGGAAGTCGAGCCGGATCTGGGAGGAGGCGGCGGCTCCAGCATCCAGCGAGCGCGCGGGAGGAGGCGGCTGCTCCGGCGGCCGCCGAGCGCGCGGGAGGAGGCGGCGGCTCCGGCAGCCGGCGAGCGCACGGGAGGAGGCGGCGGGTGGGGGCGAGTTGAGAACGTGCACGCTATATGAAGTTCGTCGTGTGGGGATGAAACCGTTCGGTGGGGTCTAATGGGTCGGCCGGGTTTTGTTTTTTTGCGTTTTTAGAGTTCGGGAACGCATCGTCAGCCCCTATATAGATCACTGTGATCCAAATATATATATATATATATATATATATATATATATATATATATATATATATATATATATATATATATATATATATATATCAGATCTTTCCAACACATAGTGCTTGCCAAAGGATAAAGTGTAAAAAGGAAGGGTGAAGATCACCATGACTCTTGTATAAGGTATAAGACAAAAATAAAAGATAGGCCCTTCGCAGAGGGAAGCAAAGGTTGTCAGTGCTTTTATGGTTGGATGTACAGAATCTTAATGCAAAAGAACAGACCTTTATTATGCAGTCCGTCACTTTTATTTCTTCCATATCACAAGCTCGTATAAAGCTTATTTTCTCCACACTAATAGATCATACATATTTAAAGAGCAATTTTTATTGCTTGCAAAAATGATAACTTCCTTGAAGGATCTTACTCAATCCATAGGTAGATATGGTGGACTCTCATGGCAAAACTGGGTTTAAGGATATTTGGAAGCACAAGTAGTATCTCTACTCGGTGCAAGGAGTTTGGCTAGCATGAGGGGGAAAGGCAAGCTCAACATGTTGGATGATCCATGACAGTATACTTTATTTTGGATATAAGAAAACATAACCCATTACGTTGTCTTCCTTGTCCAACATCAACTTTTTAGCATGTCATATTTTAATGAGTGCTCACAATCATAAAAGATGTCCAAGATAGTATATTTATATGTGAAAACCTCTCTTTCTTTATTACTTCCTATTAATTGCAATGATGACCAAATCTATGTTTGTCAACTCTCAACAAATTTTATTCATCATACTCTTTATATGTGAAGTCATTACTTTCCATAAGATCAATATGATCTCTTTATTTCTTTTCATACTTTCTTTTATTCCCTCATGATCATAATGAGATAATCAAGCCCTTGACTCAAAACTAATCTTTATTATATATATCTCATGGACTCGATTACATAGATAAGGATCATAAAGCAAAGCTCAAAAAGTAGATCATACTAAACTTCATTCTACTAGATCAAGATATAACCAAAAGGATCGAACTAAGAAAAACGGTAAAGATAGAAGTGTGATGGTGATACAATACCGGGGCACCTCCCTCAAGCTGGGCAGTTGCCAAGGGGAGTGCCCATACCCATATGTTTATGTCTCTTTCTTCGGAGATGATAGAGAAGATAGTGGTGATAGATGACGTTCAAGGATGTCTTCTTCTTCTGCTACTGGAGCTTGATCCTCCATGGCCTTCTTGATCGTATCATCCTTGTTGATCTCCCCGGGTTCTTCTCTCGTCTGCTCTATCTTCATTAGCCAAGAATCGTTGCCCTCATTGTTGGAGGAGGGGGACGACATGATGCCTGGCCTTGACAACTCTGACAGAAAACATCTCGAAACAAAAAACAGAGGATATTCGCGTGATACGGTGGTCAAAACCTTTGGGAGATTATATAACGATTTTTTACCGACCAAAAGAAGTATCGTGCAAGAAAACGGAGTTCGGAGGGTACATGAGGCAGGGGCGCGCCCAGGGGGGTAGGGCGCGTCCTCCACCCTCGTGTCCCTTTTAGACTACTTCTTATTTTCCTATTTTCTTGAATATTCCAAAATGGAGAAAAATTGCTATTATAACTGTTTTGGAGTCGGTTTACTTACTGTACCACATACCTATTCCTTTTCGGAGTTTGAAACGTTCTGGAAAGTGTCCCTTATGTATTTCTCCGGGGTTACGCTTTCAATGACATGAGTTTCAACATTTATAGGATTAGCGGGATATAATGTTTGATTCTTTGTATGTTCACCACCTTTGGATTTGTCCCTTCAAAATTGTTGATTTTTATGACACCAGAACGATAGACCTCCTCGATAACGTAAGGACCTTCCCATTTAGAGAGGAGTTTTCCTTCAAAAAATCTTAAACGAGAGTTGTATAGCAAAACATAATCACCTACATTAAACTCAAACTTTTGTATCCTTTTGTATCCTTTTGTCATGCCATCTTTTAGCTTTTAAACAATTTGGCATTTTCATAGGCCTGGGCTCTCCACTCATCAAGTGAGCTAATGTCAAATAGTCTCTTCTCACCAGCAAGTTTGAAATCATAACTGAGCTCTTTAATGGTCCAATATGCCTTCTGTTCTAGTTCGAGAGGTAAGTGACACGCTTTTCCATAAACCATTTTATACGGAGACATACCCATAGGATTTTTGTATGCAGTTCTATAGGCCCATAATGCATCATCAAGTTTCTTGGACCAATTCTTTCTAGATCTATTAACAGTTTTTCGCAAAATTAATTTTAGCTCTCTATTACTCAGTTCTACTTAACCACTAGACCGTGGGTGGTATGGGGATGCAATTCTATGATTAACATCATACTTAGCAAGCATTTTACGAAAAGCACCATGAATAAAATGTGAACCACCATCAGCCATTAAATATCTAGGGACTCCAAACCTCGGGAAATAACTTCTTTAAGCATCTTAATAGAGGTGTTATGATTAGCACTACTAGTTGGAATAGCTTCTACCCACTTAGTAACGTAATCAACAACAACTAAAATATATGTATACCCATTAGAGGAAGGAAACGGTCCCATGTAATCAAAACCCCAAACATCAAATGGTTCAATAACAAGTGAATAGTTCATAGGCATTTCTTGACATCTACTAATATTACCAATTCTTTGACATTCATCACAAGACAAGACAAACTTACGGGCATCCTTGAAGAGAGTAGGCCAATAAAAGCCGGATTGCAATACCTTATGTGCAGTTCTATCTCCTGCATGGTGTCCTCCATAAGCCTCGGAGTGACACTTGCGTAGGATCTGTTCCTGTTCATGCTCAGGTACACAACATCTAATGACACCATCCACTCCTTCTTTATAAAGGTGTGGGTCATCCCAGAAGTAATGTCTAAAATCATAGAAAAACTTTTTCTTTTGCTGGTATGTGAAACTAGGCGGTATAAATTTAGCAACAATGTAATTAGCATAATCAGCATACCATGGAGCACTGTGAGAATTGTTTATGACAGCCAATTGTTCATCAGGAAAATTATCATCAATAGGTAGTGGGTCATCAAGAACATTCTCTAACCTAGATAAGTTGTCTGAAACGGGGTTCTCAACTCCCTTTCTAGCAATAATATGCAAATCAAATTCTTGTAGCAAGAGAACCCATTTAATAAGTCTAGGTTTAGCATCTTTCTTCTCCATAAGATATTTAATAGCAGCATGATCAGTGTGAACAATTACTTTAGAATTAACAATATAGGGTCTGAACTTATCACAAGCAAATACAACTGCTAAAAATTCTTTTTCAGTAGTAGCATAATTTCTCTGAGCATTGTCTAGAGTTTTACTAGCATATTGGATAACATTTAATTTCTTATCAACTATATGTCCTAGAACAACACCTACAGCATAATCACTAGCATCACAAATAATTTCAAAGTGCAAATCCAACCAGGTGGCTGGACAATAGGTGCAGAAATTAAGGCTTTCTTAAGTATTTCAAATGCTTCTACACAATCATAATCAAAGACAAAAGGAACAACTTTTTGTAAGAGTTTAGTCAGAGGCCTAGAAATTTTTTAGGAGTCTTTAATGAACCGCCTATAAAAACTGGCATGACCAAAGAAACTTCTTATACCTTTAATGTCCTTAGGACACGACATCTTTTCAAAAGCCTCAACTTTAGCTTTATCAACTTCAATGCCTCTTTCAGAAATTTTATGCCCCAAGACAATACCTTCATTAACCATATAGTGGCACTTCTCCCAATTCAAGACAAGATTAGTTTCTTCACATCTCTGCAAAACTCGATCAAGGTTGCTTAAGCAATCATCAAAAGAAGTTCCATACACGGAGAAATCATCCATGAAAACTTCAACAATCTTTTCACAAAAGTCAGAGAATATAGCCATCATGCATCTTTGAAAGGTAGCAGGTGCATTACATAAGCCAAAAGACATACGTCTATAAGCAAAGGTACCGAAAGGGCAAGTAAAATTGGTCTTTTCTTGATCCTCTTTTGACACAGGTATTTGAGAGAAACCAGAATAACCATCTAGAAAGCAAAAATGTGTGTTTTTGGATAATCTTTCTAGCATTTGATCAATAAAAGGTAAAGGGTAATAATCCTTTTTAGTAGCCTTATTTAATTTGCGGAAATCAATTACCATTCTATAACCTGTAACAATTCTTTGTCGGATCAATTCATCTTTATCATTAGGAACAACAGTAATAACTCCCTTCTTAGGGACACAATGGACAGGACTTACCCACTGACTATCAGCAACAGAATAAATTATACCTTCCTCTAGAAGCTTTAGTATTTCTTTCATTACCACTTCTTTCATCCTAGGATTTAACCGTCATTGGGGATCAACAACCGGTTTATCATCTTTCTCCAATTTTATCTTGTGCTGGCACAGTGTGGGACTGATGCCCTTAAGATCATCAAGAGTATATCCAATGGTGGCACAGTGCTTCTTCAGAGTTTCAATAATTTCTCTTCTTCTTGCTCTGAAAGGTTAGCACTAATAATAACATGATATATCTTCTTTTCATCAAGATAAGCATACTTAAGAGAATCAGGTAATGGTTTGAGCTCAAACACAGGATCACCCTTGGGTGGAGGAGGATCCCCTAGAATTTCAACATGCAAGTTGTGTTTCAATAAAGGTCCCTGTTTAAAGAATATTTCATCTATTTCCCTTCTTTCATTCATAAACATATCATTTTCATGGTCTAGCAAATATTGTTCTAAAGGATCGTTAGGAGGCACGGCAATAGAAGCAAGACCAATAATTTCATCTTTACTAGGCAATTATTTATCATGGGGTTGTCAATGAAATTTAGCAAAGTTAAAATCAAGAGACATATCCCCTAATCCAACAGTAACAATATCCCTTTCGCAGTCTATCCTAGCATTAACAGTATTCAAGAAGGGTCTACCAAATATAATGGGACAAAAGTCATCTTGTGGGGAACCAAGAACAAGAAAATCAGTAGGGTATTTAACTTACCCACACAAGAATTCAACATCTCTAACAATCCCCATTGGTGAAATAGTATCTCTATTGGCAAGCTTAATAGTAACATCAATACCTTCTAACTCAGCAGGTGCAATATCATGCATAATTTCTTCGTATAAGGAATGAGGTATTGCACTCGCACTAGCACCCATGTAACATAAACCATGATAGCAATGATCTCCTATTTTAACAGAAATAACAGGCATGCCTACCATAGGTCTATGTTTATTTTTAGTATCGGGTCTAGCAATTATAGCAGCTTCATCATAGAGGTAAATAACATGCCCATCAATATTATTGACCAAGAGATCCTTAACCATAGCAATACTAGGTTCAACTTTAATTTTCTTAGAGGGTGTAGGTGTTCTAGCATTACTCTTACGAACCACAGTTGAAGCTTTAGCATGATCCTTTATTCTAGCAGGGAAGGGTGGTTTCTCAATATAAGTGGTAGGAACAATAGGATCAACATTATAAGTGACAGTCTTTTCTTCAACTTTAACAGGTTCAAATACTTTTACTTCAATGGGAGGATGATATTTAAACCACTTCTCCTTAGGGAGATCAACATGAGTAGCAAATGATTCACAGAAAGAAGCTACTATCTCAGAGTCAAGTCCATATTTAGTGCTAAATTCACGGAAAACATCGGTATCCATAAAAGATTTAACACAATCAAACTTAGGTGGTATACCTGATTCCTTACCTTCGTCGAGATCCTAATCTTTAGAGTTGCGTTTAATTGTTTCCAATAAATCCCATTTGAATCCAATAGTCTTCATCATAAAAGAGCCAGTACAAGAAGTATCGAGCATGGAGCGATTATTGAGAGAAAGCCGAACATAAATTTTTTGAATAATAATTTCTCTTGAGAGCTCATGATTCGGGCATGAATATAACATTGACTTGAGCCTCCCCAAGCTTGAGCGATACTTTCTCCTTCGCGGGGCCAAAAATTATATATATAATTACGATCATGATGAACCTGATGCATATGATAAAACTTCTGATAAAATTCCAATTTCAACCGGCTGTAGTTCCATGATCCAATATCATCGCATAGCCTAAACCATGTCAATGCCTTTCCCTTCAAAGATAAAGGGAAGACCTTCTTCTTGATAACGTCCTCGGGCATACCTCCAAGCTTGAATAATCCACAAACTTCATCCACATAGATTAGGTGCAAATCAGGATGCAATGTTCCATCTCCTGTAAAGGGATTAGCTAGCAGTTTCTCTATCATACCCAAAGGAATTTCAAAGTAAACATTTTCAGTAGGTTCAGTAGGTTGAGGAGAAACTATTTGCTCTACTGGTCAGGGCCCGAACAGGCCCCTCAAAGGATTATGTTCCATAGTAACAAGTGAGAGTAAATTTCAGCACACTATATAAATTTACCAAAGGCACTACACTCCCCGGCAACGGCGCCAGAAAAGAGTCTTGATGACCCACAAGTATAGGGTATCTATCGTAGTCCTTTTGATAAGTAAGAGTGTCGAACCCAACGAGGAGCAGAAGGAAATGATAGGCAGTTTTCAGTAAGGTATTCTCTGCAAGCACTGTAATTATCGGTAACAGATAGTTTTGTGATGAGGTAATTTGTAACGAGTAACAAGTAATAAAAGTAAATAAGGTGCAACAAGATGGACCAATCCTTTTTGTAGCAAAGGACAAGCCTGGACAAACTCTTATATAAAGGAAAGTGCTCCCGAGGACACATGGGAATTATCGTCAAGCTAGTTTTCATCACGCTCATATGATTTGCGTTCGTTACTTTGATAATTTGGTATGTGGGTGGACCGGTGCTTGGGTACTTCCCTTCCTTGGACAAGCATCCCACTTATGATTAACCTCTATTGCAAGCATCTGCAACTACAAAAGAAGTATTAAGGTAAACCTAACCATAGCATGAAACATATGGATCCAAATCAGCCCCTTACGAAGCAACGCATAAACTAGGGTTTAAGCTTCTGTCACTCTAGCAACCCATCATCTACTTATTACTTCCCAATGCCTTCCTCTAGGCCCAAACAATGGTGAAGTGTCATGTAGTCGACGTTCACATAACACCACTAGAGGAAAGACAATATACATCTCATCAAAATATCGAACGAATACCAAATTCACATGACTACTTATAGCAAGACTTCTCCCGTGTCCTAAGGAACAAACTTAACTACTCACAAATCCTATTCATGTTCACAATCAGAGGGGTATTAATATGCATAAAGGATATGAACATATGATCTTCCACTGAATAAACCAACTAGCATCAACTACAAGGAGTAATCAACACTACTAGCAACCCACAAGTACCAATATGAGGTTTTGGGACAAATATTGGATACAAGAGATGAACTAGGGTTTGAGAGGAGATGGTGCTTGTGAAGATGTTGATGGAGGTTGACCCCATCCCGATGAGAGGATTGATGGTGAGGACGACGGCGATGATTTCCCCCTCCCGGAGGGATGTTTCCACGACAGAACAGCTCCGCCGGAACCCTAGATTGGTTCCGCCAAGGTTCCGCCTTGAGATGGCGGCACTTCTTCCTGAAAGCTTCCTTATTCTTTTTTTCAGGGTAGAAGACACCTTATACCAGAAGATGGGCATCGGGGGGCTGCCAGGTGGCCCACGAGGCAGGGGGCACGCCTAGGGGTAGGGCGCGCCCCCACCCTCGTGGATGGTGGGTGCCCCCCCTCTGGTGCTTTATTCTCCCAATATTTTTAATATATTCCAAAACTGACTTTCGTGGAGTTTCAGGACTTTTTGAGTTGTGCAGAATAGGTCTCTAATATTCGCTCCTTTTTCAACCCAGATTTCCAGCTGCCGGCATTCTCCCTCTTCATGTAAAACTTGTAAAATAAGAGAGAAAAGGCATAAGTATTGTGACATAATGTGTAATAACAGCCCATAATGCAATAAATATCAATATAAAAGCATGATACAAAATTGACGTATCAGCCACCACCATAGAGGGGGCTCGTCTCATCTGGATCCTAGAGAGGGCTCTCCTAGTAGAAGAGACACCACAAGCTCATCCGAGCCCAAGAACACCTCTCCTCCGGAGGCTGTTCGTCCTTTGTACTAGTTCATCCTCAACCATACAAGGCAATCCACCACACACACTGGAGTAGGGTATTACACCACAGGGTGGCCCGAACCAGTATAATTCTCCTGTCCCTTGTTCTTCGAGTTTGTCGAGCTAGGCCGTGGAATCGTAGGGTGAGCGCGCTCGGGAGAGAGTGTTCTTCATGCGCACCCCAGAGTTCGAACCTCTCAAGGGTTTGCGGAACACGAATTCCGACAGATGCCTCCCGGGGCATCCCCAAGCTTAGATGCTTGAGACTTCTTGAAATATTATCTTGGGATGCCTTGGGCATCCCCAAGCTTGAGCTTTTGTGTCTCCTTAATTCCTCTCATGTCGTGGTTTCCCTAAATATGAAAAACTACATTCACACTAAACTCAACAAGAACTCGTGAGATAGGTGATAACCCTCAACCGTAAGGGATCGAGATAGTCTTCGCGGGTAAGAATAACCCAATTTATAGATTCGACACACGGGGAGCCAAAGAGTATTTATAAGCTTTGACAGTTGAGTTGTCAATTCAACCGCACCTGAAATATACTTACTTGCAACAAAAGATAAGTGGTAACGGTGATATGATAGTGATGGTGGTGACAGCAAAAGTGAACAGCAAAAGTAACAACTAATAACCAGCAGGATTGAAACACTGTAGGCTAGGGAGATGGATGGTTGGGCGCTGCATGGATGAGATACATCATGAATCTAACTTGGGGCAAGGCACAAAGAAAAGTAATGATCATCTAGGCAAATATCAAACATTAGGCATGTATCCCACAGGTAGTTGTACGTGCTTGCAATAAGAACTTGCACAACATCTTTTGTCCTACCATCCCGCTACGAACGGGGCCAAAAGGAACTTATGGAGATTAAGGTGCTCCTGTCAAAGAGCACCGGAACAAAGCAATAAACTCAATGGATACATGAAATCCTCAAATTATGGACCATCCCCTTTGGTGTCCCAAGCTGTCACCTTTGGGGTCGCCGGTTCCGGACCATAATAGGTGCAAACAACTCATAGATAGGATCAAGAACACAAATATATTCATGCAAACACATAGGGTTCAGATCTGAAAACATGGCACTCGGGCCCAAAGTGACAAGCATTAAGAGCAACAAGTTGAAGCAAAGACGATAAACACCAAAGTAGATGATAGGCAACATGCCCCCAACAATCTGATAAACGATTACATGATCTAACTCATCCAATCCCTACCATCCCCTTTGCCTACAGCAGGGAATTACTCACACATGGAAGGAGAAGTCATGGAGGGAGGATGGAGTGGTGATGATGATGACGATGGCGGCGATCTCCCCTCTCCGGAGGCCAAATCAGCCTCCAGATTAGCCCTCCCGAAGAAGAACAGAGGGTGGCGGCGGCTCCGCGACGGAAACTGGAAAAAACGACTTCTGTTCTGGGGTTTCCTCGCCACGGGAATAAATAGGAGCCAAGGTAGGGCACCAGAGGGGGGAGGACCCTCCCAGGGGGCCTCCTGGCGCGGCCAGGGGTGGGGCCGCACCAGCAGGGCGCCTGGGGCCCCCCTGGCTGCCCTCTGGCCCCACTTCTGGCACAATGGCCCTTCGGGTGCGTGGATTTTCTGTGATTTTTCTTGGAATTTTCTGAGACACCTAAAAATCCATTTTCCTGCACACAATAAAACCATACAGGCAGCTCTGCTGAAAACAGCGTCTGTCCGGGTTAGTTTAGTTCAAATCATGCAAGAATGAGGGCAAAACAATAGCAAAAGTGTTTGGAAAAGTAGATACGTTTGAGACGTATCAACTCCCCCAAGCTTAGCATATTGCTTGTCCTCAAGCAATTCAGTTCAACGAACTGGACGCGACAAAGAAAACTTTGACAAACTCTTTTGCTTCATTAGATGTATATAAGTATGTACTACGAAAAGAGTCTAGCAAGTATTGAAACAATGCTATGAGGACAATGCACGAAGCAATCCTTCTTTCAAGTGACCAATCACAAATAACTAAAAGTAAATAATATGCTACTGAAAATCAAGACAAGATTACATTGCACATAGCTTGAACATACTAGAGTGGTATCTCGCTAGCCTCCATGAGTGAAGCAAAACATAAATGCAGAAACTCCTCCAGAGTTTTAAAGGAGACTAGAACTAAGAATTTCAGAATAAATAATACCACAAGCATGCAGAAGACAATGTAATACTTTGGGACAATGCACATTACACTCAGAATGACAATTATGCTCTCCTAGTTGGTGCTTTGAAGAAAGAAGGTGGAGACTCTCGAACCGTGGAATTTGATGGCGAGGTTGAAAACCCGTGGTTGGAAGCAAAAACTAAACATGTACCAGAGCTCTTGGTTTTGAAAACAGAGGTAAAAATGATTTTGGGAGGTGCATATTTCGTCAACGAATGCTAGTAGACAACCCAATCACTTCTTATGCTAGACATGTTTCAAGGAACGGCTCCCAAGATGGGGACGATCACATCCCCTTAATCTCCTTTGTTTATCACTACCAAAGTTTTCTGATTTCTCATAAACAAAGCGTGAAGAAGGGTTTGTTGGTTGTGATTATCTTTTGTGAGCTGGGCGCACTCATGCCAGTCCCTCCTCGTATTAGGGGTTTGCAGATTAGACATGCAATCCCGGGATAAAACATGTCCAACATAAGAAGATCATGAATTACCTACTACTTCCTCATGAGCTAAAACAGAGGCACAAAACAGGAGTAAATTTGAATAATTTCGAGATGGTACAAGAAAGTCTTCGTTAGGATGGACGGTAAATACCACATAGGAAGGTATGGTGGACTCATATGGAATAACTGGTTTGAAAGGATTTGGATGCACAAGCAGAATTCCGCTTAGTGCGAGCGAAGGCTAGCAAGAGACTGGGAAGCGACCAACTAGAGAGCAATAACGGTCATAATCATGCAGAGCGACAAAGCAACATTGAATTGGGCATGAAAGTGATATAACTATTCTGAAACTCAAAGATCATCAAGGCAAAGAAGACTTTTTAGTCTTAAACATGTGTAAACATGTGCCAAGTCAATCCAAGAATTCTCCAAAGGGAAATACCACCTTAGTTTTCCAAACTATGAACAATGCAATGCATGTAAATCATTTCAATAACACATTATATACTCTAGCTATTTGAGATTAGCCACAAGGAAAGCATGAACCACTGGAAAAGCATTGTAAACATAACACTATGTCGCTACAAGCTGGTCTCTAGATCATAAGTACATGCATATGTACAAAAGTAGAAACAAGAAGAGTTCATACCAGTTTTCCTTGTTGCTTCCCTTCCATCGATCTTAGTCATTACTGCCTTGTCACTTGCACGATCGAACGTTGGAAATATAATTAAATGCCATCACAGACTCGAGCTGAACTCTGAAAACAAAGCAAACTAAAGAGAGAAAGGAAATCTTTTTGGGTTTTTTCAAAGGTTAAACAAAAGCAAAAGAAAGAGGAAATCTTTTTGTTGTTTTTGCAAAGAAAGAAACAAAGAAGAACGGGCAAAAACTTCGAAAAGATCAAAGCGAACAAAAATAAAACGGATAATACAATGGAAAAGTGAGAAGGGCACGTACTCCCCCAAGCTTAGGCTTTTGGCCTAAGTTGGTATTAGCTACTGCCCCCAGGAGCCTCCTGCTCCGCGGTGGTACTGGTGATTCCAAGGGTCGTATAAGGATTCCGGCGCGTACACCGAAGTCCTCGGATCCTCCCACGAAGAAGGGTCCGCACTCCAAGCAGAGGAAGACTCTTCACCAAACTGGGTGATGGTCTCCCCCTGAAAAGGTGGTAACTCACCGTGCTCCTCCTCGTCGAGCACAACCCCCTCCATGGGGTTATGAAACTGATGCTGGACCATGAACTCGTCGAACTGGATAACATCAAAGGACCATCCGTTCCTGCGAGAAAATCAAACAAAAGAGGTGCAGGTAGACGGATCTTGCGTTCCGCGGTAGTTCCGAAACGCAAGATATAAACAAGGTTACCAAACTCAGAAGTCATGGTAACAAACTTATGCCTTTTCATAGCAGCAAGATCAAAACTTAAATAAGTAAAAGGCTTATCATCAGGGTGTGTGGTGCCTTTAAGATACTCTAAGATAAGTGTGGCATAAACGCCACCAAATAAATTTCCCTTGTTACCATTCATAGCAAGGCGTCGAGCAATTAAGGCACCCACATTATAATCAAACCTCCCTGAGAGGGCGGTTGCCAGGATAGCAATATCCGGCGCAGAAATGCTGCTCGTGTTGTCATGAGCTAACACCCCTCTAGCAACATAATACGCAAAATACCTGAGGTGAGGGAATAAGATGCTGGAGATTTTTGACCGATGAATATCCCTCGTATCCATGATGTAGAGAGGGTTGAAGACGGTTCTCAGCTCGGAGGGCTGAGAGGTCATCTTCGCCGTCCGCCCAACGTTTGGCACACCTATTATTTCACAAAACTTTTCCAAGGGCATGGTCAAAAGATTATTGTATATTTTAAAATCAATAGAACTAGTATCAAGGTTATATCTAAAACTGTTAATGAAACCGGAGGTGAGTTTTTGATACTGAGCAACATGGCACGTGACGAGCCGTGTCAGACCTGCATTAGCACAAAGATTATAAAAATCATCCTTAATTCCTGCAGCTTCAAGGAATTCATCACATGGGAACATCATCGCACGTGCTGGATTTGTGTCTTCCAACAACTCTAGGGGCACATGATCTTCATTGTAGCTCACCCTAGCAGTCGAGGGTGAAGTTGCGGCTCTAGTAACTTGATCGGTGCATGCGGGCTTCTTCTTCTCAAGCCACCCCTTTGCCCTTCCTAACAAACTCATTTCTGAAATTTTTGGCAAATTACAAAAACAAGGATTTAAACAAAGTGGGTTAAGGCAAACTACTCAACTCACTTACCTAAGGCATAAACTTGCATCAAAACTTGGAAAACAAATTTCTACACATGCATGCAAGCTCATCTACACAGCACCAAGAACTACTAAATACTCACAAATGAAGCCACCAACCAAAAATCTAATTGGAGGGGTGGAGGAGTTACATACCAGGGAGTATTTGTTCAAAATCTCAGCTCAAATGATAGGCTGTAGAGAGAGATCGAAAATTTCCTCCAAGAACAGCAAGAACGCAAGAATAGGTGCAGAACTCGTGTTTTCGGAGAGAAAGAGAGAGAGAGAGGAAGAAGACTCACCTGGAGGCGGGACCTGTGGGCCCCAGGCGCCCTATGGGCGCGGCCAGGGGGCAGGCCGCGCCAGCTGGCCGCCTGGGCCACTGGTGGCCCCCCTGGTCAGCCCCAGGTGCCTCTGGGTCACTCCCGGCATGGAAATTTTAATTTTAATTTTTCTGGAATTTTTCTGAAAACTTCACTGTTGAAATTTTTTCGAAGTTCAAAAAGCTGCAAAACTTTCTGAAAACTTAAAGCAGTGATTAGTATTGTGAAGCTTCAAAAACACAAACACTTGGTACAGCAAGGAGAACAAAAGCTAAAACAAATGAAAACATAACAAGCTCAACTTTTTACCTATATAAAACATGCTCACTAGTAAGGTTGATCAAGTCTTACCAACAAACCAGCGATATATAGAGCAAAAAGTCCCACCTCTCACGAAGTGATCATTGCACCTTTACTTTAATGGACACTGTCCCCACCATAATAGTTTTGTATTTGTGGTGCACATGTAGTGGACAGTCCCATTCTCCAATCTTCACGGTCTCGATATTTTCTATAGAGTTGAGGCCATGCCTCTTGTCGGTCTTCTTTGGAAAATACACCGTGTGTTCTTTATCATTCACATTGAAGGTAACCTTTCCTTTATTGCAATCAATAATAGCACCTACGGTGTTAAGAAAAGGTCTACCAAGAATAATGGACATGCTCCCATCCTCGGGCATGTCAAGCACGACAAAATCAGTAAGGATCAAACAATTAGCAACTTCTATGGGAACATCCTCACAAATACCTATCGGGACGGCGTTGACTTGTCAGCCATCTGAAGAGAGATATCTGTAGGAATTAGTTTCTCTAAACAAAGCCTCTTGTAAAGAGAGAAAGGCATAACACTCACTCCTGCTCCAAGATCACATAAAGCAGTTTTTACATAATTATTCTTTATGGAGCAAGGAATGGTGGGTATACCTGGATCACCAAGCTTCTCAGGAATCTTGCCACTGAAAGAGTAGTTAGCAAGCATAGTAGATATTGCTTCATTAGGAAATTTTCTTTTATTAGTAACAATATCTTTCATATATTTTGAATAGGGAGGTAACTTAATAGCATCAGTCAAAGGGATTTGAAGAAAAAGAGGTTTCATCCACTCACAAAACTTATTGTAATGCTCTTCTTCTTTAGATTTGAGAGACTTACCTGGAAAGGGCATGGGTTTCTGTATCCATGGTTCTCTTTCCTTCCCATGTCTTCTTGCGACGAAGTCTTCTCTAGTGTACTTCTTGCGTTTGTCAGGTGCTTCTTCTTCTCGAACCTCAGGCGGATCATTCTTCTCCTTATCCTTATCTTCAGGTTCGGCACCATCTTCAGTCTCAGCATCGGAGGTAGATATACTGTTGGGATCAACAGCTGGCTCTTCACTTGTAATAGGATCATTGGAATTGTCAGCCTCCTTGTGTTTCTTCTTCTTGTTCTTTGGAGAGCCAATAATTTTTTCTTCCTGCATTTGAGAATCTTGCTCGATTCTCCTCGGATGCCCCTCTGGATAGAGAGGATCTTGAGTGCTAGTTCCTCCTCGGGTCTTAATCCCGAAGGCCTGTAAATCATCTTGTTTGGTATTGTTAGCAAGCAAATCTTTTTGCACATTAGAAATTTGTTCAAGCTGAGTTTGAACCATATGAAAATGCTTCACAAGACATTTAACATCATTAACTGTTCTACCTAGAACATCAAGCAAACTTTTGATAGCAAGGGAATTATCATGCAATTGACTTTGTATCCTCTCATTAAAATGACTTTGCTTCATAATAAAATTATCAAGCTCATCTAAACATTGATCGGGAGGCTTACCATGAGGGATGTCACTTGCGTTGAAATCTAAAAGAGAGTGTATCTCTACCATAGGAGGGTGAGTGGTAGGCTCACACAACTTCTCAATAGGGGGTAGATTCTTCACGTCTTCAGTTTTAATACCCTTCTCTTTAATAGACTTCTTTGCTTCTTGCATATCTTCGGGGCTTAGAACAAGCATGCCCCTCTTCTTAGGTGGTGGAGGTGGTTCAGGGACGGACCAATCTTCATGGTTTTTGGCAATCCTGCCCATCAATTCTTCTGCATCGTCTGGTGTTCTTTTCCTGAAAACACAACCAGCACAACTATCCAAATAGGACCTGGATTCATCAGTTAGACCAGCATAAAATATATTGATTAATTAATTCTTAGGGACTCCATGTCCTGGTTTAGCCTGGATCAGACTACAGTACCTCCCCCAAGCTTTAGGGAGGTGCTCATCCTGCAACTGTTTAAAGTTATAAATTCTTTGTAAAGCAGCATGTTGCATATGAGCAGGAAAGTACTTATCAACAAAAGAGTGAGCTAAGTCTTGAGGACTCTTAATGGAACCACATGGTAGTGCATCATACCATGTTTTAGCACCTTCCTTCAAAGAGAAAGGAAGAAGCTTAGTCACATAAAAGTTTCGTATCTTTTCATTCGTGGTAAACAAGCCACCCAACTCAGTGAGTTTGGTCAGGTGTGCAATAGCATCATCATTTTCTCTGCCATAAAAGGGGTCAGCTTCAACCATAGATATAAGTGAAAGATCAACAGAGAAATCATAATCAGGATCATTGATGCATATAGGAGAAGCATCATGTGGTGGTGGTGAGGCAAACTTACTCATAACAGAAGGTGAATCAAGTGTAGCACTAGTGTTCAGAATAGTACCTCTTCTTGTAGTGGATAGTAAGATCGGAACCTTGGGGTCTCCTTTCTTACCCATAGCGGATGAAGTGCAGCAGGTAGGATACTTTAAGTAGACTTGTAAATATTGCTATGCTCCCCGGCAACAGCGCCAGAAAACGGTACTTGATAACCCTCAATCGTAAGGGATCGAGATAGTCTTCGCGGGTAAGAATAACCCAATTTATAGATTCGACACACGGGGAGCCAAAGAGTATTTATAAGCTTTGACAGTTGAGTTGTCAATTCAACCGCACCTGAAATATACTTACTTGCAACAAGAGATAAGTGGTAACGGTGATATGATAGTGATGGTGGTGACAGCAAAAGTGAACAGCAAAAGTAACAACTAATAACCAGCAGGATTGAAACACTGTAGGCTAGGGAGATGGATGGTTGGGTGCTGCATGGATGAGATACATCATGAATCTAACTTGGGGCAAGGCACACAGAAAAGTAATGATCATCTAGGCAAATATCAAACATTAGGCATGTATCCCACAGGTAGTTGTATGTTCTTGCAATAAGAACTTGCACAACATCTTTTGTACTACCATCCCGCTACGAACGGGGCCAAAAGGAACTTATGGAGATTAAGGTGCTCCTGTCAAAGAGCACCGGAACAAAGCAATAAACTCAATGGATACATGGAATCCTCAAATTATGGACCATCCCCTTTGGTGTCCCAAGCTGTCACCTTTGGGATCGCCGGTTCCGGACCATAATAGGTGCAAACAACTCATAGATAGGATCAAGAACACAAATATATTCATGCAAACACATAGGGTTCAGATCTGAAAACATGGCACTCGGGCCCAAAGTGACAAGCATTAAGAGCAACAAGTTGAAGCAAAGATGATAAACACCAAAGTAGATGATAGGCAACATGCCCCCAACAATCTGATAAACTATTACATGATCTAACTCATCCAATCCCTACCATCCCCTTTGCCTATAGCAGGGAATTACTCACACATGGAGGGAGAAGTCATGGAGGGAGGATGGAGTGGTGATGATGATGACGATGGCGACGATCTCCCCTCTCCGGAGGCCAAATCAGCCTCCAGATTAGCCCTCCCGAGGAAGAACAGAGGGTGGCGGCGGCTCCGCGACGGAAACTGGAAAAACGACTTCTGTTCTGGGGTTTCCTCGCCACGGGAATAAATAGGAGCCAAGGTAGGGCACGAGAGGGCCACGCCAGCAGGGCGCCTGGGGCCCCCTGGCTGCCCTCTGGCCCCACTTCTGGCACAATGGCCCTTCGGGTGCGTGGATTTTCTGTGATTTTTCTTGGAATTTTCTGAGACACCTAAAAATCCATTTTCCTGCACACAATAAAACCATACAGGCAGCTCTGCTGAAAACAGCGTCAGTCCGGGTTAGTTTAGTTCAAATCATGCAAGAATGACGACAAAACAATAGCAAAAGTGTTTGGAAAAGTAGATATGTTTGATACGTATCAATAGGTTAGTATAAATCAACTCAAAACCTTAACATTCTCTATTGTAGAAAATCACTAAAATTATAATTTGACATTGCAACTAATTGCCTCTGCATATTTAATACTCTTATCCTCAAATAGAACCATTAAACATGCAAACATATGCAAACAATGCAAACATAACAGTAATATGTCTAAACAAGATAGTCTGTAAATAGTGGAATTGTTCTCTTACTTACCTAGCTCTAAAAATTCGGAAAAATTAACACATTACAGATAACTTATTCATGCTAAATTTGTAAAAAATTCAAGATTTAATCATGTTCTGGCTATCCATAAGAATTCAGACAATGATGGAAAACTTTTTGTTTCCAAACAGCAACATATATACTTGCAAAATAAGCATGGTAAAGGCTATACTTGTCTTTTTTATTGAAACAAAAGATACTAAAACTTATTCTGAATAACTGCAAGCAAATCTAAACAAAAGAAAATGACGCTCCAAGCAAAACACATATCACGTGGTGAATAAAAATATAGCCTCAAGTAAATTAACCGATAGACGAAGACGAAAGAGGGGATGCCATCTGGGGCATCCCCAAGCTTATATGCTTGGTTGTCCTTGAATATTACCTCGGGGTGCCTTGGGCATCCCCAAGCTTAGGCTCTTGCCACTCCTTATTCCATAGTCCATCAAATCTTCACCCAAAACTTGAAAACTTCACAACACAAAACTCAACAGAAAATCTTATGAGCTACGTTAGTATAAGAAAGCAAATCACCACTTAGGTACTGTTGTGACTCATTCTAAATTCATATTGGTGTTATATCTACTGTATTCCAACTTCTCCATGGTTCATACCCTCCGATACTACTGATAACCCACAAGTGTAGGGGATCACAACAATTTTCGAGGGTAAAGTATTCAACCCAAATTTGTTGATTCGACACAAGGGGAGCCAAAGAATACTCTTAATTATTAGCAGCTGAGTTGTCAATTCAACCACACCTGGAAACTTAGTATCTGCAGCAAGATAGTTTAGTAGCAAAGTAATATGATAGTGGCGGTAACAGCAATAAAAGTAACGATAGTGTTTTTGTAGTTTTTGTGCTAGTAGTAACGGAAAAGTAAATAAGCGACAAGCAATATAGGTGAAGCTCGTAGGCATTGGATCGGTGATGGGAAATTACGTCGGATGCAATTCATCATGTAGAAGTTATAACCTAGGGTGACACGGAACTAGCTCCAGTTCATCAATGCAATGTAGGCATGTATTCCGAATATAGTCATACGAGCTTATGGAAAAGAACTTGCATGACATCTTTTGTCCTACCCTCCCGTGGCAGCAGGGTCCTATTGGAAACAAAGGGATATTAAGGCCTCCTTTTAATAGAGTACCGGACCAAAGCACTAACACATAGTGAATACATGAACTCCTCAAACTATGGTCATCACCGGGAGTGATCCCGATTATTGTCACTTCGGGGTTGCCGGATCATAACACATAGTAGGTGACTATAGACTTGCAAGATAGGATCAAGAATACACATATATTCATGAGAACATAATAGGTCCAGATCTGAAATCATGGCACTCGGGCCCTAGTGACAAGCATTAAGCATAGCAAAGTCATAGCAACATCAATCTCAGAACATAGTGGATACTAGGGATCAAACCCTAACAAAACTAACTCGATTACATGATAGATCCCATCCAACCCATCACTGTCCAGCAAGCCTACGATGGAATTACTCACACACGGCGGTGAGCATCATGGAATTGGTGATGGAGGAAGGTGAATGATGACGATGGCGACGATCTCCACTCTCTGGAGCCCCGAACGGACTCCAGATCAGCCCTCCCGAGAGAGATTAGGGCTTGGCGGTGGCTCCGTCTCGTGAAACGTGATAATTTCTTCTCCCTGGTTTTTTCCTCCCCGAAACGGAAGATATAGGATCTGGGGGTACGTCGGTGGAGCACCAGGGGGCCCACGAGGTAGGGGGGCGCGCCCTGGGCAAGGGGGCGCGCCCCCCACCCTCGTGGACAGACCCTGGGCCCCCTGGTGTGGATCTTCTTGCAGGTATTTTTTATATTTTCCGAAATAATTTTCCGTTGATTTTCAGGCGATTCCGAGAACTTTTTATTCTGCACAAAAAAAAACACCATGGCAGTTCTGCTGAAAACAGCGTCAGTCCGGGTTAGTTCCATTCAAATCATGCAAGTTAGAGTCCAAAACAAGGGCAAAAGGGTTTGGAAAAGTAGATACGTTGGAGACGTATCAACTCCCCCAAGCTTAAACCTTTCCTTGTCCTCAAGCAATTCAGTTGATAAACTGAAAGTGATAAAGAAAAACTTTGACAAACTCTGTTTGCTCTTGTTGTTGTAAATATGTAAGCTAGCATTCATGTTTTCAACAAGATCATGAACTAACCATATTCACAATAACTTTCTGGTCTCAAGACTACTTACATCAATGGCATAATCAACTAGTGAGCAATAATAATAAACCTCGGATGACAACACTTTCTCAAAACAATCATGATATGATATAACAAGATGGTATCTCGCTAGCCCTTTCTGAGACCGCAAAACATAAATGCAGAGCACCTTTATGGATCAAGGACTTACTAGACATTGTAATTCATGGTAAAAGAGATCCAGTCATGTTCATACTCAATGCAAATTAATAGTAATACATGCAACGACAGAGGTGCTCTCCTACTGGTGCTCTTTGATAAGAGGATGATGACTCTGCATAAAAAATAAATAGATAGGCCCTTCGCAGAGGGAAGCAGGGATTTGTAGAGGTGCCAGAGCTCGATTTTTAAATAGAGATGAATAACATTTTGAGCGGTTGTCGGGGAAACTGATCCACGAACACCTATGGGACCGGCGGACCGGGTCCCTTTCGGTTCGGCGGGGGTGGAGATCGCACGAAGAGCAGATCGAGGCGAAGCACACGAGCAGTTTACCCAGGTTCGGGCCGCACGGATGCGTAAAACCCTACTCCTGCTTGGTGGTTAGTATTGAGTTCTTGGCTCGGGAGCGCTGAGTGCTACAGGACACTCTAGCAGCTAACGAGACCGAGCGTGAGAGTTCTTCTAGTTCGAACCCCCCTCTACGTTGCGCATGGGCCTCCTTTTATATGCTCAAGGGGTCACCGACAGGTGGCAACGTTGATGAGGGCAAAAATGGAAAGATGTTGCGGTTGGTACAGCTACTTGTACAGTGTATCATACCTAACCCTGACGGCAGGGGACAAGGGCATTAAATGCCCGTCTGCGTCGCCCAAACAGTGCAAAAAGGGACCGTCAGGGGCGCCACCGTTCGCCACGATGGCAAACTTGTCAGCGCCGCTTGCCACGGCGCACCGCTGGCTGCACAGCTTCCCGCCACGTACGCCTGGAAGGGTCCCAGAGCGACACGTTGGTGGATGCGCTGGAGCGTGGGTACAGAGTGGTCGCTTGCCGCGGCAAGCGCCTTGCCGCAGCCGTTGTCTTGTCGCGTTCGGGAGCTTGTCGCTCACCGGGCCTTGCCGAGACGCGTGGCGCGTTGCGGCAAGTTCCTTGAGATGCCTTGGTTGGCCTTCCCGGCAAGCTCCTCTCGCCGGGGTCTTGTGCCTTGAGTGGCCTTCCCGGAAAGCTCCTCTTGCCGGGGCCTTGTCTCCTTGGCTTGAATACTTTGTTCTTGAATGGCTCCAAAGGAACCACGGAGGACCTTGGCGGTCGCCCGGCAAGCCTTGCCGCGGGACACTGCGACTGCCCGTGCACAAGTTCGGGGTACTAGGGTACCCCTACTCCAGTACACCGACAGGAGCCCCCGGGCCTGGGCCATACACGGTGCCAAGCGCTGTTGGGCCAGGCCCAAAACAGGGCACGGGCACGCGCGGCCTGGTTCACGCCGTATCTTTCTCCGTATCCACCGCGCCGTCCCCGAACGGCATGCGTTGATTGCGGCGTCGTGGGAGAGATCGTGGGTGGTTTCTTTAATCGGAAAGGCGAAACGTCCGCCCCCTCCCTCCTTATAAGCATGGGAAACAGGGGCAGTTCGCCCATCCGCCCGTTGCTACTCCAACCTCGAAAACCTCCGCCACTCCCCTTCTTCCCAAAGCTTGAAAGAGAACAGCGCTCCGCCCCCCCATCGCCACCAGCACCACCAGCGCCGTCGACCTCCCTCACCGCTTCCGCCATGGCTCCGAAAGGAGAGAAGGGGAAGGCCGTGAAGTCGGCCGAGGCGCAGCGGCTCGTGGCGCTGCGGAAGGAGCGGGCAATCTTCCCCCCAAGATTGCCGGGAAGGAGCTGAGGGAGTACTATTACCTCTTTTGGTCGAGGGAGACGCGGGCGCATCCGCGCACCAAGGTACTCCCAGCCGTCGCTTGTAAGATGGCTCCGAATGGATACCCTTTCTTCGCCTTGTTCTTCTACTGCGGGCTCTGCCCGCCTTTCTCTGAATTCTTCTACGACATTATGAACACCTACGGGTTCCACCTCCTTGATTTCACCCCCAATGCCGTTCTGACATTGGCAGTTTTCGCACACCTCTGCGAAAACTTTGTCGGAGTCCATCCCAATGTAGCTCTTTTCCGTCACTTCTTTACGCCCCGAGTTGAGAGTGGAGAGCCTTTATCCGGCGGAGTCTCCTGGATCTCGAGGGCCCACAAGAAGGAAGCTTATCTGGAGGGAGAGCTCCGCAGCAAATGGGAGGAATGGAGAGCACGCTGGTGCTGGATTGTCGAGGAGAACCCGCAGCCATTTACCGCCCGGCGCCAAGCCCCAGTAGTACGCGGCAATGATTGGAGCGACTTGGCCCCGGAGGACGGTAGGCTGAAGATCGCCGTCACCCGGATCCAACGCCTCAGGCTTGCCGGGCTCACTGTAGGCGCAGTTGGCGCATTTCCTTCGCCGCCGCATCGCCCCCCTGCAGGAGAGGAAGAGACCCGCCTGGGAGTTCGAGAATGCGGCGCACATCATGAGGCTGTGTCCGGGCCTCAACTTCAACTTCACTGTTATAGAGCTTAACGGGATGCTACAGGAGCTATTCAAGTATGACCCTAAACATCCCGAAGTATTCAGGTTGCTGCAGGGCGTCGTTCCGCTGTGCAACAACTCCGCGCTCAGCCGCATCCGCGCCATGATGCCGCTGTGCGACTCGCATGGGATTGACACAACTTGGCAAGAGCCTACAGATGACGCCGTGCAGGAGTTCTTCGACGGCTTGGAAGAAGTGCGGATTCGCTCCGACAAGAAGAAAGGCCTCACCCGCGACACCACTGATAAGGAGATGGCGTACATCGCCACTAGGCTGGAAGAGGCGGCGGCAGCCGCGGCCGCGGGCGAGTTCGGATTCACCATGGAGGAGGCAGAGGCTGCAAAGGCGGCAAGCCTTGCCGAGCGAGGGGAATTTGCCGGCGAGGGAGAGCTTGCCGGGCATGATGCTGAGTCGAGCGAGCCCGCCGGGCAGGGCGTCAAGTCGAGCGAGCCCGCCGAGGATACGAGCGGCTCGTTGGAGATCGACTCCTCCTCCTCCTCTTCAGGCAGCTCGCCGCTAACAGAGCCCCCGGCTCCACCAAGAAGGCGTCTCCGCAAGGCCGGGGACGTAACGGAGCGGCAGACGAGTCGACAGCAGCCGCGTCGTGCGACACGCTCCACCGCGGCAAGCACTGTTGCCGCGGGGGCACCTCGTGCTGCTGCAGAAACTAGAGCGGGGTCCTCCCGGACCACCGCTTCTGCTCCTGCCGCTCCTCACGCCACGGCGGCAGCCGGAGCGGGGTCGTCTCATACCACCACCACTGCTCCCGCCAAGCGGCCAAGGGAGCCTACTCTTCCACCTCCTCGCGCTGGACGTGAGCCGGACTTTGACTTCTCCGCGCTCAGCTCCGACGAGGAAGAAGAAGAGTAAGATTCTCGTTGTACTTGTATTTCTTCAATTTTTGCTGTTTTGTCTTGTATCTCATTTGCTTTTCTCCGAACCTTTTCCTTTTCAGGACTCTGGCCCAGAGAGCGGCGAAGAGAGCCAAGGTCCCGGCGAGGAGAGAGGAGGTGATCATTGTCGAGGACGAACCCGCCGAGACCACCTTGCCGGACCCGGCAATTAACCTTCAGAGCAGCCCCCAGCGCAGCCCCCAGCGTAAGTGTATGGTTCACTTTCCGCTGTTAGGCGCGCGTGGGTGTTCTTTCTTTGCTGACATTTGTTTGTTGATTTGTGTAGGAGCAGAGCAGCCACCCCAGGAGTGCCCGGAGACCGCCCCCGACGTGCCATCTGCTTCGACTACGCCGCCAAGGGGGAGTTCTCCGGCAACGGAGAGTTCTCCGGCGAGGGACGGCACCAGCGGCCCTCCGCCGACGGAGACCACGACTGTGCTGCCAAGGGAAAACTCTCCGGCAAGGGAGCCTGCCGAGGAGCCGGCTCGCGCAGGTAATCCTCTCGCTTCAAACTTCCCTTGGGCTTTTCTTCTTTTTTGGATATTTTCTTGACTGTTTTTCTCCCCTTTCCTGCCGTCAGACCCATCTGCTGCGGAGCCGATGGAGACGGAGGTTGCTGCCGAGGAGAACACGCGCGGCAACACCGGCGACGCCGCTGCCACCGAAGAAGCGGCCGGTGCTGACGATCCCGCCGGCGACGAGGCCGCCAAGGCTGCCGCCGCAGCAGCTGGCGAGGGGTCCGGCGATCGCACTGACGGCCCTTAGGCCGCAGGAGCGCCAGGCGCTACACCGACCGCCGAGACCTCCGCCGCTGCCGCAGCCCCAGGCTCCGAAGAGCCCGAGCCAGGCGCCTACTTGAAGGCCGGCGATGGCGTCTTCATCAAACTCCCCTGGGCCTCAAGCTCCAGGGCGGCGGTCGAGGGAGAAACCTTTGACGGAGAGGTGCTCGCCTCCGCTGGGTTGACGCTGGTCGACACGCCGAGCAGCAGCAGCGGCGAGCCTGAGGAGGAGCGGCTGCTGCGGAAGCTGTTGTCGCTCTACCGCGCTCGGCAAGCCAAGCTGGAGTCCCACGAAGCGCTTGCCGCGAAGGCGGGAGCCGACATCGAGAAACGCGCGGAGGAGCTCCGGGCCCTCAACCAGGCAACTCTCCGGTCCTTGGCAGAGGAGCGGGAGCAACTTGCCGAGGAGCAGCAGGCCTTCTTCCTCGAGAAGGCTGAAGTCGAAGAACAGCAGCGGCTTGCCGCTGAGAAGCTGTACGCGCAAGAGGGTGAGCTGGCGCAGCGGAAGATTAACCTCGACAGCCACGAGGAGGATCTTGCCGCACGCGAGCAATCACTTGGCGGAGCCCTCAAGCAAGCATAGGACGCTGCCGCAGCTGCTGAGGTCGCCAAGAAGGAGCTGGAGACGAAGGTGGCGCAGCTGGAGGCCGATCTCAAGGCGAGCGGCGAGGAGCTTGCCGCGCTCAAGCAAGAGCGGGAGAAGGATGCCCACAGCCACTCAGGGCTGCAGGTTCGCCTCGCCGAGAAGGGCAAGGAGCTCAGCGCCGCCAAGAACTCCAACGCAGATCTTGACTTGAAGCTGACCACTTTGACCAAGACGCTGGACGACGCCGGGGAGCGGGAGGCGGCCTTGAAGGAGGAGGTCAAGGCCAAGAAGGCGCTGCTGGCAAGTGCTGCCGTCATCCAAAACACCTTCAGGGAGACCGTCGAGCACTGGACGGAGGGTCTCGTCAATGCTGACGCAGATATCGACAGGGAGCTGGCGCAGCTGGGGGCGGAGTCTCTTGGGTATTCCTCCGATGAGAACCTCCACCCCAGCGCCAAGCTCACCCTGTTCTTCAATGGCGTGGCGACGGCCCTCCAGTGACTCCGGGAGAGGATCCCAAAGCAGCTGGTGGACGAGTCGCGCAAGCTCTGCGCGGGAGCCCTTCAAAAAGTGTTGGTGAAGGTGGCCTTCCGCAATCCGGGCCTCAACCTCACCAACGTCCTCAAGTCCCTGCCGCCGGACGCTGATCAGGAGGCGCTCAAGGCCCTTGTCGCACCCATTGTGGACAAGGTGAGTGGGATCAAGAGGGTCGAGGGCGATCGCGTAGACTAGGCTGCTCGTTTTCTTCTTTCCTTGTCGCTGTTTATCATGTTATGAAAACAATCTGTTAGAGCTGCGACAAGTTATCTTGTAATATAACTCTATCTTGGGTAGTGATCGCAACGTTATTTCCTTTACTTGGTCCCTTCCTTTGTATGTTCTTGCCCTACGCTTTTAGGGAACTTGCCGGTGTAGGCACCTTAGCCGCGAGCGCTGAGTGCGGAACGCCAGCATCCTGTGGGCGGTGCCGCTACCGACAAGAAACCTTGTCGCAACTAGTCGCAGCTCACTTAAGTTGTTGAGCGAACTCGAAACAAAGTTGTTGAGCGGACTCGAAACAAAGTTGTTGAGCTGGCTCGAAACAAAGTTAAGGGCGCAACTAGCTACGAGCTGGTTCCTCCGCGCACAGGTTTTCCATACAAAGCACGGTCGTTCAAGGAAGATAACTTAAAAATTTAAAGATCTGATTGCTCAAGCTTTGGCAACTTAGCTTTTGTGTTGTTTGCTTCCCGGCAAGGCGAAACTTTGTTCAACGAAGCTTGGTCCATACCACTATCTTCTCCTCCCCCCCGGCAAACTTGTGCGCAAGGGAACCTTCCTTTCCTTGAGGAAAAAGAAAGAAGAGAAAATACATATATGGAGCCTTTGGGCTCGTTATGGCTTACCGGGGGTAGGCGCTGCACAAAGTGTCATATAATACATGCATAAAATAAAAAGCATGAAATTGACAAGATGTGCGGGGCACATGAGCTTTACTTATGCACGGGGTCTGCGCCCGGCTTTGTACAAAGGATTACATGCAACAGCGGCAAGACTTGTACAAAAGGTGGTTGCCGGAACGGGTTCCGGCAACCGCGCCTTACAGGTAAAACTTACGAAGATTCTCGATGTTCCAGGAGTTGCTCACCGGAAAGCCATCTTCGGTCTCAAGGCGGACAGTGCCAGGCCTAGTGACTCGTTTCACCCGGTAAGGGCCTTCCCACTTCGGCGTCAACTTGTTGGAATTCTTGGCGGACTGAACGCGCCGAAGAACAAGGTCGCCTTCCTCGAGACTTCTGGCGTTAACTTTGCGGCTATGGTAGCGGCGCAAAGCTTGCTGGTAGCGAGCAGCTCGTACAGCTGCCTGAAGACGGTCTTCCTCAAGGAGCAGCGCGCCATCTTGTCGCAGCTGCTCTTGCTCAAGCTCATCATAAGCGAGCACTCGAGGTGACCCGTATACGAGTTCCGTGGGGAGAACTGCCTCTGCTCCATAGACTAGAGCGAAAGGTGTCTGTCCAGTGGCTCGATTTGGCGTCGTCCTGATCGACCAAAGAACCACCGGCAGCTCCTCGATCAAGTTTCTTCCGCACTTGTGCAGCCTGTCGAAAGTTCTGGTCTTGAGGCCACGCAGCACTTCAGCATTTGCCCTCTCCGCTTGACCGTTGCTTCTCGGGTGAGCAACAGTAGCGAAGCAGACCTTGGCGCCAAGATCTTGGACGTACTGCATGAAGGTGCGGCTCGTGAATTGCGTACCGTTGTTGGTGATGATCCTGTTAGGGATCCCGAAATGGCAAACAATCGACCTGAAGAACTTGACTGCTGACTGTGCTGTCACCTTCCTCACTGGTTCCACTTCCGGCCACTTTGTGAACTTGTCGATGGCAACGTACAAGTACTCAAAGCCCCCGGCTGCGCGGGGAAAGGGGCCGAGGATGTCGAGCCCCCAGACCGAAAATGGCCAGGATAAAGGGATTGTCTGGAGAGCTAGAGCTGGCTGGTGTGTCTGCTTGGAATGGAAGTGGCACGCTTCACACTTGGTTACTTGTGCAGTTGCATCCTGGAGGGCTGTCGGCCAAAAGAAACCTTGCCGGAAAGCTTTTCCGACAAGTGCTCTTGCGCCAATGTGGTGACCACATATGCCTCCATGTATCTCTGCCAACAGCTTTTGTCCGTCTTCCCGGTGAATACACTTCAATTTCACACCATTGAGTATTCTTCTGTACAGTGTGTTGTCAACAAACTGGTACATACTTGACTGCCGGGCTACTCTTTCTGCTTCTTCTTGCTCTTCGGGAAGTTCTCCTGTCTGAAGGAAACGGACAATCTGTTGTGCCCATGCTGGAGCGTCTGGCTCGACAACAAGGACTAAAGGCACATCTGCTGCTGCGGGAACGTCCGCTTCTACGGCTAGAACCTGCGGTTCAGCCGGAGCTTGACGATCCCCGACAAGCTTGCCGGAGCAAAACTTGTCGGGAGCCTCTGCTTCAACGGAACAAGCCCTGGGGCTTGCCGGAGCAGATTGCTCCTCAGCACTCTTGGTGTTGACCTTGGGGACCTTCTTGGCGGCGGCTTCGGGAAAAGCTCTGCCGGAAAATAGTCACCAGAAATCAACTTCCTCTTCTTGCTTTGTCCAGTTGATAGTGTTACGGATGGTTGAGTCAGCTTGAGCACAAAGATCCCTGGTTCCACAAGTAACTTAAGTGCGGCGCACTTCGACATGCCATCAGCGATGTCATTCTGAGCTCTTGGAACATGCTCCATCTATAGGCCGTCAAAGTGCTCTTCTAGCTTTCTCACTTCATCAACGTAATCTTCCATCAACGGACTCTGATAACTCTTGTTCACTTGGCGGACGAGAACCTGCGAGTCACCCCTGACAATAAGCTTCTTGATCCCAAGGTCTGTCGCGATCCTGAGACCGGCAAGCAAACCTTCATACTCTGCAGTATTGTTTGTTGCTTGCTCCTTGGGAAAGTGCATCTGGACTACGTACTTGAGGTGCTCTCCAGTGGGTGCGACAAGCAGCACGCCAGCACCGGCGCCTTGCAGCGAGAAAGCACCGTCAAAGTACATCAGCCACTCTTTGCTTGCTTCTTTGACGGGGATGCTTGTTTCTGGAATTCCTTCATCTGGTGTTGGCGTCCACTCCGCTATGAATTCTGCCAATGCTCTGCTTTGGATAGTTGAAGTGCTTTCAAATTTTAGGCCAAAGCTTGACAGTTCCAGTGCCCACTCAACAATCCTGCCTGTTGCTTCTGGATTCTGTAGTATCCTCTTCAGCGGAAAGCGAGTGATAACTGTGATCTCATGTGCTTGGAAGTAATGGCGCAGCTTTCTCGAGGCCATGAGAAGGCCGAAAAGCAATTTTTGCACACCAGAGTACCTTGACCTAGCCCCCTGCATAAGGGAACTGACAAAGTAAACTGGGCGCTGCACCATTCGCTTCGGTATCTCCTGCGCAGATCCATCTTTGTCGGGACCAGAGCTTGTCGGGGAAGCCCCCTGCTTGTCGCTGGACGTGCCTGCCGTGGTTGCTGGCTCATCATCTGCCTCCCTCTCCGCTACTAACGCAGCACTAACCACCTGATTGGTTGCCGCTAGGTACGGCAGCAACTTCTCTTGTGGCTTAGGTGCGACAAGTATTGGAGTGGAGGACAGGTATCTCTTCAAGTCTTGCAGCGCAGCCTCCGCTTCCGTAGTCCATTTCATTGGACATGCCTTTGTCAAAATTTTGAAAAATGGCAGGGCGCGCTCAGCAGACTTAGAGATAAACCTGCTGAGAGCAGCCACGCAACCGGCAAGTCTTCGTACATCCTTGACGCGCTTCGGTGCTTCAATCTGCTCAATGGCCTTGATCTTGTCGGGATTGGCTTCAATTCCCCGCTGAGACACGAAGAACCCGAGAAGCTTGTCGGAAGGAACTCCAAACACGCACTTCTCGGGGTTGAGCTTGAGGCTGATATTGCGCAGATTTGCAAAGGTCTCGTCTAAATCTTGAATCAGAGTTGCCCTGTCCTTGCTCTTGACCACTATGTCATCCATGTAGGCTTCCACATTTCTATGTATTTGTTGCTCAAAAGCAGTATGGACTACTCTTGCGAATGTTGAACCAGCATTCTTCATACCGAAAGGCATCCGTTTGAAACAGTACGTGCCACATGGAGTGATGAATGCGGTTTTCTCCTCATCCTCTTCTGCCATGAAGATCTGATGGTATCCTGAGTATGCGTCAAGAAATGAAAGCAAATCGCATCCGGCCGTGGAGTCAACAATCTGGTCAATGCGCGGCAAGGGAAATGGGTCTTTGGGACAAGCTTTATTGACATCGGTAAAGTCGATACAAAGCCTCCATTTCCCGTTTGCCTTGCGCACGACTACAGGATTGGCCAACCACGTAGGATGGAGCACTCCTCTGACAAGGCCTGCTGCTTCCAACTTCTTGATTTCTTCTGCGATGAATTCTTGGCGCTCCACTGCTTGTTTCCTGACTTTTTGTTTGACGGGCCGCGCGTGAGGACAGACGGCAAGATGGTGCTCAATTAATTTCCTGGGAACACCGGGGATGTCAGACGGTTGCCATGCAAACACGTCGACGTTCGCCCGCAGGAAAGCAACGAGCGCGCTTTCCTATTTAGGGTCGAGAGTGGCACTGATGGTGAAGGTACCACCAGTGCCATCCTCCTTGGCGGACACCTTCTTGGTTTCTGGTGGAGCTGCCATCATCTTCTTACACTTGCCGGTGGAGCTCGATGGTGCGTCCTCGACGGTAGCGCAGCACTCCGAAGAGGTGCGCTTGCCCGAGTGGGCTTCAGAACTCTTGCCGGACTTGGTCTTCTTCCTCCCCTCGGGAGCTTCAGCGGCAAGTGTCTTGCGATCTGTTGCGGCTGCTGCTTCCCGGTAGATCTTGTCGGCGCAGATAAGAGCATCCTTCTTGTTGCCAGGGACAGAGATGACACTTATCGGGCCTGGCATCTTCATCATGTTATATGCGTAGTGAGAGGCTGCCATGAACTTGGCGAGTGCTGGACGGCCAAGTATCCCATTGTATGGCAATGGAAGATCGGCAATGTCAAAAGTGACCCTCTCAGTCCTGAAGTTCAGCTCGCCGCCAAATGTCACTGGCAACGTGATCTTCCCCTTCGGCTTGCTTCTTCCCGGGTTGATTCCTTGGAACGTGCCGGTCTCTTCGAGCTCGCTGTCAGGGATCTGGAGTTTCTAGAGTACAGTGGAGGAGATCAGGTTCAAGCCGGCCCCGTCGTCAACTAGCATCTTAGTGACCTTGAGGTTGCGGATAGTTGGTGAAACCAACATCGGCAAGCACCCGACCGCAGTTGTGCGATCAGGGTGGTCCTCAATATCAAAGATAATAGGCGTGCTGGACCATTTCAGAAGCTTGCGCTATTCGACAGGTGGTTCTGCCGCATTGACTTCCCGCACCCACTGTTTGAGTTGGCGGTGTGAAGTATGCAGAGAAGCACCGCCGTCAATGCACAAGACCTATGTGGCTTTGTGGAACTCCTGCTCACTGGTCTCAACATCATCCATGTCTTCGTCGTCGTCGTCATCTTCATCCTTGTAGCGGCCGCGGGGAGGTCTGCCTCCTTGCCACTGCTTGGCCTTGCCGTGGCGTCCTCCTCGGCCGGCATTCTTCTTGCCGGATCCTCCAACACCTCCTTGGGCCTTCTCCTTGTCGCGCCGCTCGTACTCAGCTTTTTGCTGCTCGACAAGCTGCTCGACCCTCTTGCAGTTCTGGAGGTCATGACCCTTGGTGCGGTGGATCTTGCAGTACTGCTTGTCGGTGCCGTCCCGCTTGTCGGCGGCCGCCACAGCCTGGCAGTTGGTGCAAGCGGCAATCTCCTTGCCGGAGCTACCAGCTTTGGCCTTCTTGGCGCCACCTTCGTTGCCGGACTGCTCAACGACTAGCGCATCTTTGCCTCTCTTCTTCCTGTTGTTCCGCCGCCGGTTTTTCTTTGCCGGGGCAGCATCTTCGCTGTCAGATCCTCCTGCTCCTGCATCCTCTCCGGGGAGTTTCCTCCCTTCCTCAGCACGTGCACACTTATCGGCCAGGGCGTACAGCTCACTGACGTCTCTGATCTTGCACATCGCCATCTCCTCCCGCATCCTGCGGTTACGCACGTTCTGATGGAACGCACTGATGACCACGGCAGGGTGGACATCTGGGATGTTGTGCTGTACACGGCTGAATCTCTGGATGTACTTGCGCAGGGGCTGTCCTTCCTTCTGGGCGAGCAGGTGAAGGTCACTCTCTTGGCCATGAAGTTTGTGGCCACCTGTAAAGGCGCCGACAAACTGATGGCACATGTCTGCCCAGGAGGATATGGAGTTGTCCGGCAAGTGCATGAGCTAGGATCTGACGTTGGGTTTGAGCACCAGCGGGAAGTAGTTGGCAAGGATCTTGTCGTCTCGCCCCCCGGCATCTTGCACCGCGATGGTGTAGATGCTGAGGAACTCCGACGGATGCGTCTTGCCGTCGTACTTCTCTGGTACGTCTGGCTTGAAATTCTTCATGCTGGGCCACTGGACTTGCCGCAGCTCACAAGTAAACGCAGGACAACCTACCGCGTACGGCAAGTCGCCTGGTCCCCCTGGCGCATGCATGTCGACAGCGGGCCCAGCATGCTAGTCTGATTGACGCCGCGCTTCTCTTCGGCGCTCAATGCGAGTACGAGCGTCCTCTTGCTGTCGTTCGTGAAGAACTTGGCGCTGGTCGCGGCGAGCTCGTGGATCCGATGACGCGGTGGAGTCGCTGTCGAGGTGGATCTGGCGAGTCGGCGATCTTGGCCTTCGGGGTTGAGAGTGCACGGTGGTTGCACCCCCACCGGTCTTGTCGCCATCGGCTTGTGCCTGGCTGACTTGCCGCGGCTACGACGTATCCGGCTGCCGCAGAGTGTCGCCGTTGGCGAAGCCGATGTGACTCTGAATGGTGGCCCTCCAGTCATCGATCTTGTCTGCCGTTGGAGGGAAGTCTAGGAGCAGTTGAGCTCGCGCCAGAGCTTCTGCTGGAGTGGCGGGTAGCGGTGGCGAACGGTGTGAGGAGCGGGATATGCTCGGACTTCTAACTGTGTTAGAAGGAGCAATATCCCGTCCAGGTGACCGTGCCTTGCTCGTGCCAGCATCTTGGCGTGCACGCTGGTTTTGAGCATCCCGAGATCCACCAGCTCGATCTTGGTCCAGCAAACGTATGGTACCCTGAGTACCATGACGCTGCCGGTGCCGCGCCTCCTGAGATGGACGCGGGGCATGTACGGACGCCGGGGTCTTGGAGTGCGCCCGGTCGTTGCGGGAGTCGACTACGCAGCCGATGGGCAGCGCAGCTTTGTCCTTGGACTTGGCGGCACCGTGAGCTCCCTCGTCGACGTCCGTTCTCCCGCCGGCGTCTACCCCACCAGCCGTTGGCTCCAGCGGTGGTGAGATCGACGCAGACGGAGCAGCTGCCTCCAAAGCCTTCTTCTTCGGCAGCATATCGATGAAGATGATGAAGATCTAGCTCGTGTGAACGCCGGATCAGGTTCACACAACCTCGACGGATCCCTACCTGGCGCGCCAAAGATGTCGGGGAAACCGATCAACGAACACCTATGGGACCGGCGGACCGGGTCCCTTTCGGTTCGGCGGGGGCGGAGATCGCACGAAGAGCAGATCGAGGCGAAGCACACGAGCAGTTTACCCAGGTTCGGGCCGCACGGATGCGTAAAACCCTACTCCTACTTGGTGGTTAGTATTGAGTTCTTGGCTCGGGAGCGCTGAGTGCTACAGTACACTCTAGCAGCTAACGAGACCGAGCGTGAGAGTTCTTCTGGTTCGAACCCCCCTCTACGTTGCGCATGTGCCTCCTTTTCTATGCTCAAGGGGTCACCGACAGGTGGCAACGTTGATGAGGGCAAAAATGGAAAGATGTTGCGGTTGGTACAGCTACTTGTATAGTGTATCATACCTAACCCTGATGGCAGGGGACAAGGGCATTAAATGCCCGTCTGCGTCGCCCAAACAGTGCAAAAAGGGACCGTCAGGGGCGCCATCGTTCGCCACGATGGAAAACTTGTCAGCGCCGCTTGCCACCGCGCACCGCTGGCTGCACAGCTTCCCGCCACGTACGCCTGGAAGGGTCCCAGAGCGACACGTTGGTGGATGCGCTGGAGCGTGGGTACAGAGTGGTCGCTTGCCGTGGCAAACGCCTTGCCACAGCCGTTGTCTTGTCGCGTCCGGGAGCTTGTCGCTCACCGGGCCTTGCCAGGACGCATGGCGCGTTGCGGCAAGTTCCTTGAGATGCCTTGGTTGGCCTTCCCGGTAAGCTCCTCTCGCTGGGGTCTTGTGCCTTGAGTGGCCTTCCCGACAAGCTCCTCTTGCCGGGGCCTTGTCTCCTTGGCTTGAATACTTTGTTCTTGAATGTCTCCAAAGGAACCACGGAGGATCTTGGCGGTCGCCCGGCAAGCCTTGCCGCGGGACGCTGCGACTGCCCGTGCACAAGTTCGGGGTACTAGGGTACCCCTACTCCAGTACACCGACAGCGGTATACTTTCATTGTCAACATAACAACCAAGAATCTCGATATCTCCCATGCTACGCACATTATAGGCGGTTACCAAACAGAATGGTAAAGTTTATACTCCCCCAACCACCAACAAGCACACTCCACGGCTAGCCCGAAACAACGGGTACCGTCCAAACCAGCAACAGCCTTGGGGGGAGTTTTGTTTAAATATTATGATTTTGAGCATGGGACTGGGCATCCTGATTACTAGCCATTTTCTCATGAATGATGAGCGGAGTCCACTCATCGTGAGAATAACCCACCTAGCATGGAAGATATAGACAACCCTAGTTGATACATGAGTTGTTCGAGCATACAAAATAGAATTTCATTTGAAGGTTCAGAGTTTGGCACATACAAATTTACTTGGAACGGCAGGTAAATACCGCATATAGGAAGGTATGGTGGACTCATATGGAATAACTTTGGGGTTTATGGAAGTGGATGCACAAGCAGTATTCCCGCTTAGTACAGGTGAAGGCTAGAAAGATACTGGGAAGCGACCAGCTAGAGAGCAACAACGGTCATGAACATGCATTAAAATTAATCAACAATGAATGCAAGCATGAGTAGGATATAAATCACCATGAACATAAATATCATGAAGGCTATGTTGATTTGTTTCAACTACATGCGTGAACATGTGCCAAGTCAAGTCACTTAAATCGTTCAAAGGAGGATATCACCCATCATACCACATCACAACCATTTTAATATCATGTTGGCACGCAAGATAGACCATTATAACTCTCAGCTAATTAAGCACGGCATAAGCGGCTATGATCTCTAATTGTCATTGTAAGCATGTTTCATTCATAACAAGCTGAATCAGGAACGACGAGCAATCATATTTACAAAAACTAAAGAGGTCGAGTTCATACCAGCTTTTCTCATCTCAATTAGTTCATCATATATCATCCTCATTTCCTTTCACTTGCATGACCGAACGGTGTGGAAAATAATAATAGCGCACCTGCATTGGACTAAGCTGGAATCTGCAGGCATTTGATACAAGAGAGAAGACAAGGTAATATGGCTCAAGGTTAAATCATCAATAGAGCATATGAGAGCCACTAAGCATTTTAATCATGGTCTTCTACTCTCAACCCCCAAAGAAAGAAAAGAAACTATCTACACGTGAATGATCCCAACAAGCAAAAGAAGAACGGGAAATATTTTTGGCTTTTTCATTTTTTAACTACTACTACAAGCAAAGAAAGTAAACTAGCTAGAATCTACAACTATTTTTTTTTTGTTTTTTTGGGTTTTTCTAGCACACGAGAAAAAGACTAAGAAAAAGAAATTGAAACTAAGCATGGATGGTACAGCGAAAGAGTGTGAGCACCGACAACTAGAATAAGTGTGAACATGAATGTAAGTTGGTGAGAAACACGTACTCCCCCAAGCTTAGGCTTTTGGCCTAAGTTGGTCTATGGCCAGTATTGGCCTGACGGATATCCAAAGTTGTAGTTGGGGTCGTACTGAGACGCAGCAGATGCTGCATGCTGAGCTGCAGCTCGAAGGTGGGTTTCCTCCGTCATGCTATAATAAGCATTTGCCTCCTCCATAGTTATGGTGTATCCCCCTTTTTCCTGAAAGTTAAACAAAGTAGGGTCAGGAAGAACAATAGGGATGGCATGCTGCCTGTTAAAGATTAGTCGATATTTGAGGGTTTGATTATCCCACTCTATAAATCGGTGACTAGTCATGGCATGGCAGTCTAAATAAGCAGGAAGTAAAGGTTCACCATTCACGTGCACAGACACACCAAGATAGCGGGCTATGCGGGTAGCATAGATCCGACCAAATAAATCTCCATGCAAACCATTATGGTGTAGCCTACGTGCAACAATTTCTCCCAAGTTATATTGCCTATCACCTAGTACAGCACTCCTGAGAACACTAAGATCAGGGACACACATGTGACAAGCCTCATCTTTACCGTTTATGCATCTACCGATAAGGAGAGCAAAGTAATGAATAGCAGGAAAATGTATCCTCCCCGTGGTAGCTTGTTGACGTCCCTGGATTCCCCCACTATAATACTAGCTAGGAATTCTCTAAATTCATATTTGCGAGGATCACTCATACTGCCCCACTGTGGGAGCTTGCAGGCAACATTAAAATCCTCTAAATCCATGGTATAAGATTTATCATAAAGGTCAAATAGGACAGTGTGAGAGTTACGTGAAGATGAAAATTTAAACCTTCTCACAAAGCTATCAGTTAAGCCACGGTATTGAGGACACTTATCTTGTATGAAGTCCTCGAGGTCAGCGTTGCGCACATATGCGTAAAATTCATCTTTGATGCCTGCTTGACCCATGAATTCATCTGACGGCCATTCACAAGGCCGCACATCAGCGTCCCTCGGTGGTTCATCGTCCGGCTCACAGAACGCGAGCCTCGGTTCTTGCTTCCTTGAAGGACCACCTTGGAAGTTTCTCCTAGACATTTTTCTGAAATTTTCTGAAATTTTTAGTAACTTCAAAATAAAAGTTAACCAAACTCAACAAGATTGATAGCAACAACTCCTATAAGTGCCTAGAGGCTATATCATGCATTAGAAATACTTGGGACCAAGAAAAATTGACATGCAAGCTCAAGAACAAGGTCACCACAGCAACATAAATTTGAAACAAATAAAGCACTAGAACAAAAACAAATTGGACCAATGGAGGAGTCACATACCAAGGAACAATCTCCCCAAACAGTTTGGTGAATGGTGCTTTGAGCAAGGAGATCGAAAATGGCAGCAAGATGAGCTAGAACTCGGGTTTGAGTTGGTTGGGGGTTTTTTTGGGAGGAAGAAGAAGAGCATGGGTGCAAGGATAAGTGGAGGGGGGCCACGTAGGGCCCACGAGGCAGGGGGCACGCCCTGGGCAGGGGGGTGCGCCCCGCACCCTCATGGCTACGTGCTGGCTCCCCTCGCTGTGTGTTCAGTGCCATATTTTCTTAAATATTCTAGAAAAAATCATATTTCATTTTCATGGTATTTGGAGAACTTTTATTTTCGGGATATTTTTTTATTACAGGGATAAGTATGGAAACAGACAGACAATGCTATTTTCGCTTTATTTAACTCAATTAACAGAAAATAAAAGGAGGGTGCAGAAGATTGTGATGTCTAGATTCACCTATCCCATGTCAATCAAAAGGAATCCATTAACAAGGTTGATCAGGTCTTGTTAATAAACTCTTTCCAAGTAACATGAAACCGGAGAATTTTCGAATAACACTAGGTTACCTCAATGGGGATATGTATATCCCCAACAATAAGAATGTCATATGCCTTCTTGATAGTGGGAATAGGAAACTCAAAACCTCCAATAGTGATAGTTGAAGTTTTTCCAATATAATTGATACTATGGACCTAAGGTTGTTTCCTCGGAAAGTGTACCGTATGCTCATTACCTTTGACATGAAAAGTGACATTGCCTTTGTTGCAATCAATAACAGCCCCTGCAGTATTCAAAAAAGGTCTTCCAAGAATAATAGACATACTATCGTCCTCGAGAATATCAAGTATAACAAAGTCCGTTAGAATAGTAACATTTGCAACTACAACAGGCACATCCTCACAAATACCGACATGTATAGCAATTGATTTATTAGCCATTTGCAAAGGTATTTCAGTGGGTGTCAACTTACTCAAGTCAAGTCTACGATATAAAGAGAGAGGCATAACACTAACACCGGCTCCAAGATCACACAAAGCAGTTTTAACATAGTTTCTCTTAATGGAGCAAGGTATAGTAGGTACTCCTGGATCTCCTAATTTTTTAGGCATTCCACCCTCAAAAGTGTAATTGGCAAGCATGGTGGAAATTTCTACTTCAGGTATCTTTGTTTTGTTGGTAATAATAGCTTTCATATACTTAGCATAAGGATTTGTTTTAAGAACATCAGTCAAATGCATACGCAAAAAGATAGGTCTAATCATTTCAGCGAAGCGCTCAAAATCCTCATCATCCTTTTTCTTGGATGATTTTGGAGGAAAAGGCATGGGTTTCTGAACCCATGGTTCTCTTTCCCTACTATGCTTCCTAGCAACAAAGTCTCTCTTATCATAACATTGATTCTTTGACTGTGGGTTATCAAGATCAACATCAGGTTCAATCTCTACATCATTATCATTGCTAGGTTGAGCATCATCATGAACATTGTTATTAATATTATCACTAGGTTCATGTTCATTACCAGATTGTGTCTCAACATCAGAAACAGATATGTCATTGGGATTGTCAGGCGTGTCAGCTACAGGTTCACTAGAAGCATGCAAAGTCCTATCTTTTTCTTTTTCTTCTTCTTAGAAGAACTAGGTGCATCTAAATTAGTTCTCTGAGAATCTTGCTCAATTCTCTTAGGGTGGCCTTCAGGATACAGAGGTTCCTCAGTCATTTTGCCACCTCTAGTCACAACTCTAATGGCATTATCATTATTCTTACTATTTAATTTATTGAGCAAATCATTCTGAGCTTTGAGTACTTGTTCTACTTGAGTGGTAACCATAGAAGCATGTATACTAATAAGTTTTAGTTCACCTTTAGCTCTAGACAGATAATCACTCAAGCGTTCAATCATCTAAGCATTGTGTTGTAATTGTCTACGAACATAAGCATTGAAGTTTTCTTGTTTCACAATGAAATTGTCAAACTCATCTAAGCATTGGCTAGCAGACTTATAACGAGGAATATTACCTTCATCAAATCTATAAAGAGAATTTACCTTTACTACATGTGTCGGGTTATCAAGACCATGTATTTCTTCAATAGGTGGTAAATTCTTAACATCTTCAGCTTTAATACCTTTTTCTTTCATAGATTTATTTGCCTCTTGCATATCTTCAGGACTGAGAAATAGAACACCTCTCTTTTTCGGAGTTGGCTTAGGGGCTGGTTCAGGAAGTGTCCAATTATTTTCATTGGCTAGCATATTATTCAATAGTAATTCAGCCTGTTCAATTGTTCTTTCCCTGAAAACACAACCAGCACAACTATCCAGGTGGTCTCTGGAAGCATCGGTTAGTCCATTATAAAAGACATCAAGTATATCATGCATCTCAAGAGGATGATCAGGCAAAGCATTAAGTAATTGGAGAAGCCTCCCCCAAGCTTGTGGGAGACTCTCTTCTTCAATTTGCACAAAGTTATATATTTCGTGTAAGGCAGCTTGTTTCTTATGAGCGGGAAAATATTTAGCAGAGAAGTAATACATCATATCCTGGGGACTACGCACACAACCAGGATCAAGAGAATTAAACCAAGTCTTAGCATCACCCTTTAACGAGAACGGAAACAACTTAAGGATATAGTAGTAGCGAATCTTTTCATCGTTAGTAAACAGGGTGGCTATATCATTCAACTTAGTAAGATGTGCCACAACAGTTTCAGACTCATAGCCATGAAAAGGATCAGATTCAACCAAAGTAATAAACTCAGGATCAACAGAGAATTCATAATCCTTATCAGTAACACATATAGGTGAAGTAGCAAAATAGTCTTGATAACCCACAAATGTAGGGGATCGCAACATTTTTCGAGGGTAAAGTATTCAACCCAAATTTGTTGATTCGAAAAAAGGGGAGCCAAAGAATACTCTTAAGTATTAGCAGCTGAGTTGTCAATTCAACCACACCTGGAAACTTAATATCTGCAGCAAGATAGTTTAGTAGCAAAGTAATATGATAGTGGCGGTAACAGCAATAAAAGTAACGATAGTGTTTTTGTAGTTTTTGTGATAGTAGTAACGGAAAAGTAAATAAGCGACAAGTAATATAGGTAAAGCTCGTAGGCATTGGATCGGTGATGGGAAATTACGTCGGATGCAATTCATCATGTAGAAGTTATAACCTAGGGTGACACAGAACTAGCTCCAGTTCATCAATGCAATGTAGGCATGTATTCCGAATATAGTCATACGTGCTTATGGAAAAGAACTCTAAACCTTTTAATAGAGTACCGGACCAAAGCATTAACACATAGTGAATACATGAACTACTCAAACTATGGTCATCACTGGGAGTGATCCCGATTATTGTCACTTCGGGGTTGCTGGATCATAACACATAGTAGGTGACTATAGACTTGCAAGATAGGATCAGGAACACACATATATTCATGAAAACATAATAGGTTCAGATCTGAAATCATGGCACTCGGGCCCTAGTGTCAAGCATTAAGCATAGTAAGTAATAGCAACATCAATCTCAGAACATAGTGGATACTAGGGAACAAACCCTAACAAAACTAACTCGATTACATGATAGATCCCATCCAACCCATCACCGTCCAGCAAGCCTACGATGGAATTACTCACACACGGTGGTGAGCATCATGGAATTGGTGATGGAGGAAGGTTGATGATGACGATGGGGACGATCTCCACTCTCCGGAGCCCCAAACGGACTCCAGATCATCCCTCCCGGGAGAGATTAGGGCTTGGCGGCGGCTCCGTCTCGTGAAACGTGATAATTTCTTCTCCCTGATTTTTTCCTCCCCGAAACGGAATATATAGGATCTGGGGGTACGTCGATGGAGCACCAGGGGGCCCACGAGGCAGGGGGGCGCGCCCCCACCCTCGTGGACAGGTGTAATGCCCAGGATGGGACTATACCTCCTACGTGTCGAGGCACGACTTAAAGGTATAAGCCCATCCTAGAATGATCTCAAGTTTGGTACCTTTGCACGACTCATGTAAAAGAGGGATTAAAATGCAAAAGGAGATAGTTGGCTTACACTCGCCACTTCACACAATACATTACATAAACAATCATCATTCAAAACATCACAACCCGACTACGGGTGAAGATCCAAACGAAAGATACCAAAAACAACATAAAGCCACAGGTCAGGATCGAATCCTAGTAGAAACCACTACTGAACATCGAAACGTCACAAACACTCTCTTCATCGGACTCCCTGTGAAGAACTTGAACCAGCTTCTGCATCGAACTCGGCTGAACCTGCATCTGGTGTGGTGAAGTAACTGTGAGCCACAGAGGACTCAGCAATCCCGTTCCCGGGTAACAAGACTATTTAAGCCTTGGGTGAGGACAAGGCTGAAGAAAGAACGAGAGGTGAAGGAACAACAAGAGTCTGCAGCAGCAACTAGCACTAACTTACGCAAAAGAGAGCGAGAAGAGAAGAGCCTCGGTCGAAAGATGATCACGAAGTGATCCTAACTAAAGCCGGTCAAACATAACCCCACCGTGTTCAACTCCCGAATCCCTATTCAGAAATTGACAGTCACGGTACACACGCTGGTAGTGTATTGAAACATTGTGTCAAGTTATCTACAACCGGAATTAACAAGCTCCCATCTGCCACATAACCGCGGGCACGGATTTCGAAAGTTCAAACCCTGCAGGGGTGTTCCAACTTGGCCCATCACAAGCCCACGATCCGCGGAGTCGCAACTCCATAGGTGGGAAGACCCGAGTATTCTCGGAATCCCGTGCTCAAGTTAAACCGAACTAAGGTAAGGCTAATCCAGCAAATCCTCCCGGCGTGGCGACACCCTGATAGTAGCCGCGCGTATCTCGTCTCACGCCACGACCGGATGAGCGCTACGTACAGTACCGAAGACCCCAGATAACTGGGTGGTACCGCAAGTGACTCTAGTTTGGGACCAACACCATCAGCACTGGCCCCCCTGCTATGTAGAAATAAAGGATCCTCGAGGGAGCGACCCCCTATGCAAATTTAATTAATTAAATAAGTTGTTATTATGAGGCAAATAGTACCAATGTTGGGATTTGCTGGAAAAGACTTAGCACTTAGCGGTTTATCAAGGGGGTCCCATACACCCCAACCGTGTTAGGAACGCATAATCAAGGAACATAACACCGGTTTATACGGTTCCTAACGGCATGAGTGGAACAAAACACCAAGCAAAAGGCTTAGCCTTCCACCCTTGCCAATATATAGATGATTTCATTTTAAGCATTTATATAGTGTGATATAACCCAACCAAACTTCAACATGAAGCAAGCATCTTCAATCTTCACCTGCAACTAACAATGCTATAAGAGGGGCTGAGCGAAGCGTACTTAGCCAAGCAACGGTTTGCGTAGGTAGGGTGGTTAAACAGGTTCATGGTTACAAGTAGGAGGCTGACAAGAAAGACATGGGCATCGAGGCAAAACTAAAGAGCGATACTCTAGCAATAGGCAAAGATAGTAATGGTATCCGGGTTCGGTCATCTTGCCTGGGATTCCACAAGGGAGAAGAACGGATCCAAGAAGTAGACGGAGCAACACAGACGAGCGAAACCTCACAACTCCGGAACGAAACCGAAGCTATCAAGAGAAGCAAACCGGAAAGAAACAAACAACACGGTAAACACACAAGCTTAAACATGGCATACGATGCACAAACAAGTATGATGCATGTCCGGTTTAATATGCATGGCATGGCAAGGTGCACAAACAACACAACAAGTTAAATGGAGCTCAATATGCAACGAGTTGCATATTGACGAAACACCACATATAATTATTTAGTTGACTCTCGTTTATTTACAAGACAAGATTTAATGTTTTTAGCATGGCAAGAGGTGAAACATAAAGAAACTACACTATTAAGACATTTTAAATGGGGCCGGAGAATAACAACAACATATCCGGAAAATCCCCATGAGCATGTTTAAAAATTATAAAGCAACAACAATTAAACATTTTAGTGTTGTAAACATGATGCGGATGATATGATCAAGTTTTATGCAACTTTAGTTAAACATTAACATGAAGAGATGTGGAGCACTTGTCACCGTGGTGGAATGAAAAAGGGTGCCACGGCAACGATCCGAAAATGATGCAACGCAACATCTCGGTTCCGGTAACTCGTTGAGAGACCGGTGCAAAAGGTGACGAAGCGAGTCAAACGAGATGATGGGGTGTTCCCGTTGCCGGGTTCCCACGGGTCGGCAACGAGGCAACCGAGGAACATGACAAAAGGTGGAACGGGCACGATGCACAGAAGGAAACATTTCATACAACCACAACAAGCAACACACGGGTCATCGGCTCGGCGGTTATACCTTTGAAGCGTGCGTTTCGAGGCGGTTCGAGCTCGTCGAGGGACGTAGTGGTAGTAGTTGTACACGGCCGTAGAGGAAGAAGTCGTTCTCGCGAGTCGTGGTACACGTGTCGTAGAGGAAGAAGTCGTTCCGTAGAGGTACACGTGTAGTCGTTCACATCCCGTTCGGAGAGGTACTTGTCACGTCGTGGAACTTGCCGGTCTCGCTCTTGTCGACGTTAGTGGTACTTGACGCATCGTCGTCACGTGTAGTCGTTCTCGTTTCGGAGTCATGCACGTTCGTAGAGGTTCGTGTCGTCGTGGTACTTGAGGTTCCCGTTTGCGATGGTAGTGGAAGTAGTGGTACTCGTCGTTTCGCCGTGTAGGGGTACTTGAATCTTCGGTCTCGAAGAGGTACTTGGTCAGAGGTACTTGGTCGGGTCGCCGGTAGTCGTTCACGGGTCATCTGTCAAAAATTACAGCACAGGCACACAAACCAAGAACAAAAACTACGCAGCACGGGACAGCGGCGAGGCCAGAGGCTGAGAGCTGCTGGAGGGGCGCCAGGCAGGGGCGTGGTCGCCGGAGCGGAGCTGTTCGAGGCCGCGCTGGATGGAGCGGTGGAGGTGCTCGGGGCGGCCTCGCGGAAGAAGGCCGCTGGAGGGAAGGGGCCGGCGAGCTGGGCACTTGTGGCCGCGCATCGGGGCGCCGCGGACGGAGCGGAAGGAGAAGCCGCGGCCTGGGGCGGCGCGTGGGCGCGAGGGAGGCGCTGCACTTGGCCGAGGCAGGAGGGTCGCGGTCGCTCGGGGCAAAGGAGGAGCTGTGATGGAGGGCGCCGGACTCAAACGGGGCGATGGAGGAGGGTCGGCCGGAGGGGAAGGGCGCTGAGGGCCGGCCCGGTCGAGGCTGAGGAGGAAGGCGCTCGGGGGCCGCGGCTTCTGGCCGGCCGGAGGGACGACGAAGGCGCGGCAGGCCTCTGGCGCGGTGAGTCCTGGCCGGGGGTGCTCGGGGCCGCTGCTGGCCGGGCGCATCGGGCGCCAGGAGAAGGGAGGCAGGGGCGCGGCTGCGCGCATCGGGAGGCGAGGGAGCGGGACGAAGGGAGAGGGGGAGATCGGGTCGAAGGGAACGGGGGTGCGGGGCGCTGTTAGCGAGAGAGAGCGGCTGGCGGCGGCTTGCGGGAGAGCGAGGGGAGAGTTAGCGCTAGGGTTCTGTGGGGGATCGGGCCAGTGGGCCAAAGGCTGGAGGCTGGGCCTCGGGAGCAGAAGATGGGCCGGCTGGTCCGGCTGGAGGAGGAAGGGCGGCTGGGCCAGCTGGAGGCCTGAGAGGCTGGAGGGAAGGAAAAGAAAGGAGGCCTAGAGGCTGGCTGCCTCTTTTATTACTTAGTAGAATAAAACAAATAAGGAGAGCCAAAAATAAAAAGAAAAGAGGCAAAGAAAGAATAAAATGATGGACATTTTTGTAAGGCTTTACGGAATAATTCCAACCTCACAAAAATAGTTCCAACAAAAGGGAAGTGCAAACTAAAATAATAGCTTGCCTCAAGGAGTTTGAAAAGAGTCTAGATAAAAGGAGGAGCCTCGAAAATAACGGAAAAGAATTATTGGCAAGATTTTGACGGTGAACTTGAAGTGAAAAAGACATGGGGAAAATATGCAAGTGTGTTGCGGTTAATTCCAACGAATGGAATATTATTATATAGCTCCCTAAATATTGAGAGGCTTTTATATGTTATAAAGAGAAGTCACCTTCCCTCGATTTAAATGGACCGGAGGCCCACACGATTTATTTGGTTGAGATGCAAAAATTAAATATGACATGATGGCATGATGACATGATGCAATCCAAAAAATAAATAAAGCAAGCACAAAAGAACACACGGGCAACCCAGAACATCTGGAATCTTCTGGGATCTTCTGGGACGTCGGTCTCGGGCGTCACAACTCTCCCACACTAACAGAGGATCTCGACCCGAGATCCTAGAGATATCACCGGGTAAAAACGGAAGAGGAAGAGGTAAAACAAAGTTGCTTCTTTGACAGACGAGTGAAAACCAAAGAACCTTGAGAGGTTGAACAAGTTGAAAGAAAGAATGCCACGGAGATGAACGAAGATGAAAACTCCGTTAGAAAAGAGGAACAAGGAACATAACAAGAACCTTGTAGTTTGAAAGACATGAAACAAGAGCTTAGGAACCAAAAGAATATGAAACCAGAACGGTATAGCCAAGGAATAAGAATGACAGAATTCGGACAGCACTTCGTCTGAAAATTGAAAGAATTAACAAGAACTAGAGAAGATGAAATGATACTTGATGAAAACAACAACATATTGCCTCCGAAACAAAAAAGAGAATGGCACAAGGGTTAAGAAAGATTCAGACAGCACTCCGGTTGAAAAGAGAGGCAAAACTAGATAAACGACGGAAGTGAATGAAGAATACAACACTCCGGTTAAATAGATAAACAAAGGAAAAGAACATGATCTTGATAAAAACGAGATGATGGTTTGGAGAGAGCAACATTACAAAGCCTCCGGAATGAAAGAATAGAATATAGTTCAATGAAAGAAAATGAATGGAGAAGAAAAGACAACCTCTCTCAAAATTGAATTTGAAAGAGCATCCTTTACGAAGAAAGGTTGAACAGAATTGTTGAAAATTCAACAACGAAAGAATAAGCTTGATGTGGACTTGTGGAAAACATCTCAAAATTAAGAGGTGAGAACCAGCCACTTAGAAAAACATTTGAATGGATTGAGATCAACAAGGAGATGAAAAACTTATTGCACCGAAATGATAATTGAAGAACTTGGGTCATTTATAAGCACCATAATATCAACAATCCTTTGGGAAAGCTTTTAGGTGAAATACAACACAAGATAACCTCAACGAATAAATTGAAGGGGTTGAAAAGGATCTCCTGAACAAAGAAAATGATGGGTTTAAATATCTCATTCCTGACAACTTGTGAATCATGAAACATGAAGGAATTGACAAGAATGACATAACACCATCTCAAAAGATAAGGGAGAAAGAATTGCAATTCAAAATGCAAGAAGAAGAATATTTGGCCTCCTCCAACAAAATCTTGATGAAGACTTCGAGGATGAATTAAATGATGATGAACCACCATGAAGAACTCCGGTAATGAAAACATGAGAAGTGAAAGATGAAAAGAATAAGATTCAAGGCCTGCGATGAATTAGATGGGGCTTTGAAATGATAATTGAAATAACTTGGAGCTCCGGAAAACAAGATGAAGTATTTAGAACCGAGAATATGATATGATGAACAAGCTCTGGAAAAGAGATTAAATCACCTTGAAGGAATAAGAATAAGAATTATGTTATGCATCTCCTTCACCAATTAAATTGATGACAACCAAAAGATTTGGCATACTACTTATTCTCGTTGGAAAGAATTAAAGAGAGATTTAGCACAACCTTGGATAAGTATTCAACAAAGCACCGGTAGGATTATGAAAAGAACAAATGAATTAATACGATAACAACGGAAGAGTAAACTTGAATGAACCACCGTAAGAATATGGAGACGAATGAAGAGACATCAATGAAGAATATTTGGAGGACGAAGTTGAAAACTGAGAACGAAGAAATATTCTGAAATGATGGCCTTCGGAGGAACACAAAGAAAAGAATTCATGAAATGCTTCGGATGGGTATAAAAGAATTCCTCATGATCGGAACAATAATGAGGATGGCATGAAGCTAGAACCACAAATCTTCGAGAAGGCGGGCCAAGATTTAAGAGAAATTCTTCTCCGGTCTCCAAAATTTAAGAAGACGATGAGAAATGCCATAAGAATTGTTGAGGCACTCCGGAATGAAGAATTAAAAGGTTGAACCAATGATGAACAAGAATTTGAAAGCGATCTTGGAGAAGGCATGTGACTGATGGGATTCATTCTTACGTCACACTTTGAAAAGAATTCTCCGGAAAAAGAAGAGTCAGGTAAGATCCTGGGAAAAGACCTGTGGGTTAAGGCCCACTCAAAGAAATCACCGTTGAAAAAGATTGCTTAAGAGATATAGCACCGGTTGAATTAAATGGCTTGAATGAGATAACGGTCTCAAAATAGCTTGAAAGGATTAAGAATGAAATTATGAATCTTCAGCACTCCGGATATGAATAACAAGAGGAGAATGATTAATTGGTGCACCGGAATAAAAAGCATTGTGAAAAGAGGAAAAGGATAAGATCAACACCGAAATCTTGAATTATATCCACCGGCAGAATTAGAGAACAAAAGAATGATGAACTTGAAGCTCTTGAGCATCTTCACGATAAATCACCGGATAAGAACATTGAAGCAAAAGAATGAAGAAATATCACATGAATAAATGGATTCTTCATCTGAGAATTTCTTGCTCCGAGAAGAAGAAGGGTGGGAGGGTGGGGAAAACAAAGACAACTTGAGACGAACAAGATGGACACCGGTTGAAAAAGAATTTAACATAACCATCTTGATGATTAAGAAGGACTAGCACTCCCATAGAAATATGAGAATACCGATTAGGAAAGGTATGGAATCAACATTTGACATCGAAGCAACTCGAATACCAGAATCAAAACAAAACGAAGGATAGATAAGCAGCAGCCTAATCTTCACAACATCATCCGAACAGAGAATTGAACGAATGAATTCCGTAGTTACATCAACTTGACGAGAAGCCACTTGAAGAAGAAAAAGATAAATAAAAAAGAAACAAGGATCAGATAGAACAAAAACAAGATAGAAGTTTCGTTCGACATCTTCGTGCTGAAAGCTCATGGAACATGTTACAAAAGGGTTTTGCAATCCCCGGATCAGCATAGCCAAGGACCCTTTAAGATGCAACTCCCGATCAGAACAAGTCCATAAAACCACTTCACTCAATGTAGAACCTCAAACTTCATATCGAGCATTCGTTGGAAGAATGCCTAGAACTACTAGATGAACCCACCTATAGATTTCCGAAAGTTTCCAGTTATGCAATCAGGTGTTGGGGATACACGGGAAGCACCGCGCAATCAACTCTAAACCTACATCCAGGTGTATCCATCCTTCAACACATAACCAGTCTTTCTCGGAAACTGTTTACCTCGGACCTTCGAAAAGCATCCACTATAACAAGCTATGGCAATACTCTCGAACTACCTCCCCAGTACTGGGTGATGTCGGGGTTATCTTGCCACTGGCCGTATAGGAGAGATTTTCGATGTCGGCCGTCTTAAGTATTTAGTACTGCCGCGATATGCTTGTGACAACAATACCCCGAAGCTCAACTCCTCGGGAACAGGAGGCATCGAGAACAATATCCTTGTCACAAGAACATCGAAACAATCCCAGAATACTCGCGGGATCCTAAAAAAATTTGGTGCAATTTTTGAAAGTAGAAGAGATAAGAGTAATCGTCAGGAGTCCTCACCAGAGAGAAAAGGGATGAGAAGCAAAGAAATCCTACTCTCCGATATAAATATAGGACTCAAAACATTTTCAGTGTGTGCCTAGACTCAACCGTCAACGATTCGATCAATCAGTGGGGGCTTCTAGGTCGGAGAAGGCTCTGAATACCAACTTCTAATGCCCAGGATGGGACTATACCTCCTACGTGTCGAGGCACGACTTAAAGGTATAAGCCCATCCTAGAATGATCTCAAGTTTGGTACCTTTGCACGACTCATGTAAAAGAGGGATTAAAATGCAAAAGGAGATAGTTGGCTTACACTCGCCACTTCACACAATACATTACATAAACAATCATCATTCAAAACATCACAACCCGACTACGGGTGAAGATCCAAACGAAAGATACCAAAAACAACATAAAGCCACAGGTCAGGATCGAATCCTAGTAGAAACCACTACTGAACATCGAAACGTCACAAACACTCTCTTCATCGGACTCCCTGTGAAGAACTTGAACCAGCTTCTGCATCGAACTCGGCTGAACCTGCATCTGGTGTGGTGAAGTAACTGTGAGCCACAGAGGACTCAGCAATCCCGTTCCCGGGTAACAAGACTATTTAAGCCTTGGGTGAGGACAAGGCTGAAGAAAGAACGAGAGGTGAAGGAACAACAAGAGTCTGCAGCAGCAACTAGCACTAACTTACGCAAAAGAGAGCGAGAAGAGAAGAGCCTCGGTCGAAAGATGATCACGAAGTGATCCTAACTAAAGCCGGTCAAACATAACCCCACCGTGTTCAACTCCCGAATCCCTATTCGGAAATTGACAGTCACGGTACACACGCTGGTAGTGTATTGAAACATTGTGTCAAGTTATCTACAACCGGAATTAACAAGCTCCCATCTGCCACATAACCGCGGGCACGGCTTTCGAAAGTTCAAACCCTGCAGGGGTGTTTCAACTTGGCCCATCACAAGCCCACGATCCGCGGAGTCGCAACTCCATAGGTGGGAAGACCCGAGTATTCTCGGAATCCCGTGCTCAAGTTAAACCGAACTAAGGTAAGGCTAATCCAGCAAATCCTCCTGGCGTGCCGACACCCTGATAGTAGCCGCGCGTATCTCGTCTCAGGCCACGACCGGATGAGCGCTACGTACAGTACCGAAGACCCCAGATAACTGGGTGGTACCGCAAGTGACTCTAGTTTGGGACCAACACCATCAGCACTGGCCCCCCCTGCTATGTAGAAATAAAGGATCCTCGAGGGAGCGACCCCCTATGCAAATTTAATTAATTAAATAAGTTGTTATTATGAGGCAAATAGTACCAATGTTGGGATTTGCTGGAAAAGACTTAGTACTTAGCGGTTTATCAAGGGGGTCCCATACACCCCAACCGTGTTAGGAACGCATAATCAAGGAACATAACATCGTTTTGTACGGTTCCTAACGGCATGAGTGGAACAAAACACCAAGCAAAAGGCTTAGCCTTCCACCCTTGCCAATATATAGATGATTTCATTTTAAGCATTTATATAGTGTGATATAACCCAACCAAACTTCAACATGAAGCAAGCATCTTCAATCTTCACCTGCAACTAACAATGCTATAAGAGGGGCTGAGCGAAGCGTACTTAGCCAAGCAACGGTTTGCGTAGGTAGGGTGGTTAAACAGGTTCATGGTTACAAGTAGGAGGCTGACAAGAAAGACATGGGCATCGAGGCAAAACTAAAGAGCGATACTCTAGCAATAGGCAAAGATAGTAATGGTATCCGGGTTCGGTCATCTTGCCTGGGATTCCACAAGGGAGAAGAACGGATCCAAGAAGTAGACGGAGCAACACAGACGAGCGAAACCTCACAACTCCGGAACGAAACCGAAGCTATCAAGAGAAGCAAACCGGAAAGAAACAAACAACACGGTAAACACACAAGCTTAAACATGTCATACGATGCACAAACAAGTATGATGCATGTCCAGTTTAATATGCATGGCATGGCAAGGTGCACAAACAACACAACAAGTTAAATGGAGCTCAATATGCAACGAGTTGCATATTGACGAAACACCACATATAATTATTTAGTTGACTCTCGTTTATTTACAAGACAAGATTTAATGTTTTTAGCATGGCAAGAGGTGAAACATAAAGAAACTACACTATTAAGACATTTTAAATGGGGCCGGAGAATAACAACAACATATCCGGAAAATCCCCATGAGCATGTTTAAAAATTATAAAGCAACAACAATTAAACATTTTAGTGTTGTAAACATGATGCGGATGACATGATCAAGTTTTATGCAACTTTAGTTAAACATTAACATGAAGATATGTGGAGCACTTGTCACCGTGGTGGAATGAAAAAGGGTGCCACGGCAACGATCCGAAAATGATGCAACGCAACATCTCGGTTCCGGTAACTCGTTGAGAGACCGGTGCAAAAGGTGACGAAGCGAGTCAAACGAGATGATGGGGTGTTCCCGTTGCCGGGTTCCCACGGGTCGGCAACGAGGCAACCGAGGAACATGACAAAAGGTGGAACGGGCACGATGCACACAAGGAAACATTTCATACAACTACAACAAGCAACACACGGGTCATCGGCTCGGCGGTTATACCTTTGAAGCGTGCGTTTCGAGGCGGTTCGAGCTCGTCGAGGGACGTAGTGGTAGTAGTTGTACACGGCCGTAGAGGAAGAAGTTGTTCTCGCGAGTCGTGGTACACGTGTCGTAGAGGAAGAAGTCGTTCCGTAGAGGTACACGTGTAGTCGTTCACATCCCGTTCGGAGAGGTACTTGTCACGTCGTGGAACTTGCCGGTCTCGCTCTTGTCGACGTTAGTGGTACTTGACGCATCGTCGTCACGTGTAGTCGTTCTCGTTTCGGAGTCGTGCACGTTCGTAGAGGTTCGGGTCGTCGTGGTACTTGAGGTTCCCGTTTGCGATGGTAGTGGAAGTAGTGGTACTCGTCGTTTCGCCGTGTAGGGGTACTTGAATCTTCGGTCTCGAAGAGGTACTTGGTCAGAGGTACTTGGTCGGGTCGCCGGTAGTCGTTCACGGGTCATCTGTCAAAAATTACAGCACAGGCACACAAAACAAGAACAAAAACTACGCAGCACGGGACAGCGGCGAGGCCAGAGGCTGAGAGCTGCTGGAGGGGCGCCAGGCAGGGGCGTGGTCGCCGGAGCGGAGCTGTTCGAGGCCGCGCTGGATGGAGCGGTGGAGGTGCTCGGGGCGGCCTTGCGGAAGAAGGCCGCTGGAGGGAAGGGGCCGGCGAGCTGGGCGCTTGTGGCCGCGCATCGGGGCGCCGCGGACGGAGCGGAAGGAGAGGCCGCGGCCTGGGGCGGCGCGTGGCCGCGAGGGAGGCGCTGCACTTGGCCGAGGCAGGAGGGTCGCGGTCGCTCGGGGCGAAGGAGGAGCTGTGATAGAGGGCGCCGGACTCAAACGGGGCGATGGAGGAGGGTCGGCCGGAGGGGAAGGGCGCTGAGGGCCGGCCCGGTCGAGGCTGAGGAGGAAGGCGCTCGGGGGCCGCGGCTTCTGGCCGGCCGGAGGGACGACGAAGGCGCGGCAGGCCTCTGGCGCGGTGAGTCCTGGCCGGGGGCGCTCGGGGCCGCTGCTGGCCGGGCGCATCGGGCGCCAGGAGAAGGGAGGCAGGGGCGCGGCTGCGCGCATCGGGAGGCGAGGGAGCGGGACGAAGGGAGAGGGGGAGATCGGGTCGAAGGGAACGGGGGTGCGGGGCGCTGTTAGCGAGAGAGAGCGGCTGGCGGCGGCTTGCGGGAGAGCGAGGGGAGAGTTAGCGCTAGGGTTCTGTGGGGGATCGTGCCAGTGGGCCAAAGGCTGGAGGCTGGGCCTCGGGAGCAGAAGATGGGCCGGCTGGTCCGGCTGGAGGAGGAAGGGCGGCTGGGCCAGCTGGAGGCCTGAGCGGCTGGAGGGAAGGAAAAAAAAGGAGGCCTAGAGGCTGGCTGCCTCTTTTATTACTTAGCAGAATAAAACAAATAAGGAGAGCCAAAAATAAAAAGAAAAGAGGCAAAGAAAGAATAAAATGATGGACATTTTTGTAAGGCTTTACGGAATAATTCCAACCTCACAAAAATAGTTCCAACAAAAGGGAAGTGCAAACTAAAATAATAGCTTGCCTCAAGGAGTTTGAAAAGAGTCTAGATAAAAGGAGGAGCCTCGAAAATAACGGAAAAGAATTTTTGGCAAGATTTTGACGGTGAACTTGAAGTGAAAAAGACATGGGGAAAATATGCAAGTGTGTTGCGGTTAATTCCAACGAATGGAATATTATTATATAGCTCCCTAAATATTGAGAGGCTTTTATATGTTATAAAGAGAAGTCACCTTCCCTCGATTTAAATGGACCGGAGGCCCACACGATTTATTTGGTTGAGATGCAAAAATTAAATATGACATGATGGCATGATGACATGATGCAATGCAAAAAATAAATAAAGCAAGCACAAAAGAACACACGGGCAACCTAGAACATCTGGAATCTTCTGGGATCTTCTGGGACGTCGGTCTCGGGCGTCACAACAGGCCTTGGGCCCCTGGTGTGGATCTTCTTGCATGTATTTTTTATATTTTCCGAAATAATTATCTATTAATTTTCAGGCGATTCCGAGAACTTTTTATTCTGCACAAAAACAACACCATGGCAGTTCTGCTGAAAACAGCGTCAGTCCGGGTTAGTTCCATTCAAATCATGCAAGTTAGAGTCCAAAACAAGGCCAAAAAGGTTTGGAAAAGTAGATACGTTGGAGACGTATCAAATACTCATGGATTCATCAAAATAAGCAAACAACACATAAAAAACAGAATCTGTTTAAAACAAAGCACTCTGTAGTAATCTGGACAACCACCATACTTCTGGAACTCTAAAAATTCTGACAAATTAGGACAGCGTAGGCAATTTGTAAATCAGTCATGTGTAAAAATTTCAGCTAATTACCATGTTCTAGTGATTTATTTAATTTTCTGCGCTGGACGCAAAACTTTCTTTCTTTTCACAAAATCAAGTCAATTATCAACCACACTATCCCAAAGGCTTTACTTCGCACTTTATTGAATCAAAAGCTATAAAACATGATTACTACAGTAGCTTAATCATGTGAACACACAAAAACAGTAGGGAAAAGTATTGGGTTGTCTCCCAACAAGCGCTTTTCATTAACGCCTTTTTAGCTAGGCATGAAGATTTCAATGATGCTCACATAGAAGTAAAGAATTGAAACGCAAAAGGAGCATCATGAATCACATGCCAAGCACATTTAAGTCTAACCCACTTCCTATGCATAGGGATTTTGTGGGCAAACAATTTATGGGAACAAGAATCAACTAGCATAGGAAGGCAAAACAAGCACAACTTCAAGATTTTCAACGCACGGAGAGGAAACTTGATACTGTTGCAATACCTACAAGCATATGTTCCTCTCTCATAATAATTTTCAGTAGCATCATGAATGAATTCAACAATATAACTATCACAAACAACACTGTTTTCATGATGCATAAGCATAGAAATTTTACTACTCCCCACATAAGCAAAATTCTTCTCATTCATAGTAGTGGGAGGAGCAAACTCAACAAAATAACTATCATGTGATACTTGATTAAAATCATGATGACAAGTTTTATGGTTATTGGTATTCTTTATAACATAGGTGTCATCACAATAATCATCATAAATAGGAGGCATGCCTTCATCATAATAAATATTCTCATCCAAATTTGGAGGATTAAAAATATCATCTTCATCAAACATAGCATCCCCAAGCTTGTAGCTTTGCATATCATTAGCATCATGGATATTCAAAGAATTCATACTAACAACATTGCAATCATGCTCATCATTCAAAAATTTAGTGCCAAACATTTTATTGACTTCTTCTTCTATCAATTGAGCACAATTTTCCTTTCCATCATTTTCACGAAAGACATTAAAAATATGAAGCATATGAGGCAACCTCAATTCCATTTTTTGTAGTTTTCTTTTTTGTAAAACAAACTAGTGATAAAACAAGAAACTAAAAGATTCAATTGCAAGATCTAAAGATATACCTTCAAGCACTCACCTCCTCGGCAATGACGCCAGAAAAGAGCTTCGTTGATGGGATGTGAGTGCCTCTTACCTAGCGTCCCTGACAACGGCGCCTGAAAAGAGCTTGATGTCTACTACACAACCTACTTCTTGTAGACTCGTGTGGGGCCTCCAAGCGCAGAGTTTTGTACGACAGTTGCAATTTTCCCTCAAGTGGATGACCTAAGGTTTATCAATCAGTGGGAGGCATAGGATGAAGTTGGTCTCTCTCAAACAGCCCTACAACCAAATAGCAAAGAGTCCCTTGTGTCCCCAACACACCCAATAAAGTGGTAAATTGTATAGTTGCACTAGTTCAGCGAAGATATGGTGATACAAGTGTAATATGGATGGTAGATATAGGTTTTTGTAATCTGAAAATATAAAAACAGCAAAGGTACCTAATGATAAAAGTGAACACAAACGGTATTACAATGCTTAGAAACAAGGCCTAGGGTTCATACTTTCACTAGTGAGAGTTCTCTCAACAATGATAACACAATTAGATCATATAACAATACCTCGACGTGCAAAAAGAGTCACTCCAAAGTCACTAACAGCGGAGAACAAACGAAGAGATTATTGTAGGGTACGAAACCACTTCAAAGTTATTCTTTCTGGTCGATCTATTGGGCTATTCCTATAAGTGTCACAAACAACCCTAGAGTTCATACTAAAATAAAACCTTAAGACACACATCAACCAAAACCCTAATGTCACCTAGATACTCCATTGTCACCACAAGTATCCGCGGGTTTGATTGTATGATATGCATCACACAATCTCAGATTCATCTAGTCAAACCAACACAAAGAACTTCAAAGAGCGCCCAAAGTTTCTACCGGAGAGTCAAGACGAAAACGTGTGCCAACCCCTATGCATAAGTTCACAAGGTCACTGAACCCGCAAGTTGACCACCAAAACATACATCAAGTGGATCGCATGAATATCCCATTGTCACCACAAATAAGCATGTGCAAGACATACATCAAGTGTTCTCAAATCCTTAAAGACTCAATCCGATAAGATAACTTCAAAGGTAAAACTCAATCCATTACAAGAGAGTAGAGGGGGAGAAGCATCATAAGATCCAACTATAATAGCAAATCTCACGGTACATCAAGATCGTGCCAATCAAGAACACGAGAGAGAGAGAGAGAGATAGATAGATAGAGAGAGAGAGAGAGAGAGAGAGATCAAACACATAGCTATTGTTGCATACCCTCAGCCCCAAGGGTGAACTACTCCCTCCTCGTCATGGAGACCGTCGGGATGATGAAGATGGCCACCGGTGATGGTTTCCCCCTCTGGTAGGTGCTGAGAGGAGCCACACAACCGGCAAGTCTTTGTACATCCTTGACGCGCTTGGGTGCTTCAATCTGCTCAATGGCCTTGATCTTGTCGGGATTGGCTTCAATTCCCCTCTGAGACACGAAGAACCCGAGAAGCTTGCCGGAAGGGACTCCGAACACGCACTTCTCGGGGTTGAGCTTGAGCTGGATCTTGCGCAGATTTTCAAAGGTCTCGTCTAAATCTTGAACCAGGGTCGCCCTGTCCTTGCTCTTAGCCACTATGTCATCCATGTAGGCTTCCACATTTCTGTGTATCTGTGGCTCAAAAGCGATATGGACTACTCTTGCGAATGTTGAACCAGCATTCTTCAAACCGAAAGGCATCCGTATGAAACAGTACGTGCCACATAGAGTGATGAATGCGGTCTTCTCCTCATCCTCTTCTGCCATGAAGATCTGATGGTATCCTGAGTATGCGTCAAGAAATGAAAGCAAGTCACATCCGGCCGTGGAGTCAACAATCTAGTCAATGCGCGGCAAGGGAAATGGGTCTTTGGGACAAGCTTTATTGACATCGGTAAAGTCGATACAAAGCCTCCATTTCCCGTTTGCCTTGCGCACGACTACAGGATTGGCCAACCACGTAGGATGGAGCACTCCTCTGACAAGGCATGCTGCTTCCAACTTCTTGATTTCTTCTGCGATAAATTCTTGGCGCTCCACTGCTTGTTTCCTGACTTTCTGCTTGACGTGCCGCGCGTGAGGACAGACGGCAAGATGGTGCTTAATTACTTTCCTGGGAACACCGGGGATGTCAGACGGTTGCCATGCAAACACGTCGACGTTCGTCCGTAGGAAAGCAACGAGCGCGCTTTCCTATTTAGGGTCAAGCGTGGCACTGATGGTGAAAGTACCACCAGTGCCATCCTCCTTGGCGGACACCTTCTTGGTCTCTGGCGGAGCTGCCATCGTCGTCTTACGTTGCGCATGGGCCTCCTTTTATATGCTCAAGGGGTCACCGACAGGTGGCAACGCAGTTGAGGGTAAAAATGGAAAACGTGTGGTAGTTGGTACAGTGTTTTATACCTAACCCTGACGGCAGGGGGCAAGGGCATTAAATGCCTATCGACGTCGCCCAAACAGTGCAAAAAGGGGGCCATCAGGGGCGCCACCGTTCGCCACGATGGCAACCTTGTCAGCGCCGCTCGCCACCGCGTACCCCTGGCTGCACAGCCTCCCGCCACGTATGCCTGGAAGGGTCCCAGAGCGACACGTGGGTGGATGCGCTGGAGCGCGGGTACAGAGTGGTAGCTTGCCGCGGCAAGCACCTTGCCGCGGCCGTTGTTTTGTCGCGTCCGGGAGCTTACCGCTCACCGGGCCTTACCGGGACGCGTGGCGCGTCGCGGCAAGTTCCTTGAGATGCCTTGGTTGGCCTTCCCGGCAAGCTCCTCGTGCCGGGGTCTTGTCTCCTTGGCTTGAATACTTTGTTCTTGAATGGCTCCAGAGGAACCATGGAGGACCGTGGCGGTCACCCGGCAAGCCTTGTCGCGGGGCACTGCAACTGCCCGTGCACAAGTTCGGGATACTAGGGTACCCCTACTTTAGTACACCGACAGGAGCCCCCGGGCCTGGGCCATACACGGTGCCGAGCACTGTTGGGCCAGGCCCAAAACAGTGCACGGGCACGCGCGGCCTGGGTCACACCGTATCTTTCTCCGTATCCACCGCGCCCTCCCCTAACGGCACGCGTCGATCGCGGCGTCATGGGAGAGATTGTGGGTGGCTTCTTTAATCGGAAATGCGGAACGTCCGCCCCCTCCCTCCTTATAAGCAGGGGAAACAGGGGCAGTTCGTCCATTTGCTCGTTGCTACTCCAACCTCGAAAGCCTCCGCCGCTCCCCTTCTTCCCAAAGCTGAAAGAGAGCAGCGCTCCGCCCCCCCATCGCCACCAGCACCACCAGCGCCGTCGACCTCCCTCACCGCTTCCGCCATGGCTCCGAAAGGCGAGAAGGGGAAGGCTGCGAAGTCGGCCGAGGCGCTGCGGCTCGTGGCGCTGCGAAAGGAGCGGGCTGCCTTCCCCCCCAAGCTTACCGCGAGGAAGCTGAGGGAGAACTACTACCTCTTCTGGTCGGGGGAGACGCAGGCGCATCCGCGCACCAAGGTACTTCCAGCCGTTGCTTGCAAAATGGTTCCGAACGGATAAGCGTTCTTCGCCTTGTTCTTCTACTGCGGGCTCTGCCCGACTTTCTCTGAATTCTTCTGCGACATTATGAACACCTACGGGTTCCACCTCCTTGACTTCACCCCCAACGCCGTTCTGACCATGGCAGTTTTCGCACATCTCTGCGAAAACTTTCTCGGAGTCCATCCCAATGTAGCCCTTTTCCGCCACTTCTTTACACCCCGAGTTGAGAGAGGAGAGCCTTTATCCGGCAGAGTCTCCAGGATCTCGAGGACGCACAAGAAGGAAGCTTATCTGGAGGGAGAGCTCCGCAGCAAATGGGGGGAATGGAGAGCCAATTGGTGTTGGATTGTCGAGGAGAACCCGCAGCCATTTACCGCCCGGCGCCAAGCCCCAGTAGTGCGCAGCAACGATTGGAGCGACCTGGCCCCGGAAGACGGTAGACTGAAGATTGCCACTGCCCGGATCCGACGCCTCAGGCTTGCCGGGCTCACTGTAGGTGCAGTTGGCGCAGATTTCCTTCGCCGCCGCATCGCCCCCTTGCAGGAGAGGAAGAGGCCCGCCTGGGAGTTCGAGAATGCGGCGGATCTCATGAGGCTGCGCCCGGGCCTCAACTTCAACTTTACTGTCCTGGAGCTCAACGCTATGCTTTAGGAGCTGTTCAAGTATGACCCCGATCATCCCGAAGTGTTCAGGTTGCCGAGGGGTGTCGTCCCGCTGTGCAACAATTCCGCGCTCAGCCGCATCCGCTCAATGATGCCACTGTGCGACTCTCACGGGATTGACCCAACTTGGCAAGAGCCTGCCGACGACGCCGTGCAGGAGTTCTTCGACAACTTAGAAGAAGTGCTGATTCGCTCCGACGAGAAGAAGGGCCTCACCCGCGACACCACCGATAAGGAGATGGCGTACATCGCCACTAGGCTGGAAGAGGCGGCGGCAGCCGCGGCCGCGGGCGAGTTCAGATTCACCGTGGAGGAGGCACACGCAGCGAAGGCGGCAAGCCTTGCCGAGCGAGGGGAATTTGTCGGCAAGGGGGAGCCTACCGGGCAAGACGCCGAGTCAAGCATGCTCGCCGAGCAGGGCGTTGAGTCGAGCGGGCCCGCCGAGGACACGAGCGGCTCGCTGGAGATTGACTCCTCTTCCTCCTCATCTTCAGGTAGCTCTCCACCAGCAGAGCCTCCAGCTCCACCAAGAAGGCGTCTCCGCAAGGCCGGGGATGTAACGAAGCGGCAGACGGGTCAACAGCCACCGCGCCACGCGACGCGCTCCACCGCGGCAAGCAAGGTTGGTGCGGGAGCACCTCGCGCATCTGCTGCAACTGGAGCAGGGTCTTCCCGGATCGCCGCTTCTGCTCCTGCCGCCCCTCACGCCTCGGCGGCAGCCAGAGCGGGGTCGTCTCAGACCACCGCCACTGCCCCCGTCAAGCGGCCAAGGGAGCCTACTCCTCCGCCTCCTCGCTCCAGGCGTGAGCCGGACTTCGACTTCTCCGCGCTCAGCTCCGACGAGGAAGAAGAAGAGTAAGACTTTGTCGTTCTTGTATTTCTTCAATTTTTGCTGTTTGGTCTTGTATCTCTCATTTGCTTGACTCTGAACTTGTTCCTTTTTAGAACTCTGGCCCAGAGGGCGGCAAAGAGAGCCAAGGTCCCGATGATTGTCATCGAGGAAGAGCTCATCGTGACAGCAGGGGGTGCGCCTGAGACAAACTTGCCGGACCCGGCAACTGATCTTCAGGGCAGCCTCCAGCGCAGCCCCCAGCGTAAGTGTATAGTTCACTTTCCGCTGTTAGGCGCGCGTGGGTGTTCTATCTTTGCTGACATCTTGATTGTTGGTTTGTGTAGGAGCAGAGCCGCCACACCAGGAGCGCCCGGAGACCGCCCCCGACGTGCCATCTGCTTCAACTACGCCGCCAAGGGGGAGCTCTCCGGCAAGGGTCTCCCCGGCAAGGGAGAGTGCTCCGCCAAGGGTGAGTCCTCTGGCAAGGGTGGGCTCTCCGACAAAGGAGAGTACCAGTGGCCCCCCGCCGGCGGAGACTACGACTGCGCCGCCAAGGGAAAGCTCTCTGGCAAGGGGGCCTGCCATGGAGCCGGCTCGCGCAGGTAATCCTCTCGCTTCAAACTTCCCTTGGGCTCTTCTTCTTTTGATTCTTCTTTTTGGATATTTGCTTGACTGTTTTTCTCCCCTTTCCGGCTGTTAGATCCATCTGCTGCTGAGCCGATGGAGACTGAGGTCGTTGCTAACGACGCCGCCGCTACCAAAGAAGCAGCCGGCGGAGATGATCCCGCCGGCGCAGAGGCCGCCAAGGCTGCCGCCGCAGCAGCTGGCGAGAGGTCTGGCGATCGCACTGACGGCCCTGAGGCCGCAGGAGCGCCAGGCGCTACATCGACCGTCGAGCCCTCTGCCGCCGCCGCAGCCCCAGGCTCCGAAGAGCCCGAGCCAGGCGCCTACTTGAAGGCGGGATATGGCGTCTTCATCAAGCTCCCCTGGGCGTCGAGCTCCAGGGCGCCGGTCGAGGGAGAAGTCTTTGACGGAGAGGTGCTCGCCTCCGTCGGGCTGACACTAGTTGACGCGCCAAGCAGCAGCAGTGGCGAGTCTGAGGAGGAGCGGCTGCTGCGGAAGCTGTTGTCGCTCTACTGTGCCCGGCGGGCCAAGCTGGAGTCACGAGAGGCGCTTGCCGCGAGGGCGGGAGCTGATATGGAGAAGCGCACGGAGGAGCTCCGGGGTCTTCACCAAGCAGCTCTCCGGTCCCTGGCAGAGGAGCGGGAGCAACTTGCCGAGGAGCAGACGGCCTTCTTCCTCGAGAAGGCCGAAGTCGAAGAGCAGCAGCAGCTCGCTGCCGAGAAGCTATCTGCGTGGGAAGGCGAGCTGGCGCAGCGGAAGATCAACCTCGACAGCCACGAGGAGGATCTTGCCGCGCGCGAGCAATCACTTGACAAAGCCCTCAAGCAAGCAGAGGACGCTGCTGCAGCTGCCGAGGTCGCCAAGAAGGAGTTGGAGACGAAGGTGGCGCAGCTCGAGGCCGATCTCAAGGCGAGAGGTGAAGAGATCGCCGCGCTCAAGCTCGAGCGGGAGAAGGACGCCCACAGCCACTCGAAGCTGCAGGTCCGCCTCGCCGAGAAGGGCAAGGAGCTTGCCGCCGCCAGGAACTCCAACGCCGATCTTGAGTTGAAGATGACCACTTTGACCAAGACGCTGGACGGCGCTAAGGAGCGGGAGGCGGCCTTGAAGGAGGAGGTCAAGGCCGAGAAGGCGCTGCTGGCGAGCGCTGCTGTCACTCAGAACGTCTTCCGAGAGACTGTGGAGCACTGGACGGAGGGTCTCGTCAATGCTGCCGCAGATATCGACAGGGAGTTGGCGCAGCTGGGGGCGGAGTATCTCGGGTATTCCTCCGATGAGAACCTCCACTCCAGCGCCAAGCTCACCTTATTCTTCAGAGGCGTGGCGACGGCCCACCAGCGACTCCGGGAGATGATCCCAAAGCAGCTGGCGGACGAGTCACGCAAGCTCTGCGCGGGAGCCCTTCAAAAGGTGTTGATGAAGGTGGCCTTCCGCAATCCGGGCCTCAACCTCACCAACGTCCTTAAGTCCCTGCCGCTGGATGCTGATCTGGAGGCGCTCAAGGCCCTTGTCGCACCCATTGTGGACAAGGTGAGTGGGATCAAGAGGGTCGAGGGCGACCGCGCAGATTAGGCTGCCCGTTTTCTTCTTTCCTTGTCGCTGCTGATCATGTTATGAGAACAATCTATTAGAGCCGCGACAAGCTACCTTGTAATATAACTCTATTTTGGGTAGTGATTGCTATGTTATTTCCTTTACTCGATCCCTTCCTTTGTACGTTTTTGCCCTACGCTTTTAGGGAACTTGCTGGCGTGGGCACCTTAGCCGCGAGTGCTGAGTGCGGGACGTCAGCAGCCTGCTGGCGGTGCCATTGCCGACAAGAAACCTTGTCGCGACTAGTCGCAGCACACTTAAGTTGTTGAGCGTACTCGAAACAAAGTAAGGGCGCGACACTAGTCGCAGCACACTTAAGTCGTTGAGCGGATTCGAAACAAAGTAAGGGCGCGACTAGCCACGAGTTGGTTCCTCCGTGCACAGGTTTTCCATACAAAGCACGGTCGTTCAAGGAAGATAACTTAAAAAATTTAAAAATCTGATTGCTCAAGCTTTGGCAACTTAGCTTTTGTGTTGTTTGCTTCCCGGCAAGGCGAAACTTTCTTGAACGACGCTTGGTCCATACCACTATCTTCTCCTTCCCCGGCTTACCGAGGGTAGGCGCTGCACAAAGTGTCAGATAACACATGCATAAAATAAAAAGCATAAAATTGACAAGATGTGCGGGGCACATGAGCTTTACTTATGCACGGGGTCTGCGCCCGGCTTTGTACAAAGGATTACATGCAACAGCGGCAAGACTTGTACAAAAGGTGGTTGCCGGAACGGGTCCTGGCAACCACGCCTTACGGGTAAAACTTACGAAGATGCTCGATGTTCCAGGAGTTGCTCATCGGAAAGCCATCTTCGGTCTCCAGGCGGACAGCGCCAGGCCTAGTGAATCGTTTCACCCGGTAAGGGCCTTCCCACTTCGGCGTCAACTTGTTGGAATTCTTGGCGGACTGAACGCGCCAAAGAACAAGGCCGCCTTCCTCGAGACTTCTGGCGTTAACTTTGTGGCTATGGTAGCGGCGCAAAGCTTGCTGGTATCGAGCAGCTCGTACAGCAGCCTGAAGACGGTCTTCCTCAAGGAGCAGCGCGTCATCTTGTCGCAGCTGCTCTTGCTCAAGCTCATCATAAGCGAGCACTCGAGGTGACCCGTATACGAGTTCCGTGGGAAGAACTGCCTCTGCTCCATAGACTAGGGCGAAAGGTGTCTGTCCAGTGGCTCGATTTGGCGTCGTCCTGATCGACCAAAGAACCACCGGCAGCTCCTCGATCCAGTTTCTTCCGCACTTGTGCAGCCTGTCGAAAGTTCTGGTCTTGAGTCCACGCAGCACTTCAGCATTTGCCCTCTCCGCTTGACCGTTGCTTCTCGGGTGAGCAACAGAAGCGAAGCAGACCTTGGCGCCAAGATCTTGGACGTACTGCATGAAGGTGCGGCTCGTGAATTGCGTACCGTTGTCGGTGATGATCCTGTTAGGGATCCCGAAGCGGCAAACAATCGACCTGAAGAACTTGACTGCTGACTGTGTTGTCACCTTCCTCATTGGTTCCACTTCCGGCCACTTTGTGAACTTGTCGATTGCAACGTACAAGTACTCAAAGCCCCCGGCTGCGCGGGGAAAGGGGCCGAGGATGTCGAGCCCCCAGACCGAAAATGGCCAGGATAAAGGGATCGTCTGGAGAGCTTGAGCTGGCTGGTGTATCTGCTTGGAATGGAACTGGCACACTTCACACTTGGTTACTTGTGCAGTTGCATCCTAGAGGGCTTCCGGCCAAAAGAAACCTTGCCGGAATGCTTTGCCGGCAAGTGCTCTTGCGCCAATGTGGTGACCACATATGCCTCCATGTATCTCTGCCAATAGCTTTTGTCCATCTTCCTGGGGAATACACTTCAATTTCACACCGTTGAGTCTTCTTCTGTACAGTGTGTTGTCAACAAACTGGTACATACTTGATTGTCGGGCTATTCTTTTCGCTTCTTCTTGCTCCTCGGGAAGTTCTCCTGTCTGAAGGAAACGGACAATCTGCTGTGCCCATGCTGGAGCTTGTGGCTCGACAACAAGGACTAAAGGCACATCTGCTGCTGCGGGAACATCCGCTTCTACGGCGAGAACCTGCGGCCCAACCGGAGCTTGATGTTCCCCGGCAAGCTTGCCGGAGCAAAACTTGTCGGGAGCGTTTGCTTCAACGGAACAAACCCTGGGGCTTGCCGGAGCAGACTGCTCCTCAGCACTCTTGGCGTTGATCTTGGGGACCTTCTTGGCGGCGGCTTCGGGAAGCTCTGCCGGAAAATAGTCACCAGAAATCAACTTCCTCTTCTTACTTTGTCCAGTTGACAGTGTTACGGATGGTTGAGTCAGCTTGAGCACAAAGATCCCTGGTTCCACAGGTAACTTAAGTGCAGCGCACTTTGACAGGCCATCTGCGATGTCGTTCTGAGCTCTTGGAAAATGCTCCATCTGTAGGCCGTCAAAGTGCTCTTCAAGCTTTCTCACTTCATCAACGTAAGATTCCATCAACGGACTCTGATATTTTGTGTTCACTTGGCGGACGACAAGTTGTGAGTCACCCCTTACAATGAGCTTCTTGATCCCAAGGTCTGCCGCGATCCTGAGACCGGCAAGCAAACCCTCATACTCTACAATATTGTTTGTTGCTTGCTCCTTGGGAAAGTGCATCTGGACTACGTACTTGAGGTGCTCTCCGGTGGGTGCGACAAGCAGCACGCCAGCACCGGCGCCTTGCAGCAAGAAGGCACCATCGAAGTACATCAGCCACTCTGTGCTTGCTTCTTTGACGGGGACGCTCGTTTCTGGAATTTCTTCATCTGGTGTTGGCGTCCATTCTGCTATGAACTCTGCCAATGCTCTGCTTTGGATAGTTGAAGTGCTTTCAAAGTTGAAACCAAAGCTTGACAGTTCCAGTGCCCACTGAACAATCCTGCCTGTTGCTTCTGGATTATGCAGTATCCTCTTCAGCGGTGAGCGAGTGACAACTGTGATCTCATGTGCTTGGAAGTAATGGCGCAGCTTTCTCGAGGCCATTAGAAGGCCAAAAAGCAATTTTTGCACACCATAGTACCTTGACCTAGCCCCCTGCAGAAGGGGGCTGACAAAGTAAACTGGGCGCTGCACCATTCTCTTCCGTATCTCCTCTTGCGCCTGCGCAGATCCATCTATGTCGGGACCAGAGCTTGTCGGGGAAGCCCCCTGCTTGTCGCTGGACGTGCCTGCCGTGGTTGCTGGCTCATCATCTGCCTCCCTCTCCGCTACTAACGCAGCACTAACCACTTGATTAGTTGCCGCTAGGTACAACAGCAACTTCTCTTGTGGCTTAGGTGCGACAAGTATTGGAGTGGAGGACAGGTACCTCTTCAAGTCTTGCAGCGCAGTCTTCGCTTCCGGAGTCCATTTCATCGGACCTGCCTTTTTCAAAATTTTGAAAAACGGCAGGGCGCGCTCAGCAGACTTAGAGATAAACCTGCTGAGAGCAGCCACGCAACCGGCAAGTCTTCGTACATCCTTGACGCGCTTGGGTGCTTCAATCTGCTCAATGGCCTTGATCTTGTTGGGATTGGCTTCAATTCCCCTCTGAGACACGAAGAACCCGGGAAGCTTGCCGGAAGGGACTCCGAACACGCACTTCTCGGGGTTGAGCTTGAGCTGGATCTTGCGCAGATTTGCAAAGGTCTCGTCTAAATCTTGAATCAGGGTCGCCCTGTCCTTGCTCTTGACCACTATGTCATCCATGTAGGCTTCCACATTTCTGTGTATCTGTGGCTCAAAAGCGGTATGGACTACTCTTGCGAATGTTGAACCAGCATTCTTCAAACCGAAAGGCATCCGTATGAAACAGTACATGCCACATAGAGTGATGAATGCGGGCTTCTGCTCATCCTCTTCTGCCATGAAGATCTAATGGTATCCTTAGTATGCGTCAAGAAATGAAAGCAAGTCACATCCGGCCGTGGAGTCAACAATCTGGTCAATGCGCGGTAAGGGAAATGGGTCTTTGGGACAAGCTTTATTGACATCGGTAAAGTCGATACAAAGCCTCCATTTCCCGTTTGCCTTGCGCACGACTACAGGATTGGCCAACCACGTAGGATGGAGCACTCCTCTGACAAGGCCTGCTGCTTCCAACTTCTTGATTTCTTCTGCGATAAATTCTTGGCGCTCCACTGCTTGTTTCCTGACTTTCTGCTTGACGGGCCGCGCGTGAGGACAGACGGCAAGATGGTGCTCAATTACTTTCCTGGGAACACCGGGGATGTGATGGCTTCTCGCCCCTCGTTGGTTACCCCAAATGGAAGGTTTGAGATGTAGCGTAGCGGTAGTTTTCCCTTGGCAAAGATACCAAGGATCGAATCCCGTGAGACTCCGAGGGTCGACAAGAAGGTGTCAATAGCCCCAGAGACTTTTGCTTGACAGGACCTGCACACAGATACAAATAACTTTGCTCCCAACGAGTACAGAGAGGTTGTCAATCCCTCCGGCCTTGTCATTTACAAAGGATCAAACGCAAGAGATAATAGTGATAGGTATGACTGCAACTAGTAAATAAGAACAGGAAGTAATTAACGGGTGTGATCAGTGATGGTAATATGGACCGGGGTCCCATGATGTTCACTAGTGATGTCTCTCTCCCAAAAGACGATAAAACAGCTAAGCGAGGTAAACGAATTACAGCTGGGCAATTGACAGGATTATGTGCGCAAACCAATGCTAACTATGTTGCAAAGAAAGGTAGAGGCTCAAAAGCATGGGCGGTACGCCAAGGCAAGTAGACCGAAATCCATCTGCATCTACTACTAATCATCCACCTTGAGATATCTATCCAGAACATCTCGCTGGTATTAAGTTGCGAGTCCCACCCATAGTGTAAACTCAAAGCAACAGATAACTGCATTAAAAGAACTTTGCGTAAAGTATACAATCCTTGCACCCGCAAGTACAAGCACCGTTGTTTTCCCCCTTGTGGCAACATCACATCCGCTAGACTCATGTTTCTATCACTCAAGCTAGTCATCGAGGGGCATGAACCCACAATCAAGCATAATGTTCCCTCTTGGAGTTACTACCTACTACTTGGCCAAAGCAATAAACAGCAACGGACAACATGCAAGAATTACTCAAGAACATAAATATAAAAGAGGTGAATCAAATATATTACTCACACACAATCTGAACATAATCTCATAATCCATCGGATCCCAGCAAACTCATCATAGCAACAGCATAAGGATTACATATGTGCCTCGATCATGTAGGGCAGCTCACGAGGTCTAATCGGTGAAGAACAAAGAGGGGAGGAGAACATCACATAGCTACTGGTCATGGACCCATGGTCCAAGGGGGACTACTCACAACTCATCCGGGAAGCGTCCATGGTGGTGGAGAAGCTCCCGGTGGTGGTTCTCCCCTCCGGCAGGGTGCCGGGAAGAGTTCTCCTGGTGCTCCCGATCTTGGAAGCGCGGCAACGGCGGAACAGAGATGAGATCGCGAAAAAGGGTTCCGTCCTCGAGGGTTTCGGGACGCGGTGTAAATATATGCCAAAGGGGGTCACCAGAGGAGGTAAGGGGGGCCCAGGCGCCCCCCCGGCGCGGCCAGGAGGGGGGCCGCGTGGGCTGCCCCCGGCTCCCCTCTGGCCCCACTTCTGGCGCGTGGAAGCTTCCGGAGCGCTGATTTTTTATATATTTTTCCCAGAATTTTTCTGGCAATTTAAGTAATGGGAAAACCTGAAATACAAAAACAGCAGAAAACAGAAACTGGCACTGGGGTGCACTGAGTTAATAGGTTAGTCCAAATATGATCAAAAGTGTATGGAAGTGCATAAATATCATAGCAATATCACACAAAAGAGGCATGGAGCAAGCAGAAATTATAGATACGTTTTGGACGTATCAACATCCCCAAGCTTAATTCCTGCTCGTCCTCGAGTAGGTAAATGATAACAAGCATAATTTCTGTGGTGACATGCTATTAACCATATAAGAACTTTTCGCAGTCACATGACAAATGCTTACTGAGATAATGAATCTTTAGTAATTAAGTTGCCTCATGAGGATATCACAAAGAACTGAAAGTTTTACAATATGATACTGAAACACTCAATAGATTTGTAGTGAGCATGGTGTGCAAACATGGCAAAGTAATACCTTGCTTGCCCCCTTTAGTGAAGCAAAACATAAATGCAGGAGCACCTCCGAAGTTTAAGTGACGACTAGATACAATGATTTCAGAATAAACGATATCATAATCATGCAGAAGACAATGGTACTTTGGGACAATGCACATTACACTCAGAATGACAATCATGCTCTCAATAGTTGGTGCTTTGAAGAAAGAAGGTGGAGACTCTCGAACCGTGGCTTTTGATGGCAAGGTTGAAAACCCGTGGTTGGAAACAAAAACTAAACATGTACCAGAGCTCTTGGTTTTTAAAAGCAGAGGTAAAAATTATTTTTGGGATATGCATATTTCGTCAACGAATGCTAGTAGATAACTCAATTACTTCTCGAGCTGGACAAGTTTCGAGGAACGGCTCCCGCACGGGGACGATCACATCCCCTTAATCTCCTTTGTTTATCACTGCCAAAAGTTTTCTTATTTCTCATGAACAAAGCGTGAAGGAGGGTTTGTTTGTTGTATATTCTTTTATGAGCCGGGCGCACTCATGCCAGTTCCTTCTCGTATTAGGGATTTGCAGATTAGACATGCAATTCCGGGGTGAAACTTGTCCAACTTAAAAAGATCATGAATTAACTACTACTTCCTCATGTGCTAAAATAGAGGCACAAAAGAGAAATGCTTTTGAATAAGTTCGAGATGGTACAAGAAAGTCTTTGTTAGGAATGGCAAGTAAATACCATGTATAGGAAGGTATGGTGGACTCATATGGCATAACTGGTTTCAAGGATTTTGGATGCACAAGCAGTCAGTCCGCTTAGTACAGGCGAAGGCTAGCAAAAGACTGGGAGCGACCAACTAAGAGAGCAATGACGGTCATAATTATGCAGAGCGACAAAGCAACATTGAATCGGGCATGGAAGTTATATCGCTACTCAGAAATTAAAGATCATCAAGGCTTGATAGACTTTCTTTACAGTGTTAAATATGTGTGAGCATATGCCAAGTCAATCAAAATAAATTCTTGGAGGAAGATATCACTAAACCATACCACATCATAGGCAAACAAATCATGATGGTACTTCAATAACACATTAAGAACCCCCAGCTATTTGAGACTAACCATAAGAAAACATGAACTACTAAGCACCATTATGCACATAGCATTTTTATCATAGGCATATCAACCAGTTCCACATAAGCCAACTCTCTTAACAAGATAAGCATGATAAATCAAGAGAGTTCCAGAAGCAACCAACTAAACAAAAGCTCTTTAAAAAGAAAAGCATGAAAACTAAGAGCTAAACATGACAGTAGCTATTGAAAGACAAAGAACATATACAGCAAAGATAAACATGAAAATCCTATGTTGTGTTCTAGGTTGAAGTGGAGCGTGTTTCTCTCCCACATAAAGAAAGCTGGGTTCTAACTCGTTATGAACAGCAAGCAAAGCTAAAGAAAACTAAAAAGGAAACTAAAAGCAAGATGCTCCAAGCATAGCACATAACGCATGAAGTGATTAAAATATAGTGGAACGAAAGACGAACTGATAATTGTTGATGGAGAAGGGGATGCACGGGGGCATCCCCAAGCTTAGACGCTTGAGTCTTCTTGAATATTTCTTGGGGGTGCACGGGGGCATCCCCAAGCTTGAGCGTTTGACCCTCCTGAATCTTTTTATCATCTTCCCTCGCACACTTGAAAACTCCCTTCATACATAACTCATCATAATCTGATTAGCGAGGTTAGTATCCATAATAAAATAATTTTTTCCTTGCTGGAAATAAGGATAATCTTGAAGATCTACTATTTCTCAAGATTTCCAAAAGGTTTTTGCAAAGAAAAAGCAAGCTCAAGGTTTGCAAAACGAAGAAAAGGCAAAACAGGACAGAATCTGTGAAAAACAGACCAGCAGGTAGTAAATAATTTTTTCGGGGCACTTCTGCAACTCAAATCAAAAAACTCAGAACAGACGCCCGAAAGCCAATTGTATAGAGCACGCTGTCGAAACAATTTAGACCAAAAAGATGATCTGGTGATTTTATACGAATTTTTCTGTCCAAGGACAGAATCTGTTTCCTGGACAGCACGTCACAACTTTTGAACTTTCTTGCAATCAGAGGCTAAACTTGGCACAAAGCTGAAAAGTAAAGATACAATGATGATGCTACTGTAGTAACAAACATCAAGACACAACAAAAGCAAAATAAAACTTTATTCATTGTGGGCTGCCTCCCAAAAGCGCTTTCTTTTATGCCTTTAAGCTAGGCATAATGCAAAGAGATCAAGTTTTATCAAGAGTAAAAGAATAGCTAGCCCATATAACGGACTCAGAAGGTAACTTAATCTTCTTTCTAGGGAAGTGTTCCATCCCTTTCTTGAGAGTAAATTGGAATTTTATATTCCCCTCTTTCATGTCAATGATAGCACCAACGGTGCGAAGAAAAGGACGTCCCAAAATAATTGGACAAGAAGGTTCACATTCAATATCCATAATAGTAAAATCAACGGGAACATAATTGTCATTGACAATGATAAGAACATCGTCGATCCTCCCCAAGGGTTTCTTTATGGAAGAATCAACAAGACGAACACCAAAAGAACAAGAATCAAAAGGTTTCAATTTAAGCATATCATATATTCTTTTGGGCATAACGGAGGTACTAGCTCCAACATCACATAAAGCATAGCAAGAGAAGTTATTCAACTTAATTTTAATCATAGGATCCCAACCATCTTCTAACTTTCTAGGTATGGAGGCTTCTACCCTAAGTTTCTCCTCCCTAGCTTCGATGAGAGCATTAGAGATATGCTCCATGAAGGCAAGATTAAGTGTGCTAGTGTGGGGATCTCTAGACATCTTGTGAAGAAAATCAATAACTTTGGAAAGGGTGCAATTATCAAAATCAAGGTCACTACTATCAAGTAAAGTGGTAGTGGTGTCCTTTAGACTCACTTGTTTGGTAGCTTCTATGGCCATAGGAGTTTCTACGGTTAAGGTCATAGCATCACCATTAATAGGTCCAATGGGACCAGGAGTGCATTGGGTGTTAAGAGTTTGGATATCCTCAACAACTTGGATAGTAGCAACAATGTGGTGGGTAGGAAGGCTCTTAATTCTATCTTCTTCCTCCTTTTCTCTAGCCCATCTCTCTTTAAGTTTAGCCAACATCCTAATGTTTTCATTAATTTGCACTTGAGTAGCATTCATAGAAGTGGTCTTCCTCTCCTCAAGAGGGGAAGTTCTAATTTTAAGCAACTCTACCTCATGGGTTAAATTGTCTACCTTCGAAGAGAGATTATCTAGTTTGGCTAGTTTTTCTTTTACATTCTTATTGAAGGCTTTTTGGGTAGTGATGAAGTCTTTAAGCATAATCTCTAGTTCAGAAGTGGAGTTCTTGGTGTTAGGATAAGCATTGTTGTTCCCATAGGAATTACAGGGGAACGGTCTAGGGTTGCTACCAAAATTACTCCTATAAGCATTGTTATTGAAATTGTTTCGAGAGATAAAGTTCACATCTACTTGATCTTGAGCAATCAAAGAATTTAAAGGAACATCACGAGGATCAATAGAAGATTTCTTGGAAAGTAGAGTCATGATCAAGTCAACTTTTTCATTTAGGGAGGAAATCTCCTTGACAGAGTTTACCTTCCTACCTATTGGAGCGCGTTCGGTGTGCCATTGGGAATAATTGGTCATCATCTCATCGAGAAGCTTCGTGGCAGCACCAAGTGTAGTTGACATAAAGGTTCCTCCCGCGGCCGAATCTAACAAGTTTCGCGAGGTAAAGTTCAAGCCTGCATAAAAATTTTGGATAACCATCCAAGTAGTCAAACCATGAGTAGGGCAGTTCTTGACAAGAGATTTCATGCGTTCCCAAGCTTGGGCAACGTGTTCATTATCCAATTGTTTAAAATTCATTATGTTACTCCTTAGTTGGATAATTTTAGCAGGTGGATAGTACTTCCCAATAAAGGCGTCCTTGCACTTGTCCCAAGAATCTATGCTATTCCTAGTCAAAGATTGAAACCAAATTTTAGCTCCTCCTCTCAAGGAGAAAGGAAAAGGCTTAAGCTTAACAATATTACCATCTATTTCTTGGTACTTTTGCATATCACAGAGTTCAACAAAATTATTTAAGTGTAAAGCAGCATCATCTCCATCATCGGAGAATTGATCTTTCATAACTAGGTTCAGTAAAGAAGGTTTCATTTCATAAGAAGGTGCTGAAGTGGCAGGTGTAGTAATAGGCGTGCAGATAAAGTCATCGTTGTTATGACTAGTGAAGTCACACAACTTGGTGTTCTCGGTGGAACCCATAGCAGCAGCAAGCAAGATAACTATTTTTGTGATTTTTGATAAAGGGAACTATAGCAAAAACTGAAAGGTAAACTAACAAGACTAAAAAGCAAAGATAAAAGATAGCGTGCAACTCCCCTATCTTGAAGAGTGGAGTCCCCGGCAACGGCGCCAAAAAACTTTGCTTGATGGCTTCTCGCCCCTCGTTGGTTACCCCAAGTGGAAGGTTTGAGATGTAGCGTAGCGGTAGTTTTCCCTTGGCAAAGATACCAAGGATCGAATCCCGTGAGACTCCGAGGGTCGACAAGAAGGTGTCAATAGCGCCAGAGACTTTTGCTTGACATGCCCTGCACACAGATACAAATAACTTTGCTCCCAACGAGTACAGAGAGGTTGTCAATCCCTCCGGCCTTGTCGTTTACAAAGGATCAAACGCAAGAGATAATAGTGATAGGTATGACTGCAACTAGTAAATAAGAACAGGAAGTAAATAACGGGTGTGATCAGTGATGGTAATATGGACCGGGGTCCCATGATGTTCACTAGTGATGTCTCTCTCCCAAAAGACGATAAAACAGCTAAGCGAGGTAAACGAATTACAGCTGGGCAATTGACAGGATTATGTGCGCAAACCAATGCTAACTATGCTGTAAAGAAAGGTAGAGGCTCAAAAGCATGGGCAGTACGCCAAGGCAAGTAGACCGAAATCCATCTCCATCTACTACAAATCATCCACCTTGAGATATCTATCCAGAACATCTCGCTGGTATTAAGTTGCGAGTCCCACCCATAGTGTAAACTCAAAGCAACAGACAACTGCATTAAAAGAACTTTGCGTAAAGTAAACAATCCTTGCACCCGCAAGTACAAGCACTGTTGTTTTCCTCCTTGTGGCAACAGCACATCCCCTAGACTCATGTTTCTGTCACTCAAGCTAGTCATTGAGGGGCATGAACCCACAATCAAGCATAACGTTCCCTCTTGGAGTTACTACCTACTACTTGGCCAAAGCAATAAACAGCAACGGACAACATGCAAGAATTACTCAAGAACATAAATATAAAAGAGGTGAATCAAATATATTACTCACACACAATCTGAACATAATCTCATAATCCATCGGATCCCAGCAAACTCATCATAGCAACAGCATAAGGATTACATATGTGCCTCGATCATGTAGGGCAGCTCACGAGGTCTAATCGGTGAAGAACAAAGAGGGGAGGAGAACATCACATAGCTACTGGTCATGGACCCATGGTCCAAGGGGGACTACTCACAACTCATCCGGGAAGCGTCCATGGTGGTGGAGAAGCTCCCGGTGGTGGTTCTCCCCTCCGGCAGGGTGCCGGGAAGAGTTCTCCTGGTGCTCCCGATCTTGGAAGCGTGGCGGCAGCGGAACAGAGATGAGATCGCGAAAAAGGGTTCCGTCCTCGAGGGTTTCGGGATGCGGTGTAAATATATGCCAAAGGGTGTCACCAGAGGAGGTAAGGGGGGCCCAGGCGCCCCCCCCC
>LR738715.1:684685340-684744188 GCA_902687465.1 Secale cereale | reverse complement strand
CCCCGGCGCGGCCAGGAGGGGGGCCGCCTGGGCTGCCCCCGGCTCCCCTCTGGCCCCACTTCTGGCGCGTGGAAGCTTCCGGAGCGCTGATTTTTTATATATTTTTCCCGGAATTTTTCTGGCAATTTAAGTAATGGGAAAACCTGAAATACAAAAACAGCCGAAAACAGAAACTGGCACTGGGGTGCACTGAGTTAATAGGTTAGTCCAAATATGATCAAAAGTGTATGGAAGTGCATAAATATCATAGCAATATCACACAAAAGAGGCATGGAGCAAGCAGAAATTATAGATACGTTTTGGACGTATCAGGATGTCAGACGGTTGCCATGCAAACATGTCGACGTTCGCCCGCAGGAAAGCAACGAGCGCGCTTTCCTATTTAGGGTCAAGCGTGGCACTGATGGTGAAAGTACCACCAGTGCCGTCCTCCTTGGCGGACACCTTCTTAGTCTCTGGCGGAGCTGCCATCGTCTTCTTACACTTGCCGGTGGAGCTCGATGGTGCGTCCTCGATGGTAGCGCAGCACTCCGAAGAGGTGCGCTTGCCGGAGTGGGCATCAGAACTCTTACCGGACTTGGTCTTCTTCTTCCCCCCGGGAGCTTCAGCGGCAAGTGAGTTGCGATCTGTTGCGGCTGCTGCTTCCCGGTAGATCTTGTCGGCGCAGATAAGAGCATCCTTCTTGTCGCCAGGGACAAAGATGACGCTTATTGGGCCTGGCATCTTCAGCATGTTGTAGGCGTAATGAGAGGCTGCCATGAACTTGGCGAGTGCTGGACGGCCGAGTATTCCATTGTAAGGCAATGGAAAATCGGCAACGTCAAAAGTGACCCTCTCAGTCCTGAAGTTCAGCTCGCCACCAAATGTCACTGGCAACATGATCTTCCCCTTCGGCTTGCTCCTTCCCGGGTTGATTCCTTGGAATGTGTCGGTCTCTTCGAGCTTGCTGCCGGGGATCTGGAGTTTCTGGAGTACAGCGGAGGAGATCAGGTTCAAGCAGGCCCCGCTGTCAACTAGCATCTTAGTGACTTTGAGGCTGCGGATAGTTGGTGAAACCAACATCGGCAAGCACCCGACCGCAGTTGTGCGATCAGGGTGATCCTCAATATCAAAGATGATAGGTGTGCTGGACCATTTCAAAAGCTTGTGCGATTCAACAGGTGGTTCTACCGCATTGACTTCCCGCACCCACTGTTTGAGTTGGCGGTGTGAAGTATGCAGAGAAGCACCGCCGTCAACGCACAAGACCTCTGTGGCTTTCTGGAACTCCTGCTCACTGTTCTCGACATCATCCATGTCTTCGTCGTCGTCGTCATCTTCATCCTTGTCGCGGCCGCGGGGAGGTCTGTCCCCTTGCCGCTGCTTGGCCTTGCCGCGGCGTCCTCCCCGGCCGGGGCGCTTCGTGCCAGATCCTCCATTACCTCCTTGGGCCTTCTCCTTGTCGCATCGCTCGTACTCAGCCTTTTGCTGCTCGACGAGCTACTCGACCCTCTTGTAGTTCTGGAGGTCATGGCCGTTGGTGCGGTGGATCTTGTAGTACTACTTGTCGGTGCCGTCCTGCTTGTCAGCGGCCGCCACAGCCTGGCAGTTGGTGCATGCGGCAATCTCCTTGCCGGAGCTACCAGCTTGGGCTTTCTTGGCGCCACCTCCGTTGCCGGACTGCTCAACGACTAGCACATCTTTTTTTTTCTTCTTCCTGTTGTTCCGCCGCCGGTTTTTCTTTGCCGGGGCAGCATCCTCACTGTCAGATCCTCCTGCTCCTTTATCCTCTCCGGGTAGTTTCCTCCCCTCCTCAGCACGTGCACACTTGTCGGCCAGGGCATATAGCTCACTGACGTCCCTGATCTTGCACATCGCCTTCTCCTCCCTCATCCCGCGGTTACGCACGTTCTGGTGGAACGCACTGATAACCGCGGCAGGGTGGACGTCTGGGATGTTGTGTTGTACACGGCTGAACCTCTGAATATACTTGCGCATGGGTTCTCCCTCCTTCTGGGCAAGCAGATGAAGGCCACTCTCCTGGCCATGAGGTTTGTGGCCGCCTGTAAAGGCGCCGACAAACTGATGGCACAGGTCTGCCCAGGAGGATACGGAGTTGTCCGGCAAGTGCATGAGCCAGGACCTGACGTTGGGTTTGAGTACCAGAGGGAAGTAGTTGGCAAGGATCTTGTCGTCTCGCCCCCTGGCAGCTTGCACCGCGATGGTGTAGATGTTGAGGAACTCCGACGGATGCGTCTTGCCGTCGTACTTCTCCGGTACGTCTGGCTTGAAATTCTTCATGTTGGGCCACTAGACTTGCCGCAGCTCACGAGTAAACGCAGGACAACCTACCGCGTACGGCAAGTCGCCTGGTCCCCCTGGCGCATCCGTGTCGACAGCGGGCCCAGCGCCTGGTCTGATTGACGCCGCGCTTCTCTTCGGTGCTCGATGCGAGTGCGAGCGTCTTCATGCTGTCGATCTTGAAGAACTTGGCGCTGATCGCGACGAGCTCGTGGATCTGACGACGCAGTGGAGTCGCTGTCGAGGTTGATCTGGCGAGTCGGCAATTTTGGCCTTCGGGGTGGAGAGTGCACGGTAGTTGCACCCCCACCGGTCTTGTCGCCATCGGCCCGCGCCTGGCTGACTTGCCGCGGCTACGATGTGCTCGGCTGCCGCGGAGTGTCGCCGTTGGCAAAGGCGATGAGACTCTGAATGGTGGCCCTCCAGTCGTCGGCCTTGTCTGCCGCTGGAGGGAAGTCTAGGAGCAGTTGAGCTCGCGCCAGAGCTTCTGCTGGAGTGGCGGGTAGCGGTGGCGAACGGTGCGAGGAGCGGGATATGCTCGGACTTCTAACTACGTTAGAAGGAGCAATATCCCGTCCCGGCGACCGTGCCTTGCTCGTGCCGGCATGCTGGCGTGCATGCTGGTCTTGAGCATCCCGAGATCCACCAGCTCTATCTTGGTCCAACGAACGTATGGTACAGTGAGTACCATGACGATGCCTGTCCCGCGCCTCCTGAGATGGGCGCGGTGCGTGTACGGACGCCGAGGTCTTGGAGTGCGCCCGGTCGTTGTGGGAGTCGGCTACGCCGCTGATGGGCAGCGCAGCCTTGTCCTTGGACTTGGCGGCACCGTGGTCTCCCTCGTCGACGCCCGTTCTTCCGCCAGCGTCTACCCCTCTAGTCGTTGGCTCCGGCGGTGGTGGGATCAACGCGGACGGGCCAGCTGCCTCCGAAGCCTTCTTCTTCGGCGGCATGTCGATGAAGATGATGAAGATCTAGCTCGTGTGGACACCGGATCAGGTTCACACAACCTCGACGCACCCCTACCTGGCGCGCCAAAGATGTCAGGGAAACTGATCCACGCACACCTATGGGACCGGCGTACCGAGCCCCTTTCGGTACGGCGGGGGCGGAGATCGCGTGAAGAGCAGATCGAGGCGGAACACACGAGCAGTTTACCCAGGTTCGGGCCGCACGGATGCGTAAAACCCTACTCCTGCTTTGTGGTTTGTATTGAGTTCTTGCTCGGGAGCGCTGAGAGCTACAGTACACTTCATCAGCTAATGAGACCGAGCGTGAGAGTGTTCGAACCCCCCTCTACGTTGCGCATGGGCCTCCTTTTATATGCTCAAGGGGTCACCGATAGGTGGCAACGCAGTTGAGGGTAAAAATGGAAAAAGTGTGGTAGTTGGTACAGTGTTTTATACCTAACCCTGACGACAGGGGACAAGGGCATTAAATGCCCATCGACGTCTCCCAAACAGTGCAAAAAGGGGCCGTCAGGGGCGCCACCGTTCGCCACGACGGCAACCTTGTCAGCGCCGCTCGCCACCGCGTACCCCTAGCTGCACAGCCTCCCGCCATGTACGCCTGGAAGGGTCTCAGAGCGACACATGGGTGGATGCGCTGGAGCACGGGTACAGAGTGGTAGCTTGCCGTGGCAAGCGCCTTGCCGCGGTTGTTGTTTTGTCGCGTCCGGGAGCTTACCGCTTACCGGGCCTTACCGGGACGCGTGGCGCGTCGCGACAAGTTCCTTGAGATGCCTTGGTTGGCCTTCCTGGCAAGCTCCTCGTGCCGGTGTCTTGACTCCTTGGCTTGAATACTTTGTTCTTCAATGGCTCCAGAGGAACCATGGAGGACCGTGGCGGTCACACGGCAAGCCTTGCCGCGGGGCGCTGCAACTGCCCGTGCACAAGTTCGGGATACTAGGGTACCCCTACTTTTGTACACCGACAGCAGGGTGCTAGAACGGGTTCCAGATTGGTTTTTCATGGCTACAGCTGCTTGCAACGGTGGAACTCACGATCTTGGGTTTTTTCTATGGGTTTTGGTATTTATAAGAATTTTTGGCGTTGGGGACAAGTCAGGGGGACCCATGAGGCGACGATAAGGTAGGGGGCGCACCCTAGGGGGTGGGCGCGCCCCCACCCTTATGGATGCCTCGTGGCTCTTCTGGTCCATCTCCGGCACTCTGTGGGCTTCTTTGGGTCCATAAAAAATATTCGTAAAGTTTCAGCTCGATTGGACTCTATTTGGTATTCTCTTTCTGCAAAACTCAGAAACAAGGAAAAAACAGAAACTGCCACTAGGCTCTAGGCTAATAGGTTAGTCCCAAAAATCATATAAAATAGTATATTAATGCATATAAAACATCCAAGATAGATAATATAATAGCATGGAACAATCAAAAATTATAGATACGTTGGAGACGTATCATAAGGTATGAAGTTGAGTAAAGACTCAAAGCCCGACCACGGCAGAAAAATAGAGAGAGAATGAAAGTCATTCCCTATGCCTGAGCCATAGGTTCGATAAAGCATGCGATGCTGTGTACCAGACCTAATGTGTGCCTTGCCACGTGTCTGGCAAGGGGGTACAAGAGTGATCCATGAGTGGATCACTAGACAGTGGTCAACAATTATCCTTAAAGGAATAAGGAATTTTTTCTCGGTTATGGAGGTGATAAATTGTTCGTCATAAAGGGTTACGCCGATGCAAGCTTTAACACTAATCTAGATTACTCTGAGTATCAATCTGGATGTGTATTGAACGTAGGAGCAATTAGCTGGAGTAGCTCTATGCAGAGCATTGTAGACATAGAAATTTGCAAAGTACACACGGATCTAAATGTTACAGACCCGTTGACTAAAAACCTCTCTCGCAAGCAAAACATGATCATACCTCAGAACTCTTTGAGTATTAATCACATGGTGATGTAAAGTAGATTATTGACTCTAGTAAACTCTTTGGGTATTAATCACATGACGATGTGAACTAGATTATTGACTCTAGTAAACTCTTTGGGTATTAATCACATGGCGATGTGAACTATGGGTGTTAATCGCATGGCGATGTGAACTAGATTATTGACTATAGTGCAAGTGGGAGACTGATGGAAATATGGCCTAGAGGCAATAATAAAAAGGTTATTATTATATTTCCCTGATCACGATAAAGGTTTATTATTCATGCTAGAATTGTATTGACTGGAAACCTAAATACATGTGTGAATACATAAACAAATATTATGCATTTACTAGACTAGCTCGTTAATCAAAGATGGTTAAGGTTTCATAACCATGGACATGAGTTGCCATTTGATAACGGGATCACATCATTATGAGAATGATGTGATGGATAAGACCCATCCGTTAGCTTAGCATTTGTTAGTACAATTTGTTGCTACTGCTTTCATGTATGTCAAACAGATATTCCTTTGATTATGAGATCATGCAATCCTGGATACCGGAGGAATACCTTGTGTGCTATCAAACATCACAACGTAACTCGATGATTATAAAGATGCTCTACAGGTATCTCCAAAGGTGTCTTGTTGGGTTGGCGTGAATCGAGATTAGGATTTGTCACTCCGAGTATCGGAGAGGTATCTCTGGGCCATGGACATAGCACTATATGTGGAATAGAACGGTGGTTGTGGAGAAGACAGAAAGGAGGAAGATGGTCTCACATCAACTAGGCATATTAATGGGCTATGGAGATGCCCATCAATAGATATCAATGTGAGTGAGTAGGGATTGCCATGCAACGGATGCACTAGAGCTATAAATGTATGAAAACTCAACAAAAGAAACTAAGTGGGTGTGCATCCAACTTTCTTGATCACAAAGACCTAGGGCATTTTGAGGAAGCCCGTCATTGGAATATACAAGCCAACTTCTATAACAAAAATTCCAACTAGTATATGAAAGTGACAAAATAAGAGAGTCTCTATCATGAAGATCATGGTGCTTCTTTGAAGCACAAGTGTGGTAAAAGGACAGTAGCATTGTCCCTTCTCTCTTTTTCTCTCATTTTTGTGTGTTTTTTTGGGCCTCTTTTTTATATTTTATATTTTTTTGTCTGGATTCTCATCCCGACTTCTGGGGGAATCATAGTCTCCATAATCATTTCCTCACTGGGACAATGCTCTAAAAATGAAGATCATCACACTTTTATTTACTTACAACTCGATGCTTGGAACAAAATATGACTCTATATGAGTGCCTCTGGCAGTGTGCCGGGATGTGCAATGAATCAAGAGTGACATGTATGAAAAAATTATGAATGGTGGCTTTGCCACAAATACGATGTCAACTACATGATCATGCAAGGCAATATGACAATGATGGAGCGTGTCATAATAAATGGAACGATGGAACGTTGCATGGAAATATATCTCGGAATGGCTATGGAAATGCCATAATTGGTAGGTATGGTGGCTGTTTTGAGGAAAGTAAATGGTGGGTTTATGGTACTGGCGAAAGCTGCACGGTACTAGAGAGTCTAGCAACGGTGGAATGGTGAGAGTGCGTATAATCCATGGACTCAACATTAGTCATAAAGAACTCACATACTTATTGCAAAAATCCATCAAAACCAAGCACTACACGCATGCTTCTAGGGGAAGGTTTGGTACGAGTTAACCATCACGCGATCCCGACCTCCACACATAAGGAAGACAATCAAAGAAACACCTCATGCTTCAAATTTGTTACACAACAGTTATCATATGTGCATGCTACGGGACTTGCAAACTCAACACAACTATTTCTCAAATTCACAATTACTCTAGTAGCATGACTCTAATATCACCATCCTCATATCTCAAAACAATCATCAAGCATCAAACTTCTCATAGTATTCAACACACTTTATATGAAAGTTTTTATTATACCCATCTTGGATGCCCATCATATTAGGAATAGTTTTATAGCCAAAGCAAATTACCATGCTGTTCTAAAAAACTCTCAAAATAATATAAGTGAAGCATGAGAGATGAATAATTTCTATAAAATAAAACCACCACCGTGCTCTAAAAAGATATAAGTGAAGCACTAGAGCAAAATTATCTAGCTCAAAAGATATAAGTGAAGCACATAGAGTATTCTAATAAATTCCGATTCATGTGTGTGTCTCCCATAAGGTGTGTACAGCAAGGATGATTGTGGTAAACTAAAAAACAACGACTCAAATCATACAAGACGCTCCAAGGAAAACACATATCATGTGGTGAATAAAAATATAGCCTCAAGTAAAGTTACCGATAGACGAAGACGAAAGAGGGGATGCCTTCCGGGGCATCCCCAAGCTTAGGCTTTTGGTTGTCCTTGAATTTTACCTTTGGGTGCCTTGGGCATCCCCAATCTTAGGCTCTTTCCACTCCTTATTTCAAAATCCATCAAATCTTTACCCCAAAACTTGAAAACTTCACAACACAAAACTTCAACACAAAATCTCATGAGCTCCGTTAGTATAAGAAAATAAACCACCACTTTAAGGTACTGTAATGAAATCATTCTTTATTTATATTAGTATTAAACCTAATGTATTCCATCTTCTCTAAGGTTCATACCCCCCAATACTACTCATAGATTCATCAAAATAAGCAAACAACACACAAAAAACAGAATCTGTCAAAAACAGAACAATCTGTAACTTTCGGATACTTCTGTAACTCCAAAAAATATGAAATAAATTGGTGGATGTGAGGAATTTGTCTATTAATCATCTAAAAAAAGAATAGGCCTAAAAGCACTCCCAGTAAGAAATGACAACTAATCTCATGAGCGCAAAAGTTTATGTTTTTTACAGCAAGATCGCAAAGACTTCACCCAAGTCTTCCCAAGGGTTATACTTGGCACAAACACTAGTTAAAACATAAAACTAGATCTAAACAGAAGCAAGATGAATTATTTATTACTAAACATGAGCAAAAAGCAAAGAACAAAAATAAAATTGGGTTGCCTCCCAACAAGCACTATCGTTTAACGCCCCTAGCTAGGCATAAAAACAAGAATAGATCTAGGTATTGCCATAATAATGATAGGGCAAATCGTGAAAACTCATCTCATACTCCTTACGTTCAGCAGCAAGTTTTCTTTGTGGCAGGCCAAAGTAATCAACAGGGCCAAATTTAATTGGACAAAAGTCCCAAGATCAAGCTCGAGAGGTATTGGTTCCTCCTTTGGCCCGTCATATTGCACAACCAATTAATCATTATGAGCATTCTTTTGGCAAAAAGTCATGAGCCTTTGTTCAAGAGGAAAACCTAACATTGTTCTGAATAGCAAAATTATCATTAAGTTCCGAAATCCTATCAACTAGAACATCAGTAGGAACCTTTTTTCTAAGGTTTTCATTATAAGCAACACGATCTAAAGATCATAAATGCATTATGTCTTCTTGATAAAAAGGATTGCTTCTATGGGAGGACGGCCAGCATCCACCCTATAATGCGCAAAAATTTCATTGGCATCTTTTATTATAAATCTAAACTCATGTGCTAAAAAAGATGGTAGCCGCTCGCTTAACAGAAGAATGCTCAATATTGGAAAATTCTAGAAAAATCCTTTGTAAGCAAGGATGCATGTGGATAAATTGTCTTTCAAGTTCAACTATGAGCAAAGATAGAGCATCCACAAGACTACTAGTTCTAAGAAGAATAGACCCACCCATAGTGGGCAAAGCACCGGCACAAGTAAAGAAATCTTGAATAACTCCTTTTCCAATAATATTACCACTACAATCTGGAACTTTTTAGTGTGTAAAATAGTAGGTTCTTCATGAGGATTATCAAAGGCATAAAAGTTTCCCCCATCATTACTACTATCTTTTTCAACGATAACCTCCCCAGTTTCAGACATGATGGCAACAAACCACACTAAGAACGAACACACAAGAGGCAAGCGGAAAGAGGCGAATGGAAGCGGGGCGAAGAAAAGAAAAGGTTTTCGAAAATCATTTTAGAAGTGGGGGAGAGGAAAATGAGAGGCGAATGGCAAATAATGAAGTGCGGGGGACGAGAGTTTATGATGGGTACTTGGTATGGCTTGACTTGGCGTAGATCTCCCCAGCAACGGCGCCAGAAATCCTTCTTGCTACCTCTTGAGCATGCGTTGGTTTTCCCTTGAAGAGGAAAGGGTGATGCAGTAAAGTAGCGTAAGTATTTCCCTTAGTTTTGAGAACCAAGTTATCAATCCAGTAGGAGACAACGCACAAGTCACCTAGTACCTCCACAAACAATCAAGAACCTTGCAACCAACGCGATAAAGGGGTTGTCAATCCCTTCACGGTCACTCGCAAAAGTGATATCTAATAGATATAGTAAAGTAAATATTTTTGGTATTTTTGTTGTATAGATTGGAAAGTAAAGATTGCAAAATAGTAAACAAGATGTGATGTAAATAAAAGAGATGTAATATAATAGGAAAGAGACCAGGGGGCCATAGGTTTCACTAGTGGCTTCTCTCAAGATAGCATGTATTATGGCGGGTGAACAAATTACTGCCGAGCAATTGATAGAAAAGCGCATAGCTATGAAGATATCTAAGGCAATGATCATGAATATAGGCATCACGTCCATGTCAAGTAGACCGAAACGATTCTACATATACTAATATTACTCCACACATCGACTGCTATCCAACATGCATCTAGAGGATTAAGTTCATAAGAATGGAGTAACGCATTAAGCAAGATGACATGATGTAGAGGGATAAACTCAAGCAATATGACATAAACCTCATCTTTTTATCCTTGATGGAAACAATACAATACGTGCCTTGCTGCCCCTACTGTTACTGGGAAAGGACACCACAAGATTGAACCCAAAGCTAAGCACTTCTCCCATTGCAAGAAAGATCAATCTAGTAGGCCAAACTAAACCAATAATTCTAAGAGACTTACAAAGATATCAAATCATGCATATAAAAATTCAGAGAAGAACCAAATAATATTCATAGATGATCTTTTTCATAAATCCACAATTCATCGGATCTCGGCAAACACACCGCAAAAGAGTATTACATCGAATAGATCTCCAAGAACATCGAGGTGAACTTTGTATTGAGAATCAAAGAGAGAGAAGAAGTCATCAAGCTAATAACTATGGACCCAAAGGTCTATGGTAAACTACTCACGCTTCGTCGAAGAGGCAATGGTGTTGATGTAGAAGCCCTCCATGATCGATTGCCCCTTCGGCAGATCGCCGGAAAAGGCCCCAAGATGGGATCTCACGGGTACAGAAGGTTGCTGCGGTGGAAAAGTGGTTTCGTGGCTTCCCTGGTGTTTCTAGGGTATAATAGTATATATAGGCGAAAGAAGTACGTCAGTGGAGCTACGAGGGGCCCACGAGGGTGGGGGCACGCCTACCCCCCTGGGTGCGCCCTCCTGCCTCGTGGCCTCCTCGTGGAGTTCCGGACTTCGACTCCAGGTCTTCTGGATTGCTTTCGGTCTAAGAAAGATCATCGCAAAGGTTTCATTCCGTTTGGACTCTATTTGGTATTCCTTTTCTACAAAACTCTAAAATAGGCAAAAAAACAGAAACTAGCACTTGGCCTCCGGTTAATAGGTTTGTCCCAAAAATAATATAAAAGAGCATACTAAAGCCCATTAAACATCCAAAACAGATAATGTAATAGCATGTAGCAATCAAAAATTATAGATACGTTGGAGACGTATCAAGCATCCCCAAGCTTAATTCCTGCTCATCCTCGAGTAGGTAACTGATAAAAATAGAATTTTTGATGTGGAATGCTACCTAACATAATTATCAATGTAATTTTCTTAATTGTGGCATGAATGTTCAGATCCGAAAGATTCAAGACAAAAGTTTAATATTGACATAAAAATAATAATACTTCAAGCATACTAACAACGTAATCATGTCTTCTCAAAATAACATGGCCAAAGATAGTTCATCCCTACAAAATCATATAGTTTGGCTATGCTCCATGTTCGTCACACAAAATATTCAAATCATGCACAACCTCGTGATATGTCTCCGTCGTATCTATAATTTTTTATTGTTCCATGCCAATATTATACAACTTTCATATACTTTTGGCAACTTTTTATACTATTTTTGGTACTAACATATTGATCATGTGCCTAGTGCCAGTTCCTGTTTGTTGCATGTATTTTGTTTCGCAGAATATCCATTTCAAGCGGAGTCCAAACAAGATAAAAACGCATGGAGATTTTTTTTTTTGTAATATATGTGATTTTTGGGAAGAAGAATCAACGCGAGACGATGCCCGAGGGGGCCACGAGGCAGGGGTGTGTGCCCTAGGGGGATGAGCGCGCCCCTGACCCTCATGGCCACCCCGTAAGGCGGTTGGTGCCCTTCTTTCGCCGAAAGAAAGCCAATATCCGGATACAAATCGTGTCAAAATTTCATCCCAATTGGAGTTACGGATCTCCGGGAATATAAGAAACGGTGAAAAGCCAGAATCTGGGAACGCAGAAACAGAGAGGCAGATCCAATCTTGGAGGGGCTCTCACCCCTCCCATGCCATGGAGACCAAGGACCAGAGGGAGAACCCTTCTCCCACCAAGGAAGAAGGAGAAGGAGGGGGCTCTCTCCCCCTCCCTCTCCCGGTGGCGCCGGAATGCCGCCGGGGCCATCATCGTGCGACGGCGATCTACACCAACACCTCCATCATCTTCACCAACATCTTCATCACCTTCCCCCATCTATCTACAGCGGTCCACTCTCCCACAACCCGTTGTACCCTCTACTTGAACATGGTGCTTTATGCTTCATATTATTATCCAATGATGTGTTGCCATCCTATGGTGTGTGAGTAGATTTTCGTTGTCCTATCGGTAATTGGTGAATTGCTATGATTGATTTAACTTTCTTGTTGGTATGTTGCTATCCTTTAGTGCCCATCATATGAGCGCGCGCGAGGATCACACCATAGGGTTAGTTGTATGTTGATAGGACTATGTATTGGAGTGCAAGAGTGACAGAAGCTTCAACCTAGCATAGAAATTAATACATACGGGATTGAAGGGGGGCCAATATATCTTAATGATATGGTTGGGTTTTAACTTAATGAAAGTTAGTAGTTGCGGATGCTTGCTAATAGTTCCAATCATAAGTGCATAGAATTCCAAGTCAGGGATGACATGCTAGCAATGGCCTCTCCCATATAAAACTTGCTATCGGTCTAGTAACGTAGTCAATTGCTTAGGGACAATTTCGCAACTCCTACCACCACTTTTCCACACTCGCTATACTAACTTTATTGCTTCTTTACCTAAAACAACCCCTAGTTCTTATATACGTGCTCTTTATATTCTTGCAAACCTATCCCACAACACCTACAAAGTACTTCTAGTTTTATACTTGTTCTAGGTAAAGCAAACGTCAAGCGTGCGTAGAGTTGTATCGGTGTTCGATAGAACTTGAGGGAATATTTGTTCTACCTCTAGCTCCTCGTTGGGATCGACACTCTTACTTATCGAATGAGGCTACAATTGATCCCCTATACTTGTGGGTTATGAAGACCTTTTTCTGGCGCCTTTGCCGGGGAGCAATAGCGTGGGGTGACTATTCTCGTGTGTGCTTGTTTGCTTTATCACTAAGTACATATTATTTGTTGATCTAAGTTGTTCTCTATCTTTATTATGGATATGGAACACGAAATACCAAAAAAATTAGGTGTACTTGCTACTCATAGAGATGCGGAACCTCCTAAAACCCTCGATAATAAGTATGTGAAAAATCTTATGTACTACTTTGATAATCCTGAGAAAACCCCGTTCAACTTTATAATGGGAGTAACATTGGATAAACGTGAACACTTTAGGGATTATTGCTTGACACAAAAGGGAAACTATTATGGGATCAAATTTATATGTTGCGTTGGTATGCTCGGGATTTATGCTTGAGATATGATTATACTTGTTGCTCTAGGATGAAGGCTCCACACCTTCCCTTTTCATGCAAATTTAATGATAATGAAACCTTAGCTTCTTATGCTAATGGTATATATGATTATTATGATGTGGAACAAATAGAAGAATTCGTTGCTTTTAAGGGTGCTTATGAAATTGAATCTCTGTTTAAAAGTTATGAAGCTTTTGATGATGATGTTTATAGGTCTGAAAATTTGGCCATACTTAAATATTGCTATGATAATTTGCTTCTAATCCTTATATTAAACCATATATTAAAGACTCCTCCGTTGTCCAAGAAGAGACTAATATTTTGCAGGAAACTATGGAAGAAGGAATTGATGACACTATGAGCTCATTAGATGAAAAAGATAAGGAGGAAAGAGAAGAACAAAAGGAGGAAGATCGGATTAACTACCCGTTCCCACCTTCTAATGAGAGTAACTCTTCAACTCATACATTGTTTAATTTCCCTTCGTGCTTACCGAAGGATGATTGCTATGATAATTGCTATGATCCTTTGAGTCGTTTGAAATATCCCTTTTTGATGAAATTAATGCTTGCTATGCTTGTCGCCATGATGCCAATATGAATTATGCTTATGGAGATGAACTTGCTATAGTTCCTTCTGTTATGAATGAAATTGTTGCTATTGCACCCACACATGATAGTCCTATTATCTTTTTGAATTCTCCCAACTATACTATTGTTGGGGAACGTAGTATTTTAAAATTTTCCTACGATCACGCAAGATCTATCTACCAGATGCATAGCAACGAGAGGGAAGAGTGTGTCTACGTACCCTCGTAGACCGGGAGCGGAAGCGTCAAGAGACGCGGTTGATGTTGTCGAACTTCTTCGCGATCCAACCGATCAAGCACCGAACGTACGGCACCTCCGCGTTCAGCACACGTTCAGCTTGATGACGTCCCACGAGCTCTTGATCCAGTTGAGCTTCACGGGAGAGTTTCGTCAGCACGACGGCGTGGTGACGGATATGATGTGTTCACCGGCACAGGGCTTCGCCTAAGCTCCGCGACGGTATGACCGAGGTGTGATTCTGTGGAGGGGGGCACCGCACACGGCTAAAACAATTCAACTTGTGTGTCTTTGGGTGCCCCCCTGCCCCCGTATATAAAGGAGCAAGGGAGGGACGCCGGCCGGCCCTTCCTGGTGCGGCTAGGGAAGGAGTCCTACTAGGAATAGGATTGCAATCCTATTCCTAGTAGGATTCACCAAAAGGAAGAAGGGGGAAAGGAATAGGAGAGGTGGCGCCCCCCCCCCAATCCTAGTCCAACTAGGAACCCTAGGTTGGGGCGCCGGCCAGCCCTATGGGCTGCCTCTCTCTTTCCCTTTAGGCCCACTATGGACCATCCCCTCTCGTAGGGGGTTCCGATAACCCCCTCCGGCATTCCCGATAAATCCGAAACTTTTCCGGTATACTTCCGGTGTCCGAATATAGCCGTCCAATATATCAATCCTTATGTCTCAGACATTCCTAGACTCCTCGTCATGTCCGTGATCTCATCCGGGACTCCGAACTACCTTCGGTACATCAATACTCATAAACTCATAATACCGATCGTCATCAAACGTTAAGCGTGCGGACCCTACGGGTTCGAGAACTATGTAGACATGACCGAGACTCATCTCCGGTCAATAACCAATAGCGGAACCTCGATGTTCATATTGGCTCCTACATATTCTACGAAGATCTTTTATCGGTCCGAACCGCATAACAACATACGTTGTTCCTTTTGTCAAACGGTATGTTACTTGCCCGAGATTCGATCGTCGGTATCTCTATACCTAGTTCAATCTCGTTACCGGCAAGTCTCTTTACTCGTTCCGTAACACATCATCTCGTGACTAACTCATTAATCTTTTGCTTGCAAGGCTTATTGTGATGTGTGTTACCGAGAGGGCCCAGAGATACCTCTCCGACACTCGGAGTGACAAATCCTAATCTTGATCTATGCCAACACCACGAATACTTTCGGAGACACCTGTAGAGCATCTTTATGATCACCCAGTTACGTTGTGACGTTTGATAGCACACAAGGTGTTCCTACGGTATTCGGGAGTTGCATAATCTCATAGTCATAGGAACATGTATAAGTCATGAAGAAAGCAATAGCAGTTAAACTAAACGATCATAGTGCTATGCTAATGGATGGGTCTTGTCCATCACATCATTCTCCTAATGATGTGATCCCGTTGATCAAATGACAACTCATGTCTATGGCTAGGAAACATAACCATCTTTGATCAATGAGCTAGTCTAGTAGAGGCATACTAGGGACATACTGTTTTGTCTATGTATTCACACATGTACTAAGTTTCCGGTTAATACAATTCTAGCATGAATAAAAGACATTTATCATGATATAAGGAAATACAAATAACATCTTTATTATTGCCTCTAGGGCATATTTCCTTCTGTCTCCCACTTGAACTAGAGTCAATAATCTAGCTCACATCGCCATGTGATTTAATACTGATAGTTCACATCGTTATGTAAATAACACCCATAGTTCACATCGCCATGTGACTAACACCCAAAGGGTTTACTAGAGTCAATAATCTAGTTCACATTGCTATGTGATTAATACCCAAGAGTAATAAGGTGTGATCATGTTTTGCTTGTGAGAGAAGTTTAGTCAACGGGTCTGTCACATTCAGATCCGTATGTATTTCGCAAATTTCTATGTCTACAATGCTCTGCATAAAGCTACTCTAGCTAATTTCTCCCACTTTCAATATGCATCCAGATTGATACTTAGAGTCATCTGAATTTAGTGTCAAAGTTTGCATCGGCGTAACCCTTTACTACGAACTCTTTATCACCTCCATAATCGAGAAACATTTCCTTAGTCATCCAATTACTAAGGATAATTTTGACCGCTGTACAGTGATCTACTCCTGGATCACTATTGTACCTCCCTGTCAAACTCATGGCAAGGTACACAACGTGTTTTGTACACAGCATGGCATACTTTATAGAACCTATGTCTGAGGCATAGGGAATGACTTTCATTCTCTCTATATTTTTCTGTCGTGGTCGCTTTGAGTCTTACTCAACTTCATACCTTACAAGTCAGGCAAGAACTTCTTCTTTGACTGATCCATTTTGAACTTCTTCAAAATCTTATCAAGGTATGTACTCATCGAAAGTCTTATCAAGCGTCTTGATCTATCTATATAGATCTTGATGCTCAATATGTAAGCAGCTTCACCGAGGTCTTTCTTTGAAAAACTCCTTTCAAACACTCCTTTATGCTTTCCAGAAAATTCTACATCATTTCCGATCGATAATATGTCATTCACATATACTTATCAGAAAGGTTGTAGTGCTCCCACTCACTTCTTGTAAATACAGGCTTCTCCAAAAGTCTGTATAAAACCATATGCTTTGATCACCTCATCAAAGCGTATATTCCAACTCCGAGATGCTTGCACCAGTCCATAGATGGATAGCTGGAGCTTGCATAATTTGTTAGCACCTTTTGGATCGACAAAACCTTCTGGTTGTATCATATACAACTCTTCTTTGAGATATCCATTCAGGAATGTAGTTTTGACATCCATTTGCCGATTTCATAATCATAAAATGCGGCAATTGCTAACATGATTCGGACAGACTTAAGCATCGCTACAGGTGAGAAAGTCTCATCGTAGTCAACTCCTTGAACTTGTCGAAAACCTTTCGCAACAAGTCGAGCTTCGTAAACAGTAATATTACCGTCTGCGTCGGTCTTCCTCTTGAAGATCCATTTATTTTCGATGGCTTGCCGATCATCGGGCAAGTCAACCAAAGTCCACCCTTTGTTCTCATACATGGATCCCATCTCAGATTTCATGGCTTCAAGCCATTTTGCGGAATCTGGGCTCATCATCGCTTCCTCATAGTTCGTAGGTTCATCATGGTCTAGTAACATGATTTCCAGAACTGGGTTGCCGTACCACTCTGGTGCGGAATGTACTCTGGTTGATCTACGACGTTCAGCAGAAACTTGATCCGAAGTTTCATGATCATTATCATTAACTTCCTCACTAATTGGTGTAGGAATCACTGGAACAATTTCCTGTGATGTACTACTTTCCAATCCGGGAGAAGGTACAATTACCTCATCAAGTTCTACTTTCCTCCCACTCACTTCTTTCGAGAGAAACTCCTTCTCTAGAAAGGATCCATTTTTAGCAACGAATATCTTGCCTTCGGATCTGTGATAGAAGGTGTACCCAACAGTCTCTTTTGAGTATCCTATGAAGATTTACTTCTCCGGTTTGGGTTCGAGTTTATCATGTTGAAACTTTTTCACATAAGCATCGCAGTCCCAAACTTTAAGAAACAACAACTTTGGTTTCTTGCCAAACCTCAGTTCTTAAGGCGTTGTCTCAGCGGATTCAGATGAGGCCCTTATTTAACGTGAATGCAGCTGTCTCTAATGCATGACCCAAAACGATAGTGGTAAATCGGTAAGAGACATCATAGATCGCACCATATCCAATAAAGTACGGTTATGACGTTCGGACACACCATTACGCTGTGGTGTTCCGGGTGGCGTGAGTAGTGAAACTATTTCACATTTGTTTTTATTGCAGGCCAAACTCGCTAACTCAAATATTTTACCTCTACGATCATATCGTAGAAGCTCTTATTTTTCTTGTTACGATGATTCTCCACTTTACTCTGAAATTCTTTGAACTTTTCAAATGTTTCAAACTTGTGCTTCATTAAGTAGATATACCTATATCTGCTCAAATCATCAGTGAAGGTCAGAAAATAACGATACCCGCCGCGAGCTTCAACACTCATTGGTCCGCATACATCAGTATGTATGATTTCCAACAACTTTGTTGCTCACTCCATGGTTCCGAAGAACGGAGTTTTAGTCATCTTGCCCATGAGGCATGGCTCGCAAGCACCAAGTGATTCATAATCAAGTGATTCCAAAAGTCCATCACTATGGAGTTTCTTCATGCGCTTTACACCAATATGACCTAAATGGCAGTGCCACAAATAAGTTGCACTATCAATATTAACCTTGCATTTTTTGGCTCCAATATTATGAATATGTGTATCACCACGATCGAGATCCAACAAACCGTTTTCATTGGGTGTATGACCATAGAAGGTTTTATTCATGTAAACAGAACAACAATTATTCTCTAACTTACATGAATAACCGTATTGCAATAAACATGATCAAATCATATTCATGCTCAACACCAAATAACACTTATTTAGGTTCAACACTAATCCCGAAAGTATAGGGAGTGTGCGATGATGATCATATCAATCTTGGAACTACTTCCAATACACATCGTCACTTCATCCTTTAACTAGTTTCTGTTCATTATGCAACTCCCATTTCGAGTTACTACTCTTTAGCAACTGAACCAATATCAAATACCGAGGGGTTGCTATGAACACTAGTAAAATATACATCAATAATATGTATATCAAATATACCTTTGTTCACTTTGCCATCCTTCTTATCCGCCAAATATCTAGGGCAGTTCCACTTCTAGTGACCATTTCCTTTGCAGTAGAAGCACTTGTTTCAGGCTTGAGTTTAGCTTTGGGTTTCTTCATGGGAGTGACAACTTGCTTGTCATTCTTCTTGAAGTTCCCCTTCTATCCCTTTGCCCTTTACTTGAAACAAGTGGTCTTGTTAACCATCAACACTTGATGCTTTTTCATGATTTCTACCTTCGCCTGACTTCAGTATCGCGAAGAGCTGGGAATTCCTTTCGTCATCCCTTGCATATTATAGTTCATCACGAAGTTCTACTAACTTGGTGATAGTGACTAGAGAACTTTGTCAATTACTATCTTATCTGGAAGATTAACTCCCACTTGATTAAAGTAATTGTAGTACCCAGACAATCTGAGCACATGCTCACTGGTTGAGCTATTCTCCTCCATCTTGTAGGAAAAGTACTGTCAGAGGTCTTATAAACCTCGACACGGGCATGAATATGAAATACTAATTTCAACTCTTGGAACATCTTATATGCTCCGTGGCGTTCAAAACGTTTTTGAAGTCCCGGTTCTAAGCCGTAAAGCATGGTGCACTAAACTATCAAGTAGTCATCATATCGAGCTTTTGTCAAAACGTTCATAACGTCTACATCTGCTCCTGCAATAGGTCTGTCACCTAGCGGTGCATCAAGGACATAATTCTTCTATGCAGCAATGAGGATAATCCTCAGATCACGGAACAATTCCGCATCATTGCTACTAACATCTTTCAAATTGGTTTTCTCTAGGAACATATGAAAAAAAAATAAACGGGGAGCAACATCGCGAGCTATTGATCTATAACATAGATATGCTAATACTACCAGGACTAAGTTCATGATAAATTAAAGTTCAATTAATCATATTACTTAAGAACTCCCACTTAGATAGACATCCCTCTGGTCATCTAAATGATCACGTGATCCAAATCAACTAAACCATGTCCGATCATCACGTGAGATGGAGTAGTTTCAATGGTGAACATCTTATGTTGATCATATCTACTATATGATTCACGCTCGACCTTTCGGTCTCCAGTGTTCCGAGGCCATATCTGTATATGCTAGGCTCGTCAAGTTTAACCCGAGTATTCTGCGTGTGCAAAACTGGCTTACACCCGTTGTATTTGAACGTAGAGCTTATCACACCCGATCATCACGTGGTGTCTAGGCACGACGAACTTTCGCAACGGTGCATACTCAGGGAGAACACTTATACCTTGAAATTTAGTAAGGGATCATCTTATAATGCTACCGTCGATCTAAGCAAAATAAGAAGCATAATAAGATAAACATCACATGCAATCAAAATATGTGACATGATATGGCCATCATCATCTTGTGCCTTTGATCTCCATCTCCAAAGCACCGTCATGATCACCTTCGTCACCGGCGCGACACCTTGATCTCCATCGTAGCATCGTTGTCATCTCGCCAACTATTGCTTCCTCAACTATCGCTACCGTTTAGTGATAAAGTAAAGCAATTATATGGCGATTGCATTTCATACAATAAAGCAACAACCATATGGCTCCTGCCAGTTGCCAATAACTTTACAAAACATGATCATCTCATACAAAACCGTATAACTCATCATGTCTTGACCATATCACATCACAACATGCCCTGCAAAAACAAGTTAGACGTCCTCTACTTTGTTTGTTGCAAGTTTTACGTGGCTGCTACGGGCTTTAGCAAGAACCGTTCTTACCTACGCATACAAAACCACAACGATGTTTCGTCAAGTATGTGTTGTTTTAACCTTCACAAGGACGGGGCGTAGCCACACTTGATTCAGCTAAAGTGAGAGAGACAGACACCCGCCAGTCACCTTTAAGCAACGAGTGCTCGTAACGGTGAAACCAGTCTCGCGTAAGCGTACGCGTAATGTCGGTCCGGGCCGCTTCATCTCACAATACCGCCGAAGCAAAGTATGACATGCTAGTAAGCAGTATGACTAGTATCGCCCACAACTCATTGTGTTCTACTCGTGCATATCATCTACGCATAGACCTGGCTCATGATGCCACTGTTGGGGAACGTAGTATTTTAAAATTTTCCTACGATCACGCAAGATCTATCTACCAGATGCATAGCAACGAGAGGGAAGAGTGTGTCTACGTACCCTCGTAGACCGGGAGCGGAAGCGTCAAGAGACGCGGTTGATGTTGTCGAACTTCTTCGCGATCCAACCGATCAAACACCGAACGTACGGCACCTCCGCGTTCAGCACACGTTCAGCTTGATGACGTCCCACGAGCTCTTGATCCAGTTGAGCTTCACGGGAGAGTTTCGTCAGCACGACGGCGTGGTGACGGATATGATGTGTTCACCGGCACAGGGCTTCGCCTAAGCTCCGCGACGGTATGACCGAGGTGTGATTCTGTGGAGGGGGGCACCGCACACGGCTAAAACAATTCAACTTGTGTGTCTTTGGGTGCCCCCCTGCCCCCGTATATAAAGGAGCAAGGGAGGGAGGCCGGCCGGCCCTTCCTGGTGCGGCTAGGGAAGGAGTCCTACTAGGAATAGGATTGCAATCCTATTCCTAGTAGGATTCACCAAAAGGAAGAAGGGGGAAAGGAATAGGAGAGGTGGCGCCCCCCCCCCCCCAATCCTAGTCCAACTAGGAACCCTAGGTGGGGGCGCCGGCCAGCCCTATGGGCTGCCTCTCTCTTTCCCTTTAGGCCCACTATGGACCATCCCCTCTCGTAGGGGGTTCCGATAACCCCCTCCGGCATTCCCGATAAATCCGAAACTTTTCCAGTATACTTCCGGTGTCCGAATATAGCCGTCCAATATATCAATCTTTATGTCTCGGACATTCCTAGACTCCTCGTCATGTCCGTGATCTCATCCGGGACTCCGAACTACCTTCGGTACATCAATACTCATAAACTCATAATATCGATCGTCATCAAACGTTAAGCGTGCGGACCCTACGGGTTCGAGAACTATGTAGACATGACCGAGACTCATCTCCGGTCAATAACCAATAGCGGAACCTGGATGTTCATATTGGCTCCTACATATTCTACGAAGATCTTTTATCGGTCAGAACCGCATAACAACATACGTTGTTCCTTTTGTCAAACGGTATGTTACTTGCCCGAGATTCGATCGTCGGTATCTCTATACCTAGTTCAATCTCGTTACCGACAAGTCTCTTTACTCGTTCCGTAACACATCATCTCATGACTAACTCATTAGTCTTTTGCTTGCAAGGCTTATTGTGATGTGTGTTACCGAGAGGGCCCAGAGATACCTCTCCGACACTCGGAGTGACAAATCCTAATCTTGATCTATGCCAACACCACGAATACTTTCGGAGACACCTGTAGAGCATCTTTATGATCACCCAGTTACGTTGTGACGTTTGATAGCACACAAGGTGTTCCTACGGTATTCGGGAGTTGCATAATCTCATAGTCATAGGAACATGTATAAGTCATGAAGAAAGCAATAGCAGTTAAACTAAACGATCATAGTGCTATGCTAACGGATGGGTCTTGTCCATCACATCATTCTCCTAATGATGTGATCCCGTTGATCAAATGACAACTCATGTCTATGGCTAGGAAACATAACCATCTTTGATTAATGAGCTAGTCTAGTAGAGGCATACTAGGGACATACTATTTTGTCTATGTATTCACACATGTACTAAGTTTCCGGTTAATACAATTCTAGCATGAATAAAAGACATTTATCATGATATAAGGAAATACAAATAACCTCTTTATTATTACCTCTAGGGCATATTTCCTTCAACTATATCGGAGAAGTTTGCTCTTATTAAAGATTATATTGATGGGTTGCGTCTTACTACTACACATGATGATTTTGATAGATATAATATGCATGTGCTTGCTGCTCGTACTTGCAATTATTATGAGAGAGGAACTACATCTCCACCTCTCTATGTTTCCTATACGATAAAATTCCAAGAAACTGTTTATACTATGCATTGGTCTTTACTATGTGTGCATGAATTGTCCTTTTATGACATGCCGATGCATAGGAAGAGAGTTAGATTTCATTGTTGCATGATATATGTTACATTTGTGCTCACGACTAAATCACAAATCATTGTTAATTAAAATTGGCTTTGATATACTTTGGGATCCGGGTGGATCCATTACTTGAGCACTATATGCCTAGCTTAACTTTAAAGAAAGTGCTGCGAGTGAGACAACCCAGAAGTTTTAGAGAATCATTTATTTTTGTTGTGTGCTTTTATAAAGTTTAAAAACAAAAAAAAAGAGGGGAACCTAAAACATTTTCAAAAAGAAAAGCGAAGGTGAGAAAGACGAGCATTGTTAAAGTGGGAGCTAGCCTTGAACTTTGTTCATGCCCATGGAAACTTTGTGAACCTTGATTACAGAAACTTTTCAACAAAAATAATTATCCCCTTGTACAATTCCATTGTATTATAAAAATAATGTGCCAAGAGTTTCCTTTAGGATGATTAAACTGCTTGTTGGTTTGTGCGGTGCAAAAATAGAAACTTTGGCTGTAGTGTGCGATTTTACATTTTTTACTGGAACGTCGAAAGGATCTGAAACATTTTGCAAAGTCTTGATATACTAATTGTTGATTGTTCCTAGTTTTTCCAGAATTTTTAGAGTTGCAGAAGTATGGTTAATGTTCAGATTACTACAGACTGTCATGTCTTCACATATTGTTGTTATAGCTTCATTATTTGCATATGTTTGAATTCTTTTTGAAGCCTCCTTGACTTGGGGCCATAGAATTGAGATAGCATATAGTGGGTAATGTTTGTTCATAATTATACAATAATGTTAGAGCAGTACATGATGGGATTTCATTGATCATATGCACTAACCCCACCACTAAAAGTTCGGTTAAGTTTTGTGTGGATGAAGTGTTCGAAGATCGAGGAGGTCTTGATGTGAGAAGAAGAAGGAGAGGCGGGTGCTCAAGCTTGGGGATGCCCAAGGCACCCCAAGTAAATATTCAAGGAGCCTCAAGCGTCTAAGCTTGGGGATGCCCCGAAAGGCATCCCATCTTTCATCAATAAGTATCGGTATGTTTTCGGATTCTTTTCCTTCACATGATATGCGTAAATTCTTGGAGCGTTGTGTGCTTTTTATTTTTTTTATTTTAATAAATGCACCATGCTGGTATGAGATAGTCCTTGGTTGATTTATAGAATGCTCTTTACACTTCACTTTTATTTTTTGAGTATGGCTTTACAGAATGTTTCATGTGCTTCACTTATATCATTTGAAGTTTGGATTTCCTGTTTCTCCTCACATAGAAAACCGTCATTTTTAGAATGCTATTTTGCTTCATTTATATTTTCAAGAGCATGGCATATCTTTTGTAGAAATAATTAAAACTCTCTTGATTCACTTATATCTATTTAGAGAGTTGACAGGAATTGGTCATTCACATGGTTAGTCATAAAATCTTACATAAACTTGTAGATTGCAGAATATGATATGTTTAATTCCTTGCAATAGTTTTGCGATATAGAGATGCTAATATGTGGGAGGTACTAGTGAATGATTGTGGTTTAGTAAAAATATTAGTGTTAAGGTTTGTGATTCCTGAAGCATGCACATATGGTCTCCTAACTATGTAACCAAATTGGCGTGCATTATATTTTGATTGTTTATCTTTGCATGAAGGTCGAGGGCGCGCGATGGTTAACTCCTACCAACCTCCCCCCTAGGAGCATGCGTCGTAGTATTTTTGCTTCGAGGGCTAATAGATTTTTAGCAATAAGTATGTGAGTTCTTTATGACTAATGTTGAATATATGGATTATACTCACTCTCACCCTTCCACCTTGCTAGCCATTCTAGTACCGCGCAATTTTCGTCGGTGCATCAAACCACTTTATACTCTTCCTCAAAATAGCCGCCATACCTACCTATTATGGCATTTCCATAGACATTCCGAGATATATTGCCATGTAACTCCACCTGTTCCTTTTGTTATGACACACACCATCATTGTCATATTGCTTTGCATGATCCTAAGACAGGTAGCATGATGTTTTCATGGCTTGACCATTTTTTGATGTCATTGCTATGCTAGATCATTGCACATCCCGGTACACCGTCGGAGGCATTCATATAGAGTCATACTTTGTTCTAGTATCGAGTTGTAATATCGAGTTGTAATATCGAGTTGTAAGTAAATAAAAGTGTGGTGATCATCATTATTAGAGCATTGTCCCGGAAAAAAGGCCAAATAAAAAAAGAAAGGCCAAAAAAAGGAGACAATGCTACTATCTTTTTTCCACACTTGTGATTCAAAGTAGCACCATGATCTTTATGATAGAGAGTCTCTTATTTTGTCACTTTCATATACTAGTGGGAATTTTTCATTATAGAACTTGGCTTGTATATTCCAACGATGGGCTTCCTCAAATTGCCCTAGGTCTTCACGAGCAAGCAATTTGATGCACACCCACTAGTTTTCCTTTGAGCTTTCATACACTTATAGATCTAGTGCATCCGTTACATGGCAATCCCGACTCACTCACATTGATATCGATTGATGGACATCTCCATAGTCCATTGATTTTCCTAGTTGATGTGGGATTTTCTCCCTCCTTTTGTCTATCACCACCTTCTATTCCACCCATAGTGCTATGTCCATGGCTCACACTCATGTATTGCGTGAAGAGTTGAAAAGGTTCGAAAAAGTAAAGTATGAAAACAATTTCTTGGCTAACACCGGGATGAGCATGAGGGTACCATGTATTAAGAAAAGGGAGCATAAAATACTATATGATTTTGTAGGGATAACGTTCTTTAGCATTGATATTTTGAAAGACTTGATTGTTTGTTGGGATGCTCGAGTATTAAATTATTTTATGTCAAATGATAGACTATTGCTTTGAATCACTCGTGTCTTAATATTCATGCCATGATTAGATTACATGATCAAGATTATGCTAGGTAGAATTCCACATCAAAAAATAATTTTTTTATCATTTACCTACTCGAGGACGAGCAGGAATTAAGCTTGGGGATGTTGATACGTCTCCGTCGTATCTATAATTTTTTATTGTTCAATGGCAATATTATACAACTTTCATATACTTTTGGCAATTTTTTATACTATTTTTAGGACTAACAAATTGGTCCAGTGCCCAGTGCCAGTTCCTGTTTGTTGCATGTTTTTTGTTTCGCAGGATATCCATATCAAACGGAGTACAAACGGGATAAAAATGCACGGAGATTTGTTATGGAATATATGTGATTTTTGGGAAGAAGAATCAACGCGAGACGATGCCCGAGGGGGCCACGAGGCAGGGGGGCGCACCCCTGACCCTCGTGGTCACCCCGTAAGGCAGTTGGTGCCCTTCTTTAGCAGCGAGAAATCCAATATCTGGATACAAGTCGTGTCAAAATTTGAGCCCAACCGGAGTTACAGATCTCCGGGAATATAAGAAATGGTGAAAGGCATGAATCTGGGAACACATAAATAGAGAGAGACAGAGAGACAGGTCCAATATCGGAGGGGCTCTCGCCCCTCCCATGCCATGGAGACCAAGGTCCAGAGGGAGAACCCTTCTCCCACCTAGGGAGAAGGCCAAGTAAGAAGGAGAAGGAGGGGGCTCTCTCCCCTCTCTCCCGGTGGCGCCGGAACGCCGTCGGGGCCCTCATCGTGCGACGACGATCTACACCAACACCTCCGTCATCTTCGCCAACATATTCATCACCTTCCCCCATCTATATACAATGGTCCACTCTCCCGCAACCCGTTGTACCCTCTACTTGAACATGGTTCTTTATAATTCATATTATTATCCAATGATGTGTTGACATCCTACGATGTTTGAGTAGATTTTCGTTGTCCTGTCGGTAATTGGTGAATTGCTATGATTGATTTAATTTTCTTGTGGTTATGTTGTTGTCCTTTGGTGCCCATCATATGAGCGCGCGCGTGGATCACACCATATGGGTAGTTGTATGTTGATAGGACTATGTATTGGAGGGCAAGAGAGACAGAAGCTTCAACCTAGCATAGAAATTGATGCATACGGAATTGAAGGGGGCCAATATATCTTAATGCTATGGTTGGGTTTTACCTTAATGAACGTTAGTAGTTGCGGATGCTTGCTAATAGTTACAATCATAAGTGCATAGAATTCCAAGTCGGGGATGACATGCTAGCAGTGGCCTCTCCCACATAAAACTTGCTATCGATCTAGTAACGTAGTCAATTTCTTAGGGACAATTTCGCAACTGCTACCACCACTTTTCCACACTCGCTATACTAACTTTATTGCTTCTTTAACTAAAACAGCCCCTAGTTTTTATTTACGTGCTCTTTATATTCTTGCAAACCTACCCCACAACACCAACAAAGTACTTCTAGTTTTATACTTGTTCTAGGTAAAGCAAACGTCAAGCGTGCGTAGAGTTGTATCGGTGGTCGATAGAACTTGAGGGAATATTTGTTCTGCCTTTAGCTTCTCGTTGGGTACAACACTCTTACTTATCGAAAGAGGCTACAATTGATCCCCTATACTTGTGGGTTATCACCCCGGTTTCAGCCAAGCAATTGTTTCATACTTTTGTAATCTCAAACCTTTTCAACTTGCACGCAATACATGAGCGTGAGCCATGGACATGGCACTATGGGTGGAATAGAAGGTGGTGATAGACAAAAGGTGGGAGAAAGTCTCACATCAACTAGGCAAATCAATGGACTATGGATATGTCCATCAATCGATATCAATGTGAGTGAGTAGGGATTGCCATGTAACAGATGCACTAGAGCTATAAGTGTATGAAAGCTCAAAAGAAAACTAGTGGGTGTGCATCAACTTGCTTGCTCATGAAGACCTAGGGCATTTGAGGAAGCCCGTCGTTGGAATATACAAGCCAAGTTATATAATGAAAATTCCCACTAGTATATGGAAGTGACAAAACAAGAGACTCTCTATTATGAAGATCATGGTGCTACTTTGAAGCACAAGTGTGGAAAAGGATAGTAGCATTATCCCTTCTCTCTTTTCTCTCATTTTTTTTTGTTTTTGTTTTTTTGGAGGGGCTTTCTCTCTTTTTTTCTTTTTTTTAGCCCCTCTCTATTTTTTTAGGACATCTTTTTTATTTATTTGGCCATTCCTCACATGGGACAATGCTCTAATAACAAAGATCATCACACTTTTATTTACTTACAACTCAAAGATCACAACTTGAAGCTAGAACAAAATATGACTCTATGTGAATGCCTCCGGCGGTGTATCGGGATGTGCAATGATCTAGCATAGCAATGACATCGAAAAATGGACAAGCCATGGAAACATCATGTTAGCTATCTTACGATCATGCAAGGCAATATGACAATGATGGTGCGTGTCATAATAAACGGAACGGTGGAGTTACATGGCAATATATCTTGGGATGGCTATGGAAATGCCATAATAGGTAGGTATGGTGGTTGTTTTGAGGAAGGTATATGGTGGTTGTATGGTACTGGCAAAAGTTGCGCGGTACAAGAGAGGCTAGCAATGGTGGAAGGGTGTTAGTGTGTATAATCCATGGACTCAACATTAGTCATAAAGAACTCAGATACTTATTGCAAAAAATTATTAGCCATCGAAACCAAGTACTACGCGCATGCTCCTAGGGGGGAGGTTGGTAGGAGTTAACCATCGCGCTCCCCTGACCTCCACACAAAGGATGACACTCAATAAATAAATCATGCTCCAACTTCATCACATAACGGTTCACCATACGTGCATGCTACAGGAATCACAAACCTCAACACAAGTATTTCTACAATCCACAACTACCCACTAGCATGACTCTAATATCACCATCTTTATATCACAAAACTATTGCAAGGAATCAAACATATCATATTCAGCGATCTACAAGTTTATATAGGATTTTATGACTAACCATGTGAATGACCAATTCCTGTCAACTCTCTAAATAGATATAAGTGTAGCAAGATAGTTTTACTACTTTCTACAAAAGTTATGCCCACGCTCTAACAATTATAAGTGAAGCAAAAGAGCATTCTACAAAATGGTGGTTTTCTATGTGAGGAGAAATAGGCAATCCAAACTTCAAATGATATAAGTGAAGCACATGAAGCATTCTATAAAGCCATACTCAAAAGATATAAGTGAAGTGCAAATAGCATTCTATAAATAAACCAAGGACTATCTCATACCAGCATGGTGCATAAAATAAAAGGTGAAAACTAAATGCAAAATACGCTCCAAGATCTGCACATATCACATGAATGAAACGAATCCGAAAACATACCGATACTTGTTGAAGAAAGAGGGGATGCCTTCCGGGGCATCCCCAAGCTTAGACGCTTCAGTCTCCTTGAATATTTACTTGGGGTGCCTTGGGCATCCCCAAGCTTGAGCTCTTGCCTATCCTTCTTCTCCTCACATCGAGACCTCCTCGATCTTCGAACACTTCATCCACACAAAACTTCAACAGAAAACTCGGTAAGATCCGTTAGTATAATAAAGCAAATCACTACTCTAAGTACTATTGCAAACCAATTCATATTTTGTTTTTGCATTGTAGCTACTGTAATATAACTTTTCCCTGGCTTAATCCACTGATAGAAATTGATAGTTTCATCAAAACAAGCAAACTATGCATCAAAAACAGAATCTGTCTAAAACAGAACAGTCTGTAATAATCTGAACATTCACCATACTTCTGATACTTGCAAAATTCTGCCAAAATTAGGAAAAATCAACAATTTGCATAAAAGACAGTGCAAAAAGTTTCAGAACCATTTGACATTCCAGCAAAAAATGTAAAATCACGCACTATAGCCAAAGTTCTTGTCCTGCACCGCACAAACCAACAAGCATTGTAAACATCCTAAATGCAAACCTTGGCACATTATTTTTATAATACAATGGAATTGTACAAGGGGATAATTATTTTTGATGAAAAGTTTCTGTAATTCAAGATTTGCAAAGTTTCCATGGGCATGAACAAAGTTCAAGGAGCTCCCCCATTTCAACGGTGCTCGTTCTTCTTACTTTCACTTTTCTTTTTGAAAAAGTTTTAGGTTCCCCTCTTTATTTTTTTTGTTTTTAAACTTTATAAAAGCACACAACAGAAATAAATGACTCTATAAAACTTCCGGGTTGTCTCCCTGGCAGCTCTTTCTTTAAAGCCATTAAGCTAGGCAATAGTGCTCAAGTAATGGATCCACCCGGATCCCAAGGTATATCAAAGCCAATTTTAATTAGCAATGATTTGACATTTAGTAGTGAGCACAAAGTGATATGTGTCATGAAACAACGAAGTCTAACTCTCTTCCTATGCATAGGTATGTCATACAAGAACAATTCATGCACATCAAGTAAAGGCCAATGCATAGTGTAAGCAATTTCTTGCAATTTTATCATGTTGGAAACATAGAGAGGCGGAGATGTAGTTCCTCTCTCATAATAATTGCAAGTAGGAGCAGCAAGAACATGCATGTTATATTCATCAAAATCATCATGTGTAACGGAAAAAGGCGACCCATCAATATAATCCTTAATAAGTGCAAACTTCTCCGATATAGTGTAGTTTGAAGAATTCAAAAAGATAATAGGACAATCATGTGTGGGTGTAATAGAAACTATCTCATGTTGAACATAAGGAACTATAGCAAGTTCATCTCTATAAGCATAATTCATATTGGCATCTTGGCCACAAGCATAGCAAGCCCCATCAAAAATGGATATTTCAAAAGAATCAACGGGATCACAGCAAACATCATAGCAATCATCCTTCGGTAAGCACGAAGGGAAATTAAACAATGTATGAGTTTAAGAGTTACTCTCATTAGAAGGTGGGCACGGGTGGCTAATCCGCTCTTCCTCCTTTTGTTCTTCGCTCTCCTCGTCATCTTTTTCATCTAATGAGCTCACAATGTCATCAGTTTCTTCTTCCATAGTTTCCTGCAAAATATTAGTCTCTTCTTGGACAGCGGAGTAGGCCTCAATATATGGTTTAACATAGGCATTAGAAGCATAATTATCATAACAATATTTAAATATGGCTAAATTTTCAGATTTGTAAAGAGTAGCATCATACTTTTCAATCAAAGAAGCAATTTCATAAGCACCCTTAAAAGCAACAAATTCTTCAATTTGTTGAACATCATAGTAACTATAAACACCCTTAGCATACGAAGATATGATTCCATTATCACTAAACTCACATTGGTAGAGAAGGTGTTTCGTAGGGTCTTCAGAACAACAAGTAAAATCATAAATTTCACATAAATTCCGAGCATAGCATTGCAAACAATGAATTTGATGCAGTAAAAGTTTCCCTTTTTCAGATATGCGGTGTTGCACATAACAAGCATGCTCATCTAAAGATTTTCCCTCAACTAAGCTAGTTGGGGTTTCAGCCCGAGCACATAGGAATCGAAGATGATCCAAGTAATAAGCTTCAGTAGTGTGATAGATTTTGGGTGGTTCTTCAACCATTGGTTCAGTAGGTACCACTAATTTTTTGGTATTTTGCGTTTCCTACCCATAACTAAAGATAGAAAACAACTTAGAACAGCAAATAAAATCTACTTAGTGATAAAGCAAACAAGCACACACGAGAATATTCACCCCACACTATTGCTCCCCGGCAACGGTGCCAGAAAAAGGTCTTGATAACCCACAAGTGTAGGGGATCAGTTGTAGCCTCTTTCGATAAGTAAGAGTGTCGAACCCAACGAGGAGCTAAAGGTAGAACAAATATTCCCTCAAGTTCTATCGACCACCGATACAACTCTACGCACGCTTGACGTTTACTTTACCTAGAACAAGTATGAAACTAGAAGTACTTTGTAGTTTTTGTAGGATAGGTTTGCAAGAATATAAAGAGCACGTTAATAAAACTAGGGGTTGTTAAGATAAAGAAACAACTAAAGTTAATGATAGCGAGTGTGGAAAAGTGGTGGTAGGAGTTGCGAAATTGCCCCTAAGCAATTGACTACGTTACTAGACCGATAGCAAGTTTTATGTGGGAGAGGCCACTGCTAGCATGTCATCCCTTACATGGAATTCTATGCACTTATGATTGGAACTATTAGCAAGCATCCGCAACTACTAATGTTCATTAAGGTAAAACCCAACCATAGCATTAAGTTATATTGGTCCCCCTTCAATCCCGTATGCATCAATTTCTACGCTAGGTTGAAGTTTCTGTCACTCTTGCCCTCCAATACATAGTCCTATCAACATACAACTAACCCTATGGTGTGATCCATGCGTGCGCTCATATGATGGGCACCAAAGGACAGAAACATAACCACAAGCAATTTAAATCAATCATAGCAATTCACCAATCACCGATAGGACAAAGATAATCTACTCACACATCATAGGATGGCAACACATCATTGGATAATAATATGAAGCATAGAGCACCATGTTCAAGTAGAGGGTACAGCGGGTTGCGGGAGAGTGGACCGCTGTAGATAGATGGGGGAAGGTGATGGAGATGTTGGTGAAGATGACGGAGGTGTTGGTGTAGATCGCCGTCACACGATGATGGCCCCGGTGGCACTTCGGTGCCACCGGAAGCGAGGGGGAGAGAGACCCCTCCTTCTTCTTCCTTGACCTTCTCCCTAGGTGGGAGAAGGGTTTCCCCTCTGGTTCATGGCCTCCATGGCGGCGGAGGGGCGAGAGCCCCTCCGAGATTTGATTTGTCTCTCTGTCTCTCTCTATTTCTGCGTTCCCAGATTCTGGCCCTTCACCGCTTCTTAAATTCCCGGAGATCCGTAACTCCGATTGGGCTCATCTTTTGACACGATTTTTATCCAGATATTAGCTTTCTTGCAGCGATAGAAGGGCATCAACCGCCTTACGGTGTGGCCTCGAGGGCCTAGGGTGCGCCCTGGGCAGGGGGGTGCGCCCCCACCCTCAAGGCCCACTCGAGCATTGTCTCGTGTTAGTTTTGCTTCCCAAAATTCACATATATTCCAAAAAAAATCTCCGTCCGTTTTTATTCCGTTTGGACTCTGTTTGATATGGATATTCTGCCAAACAAAAAACATGCAACAAACAGGAACTGGCACTTGGCAATGGATCAATATGTTAGTCCCAAAAAATAGTATAAAAAGTTGCCAAAAGTATATGAAAGTTGTAGAATATTGGCATGGAACAATCAAAAATTATAGATACGACGTAGACGTATCAGTGTGCATCCAACTTGCTTGCTCACGAAGACCTAGGGCATTTTGAGGAAGCCTGTCATTGGAATATACAAGCCAAGTTCTATAACGAAAATTCCCACTGGTATATGAAAGTGACAAAATAAGAGACTCTCTATCATGAAGATCATGGTGCTAATTTGAAGCACAAGTGTGGTAAAAGGATAGTAGCATTGCCCCTTCTCTCTTTTTCTCTCATTTTATTGTGTTTTTTTGGGCCTTCTCCCTTTTTTGGCCTCTTTTTTTATTATTTTTTTATTTTTCGTCCGGAGTCTCATCCTGACTTGTGGGGGAATCATAGTCTCCATCATCATTTCCTCACTGGGACAATGCTATAAAAATGAAGATCCTCACACTTTTATTTACTTACAACTCAAGAATTACAACTCGATTCTTAGAACAGAATATGACTCTATATGAGTGCCTTGGGCGGTGTACCGGGATGTGCAATGAATCAAGAGTGACATGTATGAAAAAAATTATGAATGGTGGCTTTACCACAAATACGATTTCAACTACATGATCATGCAAGGCAATATGACCATGATGGAGCATGTCATAATAAACGGAACGGTGGAAAGTTGCATGGCAATATATCTCGTAATGGCTATGGAAATGCCATAATAGGTAGGTATGGTGGCTGTTTTGAGGAAAGTAAACGGTGGGTTTATGGTACCGGCGAAAGTTGCTCGGTACTAGAGAGGCTAGCAATGGTGGAAGGGTGAGAGTGCGTATAATCCATGGACTCAACACTAGTCATAAAGAACTCACATACTTATTGCAAAAATCTACAAGTCATCAAAACCAAGCACTACGCGCATGCTCATAGGGGAAGGGTTGGTAGGAGTTAACCATCGCGCGATCCCGACCTCCACACATAAGGAAGACAATGATAGAAACACCTCATGCTTCAAATTTGTTACACAACGGTTACCATGCGTGCATGCTACGGGACTTGCAAACCTCAACACAAGTATTTCTCAAATTCACAATTACTCTAGTAGCATGACTCTAATATCACCATCCTCATATCTCAAAACAATCATCAAGCATCAAACTTCTCATAGTATTCAACGCACTTTATATGAAAGTTTTTATTATACCCATCTTGGATGCCCATCATATTAGGACTAGTTTTATAGCCAAAGAAAATTACCATGCTGTTCTAAAAAGACTCTCAAAATAATATAGGTGAAGCATGAGAGATCAATAATTTCTATAAAATAAATCCACCACCGTGCTCTAAAAAGATATAAGTGAAGCACTGATATGTCTCCAACGTATCTAGTTTTCCAAACACTTTTGCCCTTGTTTTGGACTCTAACTTGCATGTTGTTTTCAGCAGAATTGTCATGGTGTTATTTGTGTGCAGAAATAAAAGTTCTCGGAATGACCTGAAAATCAACGGAGAATATTTTTGGAATATATAAAAAATGCTGGCAAAAGAATCAAGACCAGGGGCCCACACCCTGTCCACGAGGGTGGGGGCGCACCCACCCCCTAGGCGTGCCCCCTGTCTCGTGGGCCCCCTGAGGCTCCACCGACCCCGACTCCAACTCCATATATTCACTTTGGGGAGGAAAAATCGGAGAGAAAGATTCATCGCGTTTTACAATACGAAGCCACCGCCAAGCCCTAATCTCTCTCAGGAGGGCTGATCTGGAGTCCGTTCGGGGCTCCGGAGAGTGGAGATCGCCGCCGTCGTCATCATCAACCTTCCTCCATCAGCAATTCCATGATGCTCACCACCGTGCGTGAGTAATTCCATCCTAGGCTTGCTGGACGGTGATGGGTTGGATGAGATTTACCATGTAATCGAGTTAGTTTTGTTAGGGTTTGATCCCTAGTATCAATTATGTTCTAAGATTGATGTTGCTATGACTTTGCTATGCTTAATGCTTGTCACTAGGGCCTGAGTGCCATGATTTCAGATCTGAACCTATTATGTTTTCATGAATATATGTGAGTTCTTGATCATATCTTGCAAGTCAATAGTCACCTACTATGTTTTACGATGCGGCAAACCCGAAGTGACAATAATCGGGACCACTCTCGGTGATGACCGTAGTTTGAGTAGTTCATGTATTCACTAAATGTTAATGCTTTGGTCCAGTACTCTAATATAAGGAGGCCTTAATATCCCTTAGTTTCCAATAGGAACCCGCTGCCACGGGAGGGTAGGACAAAAGATGACATGCAAGTTCTTTCCCATAAGCACATATGACTATATTCGGAATACATGCCTACATTACATTGATGAACTAGAGCTAGTTCAGTGTCACCCTATGTTATAACTATTACATGAGGAATCGCAGCCGACATAATTATCCATCACTGATCCAATGCCTACGAGATTTTCACATATTGATCCTTGCTTAGTTACTTTTCCGTTGTCACTGTTACAATTGCTACAAAACTGCAACTGTTACTTTTGCCACCGTTACCGTTACTTCCATACTACTTTGCTACTAAGTACTTTGCTGCAGATATTAAGTCTTTCAGGTGTGGTTGAATTGACAACTCAACTTCTAATACTTGAGAATGTTCTTTGGCCCCCCTTGTGTCGAATCAATAAATTTGGGTTGAATACTCTACCCTCGAAAACTGTTGCGATCCCCTATACTTGTGGGTTATCAAGACTATTTTCTGGCGCCGTTGCCGGAGATCATAGCTATATTCTTTGAGTCACTTCACTATAAAAAATTACACTTCCGTGATGATACGTGTTTGTCATAGTAGGTCAAGTTTTCTGTCATGCATGTACATCCATGACGATTTTATGACAGAATCAAGATATGCATACATGTGTTGTCGTAGAAGTGTTCCATGACATTACCAAAATTATCATCACGGAAGTGTCCACTTCCATGACAATAAATCGCGCGTCACAGAAGTGCTTTCGTCAAGGGTGACCGACACGTGGCACCCACCGTAACGGAACGCCATTAAGCTATCGGGTCCGATTTTGGATCCGATAACCCGTTAATAGCCCCGACCAATGGGGATTTTCCACGTGTAAAATCATCATTGGCTGGAGGGAACACGTGTCGGCTCGCCGTTGGAACAGATGTCATCCACTCATTGGACCCATAGCGCTTATGATACGTCGACACGTGGCACGGCCCAATAGAGGCCCATTCCTGTGAAAAGGCCGGCCCGTTTGACTTTGTCAAAAGGTGGCGGGCCGGCCCACGGCAGGCCTGTTAACGGCCTGGTCGCATATAGCCCATTTACAGCCCGCTAACCCAGGGCCCGTTTACGGCCTATCCGAATTTGGCCCAGTAGCGCCATCTGGGTCATCCAATAAAATTCCAGCATGTTTTAACTTCCCTCCCATGTATGGCCCATGACGTCTTTCGGCCCATATGAGGCCCTTAGTAACCCTTGGCCCATTAACGACCCGTGGTAAAACTGGCCCGTAATGAACAGTGCCCAATAGAGGCCCATTCCAGTGAAAAGGCCAGCCCGTTTGACTTGGTCAAAAGGTGACGGGCCCGCCCACGGCAAGCCTGCTAACGGCCTGTTCGCATATAGCCCATTTACAGCCTGCTAACCCACGGCCCGTTTACAGCCTATCCGAATTAGGCCCAGTAGCGTCATCTGGGGCGTCCAATATAATTCCAGCCCGTTTTAACTTCCGGTCCATGTATGGCCCATGACGTCTTTTGGCCCATATTAGGTCCTTAGTAACCCTCGGCCCATTAACGGCCTGTGGTAAAACTGTCCCGTATTGAACAGTGTTTTACTTTATACCCATTAACGGCCCATTATTCCGTCGGGCCGTTTCCAGCCCATGTTATATTTCAGCCTTCTCGGGGCCCATTTATTCTTGAGCTCATTTCCAGCATTCGTTTACTTTCGGCCCGTTGCTGTCACTTTCTGCTTGTGCGCCAAATTCAGCCCGTGGTTACAGTCGGCCCGTTTGTGGTGCGTTTATACGTTGGGTCATCTTCATAGCGTCATCAAATACGGCCGATTAACGACGGGCCGTTATGGTCGGCCCATGAACGGACGACTCCAGCCCATTTACGGCCATAACGTGGTCTGTTATTGGGCCATGTTTGGCCAACCGATCATACGGCCCATAGAAGGCCCATTGTGTCTACGGCTCGTATAAGGCCCATTGTTTCTATGCCCCATAGAAGGCCCATTGTTTCTACGGTCCGTAAGAGGCCCATGTTAACTACAGTAAATATATAGCCCATGGTTAATGTGGCCTAGCTTCAAAAAATAGGCTATTGCGGCTACTAGAAAACCATGGAAAAAGAACTGCACTGACTACGAGAAAACAAATAAACAAGACAATAAGGAAATAAATAGGCAATCAACTTACGCTAGGCTATCACGGCTATTACACATATTACATCCACTGGGCATCGAAGTTCGCCACCAGTGCAAATATAGGGAACAAAGCAACATATAAACGCCGCAGCAAAACAAGTCCAGAACTAAAACCACTTCAGAAGAGCTCAAGAAACAATATCATGGGTACCCATAATGCTGGCAAGATGCTTAGCAAGCTTATGAACTTTCTCTTGTTTGGTGCTTAAATCCTCCAGCACTTGATGTTGCACCAGAAAGTATGCATCTGAATTCTACAGGGACTTCCTCAGTCCTTCAGCTTCCTATCGCATAACATCTGATCGATGTCTTTCAACTTGAAGTTGAGACTCGAGAAGCCGAACTGATTCATGCAGCGAGTTCGAAGAGCTGGTGCCAACAGTAGTAGCCAGTAACTCAAACACTACATCAAGACATGACTTTGGGGTTGTCTCAGTGTCTTCAATATAGTTTTTATCAGCTTTCTTGGAGACCAACAGGGATGTCTCACTATCTTGAACCTTATCTGCATTACTTCCTGTACCATTGCATAACGGGGTACTCTTCTCCATTATTTTATCCGCATTCTAAAAGAGAAACAAACAAACACATCATAGGTTTACAATGTAGTATATGAAACTCATTTTGGTAAACCAGTTCAGTAGTAAGGTGGACAGGATAACAGCATGAAACAAACATATATCTATGTAGTATGGTCATTGTATGGTCTATATCATTCTAGTTTATGTTGCCAAATCAAGATAGATACAATTCGAATCATATATATTTAAGACAAAGCAGCTTAGACAGAATATAATTGTGGGAAACTACACAGCAATAACAACACTTGTAAGGTGCATGGCATGAGACTAGTGCGTCAATGGTGGCGCCTCGCTGCATGCTTCTCACCGCCAGCTTAAACAGTGGGCCCAAGAGATTATTGTGGCAGAGCCGTCACCCAGTGCCCAAAAGCCGCTGAAATGGTCCAGCACACCTATCATCTTTGACGCCGAGGATCACCCTAATCGCATTACTGCGGTCGGGTGCTTTCCATTGTTGGTTTCACCAACAATATGCAACCTCAAGGTGACGAAGATGCTAGTCGATGGCGGGGCCGGCCTAAACCTACTCTTGCCCACCGTGATCGAGAAGCTACAAGTTCCTGATGGAGACCTCGAGGAGACGGGCACGTTTCAAGGGGTCAGCCCAGGAAGGAGCCAACCAAAGGGGAAAGTCACGCTGCCCATGACTTTTGGAAGTGATCTGAACTACAGGACGGAGAGGATCATGTTCGATGTCGCGAGGATCCCCCTGCCTTACAACGGGATCCTTGGCCGCCCAGCGCTGGCCAAGTTCATGGCGGCATCGCACTATGCCTACAACACCCTGAAGATGCCAGGGCCCGTGACGATCATCACCATCCCCTCCGACAAGAAAGACACGCTAATTTGCGCCGACCAATTGTACCAGCAAGCAGTTGCAGCAACTGCCGCTACGGGGGCATTTGCTCCTGCCACTGGAGCCCCAGGAGGGAAGAAGAAGAAGACCGGCGAGACCTCGGGCGCCCACTCTGGCAAGCGCACCCCTTCGGAGTGCTGTGCTCCCGTCGAGGACGTGCCTGAGAGCTCCATCGGAAAGAAGAAGACCAGTGAGACCTCGGGCGCCCACTCCGGCAAGCACACCTCTTCGGAGTGTCACGCTCCCGTCGAGGACGTGCCAGAGAGCTCCGCCGGCAGAAACAAGAGATCAAGGGCTACGCCGCCAGGAACCAAGAAGGTTTCTGTCAAGGAGGACGGCACGGGAGGGGCTTTTACCATAAGCTCTGCCCTTGACAACAAATAGGAAGACGCGCTCGTCACCTTCCTGCAGGCGAATGTCGACGTGTTTGCCTGGCAAGCATCCGACATCCCCGGCGTTCCCAGGGAGGTGATTGAGCACCACCTAGCTGTCTGCCCTCATGCGCGGCCCGTCAAGCAGAAGGTCAGGAAGCAAGCTTTGGAATGACAGGAGTTCATCACCGAGGAGATCCGGAAACTAGAAGCTGCGGGTTTGGTGAGAGGACTGGTCCACCCAACGTGGTTGGCCAATCCAGTGGTAGTGCGCAAGGCAAATGGGAAGTGGAGGCTGTGTATTGATTACACAGATATCAATAAAGCTTGTCCCACAGACCCCTTCCCGCTGCCGCGCATAGACCAGATTGTTGACTCCACGGCAGGGTGTGACCTGCTATCATTCCTCGATGCCTACTCCGGCTACCACCAGATCTTCATGGCGAGAGAAGACGAAGAGAAGACAGCATTCATCACCCCATGTGGTATGTACTGTTTCGTACGAATGCCTTTCGGGTTGAAGAGTGCTGGCTCGACATTTGCGAGGGCAGTCCAGATTGGTTTTGAACCCCAGCTCCATAGAAATATGGAGGCTTATATGGATGATATAGTGGTCAAAACCAAGGACAGGGCAACCCTCGTACCGGATTTACAAGAAACATTTGTGAACCTGCGCAAGATCAACCTCAAGATGAACCCTGAGAAGTGTGTTTTCGGCGTTCCGTCTGGCAAGCTTCTCGGGTTCTTTGTGTCACAGTGTGGGATAGAAGCCAATCCGGACAAGATCAAAGCTATAGAGCAGATTGAAGCACCCAAACGGGTCAAGGATGTGTGTCGGCTTGCTGGCTGCGTTGCCGCCATGAGCAGATTCATCTCCAAGTCTGCTGAGCGCGCCCTCCCCTTTTTCAAGATTTTGAAAAAGGCGGGTCCAATGGAGTGGACGCCAGAAGCTGAAGCAGCGTTGCAGGATCTGAAGAAATATCTTTCCTCCACGCCAATACTGGTTGCGCCTCGACCACAGGAACCTTTGCTGCTATACCTAGCGGCAACGAACCAGGTGGTCAGTGTTGCACTAGTGGCGCAGAGAGAAATCGATGATGAGGTAATAGCAGCAACGGAGCCTGGTGCCATTGGCGTAGAGATGACACAGCCGATTGGAGTGCAGCCGAAGAAGAAGATGATGCAGCACCCGGTCTACTTCGTTAGCTCCCTCTTGCACGGGGCTAGGTCAAGGTACTCCGGTGTGCAAAAACTGCTCTTCGGTCTTCTTATGGACTCGAGGAAGCTGCGTCACTACTTCCAGGCGCACGAGATCACTGTCGTCACTCGCCTCCCTCTGCAACGGATATTGCATAATCCAGATGCAACGGGAAGGATTGTAGAGTGGGCACTGGAGCTGTCTAGCTTTGGCCTCAAGTTTGAAAGCACCTCGACAATTCAGAGCCGAGTCCTGGCAGAGTTCGTCGCAGAATGGACTGCAACGCCTGATGAAGAAGTCCAAGAAACTGCTCTCCCCGGCAAAGAGGCAAGTTGCAACTGGGTCATGTACTTTGATGGCGCTTTCTCTTTGCAGGGCGCTGTAGGATCGAAGAAGTATGTCTAGAGGGGGGGTGATTAGACTACTTGACAATATAAAAAATCTGCCTTTTGATCATGCAAAGTTTTTGGCAGTTTCACAATTAAGATCAATTCAAGTATCACCCTACACATGCAATTCTAGAGTATAAGCAGCGGAAAGTAAATTGCACATGTAGTAAAGAGAGGTGGAGAAGATCAAACGCAGTTTGGAGACACGGGGATTTTTGTCGTGGTTCCGATAGGTGGTGCTATCGTACATCCACGTTGATGGAGACTTCAACCCACGGAGGGTAACGGCTGCGCGAGTCCACGGAGGGCTCCACCCACGAAGGGTCCACGAAGAAGCAACCTTGTCTATTCCATCATGGCCTACGCCCACGGAGGACTAGCCTTACTCGGGGTAGATCTTCACGAAGTAGGCGATCTCCTTGCCCTTACAAACTTCTTGGTTCAACTCCACATCTCAAGACGGAGGCTCCCAAGCGACACCTAACCAATCTAGGAGGCACCACCCTCCAAAAGGTAATAGATGTTGTTGATGATGATGAACTCCTTGCTCTTGTGCTTCAAATGATAATCTCCCCAACACTCAACTCTCCTCACTGATATGGCTGTGGTGGAAGAAAGGATTGAGTGGAAAGCAACTTGGGAAGGCTAGAAATCAAGTTTCATATGGTAGGAATGGAATGGCTTGATCTCAACACAAGGGTAGGTGGTTCTCTTCTCAGAAAGTGTATGGTAGGAGTGGTAGACTTTCTGATGGCTCTCTCCACGAATGAAGAGGGGGTGGAGGGGTATATATAGCCTCCACACAAAATCCAACCGTTACACACATATTTGAGCAATCTCGGTGAGACCGAAGTGAAAACTCGGTCAGATCGAAAGTTCAAATATAGTGAACGTTGGGATTTTCGGTGGGACCAAAAATACCATCTCGGTGTGTCCGAAAGTGTAACTGATATGAACGTTGGAGTTTTCGGTGGGACCGAGAAAGAAAACTCGGTTAGACCGATTTGAGAAAGGACAGGAACATGCCAGTTTCGGTGTGACCGATAATGCAATCTCGGTGAGACCGATTTGAGCCAAGACAGGAGCTGGCCAATTTCGGTGAGACCGAAAATGCAATCTCGGATATTCCGAAATGATGTCAAATGGTTACAGAAGGTTGGCAGTCCAGTTTCGGTGAGACTGATCTCAAACTCGGAATGACCGATTTTTCTAGGGTTTGGAATATGGCTGAAGTGGTTCATCTCGGTGGGACTGAGTTGGAAGAATCGGTTTGTCCGAGATTACTTATGAGTGTGTATAGAAGTGAAAGTTGCTGATAGTTGAAGGAGCTAAATCACTAAGCACTTGAGCAACCAGATCATCAACACAACCTCATCCCCTTTTAATAGTATTGGCTTTTCCTATGGACTCAATGTGATCTTTGATCACTAAACCAAAAATGGAGTCTTGAGCTTTAGCCAATGCTTGCCTTAGCATTTTGAGGGGTCCACTTCTTCAGTCATCTTGCCATAGCAATGTGATTGAATTTCCTGAAACATACTTGATAAAAGCATTAGTCCAACCACAAAGTATGTTGTCATTAATTACCAAAACCACCCGGAGAGCAAATGTGCTTTCAATCTCCCCCTTTTTGGTAATTGATGGCAACACACTAGAATCACACTAAACAAGACATCAAAGCTTATTGAAAGAAATACATAATTATCATGAAAGCTTTGACAAGCATGTAGTACATAGGCTCCCCCTACAAGTGTGCAAGATGTTCGTAAATTTTTGGTTTTGGACTACCACAAGCACACAAGAGAGATAAGCAAGATGTGCTACATGCAGCTTGGCTATATGCATCAGAGCAGAAGAAAAGGAAGTGAGTGATAATGCATATGTGCATGGTGATTTCTTGCAAACAAGTATTTACAAGCAAGTCACCATCATGCACATTCTGCAAGATGCATATACTTACCTTGAGGTTCCTTGGCATTGTACCTGAAAGAATAAACTTGGGAAAACAAGGTTAGATAACACAAGAGTATTCCTTCAACCAACTGCAAGAACATCAAAAGTACCAAGCCAGGGAGAACATGTACAAAGAGTGTCTCATATTGAGCACAGGCTTGAATCAGCAAACATGTCTCCGAAACTAAAAGATTTTCAATGAACTCTGAGAGATTTTGCTTTCCATAAGATATCAATTGTGAAGATTCCTCTAAGTCTTCTCCCCCTAAACTAAAAGATTCCATAAGATATCAGAACAAGGGGTTTTGATGGAAATAGCAAAATCAAAAGAATGATGCCAATAGTAATGTCCAATGTAAAACACGACAAAGCTTTGATGTGATTCTCTCCCCCTTAAGATAGGATTGCTTTTCTTCTCCCCCTAAGTCTTCTCTTCTCTCCCTACTCCCCCTAAGTCTTCTCCCCCTTTGACATCAAGTGCCGAAAAGGACAGCAAACTAGGAAGGACAGGAAAGATGAAAGGAAAGAAGTGGGATCCTTAAGAATCACAACAGGGCAAACAAGAACATTTATAGAGAAACAATTTGAGTCTTCTCCCCTTTAAGATTTAAATTTGAGTGGAGCTGCAGAAGTTGATGTCCTGGAAGATAAATCGGTGACACCGAATTAGATGGATCGGTGGGTCCGAATCCTTTTCGGTTAAACCGAAAGATTTAAATCGGTGACTCCGAGTTTAATTCCAAGGAATTACAGAAATAATTCAGCTCACTTCGCGAGGAATGTTCCAAAAGATTTGCAATGAATTTGTAAAAGATTTTCAGGGAATTGATCAGAGCCAGAAGGATATTCACAGAAACATCAGAAATAAAAAATAAAAAAGATTCCTAGATGAAGTTTTTTTTTGTGTAAAGAAAACTCAATGAGAGAACATAAGAGAAAATAGAAAGACTCCAAAAACATATGTACTTCATCTAGATAAAGGTCGGCGACAAGGTCACCTATGTTTGAGTATATTGACTTAGGAGTCAAATGAGGACATTTGATCATAGGTCATACTCATCATTTAAGCTCAAAATGGGGTTGCCATTTTTCGATTAAGCATTTGATGTGATCACATCTTATGAAGCTGCTTGTACTCATGACTTTGAGCAAAGCTCCTCGAAGATGTGAAGAACATACCTTGGGCTTGTTGTTGCTTTGCTCATGTAGGTAAGCTCGATGTAGGTGCTCATTGAATGTGAAGTTGGAGCGCCATTTCTACTTGTGTAGTTCATCTTCCTACATGGGTTAGGCAAGCAAGGAAATACTCGAGGATATCCAAGATGACAAGAGTGAAATACTAGATGTATAAGGTGTCAAAAAGGATATGTGGAATTTTGTTCCTTGAACTCAACATCCCAAAGGGCTAGATACTTGGTCAATGACAAGATTACTCATGATTTGAGTGTGTGGTAATCTCGTGGAATGTAGATCATCCAAGTACCTGCAAAGAGTTAGATGCAATACAAGGAGGCAAATGTGTCCAAGACATATGATCATCATCATAAGAGAAATATCAAGGATTAGTCAAGATAGCTCATGCCTTCATGCATCAATGGAGTTATCACTCCAAGTTTGAAGCATCAATGATGTTCAACTCACTCCTCAAGCGACAAAACACTTTCTCATCAAGAGGTTTTGTAAAGATATCAGCAAGTTGTTTGTCAGTACGAACATGCTTAAGATTAATGTCACCCTTGGCAATATGATCACGAATAAAATGGTGACGAACTTCAATATGCTTTGTTCGAGAGTGTTGCACTGGATTGTGTCCAATTTTAATTGCACTCTCATTGTCACAAAGCAAGGGAACACGTCTTACATGTATCCCATAATCTTTAAGCGTTTGTGTCATCCATAGCAATTGAGCACAACACGAACCAGCAGCAATATATTCTGCTTCGGCAGTGGATAAAGATACCGAATTTTGTTTCTTGGAGGACCAAGATACAAGGGATCGACCAAGGAATTGACACGTACTCGAAGTTGACTTTCTATCAACCTTGTCACCAGCATAGTCCGAGTCGGAATAGCCAACAAGATCGAAAGAAGCTCTCTTAGGATACCAAATGCCAAAGTTTGGTGTGTGTATCAAGTATCTCACTATCCTTTTAACAGCTTTAAGATGACATTCTTTAGGGGCTGCTTGATATCGCGCACACATGCATACACTCAACATTATGTCAGGGCGAGAAGCACAAAGATATAGTAGAGAACCAATCATAGAACGGTAAACCCTTTGATCAACAGGTTCTCCATCTTTTGTCAAGTCATTATGTCCACTAGTAGGCATGGGGGTACTCATACCTTTGCTTTCTTGCATGTTGAACTTCTTGAAGAGATCCTTGGTGTACTTTGTTTGTGAGACAAATGTACCCTCCTTAGATTGCTTGATTTGCAACCCAAGGAAGAATTTGAGTTCACACATCATGGACATTTCATACTTCTCCGACATGAGCTATCCAAACTTCTTGCTAAAATGAGGGTTAGTTGAACCAAAGATAATATCATCAACATATATTTGGCACACAAATAGTTCACCATTAACCCTTTTCGTGAATAGCGTTGAGTCTATCTTTCCAATCTCAAACCCTTTTTCAAGAAGAAAGCTAGTTAAGCATTTGTACCAAGCTCTAGGTGCTTGTTTAAGACCATAAAGAGCTTTGTGCAACTTGTAAACATGATTAGGCTTTTTGGGATTCACAAAACCGGGAGGTTGTTTCACAAATACTTCCTCCTCAATTTCACCATTTAGGAAAGCACTTTTGATGTCCATTTGATAGAGAGTAATATCATGATGATTGGCATAAGCAAGAAGAATGCGAATGGACTCAAGTCTACCAACGGGGGCATAGGTCTCACCATAGTCCATACCTTCGACTTGTGTGTAACCTTGAGCTACGAGACGAGCCTTGTTGCGGATGACTTGTCCATCTTCATCTTGCTTGTTCCGAAACACTCATTTGGTTCTAATGATGTTTTGATCATCGTTGGGCTTCTCTACCAAAGTCCATACCTTGTTCCTCTCGAATTTGTGTAGTTCTTCGTGCATAGCGTTCACCCAATCCGGGTCTTTAAGTGCTTCTTCTACCTTCATAGGTTCAATACTAGAGATAAATGAGTAATGCTCACAAAAGTTAGCTAAGCGAGTTTTAGAGCGAGTAATTCTCCCGGAGTTGATGTCGTTCATCATTTGTTCCACGGGATGATTCTTCTTGACTCTTGCTCGAACTCGGGATAGCTTTTGTTGATGTTGTGGCTCAGCTTCCTCATCATCTTCATCTTCTTCTTCTTCATTGTTGTTGGTGTTGTCTTGAGGTGGTGGAGAAGGAGGTTGTGGTGGATCTTCTTGTTGCATTTCCTCATCTTGGTGAGTTCCACTTGTGGAGGCCTCCATGTTGCCTTGAGGTTCATCTCGCCGTGAGGTAGGTGGCTCCACATATGTAGATGAGGTACTCTCCTTCACATCCATGGGACGGATCTTTCCAATAGATAAATCTTGGATTGCTTCCGATGGGTCCTTGTCTCCTACATCAATAGGCATTTGCTCTACTTGCGAGCCATTAGATTCATCAAACTTCACGTCTACCGTCTCTTCAACCTTTCGGGTGAAATTATTCTAGACACGGTAGGTGTGGGAGTTTGATCCATAACCAAGAAGAAAGCCTTCATGAGATTTAGGAGCAAATTTAGACCGACGATGCTTATCAAGGATATAGCATTTTGAACCAAAGACACGAAAGTATCCCACTTGGGGTTTGTTACCGGTGAGGAGCTCGTATGATGTCTTGCCGAGGAGCTTATGAAGATAAAGCCTGTTGATAGCATGACAAGCTGTCTCGACCGCTTCTCCCCAAAAATGTTTCGGTGTCTTGTATTCATCAAGCATCGTTCTTGCCATCTCAATGAGCGTTCGGTTCTTCCTCTCAACAACTCCATTTTGTTGAGGAGTGTACGTAGCCGAGAACTCATGTAGAATCCCTTCCTCATCGAGAAAAGAGTCTACATTGGCGTTCTTGAACTCCGTTCCATTGTCACTCCGAACTTTCTTGATCTTCACCTCAAATTGATTTTGGGCCTTTTTGGCAAAGGTCTTGAAGATCCTCTGAACCTGCGATTTATCATCAAGGAAAAATACCCACGTAAACCTGGAATAATCATCAACTATAACTAGACCAAAGGAGTTACCACCAAGGCTTTTGTAAGCATTGGGACCGAAGAGATCCATATGAAGAAGCTCAAGCGGTCTCCTAGTGGTCATGATGTTTTTCACGGGATGACTTCCACCAACTTGTTTTCCTGCTTGACAAGCACTACAAAGTCTATCTTTGTCAAAGAAAACATCTTTAACACCAAGAATATGATCACCTTTGATCAGCTTGTCTAGATTACGCATACCAACATGTCCTAGCCTTCTATGCCATAACCAACCTTTAGAGGATTTAGCAATGAAACAAGCTCTAGGTTGGGCTTTCTTAGTGAAATCAACAATATATAGATCACCTCTACGGATACCAGTAAAAGCCATGTTTTGATTATCACGACGAAAGACTTGGCAATCTACTTTGGTGAATAGCACATTGAATCCAAAGTCAGCTAATCTAGACACGGAAAGTAAATTGTATCCAAGAGATTCTACAAGCATGACATTTTGAATAGAGCTATCGTGAGATATGGCCACCTTACCAAGGCCAAGTACCTTACCCTTGGAGTTGTCTCCAAAAGTCACATACTTGCGTGGGCCATCGTTTTTTGCAAGCTCTCGAAACATGTCTTTGTCTCCGGTCATGTGGTCGGTGCATCCACTATCAAGAATCCACTCTTTTCCGCCGGACATGTAGTCTCTCATATTTGCCATAAGATTGAGACTCTTCATGACTTTGTCTAGCTCGGTGTCCGAATAGGAGTAATCATCATCTTGCTCATGCTCATCATCATATTGACCCATAGATTGTTCATCATCAACACCTAGGTCAATTTGATAAGTACTTGCATTAGTTTGGTCAATGGAACAATAATCTTCGGAATGCAATGCAAGAGCATTTATAATGATAATATTGATAAGACCGGGATCACCCTTCTTTTTCATAAGATCACGAAGCTCAAAGAAGCATTTATCAAAGTTGGGATCATTGGGGTGCAACTTATCAAATTCAATAGTCTTGTGTAGAATTTCATCAATACTTCTCAAAGAGTAGTCCGGATAAAGTTCTTCCAAGAATTTCCACATAGCATAGGCGCACTCAAAGTTTGTAACAAGATTAAGCAAGTCATCGGGTAACCCTCTAATGATAAGATTTACAGTTCTAAGGTTACGAAGCAAATCAAGCTCTTCATCCATGGTAGGGTGCAAGGGATCAAAAGGAGGCACATAGGGGGTCTCAACATATTTGCACAAATTGTACATCTTAAAGATACTAAGCATTTAAGACCTCCAAGAGTTATAGAACCTTCCATTAAGAACAGGCACTTTATGGCTAACACTCCCATCCGTAGACACGTCCATCTTCCTCCAATTGTGTGTAAACCAAAGCAATGGAGACCAAAGCTCTGATACCAATTGTAGGATCGAAGAAGTATGTCTAGAGGGGGGGTGATTAGACTACTTGACAATATAAAAAATCTGCCTTTTGATCATGCAAAGTTTTTGGCAGTTTCACAATTAAGATCAATTCAAGTATCACCCTACACATGCAATTCTAGAGTATAAGCAGCGGAAAGTAAATTGCACATGTAGTAAAGAGAGGTGGAGAAGATCAAACGCAGTTTGGAGACACGGGGATTTTTGTCGTGGTTCCGATAGGTGGTGCTATCGTACATCCACGTTGATGGAGACTTCAACCCACGGAGGGTAACGGCTGCGCGAGTCCACGGAGGGCTCCACCCACGAAGGGTCCACGAAGAAGCAACCTTGTCTATTCCATCATGGCCTACGCCCACGGAGGACTAGCCTTACTCGGGGTAGATCTTCACGAAGTAGGCGATCTCCTTGCCCTTACAAACTTCTTGGTTCAACTCCACATCTCAAGACGGAGGCTCCCAAGCGACACCTAACCAATCTAGGAGGCACCACCCTCCAAAAGGTAATAGATGTTGTTGATGATGATGAACTCCTTGCTCTTGTGCTTCAAATGATAATCTCCCCAACACTCAACTCTCCTCACTGATATGGCTGTGGTGGAAGAAAGGATTGAGTGGAAAGCAACTTGGGAAGGCTAGAAATCAAGTTTCATATGGTAGGAATGGAATGGCTTGATCTCAACACAAGGGTAGGTGGTTCTCTTCTCAGAAAGTGTATGGTAGGAGTGGTAGACTTTCTGATGGCTCTCTCCACGAATGAAGAGGGGGTGGAGGGGTATATATAGCCTCCACACAAAATCCAACCGTTACACACATATTTGAGCAATCTCGGTGAGACCGAAGTGAAAACTCGGTCAGATCGAAAGTTCAAATATAGTGAACGTTGGGATTTTCGGTGGGACCGAAAATACCATCTCGGTGTGTCCGAAAGTGTAACTGATATGAACGTTGGAGTTTTCGGTGGGACCGAGAAAGAAAACTCGGTTAGACCGATTTGAGAAAGGACAGGAACATGCCAGTTTCGGTGTGACCGATAATGCAATCTCGGTGAGACCGATTTGAGCCAAGACAGGAGCTGGCCAATTTCGGTGAGACCGAAAATGCAATCTCGGATATTCCGAAATGATGTCAAATGGTTACAGAAGGTTGGCAGTCCAGTTTCGGTGAGACTGATCTCAAACTCGGAATGACCGATTTTTCTAGGGTTTGGAATATGGCTGAAGTGGTTCATCTCGGTGGGACTGAGTTGGAAGAATCGGTTTGTCCGAGATTACTTATGAGTGTGTATAGAAGTGAAAGTTGCTGATAGTTGAAGGAGCTAAATCACTAAGCACTTGAGCAACCAGATCATCAACACAACCTCATCCCCTTTTAATAGTATTGGCTTTTCCTATGGACTCAATGTGATCATTGATCACTAAACCAAAAATGGAGTCTTGAGCTTTAGCCAATGCTTGCCTTAGCATTTTGAGGGGTCCACTTCTTCAGTCATCTTGCCATAGCAATGTGATTGAATTTCCTGAAACATACTTGATAAAAGCATTAGTCCAACCACAAAGTATGTTGTCATTAATTACCAAAACCACCCGGAGAGCAAATGTGCTTTCAGGCGCCGGGGCTGGCGTATTGCTGGTCACGCCCACCGGAGAGCACCTCAAGTATGTGGTCCAGATGCACTTCCCTAGGGAGGTATCAACGAACAACACTGCCGAGTACGAGGGGCTGCTTGCCGGTCTTAGGATCGCGGCGGACCTCGGAATCAAGAAGCTCATTGTCAGAGGCGACTCACAGCTTGTCGTCAAACAAGTCAACAAGGATTACCAGAGCCCATTGATGAAGGCCTACGTCGATGAAGTGAGAAAGTTGGAAGAGCGCTTTGACGGTATACAGGCGGAGCACGTTCCCCGAGCAGAGAACGACATCGCTGATTACCTGTCGAAGCGCGCTGCTCTCAAGTTACCTGTGGAACCAGGTACCTTTGTGCTCCAGCTTTCTCAGCCATCTGTTGATCCATCAACAGAGCAGAACAAGAGGAGGAAGTCAGGGCCCGGCAAGTACTTTCCTGCCGAGCTCCCCGGAGCCGCCGGCAAGGATGTTGCCGGGGACACTGAGCCCGCCTCCGGAGGGCTAACTCCGGTGGAGCGTCAAGCTTTTGCCGTCGAGATGGCCACTCCCTTGGCGGAGGAAATGCCTTTAGTCCTCGCCGTCGAGCCCCAGGCTCTAGCGTGGGTGTAGCATACCGTCCGATTCCTTCAGACTGGGGAACTTCCTGAGGAGCAGGAAGAAGCGGAGAAAGTAGTCCGTCGGTCCGCCATGTATCAGTTCGTCGATGACGTCATGTACAGGAGAAGACCGAACGGTGTGAAATTGAAGTGCATCCCTCGAGAGGAAGGACTGGAGCTGTTGGTGGAAATACATGGGGGCATATGTGGATCCCACATAGGGTCAAGAGCCCTTGCCGGCAAGGCATTCCGGCAAGGCTTCTTCTGGCCCACTGCCCTCTAGGATGCGGCGGCGCTGGTCACCAGGTGTGAAGCGTGCCAATTCCATTCGAAGAAACTTCATCAACCAGCTCAAGCCCTTCAAACCATTCCTCTCTCCTGGCCCTTCTCGGTCTGGGGGCTCGACATACTTGGCCCTTTCCCCCGTGCTGTCGGGGGCTTTGAGTACTTGTACGTTGCAATCGACAAGTTCACAAAGTGGCCGGAAGTGGAAGCAGTGAGGAAGGTCACAGCTCAGTCGGCCGTCAAGTTCTTCAAGGGGCTAGTATGCCGTTTTGGTGTACCCAACAGGATTATCACCGACAATGGCACGCAGTTTACAAGCCGCACCTTCATGCAATGTACCCAAGACCTCAGCAGCAAGGTCTGTTTCGCTTCCGTTGCTCACCCCCGAAGCAATGGTCAAGCTGAGAGGGCAAATGCTAAAGTGCTGCGAGGATTAAGGACAAAGACCTTTGACAGGCTGCACAAGAGCGGGAGGCGCTGGATTGATGAATTGCCGGTGGTTCTTTGGTCGATCAGGATGACGCCAAATCGAGCCACCGGCCAGACGCCCTTTGCCATGATATACGGGGCAGAAGCAGTTCTCCCCACGGAACTCATATACGGGTCGCCTCGAGTGCTCGCTTATGATGAGCTTGAGCAAGAGCAATTGCGGCAAGATGACGCGATGCTCCTTGAGGAAGATCGTCTTCGGGCGGCTGTGAGAGCAGCGCGCTACCAGCAAGCCTTGTGCCGCTACCATAGCCGCAAGGCTCATGCCCGAAGCTTTGAGGAAGGTGACCTTGTTCTCCGGCGCGTTCAATCAGCCAGGAATACGAACAAGTTGACACCGAAGTGGGAGGGCCCTTATCGGGTAATACGAGTCACCAGGCCTGGCGCAGTCCGCCTGGAGACCGAGGATGCCGTTCCGGTGAGTAACTCCTGGAACATCGAGCACCTTCGTAAGTTTTACCCATTAGGCGCGGCTTGCCGGGCCTCCCGGCAAGCCACCCTTTTGTACAAGCTTTGCCGGCAAGGCATGTAACCCTTTGTACAAAGCCAGGCGCAGACCCTGAGCGTAAATAAATGAAGCGCTGGCGCCCTGAGTTTTAGCATGCATGCTGAGTCGAGTCTCGTCCTTGGTTAGGGTTGATAGTGCTTAGCAGCGGCCAGCCCCTAGCTTAGAGGTCGAGTCTTTGTCTTTCCTCTGTCTTCCTTGGTTTACAGGATGCACAGGCATCCTTGCCGAGGCCACTTGGAGGGAGGAGAGAAGAACAAATCAGTGCTTGGGCCCCGGCAAGCCAGCATTGCCGGGGGCTACAAGAGCAAGAATTCGCCCGCGGCAGACCAGGGTTGCCGGGGGCTGCAATCTCAGATAAGTCCTTTTTCCCTTTTCATGCATTCTGTTATGGAATGAGGTATGTGAAACCTCGTTCTTTTCCTTGAGCTACCGTGCTCCCATAACTCTAGGTCCTAAGGCTCGTCCCTGGGACCAAGTTTGGTCGTAGTCGTGGCAACAAAAGGATAAAACGAGGAGCCTAGGCCCGCTTCATCCCTGCCTCCGCCAAGAGCGTGAGAAAGGTCGAGCGAAGTGGAGAAACGGCAGGGCTTGTTGCCGAGCGAGAAAATGTTCATCTTAAGGATATCAGGGATTTATTCCTTGTTGTGGGTTTTTACCTACGAACAAAAGGACCCGGCAGACATTCCTTTTTCATTAAAAACATTCCAATCAGGTACAATCCATAGGGAATGAAAAACATGAATAAGGGGATTACAAGTTTTAAACTTTACAGATGCCCGAAGGCTTACAGACTGAAAAGAGATAAGATGCCTGTAATGCCTTTCTTGTCCCTCTCCTTAGGAGGTAGGTCAAGGAGGCGAGAAGGGCAAAAGGGGCGCCTAGGCGAGCTACGGGTGGCAGAAGACACCGAGAAGGCATCTCGGCGGCCTCCCCAGGGCTGGACGGTGATGACGGCGCTGGAGGCTGAGCTCGAAGACGAGGCGGCAGGACGTCAGTAGGAGACGAAGGCGTCGGTGCCCGCGTACTCCGACATGACGACCTTGTCGCCCACTTTCTTCCTCTTCCTCTTCTGCTGCCTCCCTACGTCAGCCGCCAAGGAGACGACCCGAGAAGTTCAAGGAGCCGGCGACGCGGATGATGGGGTCGCTGGTGCCACCAGGAGCGGCGCCCGACACCTAGTCGGACCCGTCATCCCGCCGTCCCCCGCCCTCGTCGTCGCTATCACTATCCTCCTCGTCACCCTCGTTCGGGGAGGAGTCTTCGTCATCAAAGGAGCTCCCCATGCAGCACCTCGCGCGAGTTCCGAGGTGCCCGAAGACCTTGACGGAGAGGTGGCCATCCCCCATCAGCTTTAAGTGGAGGGTGAGCCCGTCCGTCCGGCTGTGGATGCGAGCGAACCTCTTCCATCCTTGGCGAAGATACATCACGTGAGGGGCGGGAAAGTCGACGTGGGCTCGCGTGCCACTGATCCCACAAACCCTCATGTGCAGCCGCAGCGACTCCGGCGGGTTCGCCTCCATCTCCCGCGCGAACGGGGTCGGGAGACGAAGGCGACGGCGCAGCGACCCCCGCATCCTAATGAAGAATTCGCAGGGGTCATCTCCAACGTGACCTTCCACTGGAGGAGGAGCTGCTGGCGGGGGCGAGGCGGGCGAGCCGCCCCATCTTCCTCTTCCCCGAGCACCCCGGCCTCGCCCACGGCCTCGCCCCCTCCCTCTTCCCCTCGTAGCTGGTTCGGCCACTGCGGGAGCAGGAGAAGGGGGGACGCGCTGTCGAGCGGCGACCCTCGCCGCCACCGTTGAGGAGCCGAGGTTTTCCTTCTTCATGGCGGATAGAAGAAAGGAGCAGAAGCTGGAGGAGAAAGAAGATGGAGGAGTTCGGAGCATCGTCCCCTCCCTCCGCCCTTTATAAAGGGGCGGGGCTGGAGCTCGACCGCCCCGCTCGACCAATCAAGACGCAGAAGGCGAGAGGGGCTGGGACCGACCCGCCGCCCCAACCAACGACGGCTCGGTTTCCCGCCTCCACCGCTCGCCACCTCAAATGCATGGGAGGCACGTGGCGAACGCGCAGGACCAAAAGGACGGGTGAGGCGACCTCTCCCCACCCCGTGATCGTGGGGAGTGGACGCCTAGCAGACTGCGCCTCGGTCCCATCCAGTCAGCGGGCCGCGCCCCCACACCTCCCCCCGTTTATGGGGAAGGAGCGGGCCGCCTCCTTTCGCATTTACTGTGACGTGACGCATGCGTGCGGAAACCGCCCCACGCATGCCGCCCACGTCACGCACGCCCCTCCACCCCTCGCCGCGCGCGCGGGCCGTGGGAGGCGCAGCGCGCGCAAATTTTACCACGGTGAGAACCACCCCGCCTGCCCGTACACCGTTCTGGGCCTGGCCCAACAACGCGTCGCGCTTATGTGTGGCCCAGGCCCGGGGGCTCCTGTCGGTGTACAAAAAGAGGGGTACACTTTTTGTACCCCTATGACTGTGCACGGGCAGTCTGAGCCACGGTGCCATCACACCAAGCATGGCAAGGGAGGCAAGCCGGGGCAAGACTGAAGCTTGATGGAGACTGAAGCGACGCCAAGAACAAGACCACAAAGAGCAAAGGGACGAAGAGGCTTCCCCCGGCAGGATCCTTGCCGGGACTGGCTCTGGCAGCCCCGACAAGACCCTTGCCGCGGCAGCTCGCCCCGCGCCTACGGAGCGAATCACCCTTGAGTCCACCGCCCCCATGGGGCGAGGATTCGGGAGATATCCCCGTGGTAGCATGCAGATCTTTGAGAAGACCTTCCAGATCAAATGCAAGATAAGGAGACGATGACCCTTGGCGGGATTCCAGCCAAGGAGGTCCACAAGGCCCCCGGCAAGCACCTTGCCGGGGATGACAGCAGGCGCCGCGGCAAGACCCTTGCCGGGGCCCCGGCAAGGCCCTTGCCGAGGACACCCACAGGGCCACCATCAGGCCCGCACCAACTGGGTTTCCACTGACCCACGCATGCTGCCGACCCGACCAACTGGACAGGCTCCTGCGTGGCAACCCACAGATCTTCATGGAGACCCGCCGTTGCGCCACCTCAGCTGCTTGTCTGCCTACATGGCACCTCAGGCACCGCTGGCCAGGGCGCGTGTCGACACGAGGTGGAGCAGCGATGGACAAGACGGGCATCTCCCCTCGTCCCCGATAAAGCAAGGACACCTAAGCAGGGCGCATTAAATGCACCTTGTCCTGTAATGCGAGGGATAACCTCGCGTCACTGTACCCTTTCCAACTCATGTGTGCCACTGTGGCAACCCCTTTTCCCTATAAAAGGAAGCCCGAGGCGACCAGGAGGAGGATTTGGCTTTTCGGGACCCCTCACGACTCTTTTGGAGCTCCTCGTTAGCTGAAGAACACTAACATATAATCCACCAAAGCAGGAGTAGGGTTTTACGCATCTTTGCGGCCCGAACCTGGGTAAAGGAACCGTGTCCTGATCGTTAGATCCGCTCTTCTCTCAACCTCGCGCCCCGCAACCGTAGTAGGGATTCTTGTGATCCCATAGGTGTTGATCCAAATACACCGACATCTTCTCCCATTGCAAGAACTATAGATCTAGTAGGCCAAACCAAACCAATAATTCGAAGAGACTTGCAAGGATATTACGAGCACACATAAAAAGTTCAGAGAAGAACCAAATATCTTTCATAGATAACCTTGATCGTAAACTCACAATTCATCGGATCTCGACTAACACACCGCAAAAAGAGATTACATCGAATAGATCTCCTCGAAGACCGAGGAGAACTTTGTATTGAGATCCAGAGAGAGAAGAAGCCATCTAGATACTAGCTATGGACCCGAAGGTCTGTGGTAAACTACTCACAACTCATGGTGAGAGCGATGATGATGATGATGAAGAACTCCGTGATGGATCCCCCTCCGGTGGTGCTCCGGAACAGGCTCCAAGATGGGATCTCACGGGAACAGAAGGTACAGCGGGGGAATTAGGGTTTTCTCTCTATTCACGGGGGTTTTGGGGTACGTAGACTTATATAGGAAGAAGGAGGGCACCAAAGGACGCTCGGAGGGGCCACGAGGCAGGGGGCGCGCCCTGGGAAGGGGGCCGCGCCCCCCACCCTTGTGGGCCACCTCTTGATCCCCTTACGTGGTTCTCAAGCTCCGTGTGTGTGATTTTCTCCAAAAATATCTCTCGCGAAGGTTTCATTCTGTTTGGACTCCGTTTGATATTCTTTTTCTGCAAAACCCTGAAACAGGCAAAAAACAGCAATCTGGACTGGGCCTTTGGGTTAGTAGGTTAGTCCCAAAAATGATATAAAAGTGAATGATAAAGCCCATTAAACATCCAAGACTTCATAAATAATAGCATGGAACAATCAAAAATTATAGATACGTTGGAGATGTATCACATACTTCAAAATATGATGACTATGTAAACAGGATGACATGATATAACTATACGATGTGTCTATTAAAGTGGTTGGCATGCCATAAATCACAAACATGCCATCGATGGAAACATGATGGCATGATATAATTCACGGATAGAATGACATAATTCAAAATATGATGACTACGTGAACAGGATGAGATGACATAACTATATTATGTCTTTAGAAAATGGGTTGGCATGCCATAATTCAGATACATGCTGTCTATGTAAACATCATGGCATGATATAATTAAATATATGATTTATATACTAAGGAAGTGAGCAGAGGGCAATCGCATATATGATGTGTCAACTAAGGAGATTGCATTCAATATCGTGTATATGATGTAAAAACTAAGCATTGCAATACAACATATGCATGATATGAGTAATATAACCCTGCCAAGTTTGAGCATACACCTCAGGGCGAGAATAGGACTAGTCATTTGCCTCTGAATCCTCCTCTGAAGAGCTATCTGTAACCAGCAAGATATCTGCTTCACCAGGTAGCATTGTCTGCTCTGAAGACCTTGTTTTCACTCCAGATTTCTCCATCACCAATTCAAATGGCTGATGCATAGGAAGAGCAGTTGAATATACAAACATTATCCACAAAAGCAATGGGAAATACAAAAAAGGACATCATGATATAATTCACATATATGACGCTTGGCTAAACAGCATGGCATTGCATAATTCACATATATAATGCCTTGCAACAATATAGCATTGCATAATTCACATATATAATGTCTTGCAAAAAGATGGCATTGCATAATTCACATATATGGTAATTAGACACTAAACAGGTGGCATTCACACAAATCATGTCTAAACTAGGCAAATGACATGCAATGCAAGATACCATACGCACGATATGAGCAACATAACCCTGCCAAGTTAGAGCATGCACCTCGGGGGGGATAGGACTGGTCATCTGTCTCTAAATCCTCCTCTGAGGAGTTATCTTCCTCTTGATTATGATCCGAAATGGGTGGAGGGGGGCTGCCTTTGCGCCCACCATGGAGCGACGTCTGCATGAAATTTTATTGCCACGCAAGGCTCATCTCTTTTGCTCTACATGTTCAGTTCCATTATGTACAATAACTGACATGCATAGGAATACAACACAGTGAGATTATGTAAGGAGTGCATGCACAAATCCAGAGTGAAGGTAGCAAACTGTGGATAGACCCAAAACCAATGATAGCAGGCAGATAATAGCTTTAGTTAAAAATACAGATAATGGCTTCTTTAATGTTTGTTTGCACCCAACATGAAACTCATAGTAGACACCCGAGATTAACCAGATAGTAGACAGATAGTACTGATTGCTGGCCTAATATGTACCCCACAACCATTTAAAAACTCAACTTTCAGCATAGAGTCTAATAGGTGAACACGACGATAAAGTAGCATGTCATCATATTAAGTGATGCATAATGTAAGCAGACACGGAAGAGTGCGACCTCTCTTGCGGACCCGTGTAGTCCTCAAGGTCATCTGCTCAGTTGATGATGGTAATGCAGTTGTCGTGGCTGCCGGCGGCTGCGAAAAAGATCTGAGGCAGTGAAAGACAGTCTGGAGAGCGGATCCCTGCTGTGGTGAACCCCTTCGTCGTTGGAGCAGCTGAGCTGGGGTGGAACACAGCACCGCAGGAGCAGGACAAACCACACAAGGTTTTCTTTGACACATATCTGTAACAGAAGTAATTGTGTAAGGGCTTGTTTGAATTTGAGGATTCTAACAATGCAGGGATAGGAAAGAGACAGGAATAGGATAGGAATGCACGTGCAAAACAGAAAATTTAAAAACACGGGATTTCTGCCAATCTGGGTGTTTGGTTCACAAGAATTGGACGATCACAGGATGCAAAGAAGCATGGTGAGATTAAGTTAAACCACAAGAAGTGTACAACCTCTTTGGCGAAGCCATGTCGATCTCAGCGTGATTGGGTTAGCCGGTGAGGATGCTCCGGCTGACTTGGCTGTCAGAGGAGGGGAAGAAGATCTTAGGCGTCTGGAGATGGAGCCCGAGGTACTACTATGATGTGATGGAGGGTTTCATCGTTGGAGCAGCTCCGGTGAGTTGTACGACGCCGAGGCTGAAGCAGGACAAGAGAGACAACGTTAACCTGAGTGGAATTCTAATAGCATCTCCAATCGATGACGTAAAATAAATAACCACAAAGTGCTAGATGTATACATCAGCCGCTCATCTCTGAACTTAACTGTCGAAACTGAATTTAACTGTAGAAACTGAACTTAACTGTCAAAACTGAATTTTGTTGTCGAACTGAATTTAACAATCGAAGCTGAACTTAACTATCGAAACTGAATTTTGTTGTCGAAACTGAACGCACTAGAGGTGAGGCTACACGTCAGTTGACTGACTTTTTCATCTCTCGTCCGTCGATTTTGCGGCCGTTGGATACGAAATCAAGGGCATGTGGCATCTTCAACCTCCACCCCCCCTGAGCCGCCAGCCACCACCGGCCAAACAGCCGCCCCCCGCCGCCCGCGGCCGGTGGTGCGCTGCCAGGCCCGCCCCGAAAACACTCCCCATCGCCGGTCCGCCGCCGCCCCGGCCATCCCTGTAGGCCCCCCTGTGCTGAGCTTTTTCTCTGGCGATCCCCATGCCACCGCCCCACCACCGCTGGCGACCACCGCCCCCACCCTAAACCCTAAGATAGATAGTGGGGTACCTCTCCGGCGAGCCCCCTTCCCCGTTGCGGCTGGTTCTTC
>LR738715.1:684656529-684685222 GCA_902687465.1 Secale cereale | reverse complement strand
CCCTGAAAATCGACTGACCCAAAAATCGATTCAGTTGACTGAAGTGTAGCTAAATCGGAGAAGCATCACAAGCAAGAGCAAGAGCGAGAGCAGCAGCGCGAGCAAGAGCAAGAGCAGACCAGGCAAGGGACCGAGAGCAAGAGCAGAGCAGCAGCGCGAGCGAGAGCTAAAGCAGCAGCAGCTCCTACTGATGTGGACGTCACCGCCGAGGGGGCGACACCGTGGAGGAAGTGGCCGGCGACGCCGTCGTGGATGGAGCCGCGTCGTGTGGGCTCGGGACCAAGCGCCGACAGCACCGTGATATCGAATCAAGAAGAAAATGTGGCGATTAATGTACAACCTCTTTGGTGGCACCGATTAGGCCACGGCTTCATCCGAGGAAATGGTGATGATGATGCTCTTCCGGTCGTGCAGGTGAAGACGGCGGTGTGGGAATGGAGGTGGCGCGAAAGACAAGGGGAATGTCGGGGCAGCTCCTTGGAGGTGGAGGATGGGGTGACTGAATCGGCGGGACGACCAGATCGACGCTGGATCCTCATCCGGTACAGTGGATGAGGGACGTCGAGGTGTTGCTGTGGACGACGTCGTCAGGGAAGAGGCTCCGGCTGGGTGGTAGACGGAGGACGGTGTGGGGCTTCGCGGGTTTTGCCGGCCTCGGTGTACGAATGGGTGGGCGGATGGGATGGGAGTGGGGAACCATGGCTTAGGGACGCGCTTGTCCAAAATGTGGGGTAAGTTATGAAAGTACCCCCGCCGATTTGAGGCGGTTCTTTCGGTTCAGGGGTATATTTGGAATAGCAAGGCGCGGGTTGAGATGGAGGGAGTTGTCGGAGCACAACGAGACAAAGATATATCTTAAATATTTCGGGATAACAAGGCGCGGGTTGAAATTTCCGGACAAGTGTAACATCCCAAATTTTCAATTTGGAATGTTATACATAGATCATATTGCATTTTCATTGTTTTGCATTTTATTTGTGGCGTTCCTCGAAAATTCTAAGCAACTCAAGGACCTACGGAGAGAGTTGGGGATTTTACCGTTTTCGTATTTGAGTTCGCTCGAATACCGGTACGAGGACAGTGTGATTCTAATTATTTTTCTCTCCTAAAAATATTTCTAAATAAAATAAATGAGCAGAGATAATATGACTTCTCCAAAATAACAGAAATATTGGAGGAAAAATATTAAAATCACTTTTGGTATTTTTCTGGATTTATTTTCGGATTTATTTGCATAGGAAAAATACGCGTTTTTCAAAATTGCATTTAGGTCCGGGAAAATGTTCACTTTGTCCTAAATATTATTAGAGGACGGTGAAAATTTATTTCGGGAATTTTGGAGTCCGTTTGATATTTCTTACATTAGTTTTACTGCGCCGGGACTCTATTTAAAAAAAACAGGAACCGACCTAGTCACGTACCGGACCGGGACTCTGGGCTTTATATAGCGCCCAGGCCGGCCCGCTCGCCCTCAGCCCGCCCCGCGCCTAACCCTAGCCGCCCTAGCCGCCCTAGCCGCCAGCCGCCGCCGCCGCCCCACGCCGCCAGCCGCCGCCGCCGGACTCCGCCGCCCCGCCGCCGACCTCGCCGGAGCCGCCGCCCCGCCGGAGTCGAGGTAGACGCCGCGGTCGAATATTTTTTTTAGATCCGATCGGTTTTTTTTAAAAGAACCCTAGATGTGTTTTTTTCGGTTTAGATCGGTTTTTCGATGGTTTAGTTAAACAGCGGACATTCGTCCGTACGTTCATTTTAACGAACGGTTTTCGTTAGTTAACCACAGACAGCGAACGTTCGTTCGTTAGCCTGTTCGTCGTTTTTCTTTTTCGGGGTATTTAACCGCGATTTTTCCGATCGTGATTTCTGCCCTGATCTTGTTTTTCGTTTATCTTTTCGCTCGAGAGTCGGAATTAGGTGATTCAAAATACCAGATCTTCGTATCGAAGCCCTCTTTACGTTTAACCAACTTGAACAAAGTTTTGGCTACTGTAAAATTTGACTTTAGGCCGACTAGTAATTCGGAGCTCGTTTCTTTTGCAGTTTGAGTTTCGTTGCTTCTTTCGAGTTGATTCTTTTTGCAAACCGGAGTTCTTAAGTTGAACTTTCTGGTTAGATCTCTTATTCGAGTTTTACCCGTGCATTAGTTAAAGTACTTATTGTATGCTTGTTTGTTTGATTGCGATAGAGTACCCGGAGTGCGTCGCTTGCTACTTTGAGTCTCTAGGTTTTGCGGATCATCAGCAAGGCAAGTAACACTTTGATCATGCTTTCCAATTACCCAGTTTTCATTGCATTAGTCAAACCCCTCACACATTGCATGAATAGTATCAATTAACTTGTGGGATTGGGAAGTAGTTTGAGGTAGTACCTATTACCTGCATTACATTCAAACCCTTGGGAGTTACTCTACGTTTGCTGTTAGGACATGCTATGCTCGTAGACGTGGTTTGGGTTTGAGTGAAATCCATGACAGATGTGAGTTTTTAATTAATGGTTCAACTTAAGGTGGCAACTTTAATACACATCTGGGTGGATTGAGGCATCTGGGTATTCCAGTGATTGCCTGTTTTTCTTTTGGACCGCCACCCAGGCTCAAAGGGATCATGAGATTTTTCATGCTAGAAACTTCCATGTGCAGCCACATGCCATTATGGGCTCTGGCATAGTTGAGTAAGGTGTGGGAAACCTTTCCATGATGGGCTAGCAGATGTAGTTGGGTTTTGTAGGTGTACCGGCCTATCTATCTGGTTAAGGGGACCTCTTCGGAAAGACTGTGTCTCGGTCATCCGTTTCTCAAACACCATGTAGTGCGAGAAACCAAACGGAGGCGATCGAGTCTTGTGGGGAAAGTGCACAAACCTCTGCAGAGTGTACAAACTGATCATGATTAGCCGTGTCCCCGGTTATGGACATCTTGAGTATCTAGTACTTGGATTATCATGTGCATCTCATCATGTTACTCTAATTTAATTTTGTTGGGTTTAATGATTACTTTAATTGGGGTTGGGAGGATGCCTATCTTCTCAACGATGTTTCAACTACCATGATAGTTAATTAAAATACATTCCTTTGAAGTAGGGAAAAATTAGCTTTACGCAAAAACTTAACCATAGAGCTTTCCACCAGCCAGATTGCATATAGTATAGCCTTACTTTCATTGATTCTCTTGTGCTACCTTGCCAGCATATTCCTGCAACGTTTCATGTTGCAGACTTTTCAGACGACGAGTAAGATGCCCTTTTAGGTCGTGGTTCTATACTCAGTGATGCCGCTGGAGTTGATGGACTCACTTATCTTCCAAGCCTTCCGCTGTTATCGTATTAGATGGCCTTCAGCCATGATTTATGTAATAAATTCATCGTTGGACTATCGATGTAATAAGTGTGTGATTGCTACTCTGTTATAAATCCTTCGAGTACCATGCGTGTCAGCATTACTGATCCAGGGATGACACTGATGCATGGAGATCGGACTGTTTGAGGTCTGGTCGCTACAAGATGGTATCAGAGCACACGCTGACTATAGGACACGGCCACTAAGATAAGCCCTAGACCACTATCCACTCTTTTCTCTTCTGACTCCTCATCTTTTCTATTCTTTAGGATGGTGGAAGCAAAGCACAAGTTCATGCAATCGGATGATGATACACCTTTTGGACGACACCTGAAGGAAGTCACCCGATATCTACACATTGGATTACCAAGTTTTACCGGAACCTACAATGCCACTCTACCTGAGGAGGAGCGTTGGTTGATTCAAGCTCAAGTTCCAGGAAGGACGTATGCACCCGTCACCCCACTCATAGCCTTTTACTTTAATGCATCCACATGGAGCCTAGGAAGGAGTATGGCAGCCCACATTGCTATGGGAAGGATTGGAGAAGTCTACCAGCAGGAGCTAAGGGACACTATCTACCAGATTTGTGGATGCCGAGATGAGAACTGGGATATGATCAGCACTAAGAAGGGTATATCCATAGCAGCATTCATCCAGGAGTTGAATCACCACATTCGTCGCCAGGAGCACCAGATGTTTGCTGGGATGATAGATTTGAAGAAGGCCCTAAATAAGAATTTGGAGCTAGAGGAAGAACTCAAGTCTACACGCAATGGATATGAGGAGGAGATGAAGATACTTGTGGAGAAGAATGATGATTTGACCCGGAAGTTAGGGATACTCATGGGAGAAGAAGACGAGGAAGAAGAACCCCAAGGAGATTCCGCCGGAAGATTATATCATCATAGATGACACGGATTCGGAAGCTGAGGATAGTAAGGATTAAGATTATGAAGATGAAGCTGGGGCAGATATTACGGAATCCTCTACCGACCGATATTTTTAGACGACCACCCTATGACCAGTAGTATGCCTCCATATATTAGATTTAGAACACTTTTGTAAACGATCGAGTAGATTTGTAAGACCTTGTTTGAAATTGATTGGTGTGATATGATTGTGTGTTTGTCTCATGTGCATATGGGTAGTGATTTTCCCTTAGACCTCATTTCTATTCTAATCTCTTCCCTCTACACCCATCAGATGCCTCCAAGACGTGAATTCGAGTTTCCCCCTGAGCTCACTCAGTTGATCCAGCAGCAGAACACCCTGATGCAACTTCTTGTCCAGAACACTCAGAACAACCAGAACAACAACAACCCTCCACCACCACCACCTGTGGACAACCTGACACGTTTCTTAAGGTTGCAACCACCCGTGTTTGCTAGCAGCATCGAACCAATTGTGGCTGATGACTGGCTACGCAAGATTGGAAGGGATTTGACCACCGCCAATTGCTCGGAGGCTGAGAAGGTGCGATTTGCCGCACACCAGTTGTCTGGACCAGCCGCAGCATGGTGGGAGAACTACACAGCCACTTACCGCGTAGCCAATGTGACCTGGGATCAGTTTCAGCAAGCTTTTCGTACTGCCCATGTCTCGACTGGAGCCATGAGTATGAAGAAGCAGGAGTTTCGCAATTTGTGCCGAGGGAATCGTACAGTAGCCCAGTACGTGGATGAGTTTAGTACCCTATCTCGTTATGCCCCAGATGATGTGGCCACAGATGCCAAGAAGCAGGAGAGATTTATGGAATGGCTGAATGATGAGATGAGTGTACAGCTGATGGTGGCAACTTTCAATAACTATCAGGAGTTGGTTGACCGAGCCCTGATGATTGAAAGGAAGCATCAACAGATTGAGAGTCGCAAGAGGAAGTATGGGCAAGGGAAGTATAATTCTGGAACTCAGCAGAAGCCCCGCTTTACCCCTAAAGCAGTAGGACAGTTTCAGCATACCCATGGAGGAAGTAGCTCACACAACCACAATGGCACCAAGAATGGCAATGGGAACGGGAATGGGAATGGAAACCAGAACCGCCCTGCACCGTCCACACCCACCAAGAGGGATTTTAGCCATGTCACTTGTTATAAGTGTGGGAAGACTGGACATTATGCCAATGAATGCCCTGAAGTTAAGAATGGGAATGGCAATGGAAGCGCCGGCAAGAAGCCCAACCCGTTCAACAAAGGACAAGTGAACCACGTGACCATGGAGGAAGTAGAAGAGCAACCAGATGCTGTTGTCGGTAAGTTTTTGGTTAAAACATTTACCGCAATAGTTCTTTTCGATACTGGTGCATCGCATTCATACATTTCAAGGGGATTCGTGAATAGACATAGGATGCCCACCCGAGTTCTTAAGACCCCCATGTTAGTAAGTTCACATGGAGCATATTATATGGCACAGCAAGGATGTTTTCAGACGCCATTGACCATAGGACGCCATACTTTCCCCTCTGACCTAATAGTCCTAGAGTCACAAGGATTGGATGTGATATTAGGTATGGATTGGCTATCGCAGTATGGAGGTAACATTGACTATGCCAGTAAGTCTATTTTGCTCACCACCCCGGAGGGGAAAAGGATTAAGTATGTATCTAGGCATTCGCCTACAAGGACTCAAGTACATTCTCTCACGGGAGTTGTTCAGGAGGAAGTGCCAGTAGTGAAGGATTATCCGGATGTGTTTCCAGAGGAGTTACCTGGCATGCCACCGGATAGAGATATAGAGTTTTTGATTGAGCTTTTGCCAGGCACCGGGCCAATTTCTAAGAGACCATATAGGATGCCCGCAAAGGATTTGGAGGAAATTAAGAAGCAGATTAAGGAGTTACTGGATAAAGGATTTATACACCCAAGTTCTTCGCCTTGGGGTTCGCCAGTACTTCTAGTGGAGAAGAAGGATGGATCGTTAAGAATGGTTGTTGATTACGGTGGATTGAATGAAGTAACGATCAAGAATAAGTACCCATTGCCAATGATCAATGATATGTTTGATAGGTTGCAAGGAGCTAAGGTATTTACGAAGATCGATCTACGATCAGGGTACCATCAATTGAAGATTCAAGAGCAAGATATCCCTAAGACGGCCTTTACCACTAGGTATGGGTTGTATGAGTACACCGTTATGTCGTTTGGTCTGACAAACGCACCGGCATACTTTATGAACCTGATGAACAAAGTGTTTATGGAGTATTTTGATAAGTTCGTCGTAGTGTTCATAGATGATATTTTAATCTTCTCGAAGGATGAAGAGGAGCATGAAGAGCATTTGCGTTTGGTATTTTAGAAGCTCAAAGAGCATCAGTTGTATGCCAAGTTTAGCAAATGTGAGTTTTGGTTGAAAGAAGTCGGATTCCTCGGACATGTTATATCCGGAGAAGGAATAGCAGTAGACCCCGCTAAGGTGGACACCGTGACCAATTGGGAAGCACCAACGACCGTTGGAGAGATCCGGAGTTTTCTTAGACTTGCAGGATACTACCGGAGATTTATCGAGAATTTCTCGAAGATTGCAAAGCCAATGACGGAGTTGTTGAAGAAGGAAACCAAGTTTAGTTGGACCGAAGAATGTGAGACTAGTTTCCAGGAGTTGAAGAAAAGGTTGGTATCATCCCCTGTGTTGATTCTGCCAGATCAACATAAGGATTATGAGGTGTACTGCGACGCTTCATGTTGAGGACTTGGAGCTGTTCTTATGCAGGAAGGAAGAGTTGTTTCGTATGCTTCACGGCAACTGAAACCTCATGAGATGAACTATGCCACCCACGATTTGGAGTTAGCAGCCGTAGTGCATGCATTGAAGACGTGGAGACATTTTCTCATAGGAAACCATTGTGAAGTATATACGGATCATAAGAGTCTGAAGTACATATTCACTCAGAAGGAGCTGAATCTTAGGCAAAGGAGATGGCTGGAACTCATTAAGGATTATGACATGAGATTGCATTATCATCCCGGAAAGGTTAACGTAGTAGCTGATGCGCTAAGCCGTAAGAGCCATGTCAATACCCTAATGATGGAGGAGTTTCCAAAAGAGTTAGCCGAGGACCTACGAGAACTACGCTTGGAGATAGTTCCGAGAGGCTATGTAGCAACACTAGAAATCCAGTCAACCCTGAAGGATAAAATCAGAGAAGCTCAGAAAGATGACAAGGAGATTGTCGCTATAAAGGAGAAGATGAGCGAAGGAAAAGCTAAAGGTTTTCGTGAGGATGAGCACGACACCTTATTGTTTGAGGATCGAATCTATGTGCCCAATGACCCGAAGATTAGGAAGTTGATTTTACAGGGGGCCCATGATTCACCATACTCGATTCACCCAGGAAATACTAAGATGTATTTGGATTTGAAGGATATTTTCTGGTGGACCGGTATGAAGAAAGATATTGCGGAGTATGTAGCAGTTTGTGATGTGTGCCTGAGAGTAAAGGCCGAACATCAGAAGCCAGCAGGATTGCTACAACCTATGCCAATTCCCGAATGGAAGTGGGAGAAGCTTGGTATGGATTTTATCACCGGATTGCCCAGGACCAAAGTAGGGTATGATTCAATCTGGGAAGTAGTAGACCGATTGACGAAGGTAGCCCACTTTATCCCGGTGAAAACCACATATACCAGTGCAAAGTTGGCTAAGATATACATGACCAGAATTGTATGTCTGCATGGAGTACCGAGGATTATTGTATCTGATAGAGGAACTCAATTTACCTCGAAGTTCTGGAATCAGTTACATGAAACTTTGGGAACCAGGCTAGAGTTTAGTACAGCGTTTCACCCCCAGACTGATGGACAGACGGAGAGAGTCAATCAGATATTGGACGATATGCTTAGAGCCTGTGCATTAGATTATGGATCTAGTTGGGATGACAACTTGCCCTACGCAGAGTTCTCATACAACAATAGTTACCAGGCCAGTTTGAAGATGGCACCGTTCGAGGCATTGTATGGAAGGAGATGTCGAACACCGTTGTCGTGGGACGAAGTTGGAGACCGACAGTTGTTTGGACCAGACTTAATCAAAGAGTCTGAGGAGAAAGTGAAGTCGATCCGAGATAGACTGAAGGTAGCTCAGTCCAGGGAGAATAGTTACGCCGACTCGAAGCGTAATGAGACAACCTATGAGATCGGAGACAGAGCATACTTGAGAGTATCGCCTCTGCGAGGAGTTAAGCTTTCGGAGTTAAAGGGAAGTTAGCCCCGAGATTTGTGGGACCTTACCGTGTTTTGGAACGCATGGGAGAGGTTGCCTATAAGTTGGAATTGCCCGAAGGATTGTCAGGAGTGCACGACGTGTTTCACATTTCGCAGCTTAAGAAGCGCCACGCGGAGATGGCTGACAAACCGCTTAGAGACACAGTGCCCCTGGAAGCAATTCAGTTGGACAGTGACCTGACCTATGAGGAGAAGCCCGTTAAGATTCTCGAGTTTTCGAGCAGAGTTACCCGCAGCAAGGTTATCAAGTTTTGCAAAGTTCAGTGGAGTCACCACACCGAGGAAGAAACCACATGGGAGCGAGAAGATGATCTACGCAAGGACCACCCACACCTGTTCTCTAGCCAAGCCGAATCTCGAGGGCGAGATTCATTCTAAGGGGGGTAGGTTTGTAACATCCCAAATTTTCAATTTGGAATGTTATACATAGATCATATTGCATTTTCATTGTTTTGCATTTTATTTGTGGCGTTCCTTGAAAATTCTAAGCAACTCAAGGACCTACGGAGAGAGTTGGGCATTTTACCGTTTTCGTATTTGAGTTCGCTCGAATACCGGTACGAGGACAGTGTGATTCAAATTATTTTTCTCTCCTAAAAATATTTCTAAATAAAATAAATGAGCGGAGATAATATGACTTCTCCAAAATAACAGAAATATTGGAGGAAAAATATTAAAATCACTTTTGGTATTTTTCTGGATTTATTTTCGGATTTATTTGCATAGGAAAAATACGCGTTTTTCAAAATTGCATTTAGGTCCGAGAAAAATGTTCACTTTGCCCTAAATATTATTAGAGGACGGCGAAAATTTATTTCGGGAATTTTGGAGTCCGTTTGATATTTCTTTCATTAGTTTTACTGCGCTGGGACTCTATTTAAAAAAAGCAGGAACAGACCTAGTCACGTACCGGACCGGGACTCTGGGCTTTATATAGCGCCCAGGCCGGCCCGTTCGCCCTCAGCCCGCCCCGCGCCTAACCCTAGCCGCCCTAGCCGCCAGCCGCCGCCGCCGCCGCCGCCCCGCCGCCGGACGCCGTCGCCCCCGCCGCCGGACTCCGCCGCCCCGCCGCCGACCTCGCCGGAGCCGCCGCCCCGCCGGAGTCGAGGTAGACGCCGCGGTCGATTTTTTTTTAGATCCGATCGGTTTTTTTAAAAGAACCCTAGATCTATTTTTTCGGTTTAAATCGGTTTTTCGACGGTTTAGTTAAACAGCGGACGTTCGTCCGTACGTTCGTTTTAAAGAACGGTTTTCGTTAGTTAACCGCAGACAGTGAACGTTCGTTCGTTAGCCTGTTCGTCGTTTTTCTTTTTCGGGGTATTTAACCGCGATTTTTCCGATCGTGATTTCTGCCCTGATCTTGTTTTTCGTTTATCTTTTCGCTCAAGAGACGGAATCAGGTGATTCAAAATCCCAGATCTTCGTCTCGAAGCCCTCTTTACATTTAACCAACTTGAACAAAGTTTTGGCTACTGTAAAATTTGACTTTAGGACAACTCGTAATTCGGAGCTCGTTTCTTTTGCAGTTTGAGTTTCGTTGCTTCTTTCGAGTTGATTCTTTTTGCAAACCGGAGTTCTTAAGTTGAACTTTCTGGTTAGATCTCTTATTCGAGTTTTACCCATGCATTAGTTAAAGTACTTATTATATGCTTGTTTGTTTGATTGCGATAGAGTACCCGGAGTGCGCCGCTTGCTACTTTGAGTCTCTAGGTTTTGCAGATCAACAGCAAGGCAAGTAACACTTTGATCATGCTTTCCAATTACCCAGTTTTCATTGCATTAGTCAAACCCCTCACACATTGCATGAATAGGATCAATTAACTTGTGGGATTGGGAAGTAGTTTTAGATTGTACCTATTACCTGCATTGCATTCAAATCCTTGGGAGTTACTCTACGTTTGCTGTTAGGACATGCTATGCTCGTAGACGTGGTTTGGGTTTGAGTGAAATCCATGACAGATGTGAGTTGTTAATTAATGGTTCAACTTAAGGTGGCAACTTTAATACACATCTAGGTGGATTGAGGCATCTGGGTATTCCAGTGATTGCCTGTTTTTCTTTTGGACCGCCACCCAGGCTCAAAGGGATCATGAGATTTTTCATGCTAGAAACTTCCATGTGCAGCCACATGCCATTATGGGCTCTCGCATAGTTGAGTAAGTTCTGGGAAACCTTGCCATGATGGGCTAGCAGATGTAGTTGGGTTTTGTAGGTGTACCGGCCTATCTATCTGGTTAAGGGGACCTCTTCGGAAAGACTGTGTCTCGGTCATCCGTTTCTCAAACACCATGTAGTGCGAGAAACCAAACGGAGGCGATCGAGTCTTGTGGGGAAAGTGCACAAACCTCTGCAGAGTGTACAAACTGATCATGATTAGCCGTGTCCCCAGTTATGGACATCTTGAGTATCTAGTACTTGGATTATCATGTGCATCTCATCATGTTACTCTAATTTAATTTTGTTGGGTTTAATGATTACTTTAATTGGGGTTGAGAGGATGTCTATCTTCTCAACGATGTTTCAACTACCATGATAGTTAATTAAAATACGTTCCTTTGAAGTAGGGAAAAATTGGCTTTACGCAAAAACTTAACCATAGAGCTTTCCACCAGCCAGATTGCATATAGTATAGCCTTACTTTCATTGATTCTCTTGTGCTACCTTGCCAGCATATTCCATGTGCTGACCCGTTTTCGGGCTGCAACGTTTCATGTTGCAGACTTTTCAGACGACGAGTAAGATGCCCTTTTATGTCGTCGTTCTATACTCAGTGATGCCGCTGGAGTTGATGGACTCACTTATCTTCCAAGCCTTCCGCTGTTATCGTATTAGATGGCCTTCAGCCATAATTTATGTAATAAATTCATCGTTGGACTATCGATGTAATAAGTGTGTGATTGCTACTCTGTTATAAATCCTTCGAGTACCATGCGTGTCAGCATTACTGATCCAGGGATGATACTGATGCATGGAGATCGGACTATTTGAGGTCTGGTCGCTACAAGATGGTATCAGAGCACACGCTGACTATAGGACACGGCCTCTAAGACAAGCCCTAGAACACTATCCACTCTTTTCTCTTCTGACTCCTCATCTTTTCTATTCTTTAGGATGGTGGAAGCAAAGCACAAGTTCATGCAACCGGATGATGATACACCTTTTGGACGACACCTGAAGGAAGTCACCCGATATCTACACATTGGATTACCAAGTTTTACCGGAACCTACAATGCCACTCTACCTGAGGAGGAGCGTTGGTTGATTCAAGCTCAAGTTCCAGGAAGGACGTATGCACCCGTCACCCCACTCATAGCCTTTTCCTTTAATGCACCCACATGGAGCCTAGGAAGGAGTATGGCAGCCCACATTGCTATGGGAAGGATTGGAGAAGTCTACAAGCAGGAGCTAAAGGACACTATCTACCAGATTTGTGGACGCCGAGATGAGAACTGGGATATGATCAGCACTAAGAAGGGTATATCCATAGCAGCATTCATCCAGGAGTTGAATCACCACATTCGTCGCCAGGAGCACCAGATGTGTTCTGGGATGATAGATTTGAAGAAGGCCCTAAATAGGAATTTGGAGCTAGAGGAAGAACTCAAGTATACACGCGACGGATATGAGGAGGAGATGAAGATACTTGTGGAGAAGAATGATGATTTAACCCGGAAGTTAGGGATACTCATGGGAGAAGAAGACGAGGAAGAAGAACCCCAAGGAGATTCCGCCGGAAGATTATTTCATCATAGATGACACGGATTCGGAAGCTGAGGATAATAACGATTAAGATTATGAAGATGAAGCTGGGGCAGATATTATGGAATCCTCTCACGACCAATATTTTTAGATGACCACCCTATGACCAGTAGTATACCTCCATATATTAGATTTAGAACACTTTTGTAAACGATCGAGTAGATTTGTAAGACCTTGTTTGAAATTGATTGGTGAGATATGATTGTGTGTTTGTCTCATGTGCATATGGGTAGTGATTTTCCCTTAGACCTCATTTCTATTCTAATCTCTTCCCTCTACACCCATCAGATGCCTCCAACACGTGAATTCGAGTTTCCCCCTGAGCTCACTCAGTTGATCCAGCAGCAGAACACCCTGATGCAACTTCTTGTCCAGAGCACTCAGAACAACCAGAACAACAACAACCCTCCACCACCACCACCTGTGGACAACCTGGCACGTTTCTTAAGGTTGCAACCACCCGTGTTTGCTAGCAGCATCGAAGGGATCATGAGACTTTTCATGCTAGAAACTTCTGTGTGCAGCCACATGCCATTATGGGCTCTGGCATAGTTGAGTAAGTTCTAGGAAACCTTTCCATGATGGGCTAGCAGATGTAGTTGGGTTTTGTAGGTGTACCGGCCTATCTATCTAGTTAAGGGGACCTCTTCGGAAAGACTGTGTCTCGGTCATCCGTTTCTCAAACACCATGTAATGCGAGAAACCAAACGGAGGCGATCGAGTCTTTTGGGGAAAGTGCACAAACCTCTGCAGAGTGTACAAACTGATCATGATTAGCCGTGTCCCCGGTTATGGACATCTTGAGTATCTAGTACTTGGATTATCATGTGCATCTCATCATGTTACTCTAATTTAATTTTGTTGGGTTTAATGATTACTTTAATTAGGGTTGAGAGGATGTCTATCTTCTGAACGATGTTTCAACTACCATGATAGTTAATTAAAATACATTCCTTTGAAGTAGGGAAAAATTGGCTTTACGCAAAAACTTAACCATAGAGCTTTCCACCAGCCAGATTGCATATAGTATAGCCTTACTTTCATTGATTCTCTTGTGCTACCTTGCCAGCATATTCCATGTGCTGACCCGTTTTCGGGCTGCAACGTTTCATGTTGCAGACTTTTCAGACGACGAGTAAGATGCCCTTTTAGGTCGTGGTTCTATACTCGGTGATGCCGCTGGAGTTGATGGACTCACATATCTTCCAAGCCTTCCGCTGTTATCGTATTAGATGGCCTTCAGCCATGATTTATGTAATAAATTCATCGTTGGACTATCGATGTAATAAGTGTGTGATTGCTACTCTGTTATAAATCCTTCGAGTACCATGCGTGTCAGCATTACTGATCCAGGGATGACACTGATGCATGGAGATCGGACTGTTTGAGGTCTGGTCGCTACAAGAAGCCTAACGTGTACTGTACCAAATCAATTCGCACTACAAATGTCATTCAAAACTTTGAATTCATGTTATGTTCAATTAAAATATTTCGCTACGTTTTAGTGCATTCCAAACGTATATACTACCGCTTCAATATGAAATAAATTTGAATTCGTTTCTCCTTTTGAATAAGATCTACAATAATGATTGTTGTGAAGTCAAAGCATTTGAATTCGTTTCTCTGTTTTAATAAGATCTATAATCGTCATTATTGTCAAGTTAAACCATCGTTTGTGTATTATCTTCACAGCACACCACATGATTAGTCTCGAATTACATATGAACTATGTGTACTATATGAACTCGAACTCGATTTTTTGAATCCACTTTATGTTGATTTGCATGTGTTTAAAACACTATGATCTCCTATTCAAATATATATATCCACTTTCATATCAAATTATGATCTTTGTTAGTCTCTTACACCCACACAATCCTCTAACATTTGTAGCTACCACTAACTTTCTCTCATGCATGCACACGCCCTCCTCGCCCTCCCCCTCCCTCAGCATTCTATCCATCACGCACATTCATTTTGTTTTCTTTAGGTCGTTCTCCCACAGTCTCCACAACTCCTTTCCGACACACACCGATCGATAAACCTCTCTAGCGATGTCTACCTATAACATACACACGCACCTTCAATCTCCTCCTTTATGTGTCGTTGCCTCGTGTCTCTCATACGGTCCCACACACGTGTAAACTCTCGCCCCTCTTTTCAGCGATCTCACAACCGCACACTCCCCCCCTATCTAGCTAGTAGCTGGGCCTCTCGCACCACCTCCTAGCTCCATTCTCTCTGTCTATCCGTCTCGCCGGGCCTTATTTGCCTCTAACAAATGGACGTACATCGACCGGTCTCCCGCTATACATATAGCTAGCTAGGTCCTTATAACTTGTTTTTTCCCACGCGTCGATCGATCAACCTCATTAGTTATGTCTCTCCCTTCCTCCAACAAACAACAATTGATCTACCGATCTAGTTAGGTTTGCTTACCAAACATATGGTTCCCCTTCATCATCCATGGATGTGTCCTGACAGATCTATCACGCACAAGCACACACAGAAACACATCCCCACTCTTATTGATAATATTGCAGTTCCACCCTTAGTTTGTCTAGTAGGCCTCTCCCACCATCTTCAAGAAGCAACTCCATCACCCATCCAACACTCTACCTCTCTCCCTCCCTCTCTCTCTCCTCTCTCTCTCTCTCTCTCTCTCTCTCTCTCTCTCTCTCTGTCCCATCATATTTCCCGTCCTTCAGTTATGTATGGATGTTGACCGATCTCCCTCAAGACATAGCTGGGTATCTCCTTCTCAACACATATACGAGTCGTTCTACCTCTACAGTTAGGCCTCTACCTACCCCTCCCCAAACCCCCTCCCACACACACACACACCGATACATCGAGCGCTCTAGTCATGTCTCCCTGCAACACACAAACTTGACCTGTGCCCTCTGACGTTCCGGTAGCTAGGGCAACCGCCCTATATCTTGGACTTCCACACACACAATTTCGATGGCTCTCTTCATCGATCTCGCACCCACCCACTTGATCCTCTCTTCGACTCTATTGATATCTATGACCCCTCCCTCTCTTCTCGTGGATCGCCCGCCCCTCTATATATGATATGGATAGGCCTCCATTTCACACACATTGCATGCAAAATTTTGTTTGAGATGTCATCGACACATATTCCCACAAATACATTCATGAAATCAACCTCCCCCCCAAAACAAAAAACACTCATGAATGCACACAAGCCATTTGTCTAGGTTTGTATCTCTCAGACACACCCACGTAGGTGGGGGACGTGCACGAAGAGAAGAGGTGCACGCATGGCGCACGTACTCCCGTCTCTTTCCCAACCACACCCGTGCGGGTACATGGTGGAGCTCATTTATGTACGGAAAGGCAGCCCCCGTGGTAACTTGACACGTGTACTGGTTGTCCACTAGATGGAGGGAGGATCGTCTACAAGCAAGATTAATAACATAGCCGGCTGCTAGCTCTATCTTTGTGCCACCTCACTTATAGCCAACCTAAAAGCCCATTCATATAATAGTTGCTGGCTCTATACATCATGTAGTTAATGCTTGACCCCACTATGTTCTCTCACAAAATGCATTGGAGCTTGTGCTGCAGCTGGCTACAAGTTTACAGCCCACTCCTCTTCTCTCTCCTCTCCTCTCTCCTCCACATCATCATAAATCTGAGGTGGCAACCCTTATAGCCCGCTTAAATCATCCTATTATACTTGCTCTACCACGGGTGAACAAACAAATTGCGACTTGACGCATTATGTTAAAAAAGAGGCAAACCATGTGGGGCTTACCTTAGAGGCAAGGCTCTATACACTGGAGTACTTTTGATGTGTCCCGTCAACTCGCAGAACGAGGAGAAGCTTGCTTAGTACGCTGTCTCCCCGGCCCATGGGCGCAGTGGCTCGCGGGACGAGGTGAAGCTTGCTTACTACGCCTTACGCCCGCTCCCTCGCCCACGCGCGCGGTGGCTCGCGGGACGAGGAGAAAATTGTACTACTCCCTATGTTTACTCCTCGTCCCTACTACCTTGGTTAGAGAGAGTATCATATTGTTTGGAATATATATGTCCTTTAGTAGATTTCAATATGAACTACTAGTACATACTCCAAACACTGATGTATATAGACGTATTTTAGAGTGTAGATTCACTCATTTTGCTCCGTATGTAGCATAAAGTTGAGACACTTATTTTGGAACGGAGGGAGTACATATTTGCTATGATCTGTCAATCATTGAGATGCAATAGCATGCATGTTAGTCTCCTTTGTATTTGATGAAATGTTGCAACGGGCAACCTTGGACGCAAGATACATGTAACAGAAGCTGGAAGCTTCATAGCATTGTACTATCTCACTGATAAATTACAGTACGTACTCCCTCCGTTCCTAAATATAAGTCTTTGTAGAGATTCCACTAGGTGGAATACATACATAACAAAATGAATGAATCTACACTTAAAATGCATCTATATACATCCGTATGTGGTTCATGGTGAAATCTCTACAAAGACTTATATTTAGGAACAGAGGAAGTATTATTACTATGTAAAGAGTTTTTTTTGCGATTGTACTATGTAAAAACTAAAGAGTTAGGTGTCGCACGGTGTCCAGAAAATATGGTGATAGTGTGAGGTGGGCCATGTAATCACTGAGCCTGTGTGTTTTCACTGCTCTTGCACTCCTCCGCCGTAAGAATGGAGAAAATTGTAATATAGTAGTACCTCCTTTCGCCGTAAGTATGGGACATCCAGTTGTCCTACCACCTCAGTAATAATGACCAATGAGCCATCAAATCACATCGACCCAGCAGTAAGTTGGACGGACGAAGCAACCATCACTCTTGAATCCGCTTCTCCCTTCAATGCAGGCGCCAGTGAGAGGTCACGTCCGCTCTGCCCGGGCATGAATGCGGCACCGATTCTTTGGAGCTGCGCTGACCGTTTCGGGCAGGAAGCGCGCGCGGGCGATGGAGGGGCTTTGGGTGGGCCAAGCTGGTCCGGAGTGGGCGTGGCAGCTGTCCGCCTGTCCCTACCGGACGCCCGGAAACGAGAGGATGCACCGACTCTTGCGGCTAAAATCATACACTACACACCATCTCTCTGTAGGAATAGGTCGATCTGTCGCTCTCTCTAGCACACACATGTTGTTAAACACACAGGCACGCGCATGCACACGCACACGCACACACAGGTTCATAGAATAGGAAAATCATGCAAGTGCGAAGCCACGGGAAGTGAGATACAAATGGAGTACGTACAAACTATGACCAGCCTAAGCAATGTAACCAAACACTCCTTACTCTGCCTTGTTATCTCCCCCGGAAACCCAATGCATGGAGTGCAACTACGCGTTGATCAGTCAAGAAATCAAAGCCGGCTTGCATGCGAGTTAATACGTGGCCCTGCATGGTAGCTAAAACGGCATCTCTTAGTTGTTTGGATCAATTATTGCATTTAGAGACAGAAATAAGGGCTTTGATTGGAGGAATGACCGGTCAAGTTTCTCTTTCTCCTCCAATCTGCTTGCATCTTGGTCCCGCTGCACCTTCTAACGTGACTTATTACACCTAGACAAAGGGAGTCGTACGAGATACGGTGGCACACTGACTTAGGTCGAATACAAGTGCCCGAAATTGCATGCATGTTATAATAAGGATTCACTTCAAATAGTACATGAGCGAACAGAGGGATCAATTGGACAGTGTTCCTGAGTAGTAGCGAGATGTGTGCGGTAAGATACACCGCTGGCGCTTTTAATTTTTCTTATTAATTTGTTTGTTTCACCCTCTGACTGGTGGGACCCAACGTACTACGTGGAGAGAGGTAAGGTGACTAAGGCTGCATTATTTTTGCACCACTGTGGATAGTCTTACCACCAAAGCCACATGACACGATTATGATTTAAATCCCAATGACTCCCACACACACACACACAAAAATTTATAAAAGGTTATTTTCCTCTCATTGAACATAACGGGAGGGTTGTGTAGCTGGTTAGCATGTTCGATCATCAAACTTGAGGTCTCCTGTTCGATAACTACACTTGAGCATAATTTGTGCCAGGAGGATTCTTTGACTGGTCAAAATGGATGGATACGGAGCTATACGATCTCGTAGTGACCGTATAATCACCTCATCGCGTATAAGCTGCAGCCTCGGCGCTTGTTTTCTAGGGTTTGCACTCTTCACACTCTCTCCAGTGTATATATACACGCTGCAGCCTTAGCGCTTGTAGTTGTTCTCTTCACACTCTCTCACCCTCTCCAGATCTAAACAAGACTTCTTGGCCTCTCTCTCTCTCCTCACTACTGGTCTACTTGTAGTTGCTCTCTTCACACTCTCTCAGCCGACGGGATTCGTTCGCCGGGAAGGGAAGGAGGCTTAACGTTGTTGCCGTCGGTGAGGGAGGGAATCCACTACCGGCGTAGCTGTTCACTTTCACCCAGCGGCGGCGCGGGAGGGCCTCCGACCCCTTCTTCTTCTCCGTCGTACATAGTGTGGGTCGAACGGCCTCCGGTCGCCCACCGAACCACACCCCAAGGACCTTAAGGTATAATTTACTTATGCCACATGCATTGCTCTAACTGCATGTGGGCTTTTTCCGCTTCTGCACTCGAATCTAGGTGTTGGATCAACCAGGAAAGTAGTGGGGAAAGTTGTACACCATGAATCTAGGGCGTGGTTCAAAGAGGAAAGGAATGGGGGAAAGTAGTGGGGAAAGTTGTATGGCATGAATCTAGAGCATGGTTCAAAAAGGAAAGGAAGGGGGAAAGTAGTGGGGAAAGTTGTATCGCATGAACCTAAGACGTGGTTCAAAGAGGACATGAAGGGGGAAAGTAGTGGGGAAAGTTGTATCGCATGAATCTAGGACGTGGTTCAAAGAGGACAGGAATGGGGGAAAGTTGTATAGCATAAATCTAGGACGTGATTCACAGAGGCAAGGAAGTGGGGAAAGTACTAGTACAGACTGGCTATCCAACACCTACGTTGGTCGAAAAGGGAAAACAATGACAAACGCAGTATGCACATCTGTAACGAACTGATCTTCTGTTTTGGGGGGACAAGGCTGTAGAGTTTGAGCAGGACTAGATTTGCTGCGCCCACATAGGGAAAGGTGTCTAAAGATAACAAAACTGGGACCAACACAAATATGCTCCTTGGTTGTTTGTTCTTTGTTGCAACAGATTGTGCATCACCCCAGTACATCGGTAGATGCACATGGTGCTGCTGCGTCCACTGTCCCGTGCAACTCTTTAGCTGTTGTTAATCTAAGGCCCTGTTTGGTAAAAAAACTCCCTAGTCCCTACTTGCTTGGTTCCAGGGACTAAACATGAACTAGAGGTTATTAAATGACATGCTAAAAGACCATGTTACCCTTAGTAATGAACTAATAGAGACAAGGTGCCATGCGTGGCAGGGGTAACTGTTGGAAAAAGTCCCAAACAGACTCTCCCTCGGGGTCTTCTTTCTTTAGTCCCAAATGCCCACTTTTAGTCCCTAAAAGTCCCTCCTGTTTGGTTTAGATGGGACTGACACCGAGTTTTTTTAGTCCCTCCACCAAAATGTCCCTGTAAACAAGCACCCTCTAATATTGCCGCTGGAAAATTGATGACATGCCATAGTTAAAAGCAAATTACATGTTTAATGAATTTTATTGTTAATATAATCTCTCTGTTAATATTAATCAATGCCACCGTTTGAGAAATGCTATTGTCTTGCTTTCTTTCCCATTTAGATAAGGTGGATGCTTCTTTTTGTTGGCTTCTGTGTCATCCACCATTATTGGCCACTAATTGTTTCCTTTGCACCTCTGTGTAAACAGGGTTATCTACTTCACCTCATTGCCATTGTGACCTTTTGTTGCACTGCACAAAACACTTTTGTTTTAAGAGTGTTTTGTGCAGTTCAAACAAAATGTCACACCAACAACGTTGCTTGATTGCTTGATCTTAGTGGAACAGCACAAGTGGAGATATTACTTCCTATCCGTGTTGGCAAATTTGGTTCAGATCTTCTTCTTGTGAGTTGTTTGAATTCCGCGTCATGAGAGGTCAGTACTAGCCTTCTTTCACATTGAAGGTGAAGCTTGTCTGTTATTGAACCAAGTGATGAAGGGGAAGAATGGGTGGAAGAAAAACAAAAATCAACTCCTGGTGTTGTAAAGAAGCACTGGAACTGTGATGACACAAGTAATGATATAGTTTTGCATCTTAATTTATTGCTATGGCCGAAACGAGCAATTGTTTTGCCACTGATTTTATGCCACTCTTAATGTAATACGTAATTATCTCTACTTGTGCAAACAGGGATCTTCTTTGAAGATACCACATATTTTAGTGGAACTGCACAAGAAGATGTTGGAAACATTAATCTAATCGAGGAGTATATAGTAAGCATGGCCACCACAGTAGATAGCAACAGATGGTTCCGGAGAAGTGCTTCATCCGTATGCTCTACACAATAAGCCTCCTGACAAAGGTTGGTACTCGCCCACCGATTTCATTCATATGATTGAGCTTTGTCATCTATTGGTATTGTGCTACTGTTTAGATACTGTCATCAAAAAGTGGTATTGTCCTTGAGAAGTGCTTCATCTGTGTTGTTTTAAATATTTCCTTTCCCTTTTTTCGAGCAAACAGGGATGCTAGCATTTAATTATCCTCTTGTCTTTGCACAACAGGATCATCCTCCTCTGAGGCCTTGTTCGGTTGAGGTGGTTTTTGAAGGGGAATGGCAGGGTTTGAGGGGGATTAGATCCCCTATGAGACAAAATCCTCTCCAATCCACTCCAATCCCCTTGGGAGGAGGATTAAACGAACAAGGCATGAAGAAGAATATGGAGTACGTGGAGTGACTAGTTCCGATTATGCCAGGATGAAGAAGCCCTGTCTATCTTCTCATCAGAAGGAGAAGTTGAAGGAGGGTTACATTACCCCCCACAAGACCAAACTAACTTCAGCTCAGAAGGACTGACAAATCTCCATTTTCTTGATGTGATGTGCGAGTACAATGTTGTTCTAGGATTCTTTCCGGTGAGTTCCATTTTTCTAAAAGTGTGCTCTACATTGACCATGTAGGTGCCTGTTTAAACTGTCAATTCATAGTACAGTTTGCTTTATACTAATCACTTTTTTGTATTTGTGCAAACAGGGGTGCTCAGCTTGATTCCACCACTAGAAAGGAGGTGCCGATAAGGTCAAGGCGTTGCAACATATAAGGGCGAAATCATACAAGCTACGCGCGAATTTGGTTGATTTTGGTGGAACTGCACAAAAAGAACAGCTGGTCAGCTGGTTTATTTAGCACGGGGTGCCATGTCAATGTCCAAACTGATGGCAAACCCTGCCCATTCCACAATCGTAGGCATTTGATATTTTGGAATGGGAAAACATTGTCAAATTTTGCTCATTGATTTTAGCAAGAAGACATGCGTTTGATATTTTCGAATGGGGCGCCCTTTGCTGTCAGCAGCGTCAATCCATTTTTTCTTTATTCTTTAGTTGTGAAGTAAATATTGGCTCTGACATGTGAATCGCTGGGATGCATAATCATCAATTGTTTTGAATGTTCTCTATGAATTGACAGGCCTGTGTTTTGATTGTAATGTACAGGAACGCTAAAAAGCTGCTCAAACTCTTTGTACTCCTTCTGTTCCTTTTTACTTCGCACATTGTGAAAGTGCATACTTTTTTCTATAAGATTGGTCAAAGTAGAGATACTTTGACTGCAGACAAAACTTGTATGCAAACTAGAAAGGATCAGAGGGAGTACATGTGAAACTGCTGCAAATGAGGTGATCACCCTGGGAGTACATGTGAAACTTTTACGTATTGTTTTGCATGTTCATCCAATGCCAGTGATACAAGAATTCAAACTAATCGAAATAAATTCATTCATACACGATCAGATTTCATATAAACATGCCGGATTTCATTACATTTCATACATTCTTCAACTAAAAAGGGGTGCGCTGGAGGTATAATTAATTAACCGAAGCTACCCACCTGTGTCCGGCTGAGCCGAACAGAAGCTTCAGTGACTTCACTGCAGGTGCGGTTGCGTAACTCACATGTGGCCCAGATGCCTGTTGGGCTCATGTGTCAGTCAGCCAACTGCACCAGCAGTTAAGTAGAAGCATTGTCCTTCTCCAACATAGCTCTCTGACTCCACGTCGCCGCCAAGAAGCTAACCGGCCATCAATGGTCAACCCGCCTAGCTTGTCATAGCGATTAGGGCAGCGGTGGCCTTACTTGGACCCGAGCAGCGGCGACCTACCATGTTCTACTCTTCCTTGTTTTCTGTGTGGCGCGGCCTCGTTGGCAGCGGGGCGGAGCCTCGGCGGAGCCGGTGATGTCCTCTGTCTAGTTGCCGGTGGGCGGTGTCGGGGGAAACTGTCCACCACGAGCACCTATGGGACCGGAGCCCCTTGTTCGTGCGGTAAGGGAGCGGAGGGAGCACAAAGAGCAGATCGTAGTGAACACGCGGGCAGTTTACCCAGGTTCGGGCCGCGATGGACGCGTAAAACCCTACTCCTGCTTAGTTTGTATTGAGTTGGAGAGCTCGGGAGCTTGAAGAACTAGCTACCCCAAGCGAATGAGCGATCTAGGTTCCGAACCCTTTCTACGTTGTGCATGGGCCTCCTTTTATAGCTCAAGGGGTCACCGATAGGTGTCAACGTAGGAGAAAGGGCAAAAATGTAATAGTGGTGGTAGTTGGAACAGTGCGGGAACAGTGGTCATCACCTACTTTGACAGTGGGGGACAAGAGCATTTAATGCCCGTCGCCGTCGACCCCAAAAGCGCCCGCCCTTGCGTCTCCGTTTGCCACGGCGATAGCTTTATCACCGTGGAGTGCCATCGTGTCCCCCAGGCTGCACAGCCACCCGCCACGCGTCCCTGGAATGGCCCCAAGGCGACGCGTGGACCGATGAGCTGGAGCGCGGGCACACAGCGCAACTCTCCCCGGCAAGCACCTTGCCGGGGTCTTGACCTTGCCGGGCCCGGGAGCTTGTCGGGCTCTGAAGCTTGTCGCTCCCCGGGCCCTGCCGGGGCGCATGCTGCGCCGAGGCATGTCTTCTGTAATGCAATCTTCTAGTCTTCCTGGCAAGTTCCACTTGCCAGGGTCTTGTGTTAGTAAGGTAATCTTGAGCCTGGGACGGCCTTCCCGGCAAGCTCCACTTGCCGGGGCCTTGATCTTCTGTCTTGTATACTTTGTTTTTGAATGGCTTTATATGGGGCAGAAAGGTCTCCGGCAAGCACGTGGTAGGCCCTGCCGCGAGAAGCTGCTACTGCCCGTGCACAAGTTGGGGTACTGAGGTACCCCTACCTTAGTACACCGACAGGAGCCCCCGGGCCTGGGCCACACACGGTGCCGAGCGCTGTTGGGCCAGGCCCAAAACATTGCACGGGCACGCGCGGCCCACGGCACGCCGAATCCACTTCCGCATCCGCCGCGTCCCTCCATAACGGCACGCGTTGATTGCGGCGTCGTGGGAGGGAACGTGGCCACGTTCTTTAATGGGAAATGCGGAGCGTCCCCCACTTCCCCCTTAAAAGCAGAGGAAGCAGGGGCCGTTACCTTACTTCGCCTTCATTGCTTCTTCTTCCATCTCCAGAAATTCCCCTTCGCGCTCCGACTCCACACCTCCTCCGCCGTCTCCCGCATCCGCGGCGCCGCCGGACTCTTCGCCCTCCTTCCCTCACCGCCTCCGCCATGGCCCCGAAGACCGAGAAGGCGAAGGCGGAGAAGACCAAGAAGGAGAAATCCGAGCAGGCGGCGAGGCTTGCTCTTATGCGGAAGAGGAATGTCGTCTTCGCGCCAAGGCTCAGCGTGCGGGAGCTCTGGAACAAGTACTACTTGTTCTGGGCCAAGGAGACCAAGGCGCACCCTCGAACCAGAGCCTATCCCGCCGCCGCCAAGGATATCTACCCCGGCGGGTACTTCTTCTTCGCTGTTTTCTTCCACTGCGGCCTTTGTCCCCCCTTTTCTGAATTCTTCTGCGATATCATGAACACCTACAACCTCCACCTTCTAGACTTCACCCCCAACGCCATCCTCACGATGGCGGTTTTCGCACATCTGTGCGAAAACTATATTGGGATCTATCCGAATGTAGCGTTGTTTAGGCATTTCTTTACGCCTAGAGTAGAGGCCGGCGCTCCCCTCTCCGGAGGAATCTCTTGGGTCTTCTGCTTGAACAAGAAGGAGTCCTACCTGCAAGGGGAGCTCCGCGGCAAGTGGGAGGAGTGGCGCGCGGATTGGTGCTGGATAGTAGAGGACGAGCCGCAGCCCTTCACCGCGCCGCGCACAACTGCCATAGTGCGCGGCAGGGACTAGAGCGACCTGGATTCGGACGACATCAAGCTCAACGTCGCCCTTGTCAGAATTCTTCGTCTCCGGGTAGCTAAGTTGACCATGGGAGAAGTGGGGCAGACTTCCTCCGCCGCCGCATTGCCCCTCTTCAGGAGAGGAAGAGGCCAGCATGGGAGTACGGCAATGCGGCGGACATAATGAGACTGCGCCCCAGACTGAACTTCAACTTCACGTCGCTGGAGCTGAAGGGGATGGTCCGGGAACTGTTTAAGCACGACCCGGCCCACCCAGAGTGGTTCAGAGCTCCCCGGGGAGTGGTGCCCCTCTGCAACAGCACGGCCCGAGATCCCCTACGCGCAATGATGCCCGCATGCGACTCGCATGGCGTGGATCCAACATGGATAGCGCCCAAGCCAGACGCCATCATGAGCTTCTTCGACAACCTGGTGGAGGTGGCGAAGAATAAGGATGAGATCAAGGGGCTCACTCGGGACACCACTGACCGGGAGATTGCTTATATAGCTTCTCGGGTAGAAGAGGCCGCTGCGGCAGCAGCGGCAGGAGAGGTCGGGTTCACGGTTGAAGAGGCAGAGGCTGCAGAAGCGTCCTGCCAAGCAGAGGAGGCGGAGATCCGCAGGCTGCTGAAGCTCCCGCCCGACGAGCTCGCCCGGGTCCCTTCTTTGAGACATGCCGGGATCCCCGGAGTTGTGACCGAGGCCGCGGCAAGGGGCGAGGTTGCCGGAGGAAGCAGAGGCGCCGGAAGGAGCGGTGGCGCCGGAGGGAGCGGAGGCGCCGGAGGGAGCACGGCTGCAGGGCAGGGCGCTGGGCCCAGCGAGCCGGTCGAGGAGGAGGAGGAGGACGCCGGGGCCGGCGAAGACTCCGGTGGATCTCTGGGGCTCTACAACGACGACGTCTCTTCGTCATCGGAGACCTCCCCGCCTCGGGCAAGTCCCAGGCGATCTCCGCTGAAGCATCTCCACAAGGCGACGACGGCGACGAGGGCGCAGGCGCCCCGACAACAACCAGCTCGCCGGGCGGCGCGAGCTACCCGGGGGAGCCAAGCCGCGACGGGAGCGCCCGGTGCGCCAACTACAGCGGAGGCGCCCCGCACACAGGCCGCGACGGAGGCGCCCCGTACGTCAGCGCCAAGTGGAGGAGGGTCTTCACAGAGCGGAGCGGCCGCTCCGCCCGCTCCCCGGGCCTCGGCGTCCACAGGGGCCGGGTCTTCGCAGCCCCCAGCCCCGGGGACCGCCAAGCGCCCGAGGGAGCCTTCTCCTCCTGCTCCTCGTGCGGACGCACCTCAGGTGGCGTTCGACTTTTCGGCCCTGAGCGACGACGACGACGACGAGGAACAGGAGTAAGGACTTGAAGTTTTGCATCTTCTTTAGCTTTGTCTTGATTCTTCCTTCTTTGATTCTGATCTTTCTTCTTGCTTTGATTTCAGAACCCTGGCCCAGCGAGTAGCGAAGAAGGCCAAGGTTCCCGTCGTGGAAGTCGAGGACGACTCGCCCGTCGCGGCGACAGGGGACGCACCGGCGACGAGCTTGCCGGACCCGAGCGCTGCTCCGAGGAGCAGCCCCCAGCGCAGCCCCCAGCGTAAGTCTGGGCTTGATCTTACCACTCGTCGGGCGCGCTTGAGGATCTTGTTTATACTAACACCTTGTTGTTCTTGTTTTGTCTTGATTGTCTTGTGCAGAGGTGGAGCCGCAGCTACAGGAGCATCCGGAGACCGCTCCCGAGGAGCCGCAGGCCCCGCCGTCCCCGCCAAGGACGAACTCTCCGGCGAGGGAGAGTGCTCCGCCAAGGGCGGGTACTCCGCCATGGGCGAGTATCCCGCCAAGGGCGAGCAGCCCGGCGAGGGTGGCCACCCCGCCAAGGGAGAGTTCCCCGGCGAGGGAGCCTGCCGTTGACGAAATCCGCCAGGGTAAGTTTTGTAACTCCGTCTTCTTGGATTCGTCTTTTTTGGATATTTGCTTGAACTTCTTCTTCTTTTTATTCTTCTTCTAGATCCTGCTCCCCCAGAGCAGATGGAGACGGAAATCGTCGTTGAGGAGGAGGGCGCGCAGGGCGACGGCGGCAACGCCCCTGTCGTTGAAGACACGGCGGGAGCCGCCGAGCCCGCTGCGGAGGAGACTGCTCCGACCGCGGACGCAGCGGCCGGGGAGGGGGACGGCGGCCATACTGCCGGCCCGGAGGCAGCAGGAGCGTCGAGCGCTGCGCCGGCCGCCAATTCCTCCACCGAGAAGGAGCAGTCTGCCTACTATCTTGAGGCCCCCAACGGCGTCTTCATCCAAGTGCCGTGGGGGTCCTCGTCGCGAGCCCCCGAGGAGGGAGAGGCCTTCGATGGGGAGGTCCTCACCTCCGCGGGGCTGAAGATCGTCGAGGCGCCTGGCGGAGGTGATGAGCCCGAGGAGGAGAAGCTGCTCCACCGGCTCCTGGCCCTTTACCGGGCCAGGCAGGCGAAGCTCGAGTCTCGGGAGGCCCTCACCGCCAAGGCCGCAGCCGACATGGAGAAGCGCGCCGCGGAGCTCCGCGCCGCCAACCAGGCGGCCCTCCGCGACGTGGCGGAGGAGCGCGAGAGGCTCGCCGGGGAGTACCAGGAGTGGCTCTTGGAAAAAGCCGAGGCCGAGGAGCAACAGCGACTCGCCGGAGAAGAGCTGTCCCGGCGAGAAGGAGAGCTCACCCAACGGAAGGTCAACCTCGACGCTCACGAGGAAGACCTTACCGCCCGGGAGCAGGCCCTTGGCGGAGAGCTGAAGGAGGCGAGGGCCGCCGCCGCCACAGCAGAGACCGCCAAGAAAGACCTTGAGGCTAAAGTGGCGCAGCTGGAGGAGTCCCTTAAGGCGAGCACGGAGAGGGTCACCGCTCAACTTAGAGCGCAAGAAGGATGCTCACACCAATTCTGAACTCCAGGTGCGCCTCTCCAAGCAAGGCGACGAGCTGAAGGCCGCCAATGACTCGATTGCAGATCTGGAGCTGAAGGTTTCCACGCTGAAGGACTCGCTCGACGCCGTCCGGGACCGGGAAACTAAGCTGAAGGACGAGCTCCGCAAGGAGCGAGGCTTGGTGGAGAGCGCCGCCACTTCAGCTGAGAACTTCCGCCGGACCGTCGAGGTATGGACCAAAGACCTGGTGGCCTCCGCCGCTGCCATCGACAAGGAGCTGATGGCAATGAGGGCGGAGTACCTCGTATACTCTCCGGATCCAAACCTCCCCCACAGCGCCAAGCTCAGTCTCTTCTTCAGAGGGATCGCGTCGGCTCTTGCAAACCTTCAGAAGAAGCTCCCCGCGCAACTGGCCGAGGAGTCACGCCAGCTCTGCGCGGGAACTCTGGAGCGCGTCTTGACGAAGATAGTGTACCGCAATCCGGGCATAAACCTCGCCAACGTTCTCCGTAGCTTGCCGGCCGACGCGGATATGGAGGTGCTGAAGGCGCAGGTCGCCCACATCATCGCCAAAGTGAACAAGATCTCTAGGATTGAAGGCGACCGCGTAGATTAGGCCTCCTTTTCTTTATCTCTTTTGTTGCTGCATAGTGTGCCATGAACTTATTAGTCATTGCGACAAGTTATCCCTTGTAGGATATTTATCTTATTTTGATCAATCAGTGCAATGTTATCTCCCTTGTCTTGGTCCTTTACTTTGTATGCTTTTCACCCTACGCTTCCAGGGGACTTGCCGGCAAGGGCCCTTTTCCGCGAGCGCTGAGTGCTGGACTCTGAGCAGCCTGCTGGCCAAGGCCTTACCGGCAAGCAACCTTGCCGCAACTAGTCGCAACACACTTAGCTTGCTGAGTGAACTCGAAAATGAAGCAAGGGCGCGACACTTGTCGCAGCTCACTTAAGTCGTTGAGCGTACTCGAAAACAAGATAAGGGTGCGGCTAGCCACGGGTAGGTTCCTCCGCGCACAGGTTTTCCATACAAAGCGTGGTTGTTCAAGGAAGATAACTTAAAATTTAAAATTTTGAACTGCTCAAATTCTGGTAACTTAGCTTTCACATATTGCTTGCTTCTCCGACAAGGCTTCTCTTTCTTGAACAGCACTTGGTTCCTCTTCCATCTCCTCCCCCCCCCCCCCCCCCCCC
>LR738715.1:684638260-684656442 GCA_902687465.1 Secale cereale | reverse complement strand
AAACTTGTGCGCGAGGAACGTTCCTTCTGCTTAAGAGGGAAAGAAGAAGAAGAGGGAAACAAGTACATGGCCTTTCGGCATGCTAATGCTTACCGGATACGTGGGTTGCACAAGATGCCAAATAATGCATGCAAATAGCGAAGAAAAGCATGGAAAAGGCAAATAGCGCAAAACACAAAAGCTTTACTGATGCACGGGGTCTGCGCCCGGCTTTGTACAAAGGGTTACATGCAACGGCGGCAAAGCTTGTACAAAAGGTGGTTGCCGGAGCGGATCACGGCAACCGCGCCTTATGGGTGAAACTTGCGAAGATGCTCTATGTTCCAGGAGTTGCTCACCGGTAAGCCTTCTTCGGTCTCAAGGCGGACAGCGCCGGGCCTTGTGACTTGTCTCACCCGATAAGGGCCTTCCCACTTCGGCGTCAACTTGTTGGAATTCTTGGCGGACTGAACACGCCGAAGAACAAGGTCGCCTTCCTCGAGACTCCTGGCCTTAACCTTGCGGCTATGATAGCGACGCAAGGCTTGCTGGTATCGAGCAGCTCGTACAGCAGCCTGGAGACGTTCCTCCTCGAGGAGCAATGCATCATCTTGTTGCAGTTGCTCTTGCTCGAGCTCATCATAAGCGAGCACTCGAGGAGATCCGTATACGAGTTCCGTGGGGAGAACTGCCTCTGCTCCATAGACTAGAGCAAAGGGTGTCTGTCCGGTGGCTCGACTCGGTGTCGTTCTGATTGACCAAAGAGCCGCCGGTAGCTCCTCTATCCAGTTTCTTCCGCACTTGCGCAGCCTGTCAAAGGTCCTTGTCTTGAGCCCGCGCAGCACTTCAGCATTTGCCCTCTCCGCTTGACCGTTGCTCCTCGGGTGAGCAACAGAAGCGAAACAGACCTTGGCGCCAAGGTCTTGGACGTACTGCATGAAGGTGCGACTAGTGAATTGTGTACCGTTATCGGTGATGATCCTGTTAGGGATTCCGAAACGGCAAACAATCGACCTGAAGAACCTGACCGCTGACTGTGCTGTCACCTTTCTCACTGGTTCTACTTCTGGCCACTTTGTGAACTTGTCGATTGCGACGTACAAGTACTCAAAGCCCCCGACAGCGCGAGGGAAAGGGCCGAGGATATCGAGCCCCCAGACCGAGAAGGGCCAGGATAAATGGATCGTCTGGAGAGCTTGAGCTGGCTGATGAATTTGTTTTGCATGGAACTGGCGCGCTTCACACTTGGTTACTAGTGCAGTTGCATCTTGGAGGGCTTCTTGCCAAAAGAACCCTTGCCGGAACGCCTTCCCGGCAAGCGCCCTTGCGCCAATGTGGTGGCCACATATGCCTCCATGTATTTCTGCCAACAGCTTCTGTCCATCTTCCCTGGAGATGCACTTCAATCTGACACCGTTGAGTCTTCTTCTGTACAGCTCGTTATCCACGAACTGGTACATACTTGACTGCCTGGTTATCTTCTCTATCTCTTCTGGGTCGTCGGGAAGTTCTCCAGTTTGCAGAAAACGGACGATCTGCTGCGCCCATGCCGGGGCCCGAGGCTCAACGGCAAGGACTAAAGGCTCGAGGGCCGCTGCGGGAACCTTAGCTTCCACGGCAAGGACCTCTGGTTCTGCCGGAGCGGATGGTCCCCCGGCAAGCTCGCCGGGGCGAGGCTTGTCGGGAACGCTTGCTTCAACTGTACAGATCCGAGGATCTGCAGGAGCAAACTGTTCCTCAGCGTTCTGGTCGTTGATCTTGGGGACCTTGGCGGTGGTTTCAGGGAGATCCGCTGGCAAGTAGTCGCCGGAGACCAACTTTCTCTTTTTGGACTGCCCAATTGATGGTGTAACGGACGGTTGAGTTAACTTGAGCAAGAAGGTCCCTGGTTCCACAGGTAACTTCATCGCAGCACACTTTGAAAGGCCATCTGCAATGTCATTTTGAGCTCTTGGGACGTGCTCCATTTGCAGACCTTCAAAGTGCTCTTCAAGCTTCCTCACTTCATCTACATAAGCTTCCATCAACGGGCTCTGGTAACTCTTGTTGACTTGTCGGACCACCAACTGAGAATCTCCTCGCACAATTAGCTTCCTGATCCCAAGTTCGGCCGCAATCCTTAGGCCGGCAAGCAAGCCTTCATACTCGGCAGTATTGTTTGTCGCTTGCTCCCTGGGAAAATGCATCTGGATAACATACTTGAGGTGCTCTCCGGTGGGCGCGATGAGTACCACGCCGGCACCGGCGCCTTGCAGCGAGAAGGCACCATCAAAGTATATCACCCATTCACTTGTCGCTTCTTGTACGGGTACACTTGTCTCTGGAACTTCCTCATCGGGCGTCGGGGTCCATTCAGCTATGAATTCTGCCAAAGCTCGGCTCTGTATGGTTGAAGTACTTTCAAACTTGAGTCCAAAGCTCGACAGCTCCAGTGCCCACTCAACGATCCTGCCTGTTGCTTCTGGATTGTGCAATATCCTCTTCAGCGGAAAGCGAGTGACCACTGTTATCTCATGTGCCTGGAAGTAATGGCGCAGCTTTCTCGAGGCCATGAGGAGGCCGAAAAGCAATTTTTGCACCCCCAGAGTATCTCGATCTAGCCCCCTGCAAGAGGGAACTTACAAAATACACTGGGCGCTGCACCATCTTCTTCCGCACTTCTTCTTGCTCTTGCGCAGAGTTGTCCTTGTCGGGGCCAGAGCTTGTCGGAGGAGCCCCCTGCTTGTCGCTGGATTCGCTTGCCGGTGGTGCTGACTCCTCGTCGGCCTCCCTCTCCGCTACTAACGCAGCACTAACCACCTGGTTGGTTGCCGCTAGGTACAGCAGCAACTTCTCCTGTGGCCTAGGTGCGACAAGTATTGGAGTGGAGGATAGGTACCGTTTCAAGTCTTGCAGCGCTGCCTCCGCTTCCGGAGTCCATTTCATAGGACCTGCCTTCTTCAAGATTTTAAAGAAAGGTAGGGCGCGTTCTGCAGACTTCGAAATGAACCTACTGAGGGCAGCCACACAACCTGCAAGTCTCCTGACATCCTTGACGCGCTTCGGGGCTTCTATCTGCTCGATGGCTTTTATCTTGTCAGGGTTGGCTTCAATCCCCCTTTGTGACACAAAGAACCCGAGAAGCTTGCCGGAGGGGACTCCAAAGACGCACTTCTCGGGGTTCAACTTAAGCTGGATCTTGCGCAGGTTCTGAAATGTCTCTTCCAAATCTTGGACCAGGGTATCCTTGCTCTTGCTCTTCACCACGATGTCATCCATGTAAGCCTCTACATTCCTGTGGATCTGTGGCTCAAAAGCAGTGTGCACTACCCTTGCAAAAGTTGAGCCTGCATTCTTCAGTCCAAATGGCATGCGAATGAAGCAATATGTGCCACATGGAGTGATAAATGCAGTCTTCTCTTCATCTTCCTTGGCCATGAAAATTTGATGGTAGCCTGAATATGCATCAAGAAAAGAGAGTAGCTCACATCCGGCAGTGGAGTCAACAATCTGGTCAATGCGTGGCAAGGGAAATGGATCCTTGGGACATGCTTTATTCACATCAGTGAAGTCTATACACAGTCTCCACTTCCCATTGGCCTTACGCACGACGACTGGGTTTGCTAACCACGTCGGATGGATCACGCCTCTAACTTGGCCCGCTGCTTCTAGCTTCTTGATTTCTTCAGCAATGAATTCTTGGCGCTCCACGGCTTGCTTTCTGACCTTTTGCTTGACGGGCCGTGCATGAGGACAAACAGCAAGCTTGTGCTCAATTACCTTCCTGGGAACACCGGGGATGTCAGATGGTTGCCAGGCAAACACATCGACATTCGCCCGCAGGAAGGCAACGAGCGCGCTTTCCTATTTGCTGTCAAGTGTGGCACTGATGGTGAAGGTACCACCAGTGCCGTCCTCGTTGGCGGACACCTTCTTGGTTGCCGGAGGAGCGGCCATCCCTTTCTTGCACTTGCCGGTGGAGCTCGATGGAACGTCCTCGACAACAGCGCAGCACTCCGAAGAGGTGCGGTTGCCGGAGTGGGCCCCAGAGCGCTTGCCGGACTTGGTCTTCGTCTTCTTCCCCCCGGGAGCTTCAGCGGCAACTGTACTGCTCTCCACCGCGGCTGCTGCATCTCGGTAGATCTTGTCGGTGCAGATAAGCGCGTCCTTCTTGTCGCCATGGACAGAGATGACGCTTATCGGCCCCGGCATCTTGAGTACATTGTAGGCGTAGTGGGAAGCTGCCATGAACTTGGCGAGGGCGGGACGGCCGAGTATCCCATTATATGGTAATGGTATATCGGCAACGTCGAATGTGATGCGCTCAGTTCTGAAGTTGAGCTCCCCGCCAAAGGTCACCGGCAAAGTTATCTTCCCCTTGGGCTTGCTCCTCCCCGGGTTTATTCCTTGGAACGAACCGGTCTCTTCGAGCTCGCCATCTGGGATTTGGAGTTTCTTGATCACAGCTGAGGAGATCAAGTTCAGCCCGGCCCCGCCGTCAACCAACATTTTGGTGACCTTGAGGTTGCGGATGGTGGGTGAGACCAACATCGGCAAGCACCCGACCGCAGTGGTGCGGTCAGGGTGATCCTCAAGATCGAAAATGATGGGCGTGCTGGACCATTTGAGGAGCCTGCGCGACTCCACGGGCGGCTCCGCTGCGTTTACTTCCCGCACCCACTGCTTGAGTTGGCGGTGGGAGGTATGCAGAGAGGCGCCACCGTCGATGCACAGGACTTCCGTGGCCTTCTGGAACTCCTGCTCGCTGTTATCCTCTTCCTCCATGTCATCGTCGTCGTCTTCTTCATCCTTGTCGCGGCCCCGGGGAGGTCGGTCACCTTGCCGCTGCTTGGCCTTGCCGCGGCGTCCTCCCCGGCCATTGAATGGCCGCTTCTTGCTTGGTTCTCCTCCGTCACCTTGGGCCTTCTCCTTGTCGCGCCGCTCGTACTCAGCTTTCTGCTGCTCGACGAGGTACTCGACGCGTTTGCAGTTGGAGAGGTCGTGGCCCTTGGTGCGGTGGATCTTGCAGTATTGCTTGTCGGAGCCGTCCTGCTTGTCGGCCGCCGCCACAGGGGCAGGCTCCTTGCCGGAGCCGCCAGCCTGTGCTTGTTTGGCGGGAGCTTCCTTGACGGACTTCTCGATGGCAAGCACTTCTTTCTTGTTCTTCCTCCTATTGTTCCGCCGCCGGCTCTTCTTTGCCGGGGCGGCATCCTCGCTGTCGCTTCCTCCTGCGGCAGCATCCTCTCCGGGGAGTCTCCTCCCTTCTTCGGCGCGCGCGCACTTATCAGCTAGAGCATAGAGCTCGCTGACATCCCGTATCTTGGTCATGTCCATCTCCTCACGCATGCGGCGGTTACGTACGTTTTGGTGAAACGCACTGATAACCGCAGCAGGGTGGACGTCGGGGATGTTGTGCTGCACGCGGCTGAAGCGCTGGATGTACTTGCGCAGAGACTCTCCTTCCTTCTGGGCCAAGATGTGGAGATCGCTCTCCTGGCCGTGGGGTTTGTGGCCGCCCGTGAAGGCGCCAACAAACTGGTGGCAAAGATCTGCCCAAGAAGAAATGGAGCCTTCCGGCAGGTGCATAAGCCAAGAACGGACGTTTGGCTTAAGCACCAGCGGGAAGTAGTTCGCCAGTATCTTCTCGTCGCGCCCCCCGGCAGCCTGCATCGCGATGGTGTATATGCTGAGGAATTCCGAGGGGTGCGTCTTGCCGTCGTACTTCTCCGGTACGTCGGGCTTGAAGTTCTTCATGCTGGGCCACTGGACGCGCCGCAGCTCACGGGTAAACGCAGGGCAACCTGCCGCGTACGGCAAGTCGCCTGGTTCACCGGGCGCGCACGTGTCGACAGCGTTCCCAGCTCGCTGATCTGATTGTCGCCGAGCTTCTCGGCGGCGCTCGATCGTCGTTCGAGCGTCTTCTTGTCGCCGGTCGTCAAGGACCTGGCGCTGGTCCCGACGAGCCCGCGGATCCGACGACGCCGTGGAGTCGTCGTCGACGTTGATCCGGCGGGGTGGCGTCTTCTGCTTCCGCGGCGGGGAGTGCACGGTGGTTGCACCCCCGGCGGTCTTGTCGCCGTCGGCCTTCGTCTTCTCGACTTGCCGTGCCCGCGAAGTCGCTGGCTGCTGCGGAGAGTCGTTGTTGGCGAAGGCGATCAGGCTCTGGATGGTTGCCCTCCAGTCTTCGGCCTTGTCTGCCGCTGGAGGGAAGTCGAGGAGCAGTTGCGCCCTTGCGAGCGCTTCTGTTGGAGAGGAGGGGAGCGGGGGCGAGCGGCGCGAGGAGCGGGATATGCTCGGACTCCTAACAGGGTTAGAAGGAGCAGGGTCCCGCCCCGGCGACCGCGCCTTGCTCGTGCCAGGACGATGGCCCGGAGCATCCCGCGAGCCTCCGGTTTGCCCTTGGCCCAGCAAGCGGATGCCACCTCCTGTGCCATGGCGCTGCTGGGTAGTTGTTTGCTGAGATGGACGTGGCGCATCTACGGAGACCGAGGCCTTGGAGTTGGTCCGGCCGTCCGCCTTGTCCTTGGATTTAGTGGTGCCGTGAGTTTCCTCACCGGCGACCACTCTTCCGCCAGCGTCTCCTCCACCCACCGTTGGTTCTGGTGGTGGGGGAACAGACGCAGACGGGCCTGCGACCTCCGAAACCTTCTTCTTCGGGGCCATGTTGCTGATGATGAAGTTGATGTAGCTGGAGAGGTTGATGAAGAATGCGCCCGCGTGAACGCCGGATCAGGTTAGCACAACCTCGACGACCCCTACCTAGCGCGCCAAAGATGTCGGGGGAAACTGTCCACCACGAGCACCTATGGGACCGGAGCCCCTTGTTCGTGCGGTAAGGGAGCGGAGGGAGCACAAAGAGCAGATCGTAGTGAACACGTGGGTAGTTTACCCAGGTTCGGGCCACGATGGACGCGTAAAACCCTACTCCTGCTTAGTTTGTATTGAGTTGGAGAGCTCGGGAGCTTGAAGAACTAGCTACCCCGAGCGAATGAGCGATCTAGGTTCCGAACCCTTTCTACGTTGTGCATGGGCCTCCTTTTATAGCTCAAGGGGTCACCGACAGGTGTCAACGTAGGAGAAAGGGCAAAAATGTAATAGTGGTGGTAGTTGGAACAGTGCGGGAACAGTGGTCATCACCTACTTTGACAGTGGGGGACAAGAGCATTTAATGCCCGTCGCCGTCGACCCCAAAAGCGCCCGCCCTTGCGTCTCCGTTTGCCACGGCGATAGCTTTATCACCGTGGAGTGCCACCGTGTCCCCCAGGCTGCACAGCCACCCGCCACGCGTCCCTGGAATAGCCCCAGGGCGACGCGTGGACCGATGAGCTGGAGCGCGGGCACACAGCGCAACTCTCCCCGGCAAGCACCTTGCCGGGGTCTTAACCTTGCCAGGCCCGGGAGCTTGTCGGGCTCTGAAGCTTGTCGCTCCCCGGGCCCTGCCGGGGCGCATGCTGCGCCGAGGCATGTCTTCTGTAATGCAATCTTCTAGTCTTCCTGGCAAGTTCCACTTGCCAGGATCTTGTGTTAGTAAGGTAATCTTGAGCCTGGGACGGCCTTCCCGGCAAGCTCCACTTGCCGGGGCCTTGATCTTCTGTCTTGTATACTTTGTTTTTGAATGGCTTTATATGGGGCAGAAAGGTCTCCGGCAAGCACGTGGTAGGCCCTGCCGCGGGAAGCTGCTACTGCCCGTGCACAAGTTGGGGTACTGAGGTACCCCTACCTTAGTACACCGACAGGCGGCGCCTAGGCGGAGCGGGGGAAATCCTCCCCCTCATTGCTGGCAGGGTGGGGCCTCGGTGGAGCCGACGGTGTCCTCTGCCTCATTGTTGGCACCACGGGGCCTCGGCGGAGCAGGGCCTCATTGGGGCCAGTGGAGCAGGGACTCGTCGGAGCCGGCATTGTCCTCTGCCTCGTCCTCGGTCTCGCCAAATAGCGCCTCGCCCGCTTCATCGCCCTCTTTGTAGGCGGCCACAGCCTCCGCCACCCGCATGCGGTACCGCCAGCGCTCGAGGCGGCCCTTGCGGGCAGAGCGGTACGAGTCGAGCAGCGCCTCCTGCTCCGCCCGCTCTGCGGTCATCTGCTCCTACGCCTGCAGGTGCTCCTGGAGGAGATGGTGGTTGTAGGCGGCGTCGGCCTACGCCTCCCGGAACTGCTCCTCACACTTCTGCCTCACCGTGTCCATATATTGGGCACGGGCCTCGCTGATGGTAACGGTGCAATGCACCGGCGAGGATGGCGCGGAGGAGGGGGTTGGCACCTGTAATGCCCGGGATGGGATTATACCTCCTACGTGTCGAGGCACGACTTAAAGGTATAAGCCCATTCTAGAATGATCTCAAGTATGGTATCTTTGCACGACTCATGTAAAAATAGGGATGAAATTGCAAAAGGATAGTTGGCTTACACTCGCCACGTCACACAATACATTACATAAGCAAATCATCATTCAAATAACATCACAGTCTGACTACGGACGAAGATCAAAATGAAAGATACCAAATACATAAAGCCACAGGTCCGAATCGCCCCTAGTAGAAACCACTACTGATCATCGGGATAGTGCACATAGTATCGACTACGTTCTTCATCGAACTCCCAGTACAGCTCCGTGCCGTCACCTGAGTAGTTCACCATAGTACTTGCATCTGGTGTTGTGTAGAATCTGTGAGCCACGGAGGACTCAGCAATCCCGTTCCCGGGTAGCAAAACTATCTAAGCCTTGGGTGTGGAACAAGGCTGGAGAAATAAAAGGTTGCAGCTGCACTAGCACTAGCTTACGTGTTTAGAGCGAGAAGAGAAGTGCCACGAGCGTCAAAGTGATCATGAAGTGATCCTAACTAAGCACGTCAATCATAACCCCACCGTGTTCACTTCCCGAACCCCTTTCGGAAAATGACCGTCACGGTTACTCACGCTGGTAGTGTGTACTGAACATGGTGTCAAGTTTTCTACAACCGGATATTAACAAATTCCCATCTGCCACATAACCGCGGGCGTGCCTTTCGAAAGTTCAAAACCCCGCAGCGGTGTCCCAACTTAGCCCATTACAAGCTCACGATCCGCGGAGTCGCAACTCCAAGGTGGGAAGACCCGAGTATTCTCGGAATCCCGTGCTCAAGATACTCCGACTAAGGTAAGACTAATCCAGCAAATCCTCCCGGCGTGCCGACACCCTGATAGTAGCCGCGCGTATCTCGTCTCAGGCCACGACCGGATGGGACAAGCTATGGGTTTTTACCAGCCCTTGGGTTTCCCCAAGGTGGCCCCGCAGGTTACCCAGTTTGGACCAACACTCATGTGGAGCACTGGCCCGGGTTGTTGATTAAGAAGAGGGTTTATAACTCCCTATGCAAGTTTTAGTTGTTTAGGCAAATGTAGTACCAATGTTGGGACTTGCTGGAAAAGCCTTAGCGCTAAGCGGTTTATCGAGGGGGTCCCATAACCCCAACCATGTGAGGAACGCAAAATCAAGGAACATAACACCGGTTTATACGGTTCCTAGGGCGGCATGAGTGGAACAAATCACCAAGCAAGAGGCTTAGCCTTCCACCCATTACCAATATATAGATGATTTAGTTTAAGAGTTTATATAGTGTGATATCCCAACAATAACTTCAACATGAAGCACGAATCTTCAAATCTTCTCCTGCGACTAGCAATGCTATAAGAGGGGCTGAGCGAAGCTTACGTAGCCAAACAAAGGTTTGCTAGGTTGGGTGGTTAGACAGATTCATGGTTACAATAGGAGGCTGACAAACAAACATGGGCATCTAGGCAATGAGCTAAAGAGCGAGACATCTAGCAATAGGCAAAGATAGTAATGATATCTGGGTCAGGTCATCTTGCCTGTCGAGTCGTCGATGGGATCGTAATACGGCTCCTCATACTCAACCTCGGTAGTAACCTCGTTCTCGTTCTCGGTCTTGGCTTCCGGCTCTACTCAACACAAGAACACAACGAGGCACGAAATCAAACAAGGTGCAATGCACAATCAACATGATACACGTATGATGCATGTATGATGCAATACATGCCAAGGTATGAAGCACACAAGAACAACACAAGACAACAAGTTTAAATGAGGCCGGAATCCACATAAAGCGAATCCGGTAAGTCCTCATATGCATATGTTGAAAATGGTCCAGATATGAACAAACCTTAAGTTAACGTTGTTAAACAACAAGTTAACACGCACCATGATGATCTACACGAAATTCTAGTCAAGTTTCATATAAAGTTTGTTTAATTCGGAGCTACGGTCTAGAAGATATGAGCAAAACAAGTTAAGCATGACAATGGTGCAAGATGCACCCCAAACATCAAGCAAACATACTCCAAACATGTAAACAAGATGATATTATGATTCTACATGCAAAATCACACAAGTTTCATGTAGGACACGCTCAAAACGGAGCAACGGTTCAACACATACACACGAAACAAGATTCAATGCAAAGCTGAAATTAACAGCCACATAGCAACTTTGGAGCAAGAAATATATACTCTACAGCACCCAAACATGATTACAATAAGCATGGACATGAATTAGACATATCCTACAGCAAACAACTCCATTGGATCAACTCCATAGGAGGCATGGATCAATAGCAACAAGCTACAACATTTTGATCATGACGTTAAAAACCTGACAGTTATATTTTATAGCAACTTGGGAGCAAGAAATAAATAAGCTACAGCAACCCATATGAGCAAGTGAGGGCATGAATGGATAGACAAAAACATGTACAACAAGGAATGATCAATGGCCACCCCAAAACTAACATGGATTTGACTAGGGCATCAAGCAAACATAGCATCAGGTTAAGACAGATTCCAGACTTAGTAGAAATTTCACCAAGTATAAAACAGTTATGTTGGCATGGCATGTTTGCAAGCATGTTTAAGTCACCTCAAGGCATATCATGGAAAATGGTTTGCACCACAGCAAAGACCACATGATGGAGATTCTAAAACATATTAACATGTGACATGGGGACAAACACATCAATAGCAACGAGCACTTCAAATCAGCATCTCATAACATGTTACAAAACTTAACAGCCATATGCACTTTTGCAACAGAGATTAACATGGCAATATGAACCCTAACATGTATGCTACAGCAACCATCATGTAGAGCATCTCACAACGAACATTTTGACATATCATTCGCTTCATTTGGATAAACATGCACCAAGTTATCACATCTCAAACATGGCATGAAAATAACAAGTTGGAGCAGTTTATAACAAGTAGCACTCTTGCAACAGAGATTAGGATCTCTACATGATCTCAAACAAGCATGACACAATGGAACAAAACGTAGAGCACATCACCACGGTCATTTTGACATATCATATGCACAATTTGGACTTACACACAAAAAGATACAGCTACATGAACATGCAACAAAAATAAGCAAAAACACAGGACTTAGTGAAAAAAAGAGATAGCCACCTCGCGGATTGGGTCAACGGGGCGGATCGGGACGGGCGACGCGGGTCCCGGACCCGTTAGGATTCGTCGGGCTGGATCCAATCGGGATCGGGATCGGGAGGCCCGGCGGCTTCGGCGGCCGGAGCGGCCAGTGGAGCGATGTAGGCCGCGGGGGAGAGGCAGCAGGGCCGGCCGGCTGCGGGGATGCGGCCCGGTGACGGCGGACCTCAACGACGGCGGGGACGCGGCCCGGCGGCGTCGCGGGGTCACCGGAGGAGGACGGCGGCAGAGCTCCTCGGGCGGTGAGCTCAGGCCGGCGGGTGAACCGGGCGGCGGCGGGCGGAGAACGGCTGGCGGCGGCGGGGCGGGATCCGGCGTGGAGGAAGGAGCGGGGCGGCGCGTGATGGCTTCTCGCCCCTCGTTGGTTACCCCAAGTGGAAGGTTTGAGATGCAGTGTAGCGGAAGTTTTCCCTTGGCAAAGATACCAAGGATCGAATTCCCCTGAGACTCCAAGATTCAACAAGAAGGTGTCAACTGCTAACGGCGCCAGATACTTAGCAATCAACTTGGACCTGCACACAGATACAAATAACTTTGCTCCCAACGAGTACAGATAGGTTGTCAATCCCTCCGGCCTTGTCGTTTACAAAGGATCAAACGCAAGAGATAATAGTGATAGGTATTGCTGCAACTAGTAAGTAAAAGCAGGAAGTAAATAGCGGATGTGATCAGTGATGGTAATATGGACCGGGGTCCCATGATGTTCACTAGTGATGTCTCTCTCCCAAAAGACGATAAAACAGCTATGTGAGGTAAATGAATTACAGCTGGGCAATTGACAGGATTATGTGCGCAAACCAATGCTAAATATGTTGCAAGAAAGGTTGAGGCTCAAAAGCATGGGCGGTACGCCAAGGTAAGTAGACTGAAATCCATCTGCATCTACTACTAATCATCCACCTTGAGATATCTATCCAGAACATCTCGCTGGTATTAAGTTGCGAGTCCCACCCATAGTGTAAACTCAAAGCAACAGACAACTGCATTAAAAGAACTTTGCGTAAAGTAAACAATCCTTGCACCCGCGAGTACAAGCACCGTTGTTTTGCCCCTTGTGGCAACAGCACACCCCCTAGACTCATGTTTCTGTCACTCAAGCTAGTCATCGAGGGGCATGAACATACAATCAAGCATAACGTTCCCTCTTGGAGTTACTACCTACTACTCGGCCAAAGCAATAAATAGCAATGGAGAACATGCAAGAATTACTCAAGAACATAAATATAAAAGAGGTAAATCAAATATATTACTCACACACAATCTGAACATAATCTCACAATCCATCGGATCCCAGCAAACTCAACATAGCAACAGCATAAGGATTACATATGTGCCTCGATCATGTAGGGCAGCTCACGAGGTCTAATTAGTGAAGCACAAAGAGGGGAGGAGAACATCACATAGCTACTGGTCATGGACCCATGGTCCAAGGGAGACTACTCACAACTCATCCGGGAGGCGTCCATGGTGGTGGAGAGGCTCCCGATGGTGGTTCTCCCCTCCGGCAGGGTGCCGGGAAGAGTTCTCCTAGTGCTCTCGATCTTGGAAGCGCGGCGGCGGCGGAACAGAGATGAGATCACGAAAAAGGGTTCCGTCCTCGAGGGTTTCGGGACGCGGTGTAAATATATGCCAAAGGGGGGCATCAGCGGAGACCTGGGGGGCCCAGGCGCCCCCCCCCCCCCCCCGGCGCGGCCAGGAGGGGGGCCGCGCCACCAGGGCGCCTGGAGCCCTGGTGGCCCCCCCTCCGGTCCTACTTTGGCCGCAAGGAAGCTTCCGGAATGCTGATTTTTTATATAATTTTTCCGGGATTTTTCTGGCAGTTTACGTGATGGGAAAACCTGAAATACAAAAACAGCAGAAAACAGAAACTGGCACTGGGGTGCACTGAGTTAATAGGTTCGTCCAAATATGATCAAAAGTGTATGGAAGTGTATAAATATCATAGCAATATCACACAAAAGAGGCATGGAGCAAGCAGAAATTATAGATATGTTTTGGACGTATCAGCGCGGGGCTGGCGACGGCGCGATGCGGGCCGCGGGGGCCGGGGACGGGCCCGGTGGACCCGCGCGGTGGGAGGCGGCGGCGTGATCTGTCCGGCCCGGGTCGGACACGTCCGCCCGGCGCGGATTCCGAGGCGGGGCTGAAGGAGGAAGGAGACTAGGGTTTGGACGAAAAAAATGGACATTGGGGCTAATTTATAGGCACAAGGAGCTAGGAGACTCCAAATGGGGGGCGGTTTTCGGCCACGCGATCACAATTTGACGACCTAGATGATGGGAAGGGTTGTGCTGGGTTTGTGGGCTGTTGTGGAGGGGGTCTTGGGCCTCAAAGAAGAGGTTCTTTTAGCCCACTAGGTTAACCGTTGGAGTACCAAACGAACTCCAAACGCGACGAAACTTGACAGGCGGCCTACACGTACCAAAACAACATCGCACGACAAATCTCACATCATTCCGGGAACATTACACGGCCACACACGAAAGAAGGACTCGGGGATGCCACGGCCACGTGTGTGAGCGTCGGAACTCGAAACGGACAATGGGAAGAGACGAGTGGGACCGGGTGCAAGTGACAACACAAATGCAATGCAATGCACATGACAACATGACATGGATGAAATGCACACACGCACACGACAAAACGAAGAAACCCGAAATGAAAGAAGAGCCCGGAAAGGAATTGATGAAGCCAAAGTTTATATATTACCATATTGGGAAAGTGTTACCTCTGGGGCATTACAGCATCGGATCGTCGACTACCATGTTCTCCATTGGGACGTCGTCGTCCTCCGGCTGCCTGCCGGCCAGCTAGTCGGCAGCAATGGTTGCCATCTCCTTGTGGTCCGTCGTTCGCCCATCCCGAAGAGCGCTGGAGTGCGAGGAAGCCATGGTTGGCAGTAGTGGTGTGGACAAGGGAATAGGAACGGATGCGGGTGACTGCGGCTATGGCCGGCGCAGCAGTTTATATAGCAATGGTGGGCAACGGAGGGACGGACATGTGGCGCCGGAGTAGCCGCCTTGGCAACCGCGTATCATTAATGTGGGCGGCAGAAGGACAAACGGATGGCACTTGTGTCGTTTGAAGGCGGAGCAATCGCATGCACCGGGAAGCGGGGCGGGCGGCGCTGACCGTTTCGGGCGGAAAGCGTGCGCGAGCGAGGGACGTGGTCTGGGTGGGCCAGGGCAGTCAGACTCGTGCTTGGCAGTGGGTCGGTCCAGCAGCCGGACATGCTGGCTCGCCAGCTACCTCGCCGAGCTGAGCGACGACAATCAGACGATGGACGTAGCTTCTGACCAGGAGCCGACGCCACTGTCCAAGCTGGTTCATGCCGTGTTCACCATAGAGCGGGTGCGGCCGCACTTCGACGCCCTAATGGCGGAAGAGCTACCAGCGCAGGAGGACCTGTGCTGCAACCTCCGTCTCCTCAACGAGCACCGGTGAACAAGCGAACGACAATGCCGTCGCGGACATGTGGCCCTATGATCCTGGCTTCCTGAATGAGCAGCGGGGGATGTATCAGACCATCCGTAGGGCCCTCGAGGCCCTCTCCATCGTCCTTCGAGTTGTTGCGCTCGTCGTGGCACCGCCGTCTTGCGTTGTCAACATGGTCAACGAACATGAGGATGAGGAGATGACTTTACTTGGAGAGAATGATAGTGGGGACCCACCAGGGCCATAGCCGCACGTACGCAAGTGCCTCCTTATTAGTATATAAAACATTAATTTTTTTGCTTCCTCCTGGTTTCCACACATCACGGTCCCACACCATTGTCAACCTATGTAGTCAATAAACGAGAGAATTGCACAAGAAGCGGCCGACAGGTGGGACCAAGCAGCTCGAGCAGTATTCGTGTTTTTGAGGTGTGAGCACTGCAGAGTTTTTCTTGAGCGATGTTTATCCCAGATATTATTTTTTCTCCTTTGAACAACAACGTAAACATCGCTGCAGCTATTAACTGGGCGGGTTGTGGCCCGTCTAGCCCAGGCCAGATATCCAGCCTAGATATTATTATTTTTCAAGCTGAAAATGGCTAGCCCAGCTATATTTTTTTTAGGAATACCCAGGCAAGGTCAAGTTGTTATTCTCCACCCCGCTGGGCTGCAAATCTTTCCTAGGAGGGATGCATTAGGCTTAACATGAAAATGGGCTTTAAGAAATAATAAATGGGATGTAATTATAAAAAATGGGCAGTAACTATAAATAATGCACCAAACACGTAATTACTTTATAAAATAATATTTTTGGATATTGAAAATTTTAATTTCATTAATTGTTGCGAGTGCAATGTTTCATTGGATTTTTACGTAATATAAATTTATATTGAAATTGTATTTAATCTGACTAAAAAATTTGGGATAGAAATATTTCGGATCCCATCAAAATGTGGGAAATTTTATTGAATTCTGTTTTGAACGGTTGGTTGAAATGGGCTGTACTTTTAACAAACTGTAAATGGGCTCTAGTCAATTCCATTAGAATTCAAAAATTGGCTACACATTCTTACAAATCTCAAATGGGCTATAAGTTTTCTCCCACACACTTGTGGCCTTACTAAGTTGTCGCGTCCCCCAAAAGAATAGTTGACGCGTATGCAAGGCTTTGTCAACTTATAGTCAACACACGGTTCTAGCAGCAGTGACCGTTGGATGTCCATCCAACGGATGCCATGCTTCTTCTTCAATCCCGGATATTCTAGCTTCACCCGCCCAAAAAATAATTCCTCCCCCTGACATCTGGGGCGCACCGTTTCGGAAGCTGACCTGTGGGCATACTAAGTTGACGCGTACAAAGGGCTTTGTCAACTTAGTCAATATAAACGATTCTAGCTGCAGTGACCGTACGATGTCCATCCAACGGCCGTCATGCTTCTTCAACCTCTGGTCTTCTTGCTCCAGCCGCTCAAAGCAGTGCCAGTCGTGCCACCTGCTCCTGCCTCCTGTGGCCGGCTGTGCTGCCGCGCAGGCCTCACCGCCCCCAGAAGTTCAACAATACCTAACAAAGCAGTAAACACAACAAACAATCTACGATTTACATACTAAATATAGAACAATCTACACCAGAGGGGCTACTACATATAAGATGAATGTCTAGAAGTTCAACAATATATAACAAAGCAGTAAAACAAATGTGCATAACAGAAGTTCAACCAAATTTCATTATAAACAAACAATAATTAAAACCAGAAGTTCAACTATGTGACCAGAAGTTCAACAATACCTAACAAAGCAGTAAACACAACAACAATCAATGATTTACATACTAAATATAGAACAATCTACACCAGAGGGGCTACTACATATAAGATGAATGCCCAGAAGTTCAACAATATATAACAAAGCAATAAAACAAATGCGCATAAACAAACAATAATTAAAATCAGAAGTTCGACTATGTGACCCAACCAAGTAGCACATAAAAACATGTACCATGAGCAGAAATTCTATTTCGCAGGCAAACTAAATATCAATACCATGAAAGTGATCACACACAAAAAAAACAAAAGATATACACTACAAATATGGAACATTTGGGAAGTCTAACAACACTTGGTGACAAAATTTCACCACCAATTCATCAAATAAAAATTAAGCAACACTCTACTAACTTAAACTAAGGGTAAAATTCATACACATGATATTGTTAGAAGTTCAGACATTTAAGAATGGGCAGTCCAACAAGACAACTAAGTGAAGATATGGGTAGACATATATAAGAAAACTGCTATTTAAAATACAAGATTCAACCACAATAAAATACCTGGAGAAGGTTTTGAAGCCATGACAACACAACCCCTTGATGAATGGAACTGCAAACCCTAGAACAACCTACTAAAAACAGGGGATAGATTGCATATAGTTAGCAAGCAGAAAATCATACAGCAAATACAAAAAGCAACTAAATCAAACCCTAGGATGAAACAACTAGAACATATAAACAAGTATGAAAAGATGAACAGTAGCACATCTAGGCAAGCACAACAAAAAAAGTATACATAAACTAACTAGCATGTGACAAACACAATCTAGACTACGAAATCAACAACACTAAGACAATTAGATGCATCAGATCCAGCAACAACCATAGCACCGCACCTCCCTTACATGCATCTGACTGCTGAAATCACTAAAGGGGAAATGAAATCCACTCAACTCTGAACGGAGAAATAGCGCAAACAAGCATCTCAGAAACAAATCTGATCATGGGGGAATGGAATCCACCCACCACACTCACAAGCACCCTACCTAATCTCCCACCCAACCATCGGAAGAAGGGGCAGGAGGCGGGCGCGACAGCACACAGAAGAAACAGAGAGGCCCCAACAGATCTGGCGAAACTAAGGGCAAGCATCAGGGGGGGCAACATTTGTACCTCTCCAAACGACCCCCGCACGCACAAATCCTCGGCAGTTCTTCCACTCGCCACGATGCCACGCACACCTTGGAATCGCGCAGGCAGTTGCCGCCCTCGCTTCAGAGCAGGACAGAGCGGGCTGGGGGAGGCAGAGCGCCGCGTGTGCCAGAAATAGGAGTGGGGGCGTGCGCTGGTTACTAGACTCACAAGGGGAGGGGACAGCGGCGGATAAATAGGGAGGAGTTGGAGGAGACGAATGCAGTGGAGCAACAGAGAGGGGAAAGAGAGCGAGCCACAGGGAGAGTGGGGTTTTCTGACAGGTGGGACGAAAGAGATGGATGCCTCTCTATCGGGGGAGTTGTGCGCTCGCGAA
>LR738715.1:684537652-684626473 GCA_902687465.1 Secale cereale | reverse complement strand
ATATATGTTTTTTTAGATCGGTTTTATATTTTAGGTTTGGTTAAATAGCGAGAGTTCACCCGTTTAGATCTGTTAGTGAACGTTTTCATTCATTTAGTTCTGTTAGCTGATATGTCTCCAATGTATCTATATTTTTTTATTGTTCCATGCTATTATTTATGAAGTCTTGGATGTTTAATGGGCTTTATCATTCACTTTTATATCATTTTTGGGACTAACCTACTAACCTAAAGGCCCAGTCCAGATTGATGTTTTTTGCCTATTTTAGGGTTTTGCAGAAAAGGAATATCAAACGGAGTCCAAACGGAATGAAACCTTCACGAGAGATATTTTTGGAGGAAATCACGCTCGGGAAACGTCGGGACCAAGTCAGGGGGCAAAGAGCCAGCCCTCGGGGTGGGGGCGCGCCCCCTGCCTCGAGGCTGGCCCACACGGCCCCCGGTGCCCTCCTTCTTCCTATATATACCTACGTACCCCAGAAACTCCATACGTAGAGAGAAAACCCTAATTCCACCACCGTAGCTTCTGTTCCCGTGGAGATCCCATCTTGGAGCCTGTTCCGGGAGGGGGATCCATCACGAAGGCCTTCATCATCATCATCATCGCCCTCACCATGAGTTGTGAGTAGTTTACCTCAAACCTTCGGGTCCATAGCTAGTATCTAGATGGCTTCTTCTCTTTCTCTGGATCTCAATACAAAGTTCTCCTCGGTCTTCGAGGAGGTCTATTCGATGTAATCTCTTTTTGCGATGTGTTTGTCGAGACCCGATGAATTATGAGTTTGTGATCAAGGTTATCTATGAAAGATATTGGGTTCTTCTCTGAACTTTTTATGTGTGCTCATAATATCCTTGCAAATCTCTTCGAATTATTGGTTTGGTTTGGCCTACTAGATCTATAGTTCTTGCAATGGAATAAGTGCTTGGCTTTGGGTTCAATCTTGCGGTGTCCTTTCCCAGTGACAGTAGGGGCAGAAAGGAACGTATTGTATTGTTGCCATCGAGGATAAAAAGATAGGGTTTTCATCATATTGCTTGAGTTTATCCCTCTACATCATGTCATCTTGCTTAAGGCATTACTCTGTTTGTATGAACTCAATACACTAGATGCATGCTGGATAGCGGTCGATGTGTGGAGTAATAGTAGTAGATGCAGAATTGTTTCGGTCTACTTGTCTCGGACGTGATGCCTATATACAATGATCATGCCTAGATAGTCTCATAATTATTCGCTTTTCTATTAATTGCTCGACAGTAATTTGTTTACCCGCCGTAGAATACCGCTATCATGAGAGAAGCCACTAGAGAAAACTATGGCCCCCGGGTCTATTCTCAACATATCAATCTACATCTACTTTACTTTTCTTGCTTTTATTTGCTGTTTAATTAAACCAAAAATATAATTGTCATCTCTATCAGACCTCACTCTTGTAAGTGACCGTAAAGGGATTGACAACCCCTTATCGCGTTGGCTGCGAAGTTCTTATTTGTTTGTGCAGGTGCGAGGGACTCGCACGTGGTCTCCTACTGGATTGATACCTTGGTTCTCAAAAACCGAGGGAAATACTTACGCTACTGTGCTGCATCTCCCTTTCCTCTTCGAGGGAATACAACGCAAGCTCAAGAGGTAGCAAGAAGAATTTCTGGCGTCGTTGCCGGGGAGGCTTACGCAAAAGTCATATACCAACTACCTATCAAAAAACCCTTATCCTTCGCATTACATTTATTTGCCTCTCGTTTTCCTCTCCCCCACTTCACCCTTGTCGTTTTATTTGCCCTTCTTCCGCCGTGTGTTTTTCGTTCGCTTGCTTCTTGTCTGCTCGTGTGCTGCTTGCTTGCTTGTCATCATGTCTAGCACACCTATCATTATCACCACTCCCGAGAGTGAGGTCCTCAACTTTAAACAAAGGGATGAAGAAAACTTAAAAGATGCCTGGTATAGAATTTGCAATGCTCAAAATAGATCTAATCGGAAGCTTTCCACTTCCGTGCTTCTTCGCAATTTTTATGTTGGCATAACTCTGTGGAAATGATTTATCTTAGATACCATTACCGGAGGTAACTTCTTGGGTAGCCACACCGTTGATTCTTATAAAGCTATGACTGAATTATTTGGCTCACCACCTCTTATGGTTAATGGGACCGTTTCAACTTTGGAGCATGTTATGCAAAGGTTAGAAATTATTGAGAACAACGTTGCTATGGTAGAATTGGTAGAGAACTTGGATAGAAAAATTCACAATGAAATTACCCGATATGGATCTAAGGTAGGAGTTGTTCTGAAAAATCTTAAGGAAAGAGAACCCATAGTTAAAGAAAAGCTAGATCAGGATTCTACTAGAATCAATAAGCTTGAGGATGTTATCACTAATGTGGGTTCTGCTCTTTCCACTATAAATACCACTCCAAACACCTCTACTACTAAATTATCTAAGTTCGTGTATGTTCCTAAGGACAAGGGTGAAACATCGAGAATTGCGGACCTCAAATCCATAAGTGTTCACCCCGATTTTCTTACTTTTGCAAAAAAAAAAAAATACTTTTGACACTTTAGAATCTCTCGATTTCTTACCCAAGAGTTTGATTATTGTTAGGGACAATGAAGTGCCTAAGAATCGTAAGTGCTTAATCAAAGAATCATCTTCCAAAGATGGCAATACCTAGATCTATCTTGTATCGTGCCTAGCTAGGGGCGTAAAACGATAGCGCTTGTTGGGAGGCAACCCAATTTTATGTTTTTTGTTTTTTTGCTGTTAGGAAATAAATATTGCATCTAGCCTCTGATTAGATGTGTTTTCATGTTTTGTTTAGTGTTTGTGCCAAGTAGAACCTTTCATAAGACTTGTGTGAAGTTTATATGATCTTGCTGTGAAAAACAGAATCGTTAACGCTCGCTAAAGTAGTCTTCAGATTTTACTGGAGCGTGCCTTTTAGTTGATTCTTTTTGCTGTTGATTTGTAGACAAATTGCGCAAATTTACCAATTTAGTTTGAATTTTTTGGAGTCCCAAAAGTAGGTGAACCCTGCAGATTACTACAGACTGTACTGTTTTTGACAGATTCTGTTTTCCGTGTGTTGTTTGCTTATTCCGATGCATCTATGAGTAATATTGGAGGATATGTATCATATAGAACTTGGAGTACAGTAGGTTCAACACCAATATAAACAAAGAATGAATTCCTTGCTATACCTTTGAGTAGTGGTTTGCTTTCTCTTACTAACGGAGCTCACGAGAATTTTTGTCCAAGTTTTGTGTTGTGAAGTTTTCAAGTTTTGAGTATTGCTTTGATGGACTATGGAACAAGGAGTAGCAAAGGCCCAAGCTTGGGGATGCCCATGGCATCCCAAGTAAAATCAAGATAATCAAAAGCCTAAGCTTGGGGATGCCCCGGGAAGGCATCCCCTCTTTCGTCTTCATCCATCGGCAACTATACTCGGAGCTATATTTTTATAAACCACATGGTATGTGTTTTGCTTCGAGCGTCTTGTATAATTTGAGTCTTTGCTCGTTAGTTTGCCACAATCATCCTTGCTGTACACACCTATTTGAGAGAGTTAAATATGGCCTAGAAATTATTAGAACACTCTATGTGCTTCACTTATATCTTTTGAGTTGAATAGTTTTTGCTCTAGTGCTTCACTTATATCTTTTAGAGCACCGTGGTGGTAATATTTTGTAGAAATTGTTGAACTCACATGCTTCACTTATATCTATTTGAGAGTCCATTAAAACAGCATGGTAATGTGTTTAGGCTAAATAAACTAGTCTTTAGATGATAAACATCGAATGTCAATGTAGTAAAAATTTCACACCAAGTGCATTGAATAGAATGAGATGTTGGATGCTTGATAATTGTTTTGAGACATGAGGATAGTGATATTAGAGTCATGCTAGTGGAGTTATTATGAAATTGAAGAATACTTGTGTTAAGGTTAGTGATTCCCGTATCATGCACGTATGGTGAACCGCTATGTGACGAAGTTAGAGCATGAGGTATTTGTAGAGTGACAACCTTTGTGTGGAGGTCAGGGGCGTGCGATGGTTAACTCCTACCAACCTCCCCCCTAGGAGCATGCGTTTATTTCTTTGTTTTTGATGACTCATAGATTTTTGCAATAAGTATATGAGTTCTTGTGACTAATGTTGAGCCCACGGATTATACGCACTCTCACCTTTCCACCATTGCTAGCCTCTCTTGTACCGCGCAACTTTCGCCGGTACCATAAACCCACTATATATCCTTCCTCAAAACAGCCACCATATTGTTCCTCAAAACAGCCACCATACCTTCCTATCATGACATTTCCATAGCCATTCCGAGATATATTGCCATGCAACTTTCCACCTTTCCGTTCATATGACACGCATCATATTGTCATAGTGCCATGCATGATCATGTAGTTGACATCGTAGTTGTGGCAAAGCCACCATGCATAATTTTTCATATATGTCGCTCTTGATTCATTGCTTATGCCGGTACACCGCCGGAGGCATTCATGTAGAGTCATACTTGTTGTAGTATCGAGTTGTAATTTCAAGTTGTAACAAAAAGTGTGATGTTCCTCATTATTAGAGCATTGTCCCATGTGAGGAAATGCCAATAAAAAAAGAGAAGGCCCAAAAAAAGGAGAGAAAGGCCCCTCCAAAAAAATGAGAGAAAAGAGAGAAGGGACAATTGCTACTATCTTTTTCCACACTTGTGCTTCAAAGTAGCACCATGATCTTCATTGTAGAGAGTCTCATGATTAGTCACTTTCATATACTAGTGGGAATTTTCATTATAGAACTTGGCTTGTATATTCCAACAATGGGCTTTCTCAAATGCCCTAGGTCTTCGTGAGCAAGCAAGTTGGATGCACACCCACTAGTTTCTTTTGTTGAGCTTTCATTCATATTTAGCTCTACTGGATCTGTTGCATGGCAATCCCTACTCACTCACATTGATATCTATTAATGGGCATCTCCATAGCCCGTTGATACGCCTAGTCGATGTGAGACTATCTTCCTCTTTTCGTCTTCTCCACAACCACCTCTATTCCACCCATAGTGATATATCCATGGCTCACGCTCATGTATTGGGTGAAAGTTGAAAGGTTTGAAAAAATAGAGTATGAAAACAAATGCTTGGCTGAAATCGGGGTTGTGCATGATATGAATATTTTATGTGATGAAGAGGGAGCATAGCCATACCATATGATTTTGTAGGGATAACTTCCTTTAGCCATGGTATTTTGAGAAGACATGATTGCTTTGTTAGTATGCTTGAAGTATTGTTGTTTCTTATGTCAGTATAGACTTTTATCTTGAATCTTTTAGATCTGAACATTCATGCCACAATTAAGAGAATTACATTGAAAAACTATATTGGTTAGCATTCCACATCAAAAATTCTTTCTTTATCATTTACCTACTCGAGGACGAGCAGGAATTAAGCTTGGGGATGCTTGATACGTCTCCAACGTATCTATAATTTTTTATTGTTCCGTGCTATTATTTATGAAGTCTTGGATGTTTAATGGGATTTATCATTCACTTTTATATCATTTTTGGGACTAACCTACTAACCCGAAGGCCCAATCTAGATTTCTGTTTTTTGCCTATTTCAGGGTTTTGCAGAAAAGGAATATCAAACGGAGTCCAAACGGAATGAAACCTTCGCGAGAGATATTTTTGGAGGAAATCACGCTCGGGAAACGTCGGGACCAAGTCAGGGGGCAAAGAGTCAGCCCTCGAGGGTGGGGGGCGCGCCCCCCTTCCCAGGGCGCGCCCCCTGCCTCGAGGCTGGCCCACACGGCCCCCGGTGCCCTCCTTCTTCCTATATATACCTACGTACCCCAGAAACTCCATACGCAGAGAGAAAACCCTAATTCCACCGCCGTAGCTTCTGTTCCCATGGAGATCCCATCTTAGAGCCTGTTCCGGGAGGGGGATCCATCACGGAGGCCTTCATCATCATCATCATCATCGCCCTCACCATGAGTTGTGAGTAGTTTACCTCAGAACTTCGGGTCCATAGCTAGTATCTAGATGGCTTCTTCTCTCTCTCTGGATCTCAATACAAAGTTCTCCTCGGTCTTCAAGGAGATCTATTCGATGTAATCTCTTTTTGCGGTGTGTTTGTCAATACCCGATGAATTGTGAGTTTATGATCAAGGTTATCTATGAAAGATATTTGGTTCTTCTCTGAACTTTTTATTTGTGCTCATAATATCCTTGCAAATCTCTTCGAATTATTGGTTTGGTTTGGCCTACTAGATCTATAGTTCTTGCAATGGGAGAAGTGCTTGGCTTTGGGTTCAATCTTGCGGTGTCCTTTCCGAGTGACAGTAGGGGCAGCAAGGCACGTATTGTATTGTTGCCATCGAGGATAAAAAGATGGGGTTTTCATCATATTGCTTGAGTTTATCCCTCAACATCATGTCATCTTGCTTAAGGCGTTACTCTGTTCGTATGAACTCAATACTAGATGCATGCTGGATAGCGGTCGATGTGTGGAGTAATAGTAGTAGATGCGGAATCATTTCGGTCTACTTGTCTCGGACGTGATGCGTATATACAATGATCATGCCTAGATAGTCTCATAATTATTCGCTTTTCTATCAGTTGCTCGACGGTAATTTGTATACCCGCCGTCGAATACCGCTATCATGAGAGAAGCCACTAAAGAAATTATGGCCGCGGGGTCTATTCTCAACATATCAATCTACATCTACTTTACTTTTCTTGCTTTTATTAGTTGTTTTATTAAACCAAAAATACCAAAAATATAGTTATCATCTCTATCAGATCTCACTCTCGTAAGTGATCATAAAGGGATTGACAACCCCTTATCGCGTTGGCTGTGAAGTTTTTATTTGTTTGTGCAGGTGCGAGGGACTCGCGCGTGGTCTCCTACTGGATTGATACCTTGGTTCTCAAAAACTGAGGGAAATACTTACGCTACTATGCTGCATCTCCCTTTCCTCTTCGAGGGAATACAACGCAAGCTCAGGAGGTTGCATTAGCGAGCGTTCGCTCGATAGTATTTTTTTCTTTTTATTTTCGATTAGGGACTTAGATGCAATTAGTTTATTTATAGTTCAGTCCCTGATCTTTAAACCTTCACAACTTTTTACCAGTTAGTCCAAATCCAACGAAACCAACGCCCACTTCTTCGTTATGATCCATTCTATCCAGTAAAACAACTTAAACATATTTTTGAAAGTTTTAAAATTTAAATTCAACTAGATTTGTTTCAAACTTCTTTTTATCATAACTTGAGTTTCGTTACTCCGTTTGAGTTGATTCTTTTTGCAAATCGAAGCTCTTGAACTATGCTTTATGATAAGGCCAAATTCACTTAATTTTGGTACTATTAGAAAAAAATTCGATTGCAAGAGTTATTTGTTCGGTTTTGAAGTTTTCCGAAGTGTTTTCTTTGTTCCCTCCGATCTTGTGAGTGATTACTTATGTGTGGTTACTATTGTTTGCTTACGATAGATTGAACGGAATGTGATGGATAGATCGAACACGTGTTATGAGTGCGAAGAATCTTCATCAATAGTACAAGGCATGTTCATACTTTCCAACACCTAGTTTTATTGCATTAGTTATATTCCTCAAACCCTTGCATGAGTAGGATTGGTTACATGTGATGATGCTTTGTAGTTCATGAGGTAGGAACCCAATGACTTGAGATCAACCCGGCAATATACGCTTTATTACTTATTGCTTAGCCATGCTCGTAGATGTGGATTGGTATAAGAGTTTCATGAAAGTTGTGAGTGTAATAACAACTAAGGGTTTCTTTAAGGTGGAAATTTAATACACATCTGGGTGGATTGGTTGTGACACCCTGGGGATGGACCAGTGGTTGTCAGGGCACCTGGAGGGTCCAGTATTGTCCTAGGGGATCCCGGAGAACCCATGTGATCACCCTATTGGAATGTCACCCAGGCTCAAAGGGATCATATGATATTTTCATGCCTAGAAACTTCCATGTGCAGCCACAAGCCATTATGGGCTCTGGCATAGTTGAGTATGTTGTGTGAGCTCTTTCAGTGGTAGACTAGCAGATGTAGCGGATGTAGGTGGTACGGTCTACCCAGGGTAAGGAGTTAATGATTTTGAAAGACTGTGTCTCGGTCATCCGTTTCTCAAACACCATGCAGTGCGAGAAATTAAACGGAGGCGATCGAGTCTTGTGAGGAAAAGTGCACAAACCTCTACAGAATGTACAAACTATTCATGAGTAGTCGTGTCCACGGTTATGGACATCTTTGAGTATCTAGAAGTGGATTATTTTATTGATCTCAACACTCTATTTAATTAACTTGTTGGGTTATTAATGATTTTGGTAATTTGGGTTTGAGATGGAGGAACCATTCTCAATATTGCTTAATTCAACTGGGTAGTAAAAATAAAGTTTATTCCTTTGTTGTAGGGAAAAACTAGCTTTATGCAAAATTAACCTTATAGCCTCCACCAGCCAAATATGCATGTAGTTGTAGGAATTGTTCATCATTACTGCTGCGGTGTTAATTTGCTAGTACATTCAATGTACTGACCTACATGGCTGCAATGTCTCATGTTGCAGGAATTATTCGACGAGTAAGAGTTGCGTTAGGGTTGCGTTGTCTACACTCAACTTTGTTGTTGGTGTTGATGGACTCCATAACCTTGTTGTTACTTCCGCTATGTTGATCGAGGTAACAGTATTTACGTTACTTTATACATGTGATTTACCTCTCTTATAAATCCTTGAGTATTGTGCGTGTCAGCATACCGATTTTGTGTCACACTTAAGCACAGAGACTTCGATCCATTCAGGTCGGGTCGCTACACGCGGCCGCCCAGGCCTAGCTCGTGGTGGCCTTTTCCAAATAGATGGCGGACGCAGATGGCGAGATGCTTGTCGAGTATGGTGAGATGGATGCCATGGAGGAGGCAACGAAGATCGACGAGCACCAGCAGTAGTAGTACTCTTTTTTTTGTTTAATTAAGAGCGTCGATCTTTAATTTGTTAGAGTAATGTATAGGTCAGCTAGCTCTGTTTAATTGCTGAACTTGCTCGATTAAGAAGTGTGGGTGTGTTGTAGTCTCCTTTGTGTACCCAAATTATGCAATGACGTGGATGACCACTGTAACCAGGGAAATTCGAACCAAAATTTTTTACGTTCAAACTCATCACACACGGGTTAAGCTATCTGAATCGTTTGCGATGTTCACATATCGTACACAGTTCTGAATAAGGGACTGTGTTGCGTGTCGGTTTTTTCGCTGAAACGATTCAAAATTTTCGGGTTCCGCGGAAATATCTACCTCCCCGCCACCTCCCCCTTACCAAAAGCCACATTTCCCCTATTTCCGCCTTCCTTTCCAAGTTGAAACCTTCACTACTTGCTTGCAGTGCCGCCTCCTCACCGGCGACCCTCCTTGACGCTGCTCGGCCTCGTCTATCCTGGCAGGTAATCCACACCCGACCCCTATCCTCCTCCTCCTTCCACATCCCACATGCCCCAACCACCGGCGCGACACCTTCCACCCAAATAACCGACCCCTCCACCAAATAAGTGTCGCCCTAAGCCATGGTGCACGCAGTAAAGCCAGGAGCTCAAGGAGCATTTGGCAGCGGAGAAGCAAATCGCGGCTGCACACGCGGATGAGGTCGCGATGGCTGCCATTCATGCCGACCCCTAGATCTTGGAGGAGCACATTGACATTTTCTAGCTACGACGGTTAAGCATGCTCGGTTTACCCGTTGCGTGTGCTGCTCCTGCCTTTCCTTAACAAATTATAGTGAATTGTGCTATCTAATTTTACCATGCAATCTGTTGCTCTATTGTATATGTTCTATATGTCGTGCAGTGTGGTGCTCACTTATTAACTATTTGGTTAATTAGTTGTCGTCTTCAGTTAACTGTTTGGTTCAATTCTGCAAATGTGACGTTCAATTCTTTAGGCTGCAATTTTGTATTGTCTTCCATGTGAGAAATAAATTGAATTTATCTTTTACAAAATACATGAGAAACGAATACAATTACTATATTTTCAAGTTGTTAAGTGATACGTCTCCAATGTATCTATAATTTTGAGTGTTCCATGCTATTATATTATCTATCTTGGATGTTTTATATGCATTTATATGTATTTTATATGATTTTTGGGACTAACCTATTAACCCAGAGCCCAGTGCCAGTTTCTGTTTTTTCCTTGTTTTTGAGTTTCGCAGAAAAGGAATATCAAACGGAGTCCAAACGGAACGAAACTTTTTAGTTATTTTTTATGGACCAGAAGAACCCCACGGAGCACCGGAGGAGGACTAGAAGAGCCACGAGGCCACCACAAGGGTGGGGGCGCCCCCCCTACCTTGTGGCCGCCTCATGGGTCCCCCTGACTTGCCCCGACGCCAAAAATTCCTATAAATACTAGAAACCCAAAAAACAAAATGGAGATTGGAGATTGGGAGTTTCGCCGCCGCAAGCCTCTGTAGCCACCAAAAACCAAACGGGAGCCCGTTCTAGCACCCTGCCGGAGGGGGAAACCATCACCGGTGGCCATCTTCATCATCCCGGTGGTCTCCATGACGAGGAGGGAGTAGTTTACCCTCGGGGATGAGGGTATGTGCCAGTAGCTATGTGTTTGATCTCTTTCCCTTGTGTTCTTAATTTGGCACGATCTTGATGTATCGCGAGCTTTGCTATTATAGTTGGATCTTATGATGTTTCTCCCCCTCTACCTTCTTGTAATGGATTGAGTTTTCCCTTTGAAGTTATCTTATCGGATTGAGTCTTTAAGGATTTGAGAACACTTGATGTACGTCTTGCATGTGCTTATCTGTGGTGACAACGTGATCTACTTGATGTATGTTTTGGTGATCAACTTGCGGGTTCAGTGACCTTGTGAACTTATGCATAGGGTTTGGCACACGTTTTCCTCTTGACTCTCCGGTAGAAACTTTCAGGCACTCTTTGAAGTTCTTTGTGTTGGTCTGAATAGATGAATCTGAGATTGTGTGATGCATGTCATATAATCAAACCCGCGGATACTCGTGGTGACAATGGAGTATCTATGTGACATTAGGGTTTTGGTTGATGTGTGTCTTAAGGTGTTATTTTAGTACGAACTCTAGGGCTGTTTGTGACACTTATAGGAATAGCCCAATAGATCGATCAGAAAGAATAACTTTGAGGTGGTTTCGTACCCTACAATAATCTCTTCGTTTGTTCTCCGCTAGTTGTGACTTTGGAGTGACTCTTTTTTGCATGTTGAGGGATTGTTATATGATCCAATTATGTTATCATTGTTGAGAGAACTTGCACTAGTGAAAGTATGAACCCTAGGCCTTGTTTCTAAGCATTGCAATACCGTTTGTGCTCACTTTTATCATTAGCTACCTTACTATTTTTATATTTTTAGATTACAAAAACCTATATCTACCATCCATATTACACTTGTATCACCATCTCTTCGCCGAACTAGTGCACCTATACAATTTACCATTGTATTGGGTGTGTTGGCGACACAAGAGACTATTTTTTATTTGGTTGCAGAGTTGTTTGAGATAGACCATCTTCATCCTACACCTCCCACGGATTGATAAGCCTTAGGTCATCCACTTGAGGGAAAATTGCTATTGTTCTACAAAACTCTGCGCTTGGAGGCCCAACACAAGTCTACAAGAAGAAGGTTGTGTAGTAGACATCAAGCTCTTTTCTGGCGCCGTTGCCGGGGAGGTGAGTGCTTGAAGGTATATTTTTAGATCTTGCAATCAAATCTTTGAGTTTCTTGTTTTATCACTACTTTAGTCTATAAAATAAAATTATGAAAAATGGAATTGAGGTTGCCTCATATGCTTCATCTTTTTAATGTCTTTCGTGAAAATGATGGAAAGGAAAATTGTGCACAATTGTTAGAACAAGAATGCTATATAATGTTTGCCACTAAATATTTGAATGATGATCATGATTGCAATGTTGTTAGTATGAAGTCTTTGAATATCCATGATGCTAATGACATGCAAAGCCACAAGCTTGGGGATGCTATGTTGGATGAAGATGATATTTTTTGTCCCCTAAGTTTTGATGAGCAAATTTATTATGATGAAAGCATGCCTCCTATTTATGATGATTATTTTTATGACACCTATGTTATATAGAATACTAATAACCATGAAAGTTGTCATCATGATTTTAATCAAGTGTCTCGTAATAGTTATTTTGTTGAGTTTGCTCCCACTATTATGAACGAGAATAAATTTGCTTATGGGGAGAGTAATAAAATTTCTATGCTTATGGATCATGAAAATAATGCTTTATGTGATGTTTATATTGTTAAATTCATTCATGATTCTACTAAAAATTATTATGAGAGAGGAACATATGCTTCTACCTATTGCAATAATATAAAGTTTCCTCTCTATGTGTTGAAAGTTTTGAAGTCATGCTTGTTTTGCCTTCCTATGCTAGTTGATTCTTGCTCCCATAAATTGTTTGCTCAAAAAATCCCTATGCATAGGAAGTGGGTTAGACTTAAATGTGCTTGCAATTTGCTTCATGATGCTCCCTTTTATATTTCAATTCCTATCTTTACGTGAGCATCATTGAAATCATCATGCCTAGCTAAAAAGGCGTTAAAGAACAGCGCTTGTTAGGAGACAACCCAATACTTTTAACTACTGTTTTTGTGTGTTCACATGATTAAGCTATTGTAGTAATCATGTTTTATAGATTTTGTTTCAATAAAGTGCCCAAGTAAAGCCTTTGGGATAGTGTGGTTGATAGTTGACTTGATTCTGTGCAAAAACAGAAAGTTTTGCGTCCAGTGCAAAAAATTCAATAAATCACTGGAACGTGGTAATTTTTTGAAATTTTTACACATGATTGATATACAAATTCCCCACGTCTTCCAATTTTTTCAGAATTGTTAGAGTTCCAGAAGTATGCGAAGTTTTCAGATTACTACAGACTGTTCTGTTTTTAACAGATTCCATTTTTCATGTGTTGTTTGCCTATTTTGATGAATCCATGAGTAGTATCAGAGGGTATGAACCATGGAAAAGTTGGAATACACTAGATATAACACGAATATGAATTTATAATGAGTTCATAACGGTACCTAAGTGGTGAATTTCTTTCTTATTCTAACGGAGCTCATAAGATTTTCTGTTGAGTTTTGTGCTGTGAAGTTTTCAAGTTTTGGGTAAGGATTCGACGGACTATGGAATAAGGAGTGGAAAGAGCCTAAGCTTGGGGATTCCCAAGGCAACCCAAGGTAATATTCAAGGAAAAGCAAGAGCCTAAGCTTGGGGATGCCCCAGGAAGGCATCCCCTCTTTCGTCTTCATCTATCAGTAACTTTACTCAAGGCTATATTTTTATTCACCACATGATATGTGTTTTACTTGGAGCGTCATTTTCTTTTGCTTAGATTTGCTTGCTATTATTTATAATAAGTTTTAGTATCTTTTGTTTCACTAAAAAAGAGAAGTATAGCCTTTACCATGCTTATTTTACAAGTATATATGTTGCTGTTTGAAAACAGAAAGTTTTCTATCATTGTATGAATTCTTATTGATAGTCAGTATGTGATAAAATCTTGATTTTTTACAAAGTTAGCATGAATAAGTTCTCTATAACATGGTAATTTTTTAGAATCTTTAGAGTTAGGGATGTATAAGAACAATTCCACTATTTATATATTGTCCTGTTTAGACATATTGTTGTTATGTTTGCATTGTTTGCATATGTTTGCAGGTTTAATGATCCTATTTGACGATAAGAGTATTAAATATGCAGAGGCATTTAGTATGCAATGTTGAATTATAATTTTAGTGATTTTCTACAATATGGAATGATAAGGTTTTGAGTTGATTTATACTAACTTATCCCACGAGTTCTTGTTGAGTTTTGTGTGGATGAAATTTTTAAGGTTTAGGGAAACCGTGACATAAGAGGAATTAAGGAGACATGATAGCTCAAGCTTGGGGATGCCCAAGGCATCCCTAATTAATATTTCAAGAAGTCTCAAGCATCTAAGCTTGGGGATGCCCCGGTAGGCATCCCGCCTTTCTTCACGAACAATTATCGGTTAGTATGGGTTGAGCCTAAGTTTTTGCTTCTTCACATGATATGTGCTATCCTTGCAATGTCATTTTATTTATTTTTGCTTGTTGTTTGAATAAAGTACTTAAGATCTGAAATTTTATAAATTAGAGAGGCTCTTCCCATATCTAGTTAATTATTTAACTACTCACTGATCTTCACTTATATCTTTTTGGAGTGGTTTGTCAGTTGCTCTAGTGCTTCACTTAGATCTTTTTAGAGCACAACGGTGGTTTTATTTTATAGAAATTGATGAACTCTCATGCTTCACTTATTTTATTTTGAGAGTCTCTAAACAGCATGGTAATTTGCTTGGGTTATGAATTTAGTCCTAATATGATCGGCATCCAAGGGAGATATAATAAAAACTTTCATGTAGAGCACTGAATCTGGGAAAAGTTTGACTCCTTATAATTGTTTTGAGATGTTAAGATTGTAATATTAGAGTCATGCTAGTGGTAGTTTGTGAGGTTAAAGAAATAATTGTGTTAAGGTTTGTCACTCCCGAAGCATGCATGTATGGCCTATGTAACCAAACTGGCGTGCACTGTATCTTGATTGTTTCCTCTTTGTGGGAAGGTTGGGGGCGCGTGATGGTTAACTCCTACCAACCTCCTCCCTAGGGGCATGCATCGTCATGTTTTGCTTTGAGGGCTAAGTAGATTTTTTTACAATAATATGTGAGTTCTTTATGACTAATGTGAGTCCATGGATTATACGCACTCTCACCCTTCCACCTTTCTAGCCACTCTAGCGTCGCACAACATTCATCGTTGCATAAAACCCTCCTTATACCTTCCTCAAAACAGCCACCATACCTACCTATTATGCCATTTCCGTAACTATTCCGAGATATATTGCCATGTAACTCCACCGTTCCGTTTATTATGACACGCTTCATCATTGTCATATTGCTTTGCATGATCATGTAGTTTACATAGTATTGGTGGCAAGGCCACCTTTCATATTTTTCATACATGTCACTCTTGGTCATTGCACATCTCGGTACACCGCCGGAGGCATTCATATAGAATCATATCTTTGTTCTAGTATCGAGTTGTAAGTAAATAAAAGTGTGATGATCATCATTATTAGAACATTGTCCTATGTGAGGTTATGAAAAATAGAAAAGGCCAATGAAGCCCAAATAAAAAAAGAGGCCAAAGAAGCCCACCAAAAAAGAGAGGCCAAAGAGTCCAAAATAAAAAAATAAAAAGGAAAAAAACGAGAGAAAAAGAGAGAAGGGACAATGTTACTATCCTTTTCCACACTTGTGCTTCAAAATAGCACCATGTTCTTCATGATAGAGAGTCTCCTATGTTGTCACTTTCATATATCACTAGTGGGAATTTTACGTTATAGAACTTGGCTTGTATATTCCAACGATGGGCTTCCTCAAATGCCCTAGGTCTTCATGAGCAAGCAAGTTGATGCACACCCACTAGTTGTATTTTTTAGCTTTCATACACTTATAGCTTTAATGCATTTGTTACATGGCAATCCCTACTCACTCACATTGATATCGATTGATGGACATCTCCATAGTCCATTGATTTGCCTAGTTGATGTGAGACTTTCTCCCACCTTTTGTCTATTACCACCTCCATTCCATCCATAGTGCTATGTCCATGGCTCGCGCTCATATATTGCATGAAGAGTTGAAAAGTTTGAAAGAGTAGAGCATGAAAGAAATTGCTTGGCTGACTCCGGGATGCGCATGAGGGGTGATTTCTGTTAAGAAAAGGGAGCATAAGGACTATATGATTTGTAGGGATAACGTTCTTTAGCCATGTTATTTTTGAAGATTTATATATTGCTTTTGGTATGATTAAAGTATTATTGTTTTGATATTGAGAAACTTTTATTTTGAGTCTTATGGATCTGAACATTCATGCCACAATAAAGAATATTACATTGATAATTATGTTGGGTAGCATTCCACATCAAAAATTCTATTTTTATCATTTACCTACTTGAGGACGAGCGGGAATTAAGCTTGGGGATGCTTGATACGTCTCCAACGTATCTATAATTTTTTATTATACCATGCTATTATATTATCTATCTTGGATGTTTTATATGCATTTATATGCTATTTTATATGATTTTTTGGGACTAATCTATTAACCCAGAGACCAGTGCCAGTTTCGGTTTTTTCCTTGTTTTTGAGTTTCGCAGAAAAGGAATATTAAATGGAGTCCAAACAGAACGAAACTTTTTGGTGATTTTTTATGGACCAGAAGGAGCCCACAGAGCACCAGAGGTGGACCAGAAGAGCCACGAGGCCAGCACAAGGGTGGGGGCGCGCCCACCCCCTAGGGCGCATCCCCCTACCTTGTGGCTGCCTCGTGGGTCCCCCTAACTTGCCCCCGATGCCAAAAATTCCTATAAATACTAGAAACCCCGAAAACAAACGGAGATCGATAGTTCTGCCACCGCAAGCCTCTGTAGCCACCAAAAACCAATCGGGAGCCCGTTCCGGCACCCTGTCGGAGGGGCGAAACCATCACCGGTGGCCATCTTCATCATCCCGACGGTCTCCATGACGAGGAGGGAGTAGTTTACCCTCGGGGCTGAGGGTATGTACCAGTAGCTATGTGTTGATCTCTCTCTCGTGTTCTTGATTTGGCACGATCTTGATGTACCGTGAGCTTTGCTATTATAGTTGGATCTTATGATGTTTCTCCCCCTCTACCTTCTTGTAATGGATTGAGCTTTCCCTTTGAAGTTATATTCTTATCAGATTGAGTCTTTAAGGATTTGAGAACACTTGATGTATGTCTTGCCATGTGCTTATCTGTGGTGACAATGGGATATCCAAGTGATCCACTTGATGTATGTTTTTGGTGATCAACTTGCGGGTTCAGTAACCTTGTGAACTTATGCATAGGGGTTGGCACACATTTTCGTCTTGACTCTCCGGTAGAAACTTTGGGGCACTATTTGAAGTTCTTTGTGTTGGTATGAATAGATGAATCTGAGATTGTGTGATGCATGTCGTATAATCAAACCCGTGTCTACTTGTGGTGACAATGGAGTATCTAGGTGACATTAGGGTTTTGGTTTATGTGTGTCTTAAGGTGTTATTTTAGTATGAACTCTAGGGCTGTTTGTGACACTTATAGGAATATCCCAATAGATCGATCAGAAAGAATAACTTTGAGGTGGTTTCGTACCCTGCAATAATCTCTTCGTTTGTTCTCCGCTATTAGTGACTTTGGAGTGACTCTTTGTTGCATGTTGAGGGATTGTTATATGATCCAATTATGTTATCATTGTTGAGAGAACTTGCCCTAGTGAAAGTATGAACCCTAGGCCTTGTTTCTAAGCATTGCAATCCCGTTTGTGCTCACTTTTATCATTACTTACCTTGTTGTTTTTATATTTTCATATTACAAAAACCTATATCTACCATCCATATTACACTTGTATCACCATCTCTTTGCCGAACTAGTGCACCTATAAAATTTACCATTGTATTGGGTGTGTTGGGGACACAAGAGACTCTTTGTTATTTGGTTGCAGGGTTGTTTGAGAGAGACCATCTTCATCCCACGCCTCCCACGGATTGATAAACCTTGGGTCATCCACTTGAGGGAAAATTGCTACTGTCCTACAAAACTCTGCGTACGGAGGGCCAACACGAGTCTACAAGAAGAAGGTTGTGTAGTAGACATCATCAAGCATGCTTGGTTTGGTTATACATTGTGCAATGTGGTGCTCAGTTAACGTTTGGTTCATTTGTTGTGGTGTTTATTTAATAGTTTGGTTCAGTTCTGCAATGCGATGTTCAATAGTTCTGGGTGCATTCTGTTATTGTATGCCATGTGAGAAGTAAATCGAATTTGGTTGTACTAAATACATGAGAAACAAATACAATTGCTATATTTCCAAGTTGTTAAGCATGCCTGGTTTGGTTAACTGTCTGATCTTCTATTAGGAGTATGTTATATTGTGCAATGTGGTGCTCAGTTAATGTTTGATTCATTTGTTGTGGTGTTTAGTTAACTATTTGGTTCAATTCTGCAATGCGATGTTCAATTGTTGTGGGTGCATTATGTTATTGTATACCATGTGAGGAAGAAACTGAACTTGGTTTTACTAAATACATGAGAAACAAATACAATTGCTATATTTCCAAGTTGTTAAGCATGCTTGGTTTGGTTAACTGTCTGATCTTCTATTAGGAGTAAGTTATATTGTGAAATGTAGTGCTCAGTTAATGTTTGGTCCATTTGTTGTGGTGTTTAGTTAGTTGATTGGTTCAATTCTGCAATGCGCTGTCCAATTGTCGTGGGTAGAATTTTGTATTGTTGTGCATGTGAGGAATAAATTGAATTTGGCTGCACCTGCACTTAATATATGAGAAACATGTACAAGTGCTATATTTCCTAGTTCTTAATCACGCTTGGTTTGGATAAATGGGTTTTCCATGTGGCTTGAATTAATCTAGTGAATCTGCTATGTGCTTATTTTTCATCAACATATATATATACTGATAGCATGTGAACCCTTACTTAACCTGATGACTAACTACCTTATATGTGTTGCAGGGAAACAATGGGAAGCATCGAGGTTTACAATCGAGGATAGCACGTGCATGGTCCGTTGTCTAATAGCACATTATTGTGCAATTGTAGGAACCATTCTAATATTTAGGTTTTTAACAATTTGGTCTTGCACATGTAGGTCCTGGTGTGAGAGGTTTTGACCCACTGTTCGACCCTTTTTGCATATGGGGAAATAAGTTGTCCATGAATATCAATCAAGTCAAGAAACTCGGAAAGATTGTTAGGATAAAGAAATTTGCGACCAGAAACAAGATCTTTGTCTGCACAATGAAGAAGACATCAGTTCACTACAAGATGGTACTAACTGTTATACCTTGCCTTTTTTTTATTCCTTTGCCCCATTTCCAATATAGAGAAGATATTTATGCGCATCCTTGTTTTTAGGCCTTTCCAAAGCAGTTCACTGATGATTACCTCTCAAACCACCTCTATGGTCAGGAGGCGAGGAAGGTTTTCATACAACACCCACGGTTCAATATTGAAGTGTTCCTGAAGAGGATGAAGGATGGACGGCCAATCATCCACAGGCACTGGCCTAAAGTTGCAAAGACCTTCAACATGAATGAAGGCTCAATATTCACCTTGTGCTTCAGCAGTTTTCCAGATGAGATGCATCTGCCTATCTACCATCTATGATGCTAATTTTGAAAGGTTCTAGATGTTGCATGTGAAACTTGGTGTTGGTGCAGTTGTGTAATGGGGTAGCTGAGTGCTGAAGCTATATCATGTTGTACTCTGATGTATTTCAATTATGAAATGTTGCTTCCTTAATATGGAAATGAAATATGTTATGTGCTTAATATGAATGTCAATTAGATTAATAAATGGATTATTAATAATAGGGAAATTAGCCTACTAATTGGGTTTTTCTATTGCAAACGTTTATTGAGAAAACACCGTGGGCGATGAACTCACGCAACGCACACGGTTTCTAGGAATAAACCATGTTGGATCAATGAACAATCACACACGACATTCTCTTGAAAACTGTTTGCGTTAGGCCACCTTGCGCAAACGTTTACCACATAAAAAGTATGTGTGATGGACAACCTTTGCCACTCAGTTTCTTCGACGTACCGTGTGTGATGCATTCAATAATGCAAATGATAAAATTGTTAATATCGTGTGCAATGGCAATGCTATCACAAATGATTTAACGGGGAAAATTGTGTGTGATGTACCTGCGAAAGGAAACGTTTTCCTTGGAGCCACTGTGTGGGATGTATATACGAACGGAAACGTTTAGCGGGGACTGACTGTGTGGGATGTACTTACGGCCGTAAACGATTTTTCATGTATACTTGTATTTTTTTAGCACTATTGTACGTATAACCGTATTTGATCGCTCGCCGGTCGCACACGACCTCATTTTTCCGAGCGTGTGTGCCAGGAGGGCATATCCCCGATGGTTTCTGGGTCGTGTGGGAAGGACCCCCCTATCGCAGTCACTCACTAGGTGATGGTCCAGAACGCCGTAATGGAAAGGGGTTTAAACCGTTTGTATAGCACCTCATTGTACCAGTGTAGGGTTTGAGAGGAGATGGTGATGTTGAAGGTGTTGATGAAGATTGCCCTCCCCAAGATGGGAGAGTTGTTGGTGATGATGATGACGATGATTTCCCCCTTCGAGAGGGAAGTTTCCCCGGCAGAATCGCTCCGCCGGAGGGCAAAAGTGCTCCTGCCCAAGTTCTGCCTCGAGACAGCGGTGCTCCATCCCGAAAGTCCTTGCCTCAATTATTTTAGGTCAAAATGACTTATATACCAGAAGATGGGCACCGGAGGTGGGCCGAGGAGGGCACAACCCACCAGGGCGCGCCTAGGTGGGTTGTGCCCACATGGTGGTCCCTCTCTGGTAGTTATTTGCTCCAATAATTCTTATATATTCCATAAAAAACCTCGTGGAGTTTCAACTCATTTGGAGTTGTGCAGAATAGGTAGCATGACGTTGCTTTTTCAGGGCCAGATTTCCAGCTGCCGGATTCTCCCTCTTGATATAAACCTAGCATATTATGAGACAAAGGGCATTAGAATTACTCCAAAAGGCATTATTCTGCATGAAAACATCATAAATAACAGTAGGAAAACATGATGCAAAATGGACGTATCAACTCCCCCAAGCTTAGACCTCGCTTGTCCTCAAGCGAAAATCAAAAATGAAAAACATGTCCACATGCTTAGAGAGAGAGGTGTCGATAAAAACAAAATACAAAAATAGAAGCATCATGCACATTATTGTAGCATCAACAAACTTCATTAAAACATAATACACGTAGATCTATCATATAACTTCTCATGAGCAAGTAACAATTCATCACACTATTGAAGTATAAAGCATAAACTCTGTCATAGTCAACCATCATATAGTCTTCTATGATTGCTAACACTCATCGCATACACATGAGCAAAAAGTTTCGACCGGCCACATAGAAAGATAGGGGCTTATAGTTTTGCCACCCAACGCACTCACCTCAAGGGTGATGTCAACAACAATAACTCATGCTCACCCATATTCAGCTGGATATATGTGCCTAGATCTTTCCTCACCACATGATGCTTGCCAAAAGATAAAATAAAAAGGAATAGAGAGGTACTTTGACTCTTGCATAAAAGTAAATACATAAAAGTAAAAGATAGGCCCTTCGCAGAGGGAAGCAGAGGCTTCCATGCGCTTTTTGGTTGTATGCTCAATCTCTTAGTGCAAAAGAACGTCACGTTATATTGCCCCTTTTGATAGCAACCTTTATTACGCAGTTTGTCGCTTTTATTCTTTGCCATCACAAGTTCATACAACGCTCAATTTTCTCTTACACTAAATGATCTTACACATTTAGAAGCAATTTTTATTGCCCTTTTTTGCACCGATGACAACTTACTTGAAGGATCTTACTCAATCCATAGGTAGGTATGGTGGACTCTCAAAAAAAGATTTGGGTTTAAGGGTTTTTGGATGCACGCGTAGTATCTCTACTTAGTGCGGAATTTTTGGCTAGAAAAGATATTGAGCAAGCACCACATGTTAAAGGATCTATGACAATATAACTTCTATGTGAATATGAACAAACATAAGTCATTACATTCTCTTCCTTGTCCAATGTCAACAGTTTTGGCATATAATATTTCGATGGGGGCTCACAATCACAAAAGATGTCCAAGATAGTATATTTGCATGTGAATCTTCTCTTCCCTTCTTAATTCTTTCATGAATTGCATCATTATGAGAATGATGTGATGGACAAGACCCATCTGTTAGCTTAGCATTTGATCGTACAGTTTGTTGCTACTGCTTTCATGTATGTCAAATACATATTCCTTTGACTATGAGATCATGCAACTCCCAGATACCAGAGGAATGCCTTATGTGCTATCAAACATCACAACATAATTGGGTGATTATAAAGATGCTCTACATGTATCTCCAAAAGTGTTTTGTTGGGTTGACATGAATCGAGATTAGGATTTGTCACTCTGAGTATCGAAGGGGTATCTCTGGGCCCTCTCGGTAATACACATCATAATAAGCCTTGCAAGCAAATGACTAATGAGTTAGTCATGGGATGATGTATTATGGAATGAGTAAAGAGACTTTCCAGTAACAAGATTGAATTAGGTATAGAGATACCGACGATCGAATCTCGGGCAAGTAACATACCGACGGACAAAGGGAATTGTGTATGTTGTCATAACAGTTCGACTAATAAAGATCTTCGTAGAATACGTAGGAGCCAATATGGGCATCCAGGTTCCGCTATTGGTTATTGACCGGAGAGGTGTCTCGGTCATGTCTACATAGTTCTTGAACCCGTAGGATCCGCACGCTTAACGTTCGTTGACGATATAGTGTTATATGAGTTATGTGATTCGGTGACCGAATGTTGTTCAGAGTCCCGGATGAGATCATGGACATGACGAGGACTCTCAAAATGGTCGAGAGGTAAAGGTTGATATATAGTACAATGGTATTCGGACACCTGGAGTGTTTCGGAGGGTATTGGGTACTTGTCGGGTCACCGGAAGGTGTTTCAGGTACCCCCGACAATCCTATGGGCCGTATGGGCCTTTGTTGGTGTCAAAACCGGCGGATCTCGGGTAGGGGGTCCCGAAATATGCGTCTGAGGATTGATGTTAAGAGGAGGCAGGGGACACGATGTTTACCCGGGTTCAGGCCCTCTCAATCGAGGTAAAACCCTACTTCCTGCAATATTAGTATGGATGAATATGTGTACTAGAGCTGATCTACCTCAAGATCGTAAAGGCTAAACCCTAAGTCTAGCCCATGAGGATTGTATGATTATGATTCTCTAGCCTCTATTGACTAAACCCTCTGGTTTATCTACACACCGGAGGGGCCTAGGGTTTGTACATATCATCTTGCAGAGGAAGGAAAATCTACACCCGAGCCTAAACTTGCCATTACAAGAATCCAGGAGTCCTATCCGGATACGAGAGATGATCTTCTATAATAATCTTCATGGCCCACCGGTCCAGCCCACCAAGAGTTTATCCGGCCACCTGAGGACCCCCCTATCCAGGACTCCCTTGATAGCCCCTGAACCTGTTTTCGATGGCGATGAGTTCGGCTTCCGTATTGTCTTCAGCATTGCAAGGCGGGTTTGATACGTCTCCAGCGTATCTACTTTTCCAAACCCTTTTGCCCTTGTTTTGGACTCTAACTTGCATGATTTGAATTGAAACAACCCGGACTGACGTTGTTTTCAGCAGAACTGCCATGGTGTTGTTTTTGTGCAGAATAAAAAGTTCTCGGAATCGCCTGAAAATCAATGGAGAATTATTTCGAAAAATATAAAAATACCTGCAAGAAGATCCACACCAGGGGGCCCAGGGCCTGTCCACGAGGGTGGGGGGCGCGCCCCCTGCCTAGGGCACGCCCCCTGCCTCGTGGGCCCCCTAGTGCTCCACCGACGTATCCCCAGATCCTATATCTTCTGTTTCGGGGAGAAAAAAATCAGGGATAAGGAATTATCGCGTTTCACGAGACGGAACCGCCGCCAAGCCCTAATCTCTCTCGGGAGGGCTGATTTGGAGTCCGTTTGGGGCTCCGGAGAGTGGAGATCGTCGCCATCGTCATCATCAACCTTCCTCCATCACCAATTCCGTGATGCTCACCGCCGTGTGTGAGTATTTCCATCATAGGCTTGATGGACGGTGATGGGTTGGATGGGATCTATTATGTAATCGAGTTAGTTTTGTTAGGGTTTGATCCCTAATATCCACTATGTTCTGAGATTGATGTTTCTATGACTTTGCTATGCTTAATGCTTGTCACTAGGGCCCGAGTGCCATGATTTCAGATATGAACCTATTATGTTTTCATGAATATATGTGTGTTCTTGATCCTATCTTGCAAGTCTATAGTCACCTACTATGTGTTGTGATCCGGCAACCCCGAAGTGACAATAATCGGGACCACTCCCGGTGATGACCATAGTTTGAGGAGTTCATGTATTCACTATGTGTTAATGCTTTGGTCTGGCACTCTATTAAAAGGATGCCTTAATATCCCTTGGTTTCCAATAGGACCCCGCTGCCACGGGAGGGTAGGACAAAAGATGTCATGCAAGTTCTTTTCCATGAGCACGTATGACTATATTCGGAATACATGCCTACATTGCATTGATGAACTGGAGCTAGTTCTTTGTCACCCTAGGTTATAACTTCTACATGATGAATTGCATCAGACGTAATTTCCCATCACCGATCCAATGCCTACGAGCTTTACCTATATTGCTTGTCGCTTATTTACTTTTCCGTTACTACTATCACAAAAACTACAAAAACACTATCGTTACTTTTATTGTTGTTACCACTACTATCATATTACTTTGCTACTAAACTATCTTGCTGCAAATACTAAGTTTCCAGGTGTGGTTGAATTGACAACTCAGCTGCTAATACTTAAGAGTATTCTTTGGCTCCCCTTGTGTCGAATCAACAAATTTGGGTTTAATACTTTACCCTCGAAAACTGTTGCGATCCCCTAAACTTGTGGGTTATCAAGACTATTTCCTGGCGCCGTTGCCGGGGAGCATAGCTCTATTCTTTAAGTCACTTGGTATTTATATCTGTTGATCACTATGAAGAATTTGAAGGACTCAAAAACCAAGATCTTACCCTCAACTACGAGGGGAGGTAAGGAACTACCATCTAGCTCTGCACTTGATTCTCCTTCTGTTATGAGTAAACTTGCGACACCTACTCCTGCTATTGAATCTGATATGTCGTATGTTCTTGATGATGCTACTTCTGCTATGTATGATGAAACTACCTCTATGCCTGATACTGTGCCACTAGGTGAATTTCTAGATGAGCAAATTGCTAAGGTTAGGGAGAGTGCAAATGTTGATGATATTTATGAAAGTGATGATGAAACTACTCCCAATAGATATGAATTTCCTGTTGTTCCTGAGGGTTATGTTATGGATGAAGAAACTACTAGAGACTTTCTTGCTTGCAATGATAGATATGATCTTAAGAAATTATTAGCTAAGCTGAAAGAAAAGTCCTTGAATGCTAGAATGAAACATGACCCTGCTTTTGCTACTTCATATATATGTGTTACTGATAAGGATTATGAATTCTCTGTTGATCCTGAGTTAATTACTTTGGTTGAAGCTGATCCTTTCCATGGCTATGAGTCTGAAACTGTTGTGGCACATCATACTAAGTTGAATGATATAGCCACCCTGTTTACTAACGATGAAAAGATTCACTACTACTATATCCTTAAGTTGTTTCCGTTCTCGTTAAAGGGTGATGCTAAGACTTGGTTTAATTCTCTTGATCCTGGTTGTGTGCGTAGTCCCCAGGATATGATGTATTACTTCTCTGCTAAATATTTTCCCGCTCATAAGAAACAAGCTGCCTTACGGGAAATTTATAAATTTGTGCAAATTGAAGAAGAGAGTCTCCCACAAGCTTGGGGGAGTCTTCTCCAATTTCTTAATGCTTTGCATGTTCATCCTTTTGAGATGCATGATATACTTGATGTCTTTTATAATGGACTAACCGATGCTTCCAGAGACCACCTAGATAGTTGTGCTGGTTGTGTTTTCATGGAAAGGACAGTTGAACAGGCTGAATTACTATTGAATAATATGCTGGCCAATGAAAATAATTGGACACTTCCTGAACCAGCCCCTAAGCCAACTCCAAAGAAGAGAGGTGATCTATTTCTCAGTCCTGAAGATATGCAAGAGGCAAAGAAATCTATGAAAGAAAAAGGTATCAAAGCTGAAGATGTTAAGAATTTACCACCTATTGAAGAAATACATGGTCTAGATAACCCGACACAGGTAGTAAAGGTCAATTCTCTATATAGATTTGATGAAGGTGATATTCCTCTTTATAAGTCTGCTAGCCAATGCTTAGATGAGTTTGACAATTTCATTGTGAAACAAGAAAATTTCAATGCTTATGTTGGTAGACAATTACAACACAATGCTTATATGATTGAACGCTTGAGTGATTATCTGTCTAGAGCTAAAGGAGAACTGAAACTCATTAGTATACATGCTTCTATGGTCACCACTCAAGTAGAACAAGTACTTAAGGCTCAGAATGATTTGCTCAATGAAGTAAATAGTAAGAATAATGACTATGTTGTTAGAGTTGCTACTAGAGGTGGTAAAGTGACTCAGGAACCTCTGTATCCTGAAGGACACCCTAAGAAAATTGAGCAAGATTCTCAGAGAGCTAATTTAGATGCACCTAGTTCTTCTAAGAAGAAGAAAAAGAAAAATGATAAGACTTTGCATGCTTCTAGTGAACCTGTAGCTGACACACCTGAGAATCCCATTGATATATCTGTTTTTGATGCTGAAATACAATCTGGTAATGAACATGAACCTAGTGATAATATTAATGATGATGTTCATGATGATGCTCAACCTAGCAATAATAATGGTGTAGAGATTGAACCTGTTGTTGATCTTGATAACCCAAAATCAAAGAATCAACGTTATGATAAGAGAGACTTTGTTGCTAGGAAGCACGGTAGGGAAAGAGAACCATGGGTTCAGAAACCCATGCATTTTCCTCCGAACCCATCCAAGAAAAAGGATGATGAGGATTTTGAGCGCTTTGCGGAAATGATTAGACCTATCTTTTTGCATATGCGTTTGACTGATGTGCTTAAAACAAATCCTTATGCTAAGTATATGAAAGATATTATTACCAACAAAAGAAAGATACCTGAAGTAGAAATATCCACCATGCTTGCCAATTACACCTTTGAGGGTGGAATGCCTAAAAAATTAGGAGATCCAGGAGTACCTACTATACCTTGCTCCATTAAGAGAAACTATGTTAAAACTGCTTTGTGTGATCTTGGAGCCGGTGTTAGTGTTATGCCTCTCTCTTTATATCGTAGACTCGACTTGAGTAAGTTGACACCCACTGAAATATCTTTGCAAATGGCTGATAAATCAACTGCTATACCTGTCGGTATTTGTGAGGATGTGCCTATTGTAGTTGCAAATGTTACTATTCTAACGGACTTTGTTATACTTGATATTCCCGAGGACGATAATATGTCTATTATTCTTGGAAGACCTTTTTTGAATACTGCAGGGGTTTTTATTGATTGCAACAAAGGCAATGTCACTTTTCATGTCAATGGTAATGAGCATACGATACACTTTCCAAGGAAACAACCTCAGGTCCATAGTATCAATTATGTTGGAAAAACTTCAACAATCACTATTGGAGGTTTTGAGTTTACTATCCCACTATCAAGAAGGCATATGACATTCTTATTGTTGGAGACATACATATCCCCATTGAGGCAACCTAGTGTTATTCGAAAATTCTCCGGTTTCATGTTACTTGGAAAGAGTTTATTAACAAGACCTGGTCAACCTTGTTAATGGATTCCTTTTGATTGGCATGGGATAGGTGAATCTAGACAGCACAATCTTCTGTCCCTCCTTTTACTTTCTATTAATTGAGTTAAATAAAGCGAAAATAGCATCGTCTGTCTGTTTCCAGACTTATCCGTGCAATAAAAAAATCTCGAAAATAAAAGTTCTCCAAATACCATGAAAATGAAATATGATTTTTTCTAGAATATTTAAGAAAATATGGCACTAAACACACAGCGAGGGGAGCCAGCACGTGGCCACGAGGGTGCAGTGCACGCCTCCCTGCCTCGTGGGCCCCACATGCCCCCCTAAACTTATCCTTGCACCCATGCCCTTCTTCTTCTGTAATGCCCCGGATGTAATACTTTCCCTTTTGGGCAATATATATATCTTTGGCTTCATCAATTCCATTCTGGGTTCTTCGTCTTTTCGGGTTTTCGGCGTTTTGTTGTGTGCGTGTGTGGCATTCATCCATATCGTGTTGTCATGTGCATTGCATTGCATTTGTGTTGTCTTTTGCATCCGGTCCCACTCGTTCCTTTCCGTTGTCCGTTTCGAGTTCCGGAGCTCTCTCACGTGTCCGAGGCATCCCCGAGGCCTACTTTGGTGTTTGGCCGTGTAACGTTTCCGGTTTGGCGTGAGACTTGTCGTGCGACGTTGTTTTGTTGTGTGTAACCCGCCTGTCAAATCTCGTCGCGTTTGGAGTTCGTTTGGTGCTCCAACAGTTATTCTCGTGGGCTGAAAGTACCTCCTCTTTGAGGCCCAAGACACCCCTCCAACAGCCCACCAACCCAACTCAAACCCCTCCCTTCATCTAGGCCATCCAATTGTGATCACGTGGCCGAAAACCTCCCCTCATTTGGACAACCCTAGCTCCTTGTGCCCATATAAACGTCCACCTTCCCCAAAATTTGCGTCCAGAAACCCTAATGTTTCCACAGTTCGCCGCCGGTGCTTCCACCGTTGCACCGCGGTGCTTCCACCGTTGAGCCGCCGTGCTTCCGACGTCCCAGCGAGCCGTGCTTCCACCTCACTGCGCTCGCGCTTCCGACCCGCCGCCCGTGCTTCCATCCGCCGTGTGGGCCCCGCGCGTCATCTCCTTCCTCCGACCGCGCCACACTTCTTCCTCCACTCCGGCCGGAGCTCATCACCGCAGACGCCCGAGCTCACCGCCGCCGTTCCCGCCGCCGGCCGCTCCTCCGGCGCCCTCACCGACCGCCGCCGGCCCCCTCACCCACCGCCGCCGCGGGCCTCCCGCCGACCGGCGCGCCCCGCTGCTCCACCCCGCCGCCACTTCGCCGACCGGAGCGCCGCTGCCTCCCGTCGGTCCCGCTGCGCCCGCCCGCCGCCGGAGTCCGGTCGCCGCCTGGGAGATCGAGGGATCGGTCGATCCCGATCCGATCGGCCAGGGACGCCCTAACGGGCCGGGTTTCGCAGGCCCGATCCGCCGGCCCGATCCGCTACGGGCCGAAGCCCGCGTCGCCCGATCCGCCCCGCGAGCCCGTTTGACCGCCGCCGCGTTGACCCCGTTTGACCCATCTGGAGGTAGCCTCGTTTTTTTCACTAAGTCCCTGTTAGATTTTGTTTCTGATGCAGTTTTGTTTTGATGATAACTTTTTGTGTGCATGTCCGATTTGAGCAAATGATATGTCAAAATGATCGTGGTGACTTGTACTACGTTTTGTTCCATTGTGCCATGCATGTTTGAGGTCATCTAGATGTCTTAATCTTCATGAGAAGAGTGCTACTTGTTATAAACTGCTATTTGTAGTTGTTTTCATGCCATCTTTGCAATGTGATAACTTGGTGCATGTTTATCCAAATGGAGCAAATGATATGTCCACATGTTCATCATGAGATGCTCTACATGTTGGTTGCCTTAGCTTGCATGATAGATTTCATCTTGCCATGTTTATCTCCTTTGCAAAGTGCTATGTGGCTGCTAAGTTGTTAAACTTGTTGCGAGATGCCTAGTTGAGGAGCTCGTTGCTATTGATGTGGTTGCCCCCTTGATGCATGCTTAGATGTTTTGGACTCACCATCATGTGTACTTTGCTGTAGTGCTTACCACTTACCATGATATGCTTTGAGGTGACTTAAACTTGCTCACAAACATGCCATGATATTACTGTTGTTTTAACACTTAGTGAAATTTCACTAAGTCTGGAATCTGTAATTTTCAGATGCCATGTTTGCTTGTTGTTCTAGGCGAATCCATGATAGTTTTGGGGTGACTCTTGATGATTCCTTGTTGTATATATTGTTGGCTATCCATTCATGCTCTCACATGCTTATTTGGGTGGCTGTAGCATATTTATCTTTTGCTCCCAAGTTGCAACAAAATACTGCTGTCAGGATTTTGCTGTCAAGTTCAAAATGTCATAGCTTGTTGCTATTGATCCATGACTCCTTTGGAGATGCTCCAATGGATTTGTTTGCTGTAGGATATGTCTAGTTTATGTCCATGCTCCTTGACATGATGTTTGAGTGCTGTAGGCCATTTATCTCTTGCTCCGAAGTTGCTATGTGGCTGTTAATTTCAGCTTGTGCATGTTTAATGTTTTGGGTGTAACTTTTAGCCCGTTGCTCCGTTTTGAGCAAGTCCTATAAGTAACTTGTGTGATTTTGCCTGTAGATGCATAATATCCTCATGTTATCATGTTTTGAAGTATTTTTGCTTGATGCATATTACCATGCTCCTTGTGCTGTAACACTGTGCTTCCTATGTAGACTTTCTGTGCTTCCTAAGTGCATCTGCATTGCTTCCATAGTGCATCAGCCATGCATCCAGTATTTTTCTTGTGCATTGCATCCTGTTTGATTCGTGCCTTGTGTTCTTGTGTTTGAGTAGAGCCGAGAGCTGAGTACGAGTATGAGAACGAGGTTACTACCGAGGTTGAGAACGAGGAGCCCACTTACGATCCCATCGACGACTCTTCAGGCAAGATGACCGAACCCGGATATCATTACTATCTTTGCCTATTGCTAGAAGTATCGCTCTATAGTTTTGCCTCGATGCCCATGTTTTTCCTGTCAGCCTCCTATTGTAACCATGAACCTGTCTAACCACCCTACCTATGCAAACCATTGATTGGCTATACGTAGGCTTCGCTCAGCCCCTCTTATAGCATTGTTAGTTGCAGGAGAAGATTGAAGATTCTTGCTTCTTGTTGAAGCTTATTGGGATATCACACTATATTAATTATTAAATGAAATCATCTATATATTGGTAATGGGTGGAAGGCTAAGCCTTTTGCTTGGTGCTTTGTTCCACTCATGCCGTCTAGGAACCGTATAAACCGGTGTTATGTTCCTTGATTATGCGTTCCTCACACGGTTGGGGTTATGGGACCCCCTTGATAAACCGCTAAGTGCTAAGTCTTTTCCAGCAAGTCCCAACATTGGTACTATTTGCCTAATAACTAAAACTTGCATAGGGTCTTGCAAACCCGAGTTCTTAATCAACAACCCGGGCTAGTGCTCCTCATGAGTGTTGGTCCAAACTGGGGGTTATGCGGGGCCACCACGAGGAAACTCGAGGATTGGTTTTACCTGTAGGATCGCCCATCCGGTCGTGGCCTGAGACTAGATACGCGCGGCTATTGTCAGGGTGTCGGCACGCCGGGAGGATTTGCTGGATTAGCCTTACCTTAGTCGGAGTATCTTGAGCACGGGATTCCGAGGATACTCGGGCCTTCCCACTTTGGAGTTGCGACTCCGCGGATCGTGGGCTTGTCATGGGCCAAGTTGGAACACCCCTGCAGGGTTATGAACATTCGAAAGCCGTGCCCACGGTTATGTGGCAGATGGGAATTTGTTAATATTCGGTTGTAGAAAACTTGACACTATGTTCCAATACACTACCAGCGTGAGTACCGTGACGGTCATTTTCCGAAAGGGATTCGGGAAGTGAACACGGTGGGGTTATGTTTGACTTGCTAGTTAGGATCACTTCGTGATCATCTCTCGTCCGAGGCACCTTCTCTTCTCGCTCTCTTTTACGTAAGCTAGTGCTAGTGCTGCTGCAACCTCTTGTTCTTTCTTCAGCCTTGTTCCACACCCAAGGCTTGGTTAGTCGTGTTACCCGGGAACGGGATTGCTGAGTCCTCTGTGGCTCACAGTTACTTCACCACACCAGATGCAGGTACTATGGTGAGCTACACAGGCAATGGTACCGAGCTAGACTGGGAGTACGACGAGGAGCGTAGCCGTTACTATGTGAACTATCCGGTTGATCAGTAGAGCTTCTACTAGGATTCGATCTAGACATGTGGTTTAATGTTATGTTTGGTATCTTTCATTTGGATCTTTACCCTTAGATGGGCTGTGATGTTTATTTGGATGATGATTGAATATGTCATGTATTTGTGTGACGTGGCGAGTGTAAGCCAACTATCTTTTCAGCTTTCATCCCTATTTTTACATGAGATGTGCAAAGGTACCAAACTTGCGATCATTCCAGAATGGCCTTATATCTTTAAGTCGTGCCTCGACACGAAGGAGATATAGTCCCATCCTGGGCATTACAAGTTGGTATCAGAGCCTTCTCCGACCTAGAAGCCCCCACTGTTTGATCGAATCGTTGACGGTCGAGTCTAGGCACACACTTAAAATGTTTTGAGTCCGATATTTATATCGGAGAGTAGGATTTCTTTTGCTCCTCATCTCTTTTCACTCTGGTGAGGACTCGTGACGACTACTCTTGCCTCTTCTACTTTCAAAAATTGCACCAAATTTTTTTTAGGAATCTCGCGAGTATTGTTTGGATTGTTTTGATGTCTTTGTGACGAGAATATTGTTCTCGATGCCTCCTGATATTAGGGGTTGTGGCAGTGTCCCGGGGAGTTGAGCTTCGGTGTATTGTCGTCACAAACATATCGCAGCAGTACTAGAATACTTAAGACGGCCGACATCGAAAACTCTCCTATGCGGTTAGTGGCAAGATAACCCCGACATCACCCAGTACTGGGGAGGTAGTTCGGGAGTATTGCCATAGCCTTGTATAGTGGATGCTTTTTGAAAGTCCGAGGTAGACGGTTTCCGAGAACAACTGGTTATGTGTTGAAGGATGGATACAGCTGGATGTAGGATTAGAGTTGTGTGCGCGATGCTTCCCCTGTATCCCCAACACCTAATTGCATAACTGGAAACTTTGGGAAATTAATAGGTGGGTTCATCCAGTAGATCGTAGGCATTTTTCCAACGAGTGCAGGTTATGGAGTTCGGGGTTCTACATTGAGTGAAGTGGTTTTATGGCCGATGTTCCGATCGGGAGTTGCATCTTAAAGGGTCCTTGGCTATGCTGATCCGGGGATTGCAAAACCCTTTCGTAACACATTTCATAAGCTTTCAGCACAAAGATGTCGAACGAAGCTCCTATCTTGTGTTTGTTCTATCTGCACCTTGTGTTTTTCTTATTTACCTTTTGTCTCCCAGTGGCTTCTCGTGAAGATTGTTGTTATCATTAAACTGAGAATTTCATTCGTTCCTCTTGTTCGAATGATTCTTGTGAAGACTATGTTGCATTTCTATCCGTTGTTTCAGCTTATATCTTCTTGCAATCAAATTGCTGATTGGTGGTCATCTCTTTCAGGATGGCTCCGAAAAGGGTTCCCAACGCTAACCCACAGGGTGAAGAGGTTCCTGACCGTCCTCCTTCCCCTCCTCCTCCGTCTGAGGCCTGGAGAGCAATTATGCAAACTACGAACCAGAACACCCAGATGTTGATGCAGATGATGCAGCAGATGCAAGCAAATCAAGCAAATCAGGGTGCTCCAAGGAACCAAGGCAATTTCTTCAACCAACAGCACCATGCTACGCTCAACCAGTTCTTGGCCAATCAACCAAAAGCTTTCAGTTACTGTGTCGATCCTCTCGATGCTGAAGATTGGATTACCGATATCAAGAAGCATTTTGAGTGCAGCAACGTAAGGCCTGAGGACTATGTGAAGTTTGCAGCCTTCCAACTCAAGGACCAAGCAGTTGATTGGTGGCAGCAGTACAAAGACTCCAGAGAAGGGCGTGTGATCTCTTGGGATGATTTCTGCAAGGACTTTCGCTCTCACCACATTCCAACAAGTGTCATCGAGGGTATGCGCGAGCAATTCCGCAACCTGAAGCAAGGCTCTATGACTGTCTACCAGTATAATGTCCAGTTCCAAAACCTTGCCCGCTATTCAAAGCAAGACATACCAGATGCCAAGAGCAAGATCTATCAGTTCCGTGGAGGTCTGAAGAATGAACTTCAACTTGCTCTCACCTTGTTCGAGCCTGATGAGTTTGACAAATTCTATAACATGGCGCTTAAGCAAGAGGCAGCCCAGCTCAAGATGGAGGCTTCCAAAAAGAGGATCCGAGATGCCGTTCACTCCTCCTCATCTTCTCAAGTGGTCGCGAAGCAACAGAAATTTTGGCTTCCACCTCCTCCAGTGATCCGAGCTCCCTACAACAACAACAACAAGAACTCTGCTGGTCGTGGTTTCTCCCACCCACACAACCAAGGCAATCAGTCCAAGTCGCAGTTCCAAGCTACCAAGTCAAGTGTTCCTCCTGCTCGTCCGCTTTCTGAGGTCACTTGCTACAAGTGTGGCCAGAAGGGTCATTATTCCAACAAGTGCAACAACCCAAGGCGCCTTCCGCCTCCTCCACCTGTCAGCACAGCTATTGTCAAGCATAATCCAAAGTCTGCAAGAGTGAATCTGATGAATGCAGCGCAAGCGGAGAATTCTTCTGATGTCATATTGGGTAACCTTCCAGTGAACTCTTTTCCTGCAAAAGTCTTGTTTGATTCGGGTGCTTCATGTTCTTTCATGTCATATCCATTTGCATCCAAGCACAACATTGTCACCAAAAGTTTGCCAAGGGAATTGTCAGTTGTTTCTCCGGGCAAACTAATGCATTCAAAGATATTTGCTCCGGATGTATCTATTCGCATGGGTGATTATCGCTTTCTGGCTAAACCGGTGGTTCTCGGCAATTCCGACATCGATCTTATCCTCGGAATGGACTGGCTTTCTCAGCATGATGCTCAAATTGACTGTGCACAGAAGGAAGTCAAGATTACTCATTCCGATGATGATGTGATTATCTTCACCTCTCAGGATAACACAATCAGGCTTTTCTCTCTCAATGACAAGGGCGAAATGAATGCCATATCTCAAATTCCGGTGGTTAACGAATACGAAGAGGTCTTTCCTGAAGAACTTCCAGGCATGCATCCACACCGTCAAGTGGAATTCGTCATTGAACTCGAGCCTGGTACTGAGCCAGCATGCCGGTGTACGTACAAGCTCTCTCCTAAAGAGTTGAAGGAGTTGAAGAAACAGCTTGATGAACAGGAGCGTATGGGTCTGATCAGGCCTAGTACGTCTCCTCGGGGATGTGGTGTCTTATTTTTCAAGAAGAAGGATGGCACAGAGCGCCTTTGCATCGATTACCGGCCATTGAACAAGAAGACAATAAAGAACAAGTATCCGCTCCCCAACATCAATGAACTGTTCGAGCAGCTCAAATGAGCTAAAGTGTTCTCAAAGCTCGATCTCCGAATGGGCTATCACCAAATTCGCATTCGTGAAGAAGATATCCCCAAGACGGCCTTCAGAACGAGCTACAGCTCATATGAGTATACAGTCATGTCTTTTGGTCTCGCCAATGCTCCACCTACCTTCTCGAGAATGATGCACTACATTTTCAACCCCTACACCGGCGAGTTTGTGCTCGTGTATCTGGATGATATTTTGGTTTTCTCCAAAAACGAAGAGGATCACGAAAAGCACCTCCGTCTGGTTCTCGACAGACTCCGTGAACATAAGTTCTATGCCAAGTTCTCAAAGTGCGAATTTTGGCTCGATAAGGTCTTATATCTGGGCCATATCATCTCCGCTGACGGTATTGCGGTAAACCCCGAGAAAGTTGAAGCAATTATCAACTGGGAACCTCCTCAGAACGTCAAGCAACTCCGAAGCTTCCTTGGTATTGTCAGCTATTGCAGAAGGTTCGTTGAGAACTTCTCCAAGATTGCCAAGCCTCTTTCCAACTTGCTGCAGAAGAATGTCAAGTACTACTGGTCTCCAGATTGTGAAGTGGCATTCAAAACTCTCAAAGAAAAGCTCGTCTCTGCTCCAGTTCTTACTCCTCCAGATGAGTCCAAGCCCTACGAAGTATTCTGTGATGCTTCTCTTCAAGGACTTGGTGGTGTGCTTATGCAGGACAAGAAAATTGTGGCATACACTTCTCGTCAGCTGAAGCCAAGTGAGAAGAACTACCCCACACATGATCTTGAACTAGCAGCTGTGGTACATGCTTTGATTACGTGGAGACACCTTCTGTTCGGCAGAAAAGTCGACATCTTCACCGATCACAAGAGCTTGAAGTACATCTTCACACAGCTGAATCTGAACCTCCACCAGACTCGTTGGGTCGAAATGATCCAAGAGTATGATCCGAGCATCGAATACACACCTGGCAAGGCGAATGTGATTGCAGATGCTTTGAGCAGAAAGGCATATTGCAACAGCCTCCTTATCAAGCCGTTCCAGCCTGAGCTTTGTGAAGCATTCAGGAAGCTCAACCTCCAAGTTGTTCCGCAAGGGTTTCTTGCAAATCTTCAAGTTGCTCCTACCTTGGAAGATCAGATCCGTGAGGCCCAACTCAGTGATGCTATGGTGCAGAAAGTGAAACATGGTATTGCAAAGGGTACTCCTAAATACAAGTGCTATCGCGTTGATGAGAGAGATACCTTGTTTTTTGAGGACAGACTTGTGGTTCCCAAAGGTGATCTTAGGAAGCTCATAATGGACGAAGCACATGATTCCCTCCTTTCCATTCATCCTGGCGGTTCCAAGATGTACCAAGACCTCAAGCAATCTTACTGGTGGACACGCATGAAAAGGGAGATTGCCCAATTCGTGAATGAATGTGATGTCTACAGAAGAGTGAAGGCAGAGCATCAACGTCCAGCCGGTCTTCTCCAACCTCTTCCTATTCCCGAGTGGAAATTCGACCACATTGAAATGGATTTCGTCACTGGCTTTCCTAAATCCAAGAGAGGGAATGATTCTATCTTTGTGGTGATTGACAAGCTTACCAAAGTCGCTCACTTCCTTCCAGTCAAAGAATCCATCAATGCAGCTCAACTTGCAGAGTTGTACACTTCCAGAATTGTGTCTTTACATGGCATTCCTAAAGTTATCTCCTCAGACCATGGAAGTTTGTTCACTTCTAAGTTCTGGGACTCCTTTCAGTCTGCCATGGGCACTAAGATTCGTTTCAGCACTGCATTTCACCCTCAGACTAGTGGTCAAGTCGAGAGAGTGAATCTGATTCTAGAAGACATGCTCAGAGCCTGTGTCATATCTTTTGGCATGAAATGGGAAGATTGCCTTCCATTTGCCGAGTTCTCTTACAACAACAGCTTCCAAGCAAGTGCCGGCAAAGCTCCGTTTGAAATCCTCTATGGCAGAAAGTGTTGTACCCCTCTCAACTGGTCCGAGACGGGTGAACATCAACTTCTTGGAATTGACTTGATCTCAGAAGCCGAAGAAATGTGCAAAGTCATACGTGAGAATCTCAAGGCCGCTCAGTCGCGTCAGAAGAGCTACTATGACGGCAAACATCGTGATTTGGCCTTCAACATTGGAGATCATGTCTATCTTCGTGTTTCTCCTATGAAAGGAACCCAAAGATTCGGTATCAAAGGAAATCTTGCTCCTAGATACGTCGGGCCTTTCAAGATCCTTGGCAAAAGAGGCGATCTAGCCTATCAACTTGAGCTCCCTTCCAACTTCGCCAATGTTCATGATGTGTTTCATGTGTCTCAACTCCGCAAGTGCTTCAAGACACCTGAACGCACCATTCTGTTTGAGGAGATTGATCTTCAACAAGACTTGTCTTACCGAGAGCACCCAGTTGCTATTCTCGAAGAAACCGAGCGCAAGACCCGCAACAAGTCCATCAAATTCTTGAAAGTCAAGTGGTCACACCATACCGACCGAGAAGCTACGTGGGAACGAGAAGATCACCTTCGTTCTGAGTACCCTTCCTTCTTCCGGTCCTAGATCTCAGGACGAGATCTTTTTGTAGTGGAGGAGAGTTTGTAATGCCCCGGATGTAATACTTTCCCTTTTGGGCAATATATATATCTTTGACTTCATCAATTCCATTCCGGGTTCTTCGCCTTTTCGGGTTTTCGGCGTTTTGTTGTGTGCGTGTGTGGCATTCATCCTTATCGTGTTGTCATGTGCATTGCATTGAATTTGTGTTGTCTTTTGCATCCGGTCCCACTCGTTCCTTTCCGTTGTCCGTTTCGAGTTCCGGAGCTCTCTCGCGTGTCCGAGGCATCCCCGAGGCCTACTTTGGTGTTTGGCCGTGTAACGTTTCTGGTTTGGCGTGAGACTTGTCGTGCGACGTTGTTTTGTTGTGTGTAACCCGCCTGTCAAATCTCGTCGCGTTTGGAGTTCGTTTGGTGCTCCAACAGTTATTCTCGTGGGCTGAAAGTACCTCCTCTTTGAGGCCCAAGACACCCATCCAACAGCCCACCAACCCAACTCAAACCCCTCCCTTCATCTAGGCCATCCAATTGTGATCACGTGGCCGAAAACCTCCCCTCATTTGGACAACCCTAGCTCCTTGTGCCCATATAAACGTCCACCTTCCCCAAAATTTGCGTCCAGAAACCCTAATGTTTCCATAGTTCGCTGCCGGTGCTTCTACCGTTGCACCGCGGTGCTTCCACCATTGAGCCGCCGTGCTTCCGACGTCCCAGCGAGCCGTGCTTCCACCTCACTGCGCTCGCGCTTCCGACCCGCCGCCAGTGCTTCCATCCGCCGTGTGGGCCCCGCGCGTCATCTCCTTCCTCCGACCGCGCCGGCCTTCTTCCTCCACTCCGGCCGGAGCTCATCACCGCCGACGCCCGAGCTCACCGCCGCCGTTCCCGCCTCCGGCCGCTCCTCTGGCGCCCTCACCGACCGCCGCCGGCCCCCTCACCCACCACCGCCGCGGGCCTCCCGCCGACCGGCACGCCCCGCTGCTCCACCCCACCGCCACTTCGCCGGCCGGAGCGCCGCCGCCTCCCGCCGGTCTCGCTGCGCCCGCCCGCCGCCGGAGTCCGGTCGCCGCCTGGGAGATCGAGGGATCGGTCGATCCCGATCCGATCGGCCAGGGACGCCCTAACGGGCCGGGTTTCGCAGGCCCGATCCGCCGGCCCGATCCGCTACGGGTCGAAGCCCGCGTCGCCCGATCCGCCCCGCGAGCCCGTTTGACCGCCGCCGCGTTGACCCCGTTTGACGCAGATCTGGAGGTAGCCTCGTTTTTTTCACTAAGTCCCTGTTAGATTTTGTTTCTGATGCAGTTTTGTTTTGATGATAACTTTTTGTGTGCATGTCCGATTTGAGCAAATGATATGTCAAAATGATCGTGGTGACTTGTACTACGTTTTGTTCCATTGTGCCATGCATGTTTGAGGTCATCTAGATGTCTTAATCTTCATGAGAAGAGTGCTACTTGTTATAAACTGCTGTTTGTAGTTGTTTTCATGCCATCTTTGCAATGTGATAACTTGGTGCATGTTTATCCAAATGGAGCAAATGATATGTCCACATGTTCATCATGAGATGCTCTACATATTGGTTGCCTTAGCTTGCATGATAGATTTCATCTTGTCATGTTTATATCATTTGCAAAGTGCTATGTGGCTGCTAAGTTGTTAAACTTGTTGCGAGATGCCTAGTTGAGGAGCTCGTTGCTATTGATGTGGTTGCCCCCTTGATGCATGCTTAGATGTTTTGGACTCACCATCATGTGTACTTTGCTGTGGTGCTTACCACTTGCCATGATATGCCTTGAGGTGACTTAAACTTGCTCACAAACATGCCATGATATTACTGCTGTTTTAACACTTCGTGAAATTTCACCAAGTCTGGAATCTGTAATTTTCAGATGCCATGTTTGCTTGTTGTTCTAGGCAAATCCATGATAGTTTTGGGGTGACTCTTGATGATTCCTTGTTGTATATATTGTTGGCTATCCATTCATGCTCTCACATGCTTATTTGGGTGGCTGTAGCATATTTATCTTTTGCTCCCAAGTTGCAACAAAATACTGTTGTCAGGATTTTGTTGTCAAGTTCAAAATGTCATAGCTTGTTGCTATTGATCCATGGCTCCTTTGGAGATGCTCCAATGGATTTGTTTGTTGTAGGATATGTCTAGTTTATGTCCATGCTCCTTGCCATGATGTTTGAGTGTTGTAGGCCATTTATCTCTTGCTCCGAAGTTGCTATGTGGCTGTTAATTTCAGCTTGTGCATGTTTAATGTTTCGGGTGTAACTTTTAGCCCGTTGCTCCGTTTTGAGCAAGTCATATAAGTAACTTGTGTTATTTTTCATGTAGATGCATAATATCCTCATGTTATCATGTTTTGAAGTATTTTTGCTTGATGCATATTGCCATGCTCCTTGTGCTGTAACACTGTGCTTCCTATGTAGACTTTATGTGCTTCCTAAGTGCATCTGCATTGCTTCCATAGTGCATCAGCCATGCATCCAGTATTTTTCTTGTGCATTGCATCATGTTTGATTCATGCCTTGTGTTCTTGTGTTTGAGTAGAGCCGGGATCTGAGTACGAGTACGAGAACGAGGTTACTACCGAGGTTGAGAACGAGGAGCCCACTTACGATCCCATCGACGACTCTTCAGGCAAGATGACCGAACCCGTATATCATTACTATCTTTGCCTATTGCTAGAAGTATCGCTCTATAGTTTTGCCTCGATGCCCATGTTTTTCTTGTCAGCCTCCTATTGTAACCATGACCTGTCTAACCACCCTACCTATGCAAACCATTGATTGGCTATACGTAGGCTTCGCTCAGCCCCTCTTATAGCATTGTTAGTTGCAGGAGAAGATTGAAGATTCTTGCTTCTTGTTGAAGCTTATTGGGATATCACACTATATTAATTATTAAACGAAATCATCTATATATTGGTAATGGGTGGAAGGCTAAGCCTTTTGCTTGGTGCTTTGTTCCACTCATGCCGTCTAGGAACCGTATAAACCGGTGTTATGTTCCTTGATTATGCGTTCCTCACACGGTTGGGGTTATGGGACCCCCTTGATAAACCGCTAAGTGCTAAGTCTTTTCCAGCAAGTCCCAACATTGGTACTATTTGCCTAATAACTAAAACTTGCATAGGGTCTTGCAAACCCGAGTTCATAACCAACAACCCGGGCCAGTGCTCCTCATGAGTGTTGGTCCAAACTGGGGGTTATGCAGGGCCACCACGAGGAAACTCGAGGATTGGTTTTACCTGTAGGATCGCCCATCCGGTCGTGGCCTGAGACTAGATACGCGCGGCTATTGTCAGGGTGTCGGCATGCCGGGAGGATTTGCTGGATTAGCCTTACCTTAATCGGAGTATCTTGAGCACGGGATTCCGAGGATACTCGGGCCTTCCCACTTTGGAGTTGCGACTCCGTGGATCGTGGGCTTGTCATGGGCCAAGTTGGAACACCCCTGCAGGGTTATGAACTTTCGAAAGCTGTGCCCGCAGTTATGTGGCAGATGGGAATTTGTTAATATCCGGTTGTAGAAAACTTGACACTATGTTCCAATACACTACCAGCGTGAGTACCGTGACGGTCATTTTCCGAAAGGGATTCGGGAAGTGAACACGGTGGGGTTATGTTTGACTTGCTAGTTAGGATCACTTCGTGATCATCTCTCGTCCGAGGCACCTTCTCTTCTCGCTCTCTTTTACGTAAGCTAGTGCTAGTGCTGTTGCAACCTCTTGTTCTTTCTTCAGCCTTGTTCCACACCCAAGGCTTGGTTAGTCGTGTTACCCGGGAACGGGATTGCTGAGTCCTCTGTGGCTCACAGTTACTTCACCACACCAGATGCAGGTACTATGGTGAGCTACACAGGCGATGGTACCGAGCTAGACTGGGAGTACGACGAGGAGCGTAGCCGTTACTATGTGAACTATCCGGTTGATCAGTAGAGCTTCTACTAGGATTCGATCTAGACCTGTGGTTTAATGTTATGTTTGGTATCTTTCATTTGGATCTTTACCCTTAGATGGGCTGTGATGTTTATTTGGATGATGATTGAATATGTAATGTATTTGTGTGACGTGGCGAGTGTAAGCCAACTATCTTTTCAGCTTTCATCCCTATTTTTACATGAGATGTGCAAAGGTACCAAACTTGCGATCATTCCAGAATGGGCTTATATCTTTAAGTCGTGCCTCGACACGTAGGAGATATAGTCCCATCCTGGGCATTACATCTTCCTCCCAAAAAAATCCCCAACCAGCTCAAACCCGAGTTCTAGCTCATCTTGCTGCCATTTTCGATCTCCTTGCTCAAAGCACCATTCACCAAACTATTTGGGGACATTGTTCCTTGGTATGTGACTCCTCCATTGGTCCAATTAGTTTTTGTTCTAGTGCTTTATTTGTTGCAAATTTATGCTGCTGTGGTGACCTTGTTCTTGAGCTTTCATGTCAAATTTTCTTGGTCCAAAGTAGTTCTAATGCATGATATAGCCTCTAGGCACTTATAGGAGTAGTTGCTATCAATCTTGTTGAGTTTGGTTAACTTTTATTTTGAAGTTACTAAAAATTTCAGAAAATTTCAGAAAAATGTCTAGGAGAAACTTCCAAGGTGGTCCTTCAAGGAAGCAAGAACCGAGGCTCGCGTTCCGTGAGCCGGACGATGAACCACCGAGGGACGCTGATGTGCGGCCTTGTGAATGGTCGTTGGATGAATTCATGGGTCAAGCAGGCATCAAAGATGAATTTTATGCATATGTGTGCAACGCTGACCTCGAGGACTTCATACAAGATAAGTGTCCTCAATACCGTGGCTTAACTGATAGCTTTGTGAGAAGGTTTAAATTTTCATCTTCATGTAACTCTCACACTGTCCTGTTTGACCTTTATGATAAATCTTATACCATGGATTTAGAGGATTTTAATGTTGCCTGCAAGCTCCCACAGTGGGGCAGTATGAGTGATCCTCGCAAATCTAAATTTAGAGAATTCCTCGCTAGTATTACAGTGGATGAATCCAGGGACGTCACACAAGCTACCACGCATACATTTTCCTGCTATTCATTACTTTGCTCTCTTTATCGGTAGATGCATAAACGGTAAAGATGAGGCTTGTCACATGTGTGTCCCTGATCTTAGTGTTCTCAGGAGTGCTATACTAGGTGATAGGCAATATAACTTGGGAGCAATTGTTGCACGTAGGCTACACCATAATGGTTTGCATGGAGATTTATTTGGTGGGATCTATGCTACCCGCATAGCCCGCTATCTTGGTGTGTCTGTGCACGTGAATGATGAACCTTTACCTCCTTCTTATTTAGACTGCCATGCTATGACTAGTCACCGATTTATAGAGTGGGATAATCAAACCCTCAAATATCGACTAATCTTTAACAGGCAGCATGCCATCCCTATTGCTCTTCCTGCCCCTACTTTGTATAAATTTCAGGAAAAAGGGAGATACACCATAACTATGGAGGAGGCAAATGCTTATTATAACATGACGGAGGCAACCCGCCTTCGAGCTGCAGCTCAGCATGCATCATCTGTTGCGCCTCGGTACGACCCCAACTACAACTTTGGATATCTGTCAGGCCAATACTGGCCATAGACCAACTTAGGCCAAAAGCCTAAGCTTGGGGGAGTACGTGTTTCTCGCCGACTTACTTTCATGTTCACACTTATTCTAGTTGTCGGTGCTCACACTCTTTCACTGTACCATCCATGCTTAGTTTCAATTTCTTTTTCTTATTCTTTTTCTTGTGTGCTAGAAAAACCCAGAAAAATAAACAAAAAAATATTAGTGTAGCTTCTAGCTAGTTTACTTTCTTTTCCTGTAGTAGTAACCAAAAAAATAAAAACCCAAAAAGATTTCCCGTTCTTCTTTTGCTTGTTGGGAGCTTTCCCGTGTAAATAGTTTCTTTTATTTTCTTTAGGGGTTAAGAGTAGAAGACCATGATTAAAATGCTTAGTGGCTCTCATATGCTCTATTGATGATTTAACCTTGAGCCATATTACCTTGTCTTCTCTCTTGTATCAAATGCCTGCAGATTCCAGCTTAGTCCAATGCACGTGCACTATTATTATTTTCCACATCGTTCGGTTGTGCAAGTGAAAGGCAATAAGGATGATATATGATGAACTAATTGAGATGAGAAAAGCTGGTATGAACTCGACCTCTCTTGTTTTTGTAAATATGATGGCTCATTGTTCCTGATTCAGCTTGTTATGAATGAAACATGCTTGCAATGACAATTAGAGATCATAGTTGCTTATGCCATGCTTAATTAGCTGAGAGTTTATACTGGTCTATCTTGCGTGCTAACATGATATTAAAATGGTTGTGATGTGGTATGATGGGTGGTATCCTCCTTTGAACGATTTAAGTGACTTGCCTTGGCACATGTTCACGCATGTAGTTGAAACAAATCAACATAGCCTTCATGATATTTATGTTCATGGTGATTTATATCCTTCTCATGCATGCATTCATTGTTGATTAATTTTAATGCATGTTCATGACTGTTGTTGCTCTCTAGTTGGTCGCTTCTCAGTCTCTTTCTAGCCTTCACCAGTACTAAGCGGGAATACTGCTTGTGCATCCACTTCCATAAACCCCAAAAGTTATTCCATATGAGTCCACCATACCTTCCTATATGCGGTATTTACTTGCCGTTCCAAGTAAATTTGTATGTGCCAAACTCTAAACCTTCAAATGTAATTCTGTTTTGTATGTTCGAACAGCTCATGTATCAACTAGGGTTGTCTATATCTTCCATGCTAGGTGGGTTATTCTCACGATGAGTGAACTCCTCTCATCATTCATGAGAAAATGGCTGGTAACCGGGATGCCCAGTCCCATGCTCAAAATCATAATAATTAAACAAAACTCCCCCAGGGTTGTTGCTGGTTTGGACGGTACCCGTTGTTTTGGGCTAGCCGTGGAGTGTGCTTGTTGGTGGTTGGGGGAGTATAAACTTTACCATTCTGTTTGGGAACCTCCTATAATGTGCGTAGCATGGGAGATATCGGGATTCTTGGTTGTTATGTTGACAATGAAAGTATACCGCTCGAAATGTTATTCATCTCTATTTAAAAATCGAGCTCTGGCACCTCTACAAATCCCTGCTTCCCTCTGCGAAGGGCCTATCTATTTACTTTTATGCAGAGTCATCATCCTCTTATCAAAGAGCACCAGTAGGAGAGCACCTCTGTCGTTGCATGTATTACTATTAATTTGCATTGAGTATGATCATGACTGGATCTCTTTTACCATGAATTACAATGTCTAGTCAGTCCTTGATCCATAAAGGTGCTCTGCATTTATGTTTTGCGGTCTCAGAAAGGGCTAGCGAGGTACTGATACGTCCAAAACGTATCTATAATTTCTGCTTGCTCCATGCCTCTTTTGGGTGATATTGCTATGATATTTATACACTTCCATACACTTTTGATCATATTTGGACTAACCTATTAACTCAGTGCACCCCAGTGCCAGTTTCTGTTTTCGGCTGTTTTTGTATTTCAGGTTTTCACATTACGAGAACTACCAGGAAAAATCCAGAAAAATTATATAAAAAATCAGCGTTCCAGAAACTACCGTGCGCCCGAAGGACAGCCGGGGGGGCCACCAGGGCTCCAGGCGCCCTGGCGGCGCCCCCCCCCCCCTGGGCCGCGCCAGGGGGGCGCCTGGGCCCCCCGATGCCCCCCTTTGGCATATATTTAAAGCGTCTCCCAAAACCCTCGAGGGAGGAACTCTTTTCGCGATCCCATCTTTGTTCCGCCGCCGCCGCCACTTCCAAGATCGGGAGCACCAGGAGAACTCTTCCCGGCACCCTGCCGGAGGGGAGGATCACCACCGGGAGCCTCTCCACCACCATGGACGCCTCCCGGATGAGTTGTGAGTAGTCTCCCTTGGACCATGAGTCCATGACCAGTAGCTATGTGATGTTCTCCTCCCGTTCTTGTGCTTCACTAATTAGTCCTCGTGAGCTGCCCTACATGATCGAGGCACATATGTAATCCTTATCTGTTGCTATGATGAGTTTGCTGGGATCCGATGGATTATGAGATTATGTTCAGATTGTGCTTGAGTAATATATTTGATCTACCTCTTTTATATTTATGTTCGTAAGTAATTCTTGCATGTTCTCCGTTGTTATTTATTGCTTTGGCCAAGTAATAGGTAGTGACTCCAAGAGGGAACGTTATGCTTGATTGTGGGTTCATGCCCCTCGATGACTAGTTTGAGTGACAGAAACATGAGTCTAGGGGATGTGCTGTTGCCACAAGGGGGAAAACAACGGTGCTTGTGCCCGCGGGTGCAAGGATTGTTTACTTTACGCAAAGTTCTTTTAATGCAGTTGTCTGTTGCATTGAGTTTACACTATGGGTGGGACTCGCAACTTAATACCAGCGAGATGTTCTGGATAGATATCTCAAGGTGGATGATTAGTAGTAGATATTGATGGATTTCGGTCTACTTACTTTGGCGTACCGCCCATGCTTTGAACCTCAACCTTTCTTGCAATGTAGTCAGCATTGGTTTGCGCACATGGTCCTGTCAATTGCCCAGCTGTAATTCGTTTACCTCACATAGCTGTTTTATCGTCTTTTGGGAGAGAAACATCACTAGTGAACATCATGAGACTCCGGTCCATATTACCATCATTGATCACATCCGCTATTTACTTTTCGCTTTTATTTACTATTGCAATTATATCTATCACTACTATCACTTGCGTTTAATCCTTTGTGAACTACAAGGCCGGAGGGATTGACAACCTCTCTGTACTCGTTGGGAGCAAAGTTATTTGTATCTGTGTGCAGGTCCACGTTGATTGCTAATATCTGGCGCCGTAGCAGTTGACACCTTCTTGTTGAACCTAGGAGTATCTGGGGATTCGATCCTTGGTATCTTTGCCAAGGGAAAAACTTCCGCAACACTACATCTCACACCTTCCACTTGGGGTAACCAACGAGGGGCGAGAAGCCTAGCAAGAGTTTTTCTGGCGCCGTTGCCGGGGACTCCACTCTTCAAGATAGGGGAGTTGCACGCTATCTTTTACCTTTGCTTTTAGTCTTGTTAGTTTACCTTTCAGTTTCTGCTTTAGTATCTTTTATCGAAAATCACAAAAATAGTTATCTTGCTTGCTTGCTACTATGGGTTCCATCGAGAACACCAAGTCGTGTGATACGTCCAAAACGTATCTATAATTTCTGCTTGCTCCATGCCACTTTTGGGTGATATTGCTATGATATTCATACACTTCCATACACTTTTGATCATATTTGGACTAACTTACTAATCCAGTGCACCCCAGTGCCAGTTTCTGTTTTCGGCTGTTTTTGTATTTCAGGTTTTCACGTTTCGAGAACTGCCCAGAAAAATTATATAAAAAATCAGCGATACGGAAACAACACTGCGTCCGAAGGGCAACCTGGGGGGGGGGGCACAGGGGCTCCAGGCGCTCTGTGGGCGCGCCCCCCCTGGGCCGTGCCGGGGGGGGGGGCGCCTGGGCCCCCCGAGGCTCCCCCGGTGCCCTTCTTTGGCATATATTTAAAGGACTCTCCGAAACCCTCAGGCCAGGACTTCTATTCATGATCCCATCTCTGTTCCGCCGCCGCCGCCGCCGCCGCTTCCAAGATCGGGAGCACCAGGAGAACTCTTCCCGGCACCCTGCCGGAGGGGAGGATCACCACCGGGAGCTTCTCCACCACCATGGACGCCTCCCGGATGACTCGTGAGTAGTCTCCCTTGGACCATGAGTCCATGACCAGTAGCTATGTGATGTTCTCCTCCCGTTCTTGTGCTTCACTAATTAGTCCTCGTGAGCTGCCCTACATGATCGAGGCACCTATGTAATCCTTATGCTGTTGCTATGTTGAGTTTGCTGGGATCCGATGGATTATGAGATTATGTTCAGATTGATCTTGAGTAATATATTTGATTCACCTCTTTTATATTTTAGTTCATAAGTAATTTTTGCATGTTCTCCGTTGTTATTTATTGCTTTGGCCGAGTAATAGGTAGTGACTCCAAGAGGGAACGTTATGCTCGATTGTGGGTTCATGCCCCTCGATGACTAGCTTGAGTGACAGAAACATGAGTCTAGGGGATGTGCTGTTGCCACAAGGGGGAAAACAACGGTGCTTGTGCCCGCGGGTGCAAGGATTGCTTACTTTACGCAAAGTTCTTTTAATGCAGTTGTCTGTTGCATTGAGTTTACACTATGGGTGGGACTCGCAACTTAATACCAGCGAGATGTTCTGGATAGATATCTCAAGGTGGATGATTAGTAGTAGATATTGATGGATTTCGGTCTACTTACTTTGGCGTACCGCCCATGCTTTGAACCTCAACCTTTCTTGCAATGTAGTCAGCATTGGTTTGCGCACATGGTCCTGTCAATTGCCCAGCTGTAATTCGTTTACCTCACATAGCTGTTTTATCGTCTTTTGGGAGAGAGACATCACTAGTGAACATCATGAGACTCCGGTCCATATTACCATCATTGATCACATCCGCTATTTACTTTTCGCTTTTATTTACTATTGCAATTATATCTATCACTACTATCACTTGTGTTTAATCCTTTGTGAACTACAAGGCCGGAGGGGTTGACAACCTCTCTGTACTCGTTGGGAGCAAAGTTATTTGTATCTGTGTGCAGGTCCACGTTGATTGCTAATATCTGGCGCCGTAGCAGTTGACACCTTCTTGTTGAACCTAGGAGTCTCTGGGGATTCGATCCTTGGTATCTTTGCCAAGGGAAAAACTTCCGCAACACTACATCTCACACCTTCCACTTGGGGTAACCAACGAGGGGCGGGAAGCCTAGCAAGAGTTTTTCTGGCGCCGTTGCCGGGGACTCCACTCTTCAAGATAGGGGTGTTGCACGCTATCTTTTACCTTTGCTTTTAGTCTTGTTAGTTTACCTTTCAGTTTTTGCTTTAGTGCCTTTTTATCGAAAATCACAAAAATAGTTATCTTGCTTGCTTGCTACTATGGGTTCCACCGAGAACACCAAGTTGTGTGACTTCACTAGTCACGACAACGATGACTTTATCAGCACACCTATCACTACACCTGCCACTTCAGCACCTTCATATGAAATTAAACCTGCTTTACTGAATCTAGTTATGAAAGATCAATTCTCCGGTGCTGGAGATGATGCTGCTTTACACTTGAACAACTTTGTTGAACTTTGTGATATGCAAAAGTACCAAGAAATAGATGGTAATATTGTTAAGCTTAAGCTTTTTCCTTTCTCCTTGAGAGGAGGAGCTAAAATTTGGTTTCAGTCTTTGCCTAGAAATAGCATAGATTCATGGGACAAGTGCAAAGATGCTTTTATTGGAAAATACTATCCACCTGCTAAAATTATCCAACTGAGAAGTAACATAATGAATTTTAAACAATTGGATAATGAACACGTTGCCCAAGCTTGGGAACGTATGAAATCTCTTACCAAGAACTGCCCTACTCATGGTTTGACTACTTGGATGGTTATCCAAACTTTTTATGCAGGCTTGAACTTTACCTCGCGGAACTTGTTAGATTCGGCCGCGGGAGGAACCTTTATGTCAACTACACTTGGTGCTGCCACGAAGCTTCTCGATGAGATGATGACCAACTATTCCCAATGGCACACCGAACGCGCTCCAACAGGTAGGAAGGTAAACTCTGTCGAGGAAATTTCCTCCCTTAATGAAAAAGTTGACTTGATCATGTCTCTACTTTCGAAGCAATCCTCTGTTGATCCTCGTGATGTTCCTTTAAATTCTTTGATTGCTCAAGAACAAGTAGATGTGAACTTTATCTCTAGAAACAATTTTAACAACAATGCTTATAGGAGTTATTTTGGTAGCAACCTAGACCGTTCCCCTCTAATTCTTATGGGAACAACAGTGCTTATCCTAGTACCAAGAACTCCACTACCGAACTAGAGATTATGCTTAAAGATTTCATCACTACCCAAAAAGCCTTTAATAAGAGTGTAGAAGAAAAACTACATAAACTAGATGATCTCTCTTTGAAGGTAGACCATTTAGCCAATGAGATAGAATTGCTTAAAATTAAAACTTCTCCTCTTGAGGAGAGGAAGGTCACTCCTATTAATGCTACTCAAGTGCGAATTAATGAAAATATTAGGATGATGGCTAAACTTAAAGAAAGATGGGCTAGAGAAAGGGAGGAAGAGGATAGAATTAAGAGCATTCCTACCCACCACACTGTTGCTACTATCCAAGTTGTTGAGGATATCCAAACTCTTAGCACCCAATGTACTCCTGGTACCATTGGACCTATTAATGGTGATGCTATGACTATAGAAACTACCAAACATGTGAACCTAAAGGACACCACTACCACTTTACTTGATGCTAGTGACCTTGATTTTGATAATTGCACTCTTACCGAAGTTATTGATTTCCTTCACAAGATGTCTAGAGATCCCCGCACTAGCACGCTTAACCTTGCCTTCACAGAGCATATCACTAATGCTCTCATCAAAGCTAGGGAGGAGAAACTTAGAGTAGAAGCCTCCATACCTAGAAAGCTAGAAGATGGTTGGGATCCTATGATAAAAATTAAATTGAATGACTTCTCTTGCTATGCATTATGTGATGTTGGAGCTAGTACCTCTGTTATGCCCAAAAGAATATATGATATGCTTAAATTGAAACCTTATGATTCTTGTTCTCTTGGTGTTCGTCTCGTTGATTCTTCCATAAAGAAACCTTTGGGGAGGATCGACGATGTTCTTATCGTTGTCAATGATAATTATGTTCCCGTTGATTTTACTATTATGGATATTGAATGTGATCGTTCTTGTCCAATTATTTTGGGACGTCCCTTTTTACGCACCGTTGGTGCTATCATTGACATGAAAGAGGGGAATATAAAATTTCAGTTTCCTCTCAATAAAGGGATGGAACACTTCCCTCGAAAGAAGATCAAGTTACCTTTTGAGTCCATTGTACGGGCTAGCTATTCTTTTACTCTTGATAAAACTTGATGTATATGCATTATGCCTAGCTTAAAGGCATAAAAGAAAGCGCTTTTGGGAGGCAGCCCACATGAATAAATTTATTTTGCTTTTGTTGTGTCTTGATGTTGTTACTACTGTAGCATCATCATTGTATCTTTGCGTTTCAATTTTGTGCCAAGTGTAGCCTCTGATTGCTAGAAAGTTCAAAAGTTGTGAGGTGCTGTCCAGGAAACAGATTCTGTCCTTGGATAGAAAAATTCGTATAAAATCACCAGATCATCTTTTTGGTCTGAACTTTTTCGACAGCGTGCTCTATATAATTGTCTTTCGTGCGTCTGTTCTGAGTTTTTTTATTAGAGTTGCAGAAGTGCCCCGAACAAATCAATTACTACCTGCTGTTCTGTTTTTCACAAATTCTGTCCTGTTTTGCTTTTCCTTCATTTTGCAAACCAAGAGCTTGCTTTTTCTTTGCAAAAACCTTTTGGCAATCTTGAGAAACAGTAGACCTTCAAGAATATCTTTATTTCCAGCAAGGTATAATTATTTTATTATGGGTACTAACCTCGCTAATCAGATTATGATGAGTTATGTATGAAGGGAGTTTTCAAGTGTGCGAGGGAAGATGATAAAAAGATTCAGGAGTGTCAAGCGCTCAAGCTTGGGGATGCCCCCATGCACCCCCAAAAAATATTCAAGGAGACTCAAGCGTATAAGCTTGGGGATGCCCCCGTGCATCCCCTTCTCCATCAACATTATCAGTTCGTCTTTCGTTCCACTATATTTTAATCACTTCATGTGTTATGTGTTATGCTTGGAGCGTCTTGCTTTTAGTTTTCTTTAGTTTTTCATAACGAGTAGGAGCTCAGCTTTCTTTATGTGGGAGAGAAACACGCTCCACTTCTACCTAGAACATAACATAGAATTTTCATGTCTATCCTTGCTGTGTGTGTTCTTTGTCTTTTAATAGCTACTATCATGTTCATCTCTTAGCTTTCATGCTTATCTTTTCAAAGAGCTTTTGTTTAGTTGGTTGCTTGAAATCTCTTTAATTACCATGCTCACCTTATTAAGAGAGTTTGCTTATGTTGCATTGGTTGATATGTCTATGATAAAGATGCTACGTGCATGATGGCGCTTAGTAGTTCATGTTTTCTTATGGTTAGTCTCAAATAGCTGGAGGGTTCCCAATGTGTTATTGGAATACAAACATGATTTGTTTGCCTATGATGTGGTATGGTTTAGTAATATCTTCCTTCGAGAATTTATTTTGATTGACTTGGCGTATGCTCACGCATAATTAAGACTGTAAAGAAAGTCTGTCAAGCCTTGATGATCTTTTGTTTCTGAGTAGCGATATAACTACCATGCCTGATTCAATGTTGCTTTGTCGCTTTGCATGATTATGACCGTCATTGCTCTCTTAGTTGGTCGCTCCTAGTCTTTTGCTAACCTTCGCCTGTACTAAGCGGACTGACTGCTTGTGCATCCACATCCTTTAATCCAGTTATGCCATATGAGTCCACCATACCTTCCTACATTGTATTTACCTGCCATTCCTAACGGAGACTTGCATGTGCCATCTCGAAATTATTCAAAGAAAAAGCATTCTTATTTTGTGCCTCTGTTGTAAGTTCATGAGGAAGTAGTGGTTAATTCATGACCTTTATAAGTTGGACAAGCTTCACCCCGGGATTGCATGTATAATGTGCAAACCCATAATACGAGAAGGAACTGGCATTAAGTGCGCCCGGCTCAAAAAGATAATATAACAAACAAACCCTCCTTCACGCTTTGTTCATGAGAAATCAGAAAACTTTGGCAGTGATAAACAAAGGAGATTAAGAGGATGTGATCGTCCTCATTCGGGAGCCGTTCCTCGAAACTTGTCCATCTCGAAAAGTGATTGAGTTGTCTGCTAGCATTCGTTGACGAAACATGCATGATCTAAAATAAATTATTACCTCTATTTTAAAGCCAAGAGATCTGGTACATGTTTTGTCTTTGTTTCCGACTACGGGTTTTCAACCTTGCCAACAAAAGCCACGGTTCGAGAGTCTCCACCTTCTTTTAAAAGCACCAACTACTGAGAGCATGATTGTCATTCTGAGTGTAATGTGCATTGTCCCAAAGTAGCATTGTCTTTTGCATGATTGTGATATCGTTTATTCTGAAATCATTGTATCTAGTCATCACTTAAACCTTGGAGGTGCCCCTACATTTATGTTTTGCTTCACTAAAGGGGGCAAGCTACATATCACTTTATCATATTTGCACATCATGTTCATTGCAAATCTATTTGATGTTTCAGTATCATATTGTAAAACTTTCAGTCCTTTGTGATTTTCTCATGAGGCAACTTAATTACTACAGATCCATTGTCTTAGTAAGCTTTTGTCATATGACTATGAAAAAGTCATATATGGTTAATAGCATGTCACCACAGAAATTATTCTTGTTATCATTTACCTACTCGAGGACGAGCAGGAATTAAGCTTGGGGATGTTGATACGTCCAAAACGTATCTATAATTTCTGCTTGCTCCATGCCTCTTTTGGGTGATATTGCTATGATATTTATACACTTCCATACACTTTTGATCATATTTGGACTAACCTATTAACTCAGTGCACCCCAGTGCCAGTTTCTGTTTTCGGCTGTTTTTGTATTTCAGGTTTTCACATTACGAGAACTGCCAGGAAAAATCCAGAAAAATTATATAAAAAATCAGCGTTCCAGAAACTACCGTGCGCCCGAAGGACAGCTGGGGGGGCCACCAGGGCTCCAGGCGCCCTGGCGGCGCGCCCCCCCGGGCCGCGCCGGGGGGGCGCCTGGGCCCCCCGAGGCTCCCCCGATGCCCCCCTTTGGCATATATTTAAAGCGTCTCCCGAAACCCTCGAGGGAGGAACTCTTTTCGCGATCCCATCTCTGTTCCGCCGCCGCCGCCGCCGCTTCCAAGATCGGGAGCACCAGGAGAACTCTTCCCAGCACCCTGCCGGAGGGGAGGATCACCACCGGGAGCCTCTCCACCACCATGGACGCCTCCCGGATGAGTTGTGAGTAGTCTCCCTTGGACCATGAGTCCATGACCAGTAGCTATGTGATGTTCTCCTCCCGTTCTTGTGCTTCACTAATTAGTCCTCGTGAGCTGCCCTACATGATCGAGGCACATATGTAATCCTTATCTGTTGCTATGATGAGTTTGCTGGGATCCGATGGATTATGAGATTATGTTCAGATTGTGCTTGAGTAATATATTTGATCTACCTCTTTTATATTTATGTTCGTAAGTAATTCTTGCATGTCCTCCGTTGTTATTTATTGCTTTGGCCAAGTAATAGGTAGTGACTCCAAGAGGGAACGTTATGCTTGATTGTGGGTTCATGCCCCTCGATGACTAGTTTGAGTGACAGAAACATGAGTCTAGGGGATGTGCTGTTGCCACAAGTGTAACGCCCCGGACACACCCGCTGGTGGTCGTTACTCCTGGCGGGATCTAGACTAGCCTCGCATATCAATACTAGTCTTTTCTGCGCACTTTGTCCTCACTCGTGCGCACCCGGGAGCAACTTCCCGGTCGGTCACCCATCTGAAACTACTCCAAGCTGAGCACGCTTAACTTTGGAGTTCTATCCGAATGGGCTCCCGGAAAAGAAGGAATTCCTTATTGATATGAGTAGTCTATCATCCCTAATAAGCCAGGCCATCACATACACCCTCACTCAGAGGAACCGACGTCCTCGTCGGGCCACAGGAACGTTCCCTCTTGGCACAACCGTCGGTGCTTCCAGGACAGCACATGTGCCATGCCGTGTGCCAAGACGGGTCACAAACGTCATGTACAACATGACTGCAAACTGTCCGCAAACATCCGTGTAACCGCGAGGGTCGGCTCTGATACCAACTTGTAACGCCCCGGACACACCCGCTGGTGGTCGTTACTCCTGGCGGGATCTAGACTAGCCTCACATATCAATACTAGTCTTTTCTGCGCACTTTGTCCTCACTCGTGCGCACCCGGGAGCAACTTCCCGGTCGGTCACCCATCCTAAAACTACTCCAAGCTGAGCACGCTTAACTTTGGAGTTCTATCCGAATGGGCTCCCGGAAAAGAAGGAATTCCTTATTGATATGAGTAGTCTATCATCCGTAATAAGCCAGGCCATCACAACAAGGGGGAAAACAACGGTGCTTGTGCCCGCGGGTGCAAGGATTGTTTACTTTACGCAAAGTTCTTTTAATGCAGTTGTCTGTTGCATTGAGTTTACACTATGGGTGGGACTCGCAACTTAATACCAGCGAGATGTTCTGGATAGATATCTCAAGGTGGATGATTAGTAGTAGATATTTATGGATTTCGGTCTACTTACTTTGGCGTACCGCCCATGCTTTGAACCTCAACCTTTCTTGCAATGTAGTCAGCATTGGTTTGCGCACATGGTCCTGTCAATTGCCCAGCTGTAATTCGTTTACCTCACATAGATGTTTTATCGTCTTTTGGGAGAGAGACATCACTAGTGAACATCATGAGACTCCGGTCCATATTACCATCATTGATCACATCCGCTATTTACTTTTCGCTTTTATTTACTATTGCAATTATATCTATCACTACTATCACTTGCGTTTAATCCTTTGTGAACTACAAGGCCGGAGGGATTGACAACCTCTCTGTACTCGTTGGGAGCAAAGTTATTTGTATCTGTGTGCAGGTCCACGTTGATTGCTAATATCTGGCGCTGTAGCAGTTGACACCATCTTGTTGAACCTAGGAGTCTCTGGGGATTCGATCCTTGGTATCTTTGCCAAGGGAAAAACTTCCGCAATACTACATCTCACACCTTCCACTTGGGGTAACCAACGAGGGGCGAGAAGCCTAGCAGGTACCATCTTGTTATATCATATCATGATTGTTTTGAGAAAGTGTTGTCTTCCGAGGTTTATTAGTATTGCTCGCTAGTTGATTATGCCATTGATGTGAGTAGTCTTGAGACCTGAAAGTTATTGTGAATGTGGTTAGCTCATGATCTTGATGAAAACCTGAATGCTAGCTTACATATTTACAACAACAAGAGCAAACAGAGTTTGTCAAAGTTTCTCTTTATCACTTTCAGTTTATCAACTGAATTGCTTGAGGATAAGCAAAGGTTTAAGCTTGGGGAGTTGATACGTCTCCAACATATCTACTTTTCCAAACCCTTTTGCTCTTGTTTTGGACTCTAACTTGCATGATTTGAATGGAACTAACCCGGACTGACGTTGTTTTCAGCAGAACTGCCATGGTGTTGTTTTTGTGTAGAATAAAAAGTTCTCGGAATCGCCTGAAAATCAACGGAGAATTATTTTGGAAAATATAAAAAATACATGCAAGAAGATCCACACCAGGGGCCCCAGGGCCTGTCCACGAGGGTGGGGGCGTGCCCCCCTGCCCAGGGTGCGCCCCCTGCCCAGGGCGCGCCCCCTGCCTCGTGGGCCCCCTGGTGCTCCACCGACATACCCCCAAATCCTATTTCTTCCGTTTCGGAGAGAGAAAAAACAGGGAGAATGAATTATCGCGTTTCACGAGACAGAGCCGCCGCCAAGCCCTGACCTCTCTCGGGAGGGCTAATCTGGAGTCCGTTCGGGGCTCCGGAGAGTGGTGATCGTCGCCATCGTCATCATCAACCTTCCTCCATCACCAATTCCATGATGCTCACCGCCGTGTGTGAGTAATTCCATCGTAGGCTTGCTGGACGATGATGGGTTGGATGGGATCTATTATGTAATCGAGTTAGTTTTGTTAGGGTTTGATCCCTAGTATCCACTATGTTCTGAGATTGATGTTGCTATGACTTTGCTATGCTTAATGCTTGTCACTAGGGCCCGAGTGCCATGATTTCAGATCTGAACCTATTATATTTTCATGAATATATGTGTGTTCTTGATCCTATCTTGCAAGTCTATAGTCACCTACTATGTGTTATGATCCGGCAACCCCGAAGTGACAATAATCGGGACCACTCCCGGTGATGACCATAGTTTGAGGAGTTCATGTATTCACTATGTGTTAATGCTTTGGTCCGATACTCTATTAAAAGGAGGCCTTAATATCCCTTAGTTTCCAATAGGACCCCGCTGCCACGGGAGGGTAGGACAAAAGATGTCATGCAAGTTCTTTTCCATAAGCACGTATGACTATATTCGGAATACATGCCTACATTGCATTGATGAACTGGAGCTAGTTCTGTGTCACCCTAGGTTATAACTTCTACATGATGAATTGCATCTGATGTAATTTCCCATCACCGATCCAATGCCTACGAGCTTTACCTATATTGCTTGTCGCTTATTTACTTTTCCGTTACTACTATCACAAAAACTACAAAAACACTATCGTTACTTTTATTGATGTTACCGCTACTATCGTATTACTTTGCTACTAAACTATCTTGCTGCAGATACTATGTTTCCAGGTGTGGTTGAATTGACAACTCAGCTGCTAATACTTAAGAGTATTCTTTGGCTCCCCTTGTGTCGAATCAACAAATTTGGGTTTAATACTTTACCCTCGAAAACTATTGCGATCCCCTACACTTGTGGGTTATCAGTGTTCTTCTTCCCAAATATATCTTCTACAAATAGATGGATTGTGTTCAGCTCTGCAAGATTAGCATAACCCTTAGCCTCGAAGGCAAGGCTTTTGAAGAAAATGACTAATGTGTCTCTACTGACAACTTTTGGGTGAAGCATCGCGTCCAACCACTAACATATTGAACCGTTTTATTTGGTCCTAGTTTCGCGTTTCGAGGCATATCCTCATTGACACATCCCGTTAGAATAGAGATCATGCCCGCTTATTGTGGGATTCTCATCATTGTGACATGAGCACCCACGCCGCGCATTACGCACGACCGTTTTGGGAACCGGCAAGTTTTATGGCTAAGGTGGGGGGATGCTCTGTATTCGCAGCGTTATAAAAGGACTCCAATCCCTTTCATCAGCCCCACGCCTCCCTCAAGCTCGAGCTCTCCAATCTCCCTTGCCCCCATACTCTCATCTCCTGCACCCACAACTCCTCGTTCCTCAACCACTACTCCCCTTGCCAGCAATGGCTGGATCCGGTGCCAGAGGCAAGTGGGAGGCTTCCACGGTCACCGAAAAGACCGTGGAGGATCTACGGAGCGCGGGGTATCTCGTCGGCGACATCACACATCGAGTCCCCCCTAAGGGCTAGGTGACTCCCGTCCCTAAGGCGGGCGAGAGGGTAGTTTTCACCTCTCATTTTGTTAGGGGGCTAGGATTTCCACTCCACCCATTTATTTAGGGTCTTTTGTTCTTCTACGGGCTAGATTTCCACGATCTAGCCCCGAACTCAGTCCTTCACATATCCGCTTTCATAGTAATGTGTGAAGTCTTTCTCCGCATCCCCCCACACCATGTAATGCTTTTAAGAAATTTTATTTATTTTAAATGCACATATATAACCAGTAGCCCCTGACGCTTTGTGTGATTCTGAAAAGAATCGGACAAAGTATCCATAGAGTAGCATATTTACAAAGCCGAACAATCATGCAGGCTTCTTTAGTTATGGCGACTGCACGAGACGCAGAGGTCGCCGAACTAAATCGGAAGCTCGTGGTGGCCAATGCGGACCTCGACCGCATCAACCGATGTTTTGATGAAACGCAAGGTATGCAGATTTTTATTTAGATGTCAATAAGACTTAATTGATTGAGTATGAGTACAAACTCTAACATTGTATTCTGTATTACACAGTTGGCGTCGCTGAGCTCGAGGCCCTCAAGGGCGAGGTTGCCAAGGCCAAGAAGGAGGCCAAGGCAAACAAGGCGGATGCTGATTTGGAGGCCGAAAAGGTGGAGTGTGAGAAGCACAAATCTCGGGTGTCCGAAGTCGAGGTCGAGCTCCAAGATGCCATCCGTAAGTGTGAGGCATCAGAGAAAAATGCTTCGGAACAAGCGACCGAGCTGTCTGCGGCAGTAAAGTCTGCCCAGGACGCGCTAGGCGAGGCGCGCAGCGCCTGTGAGGGAATCAAACAAGCGCGACAAATAGCATCTGGTAAGATATTTCTCTTACAGAGCATCTTCGACGGGCAGAAGTATATTGGGCTGACACAATTGTGGAGTTCTCCAGGTGTGTTCGTTGATCTTCGGAGGAATAGCGTAGATGCCGCTCAATATTTCTGAGCACAGGAGGGGAATGACACGGAGAAATAGTTCTGGTCGCAGTTCTATGCGCCACAACATCGAGTTCCCCTCAACGACCAAATGAAGCAGCTGGTCGAGCTGCACAACATGGCGGGTTCAACCATGAAGGACTTAATAGTCCGGCTATGGCCGGCTGAGCCAATCCCAAGTAATTACTTCGGATTGGTGAAGCGGCTCGTCGAGGCGAGTCCGCGAGTCGACGCATTAACGCGTTCGGCTTGCATAGAAGGTGCTCAGATGGCCTTTGCTCGCGTCAAAGTGCACTGGGCGAAAATGAACGCAGTGCATATAGCCATTGCTGGCCCGCCCGCAGGCAAGGAGCACCGCAAGCCGGAGAAGTACTTCGAGGACGTCATTGAGGGCGCCCGCCTTGTAGAAGGCCAGTGTTCGAAGGATGTTGTTTTCGATTAATTGTATCCGGATGTAAAGACTATGCTTATGAATCCAGTGTATATAACTTTTGCGCTATTGATAATATCAGCGTATTTTTTCCTCCTATTTGACTGTTTATCTTAAATCTGAAAGTTTTCCAGTCGTCGGCTTCAGCCCCTAGGTACATAGTACTGGGGTGTTCGGCCATATGGAAATACACTCTTTATCCAACGTCTTGGTCCGTATAGGAGGTGTATGCGGAGCGAACCAGGCAATCAGACTATGCGGCGTTATTCCTTTCACTTAGTCGTAGGAGTTTGACAAGTGGGGCTAGGTACTAGCCCCTAGTGCGGATGAAGTATCCAATTGCACTTGGCTGGGCGAAAAAACCAACCCTTCGTATAACACGGGGTAGATCTCTATCGATCGTAGTATAAAACTAAGTCACCGGATTGCACACCAGGTTCTCACTGATCATGACAGTCAGTTTTCGGCTTTCTCTACTGAGGTACTTGACCGAACTAGCCAGAAGTACTATCGCAGTAGTTCTCCCTTTACACCCTAGCCGAACAATCGGGAACGTATGGGTAAGCACAGGAGCCGGGCAACCCAACTATTGACCCAAGACATGATTCGGAACTGATGCATATAATGCAAATATCCAGGACGCCGAACTCTCCCTATAGGTGTTCATTTTTTTGACATATACTAGGGCTGAATACAGCCCCTGGTAATAAACCTTTATTGACAAGGCACATATGGCAATCTGATGCGAGAAGAGAACATTCCATGGTGAGTAAAAAACTCTGGACATAATATGAATAAAATTGTTCTATTAGTATCCCTCTATAGTACGGCAAGCCGCAAACTTTACAGATAATGCTGATGACCTTTTTTGGACATTTTACATGTCAAAAAGGTATGTAACAAGAAAGAGAAAAAAGGTTTACACAGGGTCTTAATCTAAAAAAGAAACCTTGGTGCGGGTCCCTGTTGCACATCTGCTCCGTTTTCTCCTCTATAATGTGTCCTTGAAGGTACGAGTATGATGGCCATCTGTAGAAAAAAAGAAATAAAACCTAGAAATGAAGAAGTCAATCCAGTGTGGACAAAGTAAGCCTGGTTCATTTTAATGAACCGAAAGAAGATAAATTTAAAGTCCGAATAGGGTCTAGCCGAACTACGGACTGTATGCAGGTGCCCCCGGTCGCTGCCCAAGGAATTTTTAGGGCATAATTATGTACTCGAGGCACATATGATATCGCCTTATGGGGCGGTCGACGGGGGCATAGCTGTCAATCTTGCTTAGGTTCATCTGAGCTGCCGCACTGAGGCATGTCTCGGACACATTTAGCTGTGTCCGCTATTGATACATTATCTGGCTTGAATAGGCCGCATTGTACTTCGGCTGCTAAGGTCACAATATCTTCCTCCGTACGGAGAGAGCGCTCCGTATATTCCATTGACCGTGATAACTCCACGTGGTCCAGGCATCTTGAGCTTTAAATAGGCATAATGCGGGACTGCATTAAAGCGGGCGAAGGTCGTTCTTCCGAGTAGGGCGTGACAGCCACTTTGGAATGGAGCTATGTCGAAGAGTAATTCTTTGCTTCGGAAGTTGTCGGAAGAACTGAATACAACCTCCAATGTTAAAGAGCCTATGCAGCGAGCTTCGACGCCCGGTATCACTCCTTTGAAGGTCGTGCTGCTTGGCTTGATTCTTGATGGGTCGATCCCCATCTTGGGGACAGTGTCCTGATATATCAGATTGAGACTACTGTCGTCGTCCATAAGGACTCGGGTTAGATGGTATCCATCTATTATTGGGTCGAGCACTAAGGCAGCCGAACCCCCCATGCCGAATACTAGTAGGATGATCCCTGTGATCGAAAGTGATCGGACAGGCTGACCATGGGTTGAATTTTGGGGTGACAGGCTCAACGGCATAGACGTCTCGGAGTGCACGCTTGCATTCCCTCTTTGGGATATGAGTGGCATATATCATGTTCACTGTTTTGACCTCCGGTGGAAATTTCTTCTGTCCCCCTATATTCGGCTGGCGAGGTTCATCCTCGTCTTCGCTCTGAGGCTCCTTCCCCTTGTGTTCAGCGTTTAGCTTGTTGGACTGCTTGAAAACCCAATAGTTACAGTTGGTGTGATTGGCAGGTTTTTCTGGGGTGCCATGGATTTGGCAGGGCCTGTCTAATATCCTGTCCAAACTTGATGGACCGTCTTTGTTGCCTTTAAATGGCTTCTTCCGTTGACCGGATCTGGAGCCACTGAATCCGGCGATCACCGCTGTATCATCTGGGCTTCCAGGATTGTTTCGACGCTTATTTTTATTGCGCCGTGGCTTTCCATTGCCGTCCCTGACTTCAGATGTTCTAGGGTCGCCGGTGCTGCTACGAGCTAATCAGCTATCCTCACCCGCGCAAAAGTGAGTCATGAGTGTAGTTAGGGCTGCCATTGTCCTCGGCTTTTCCTGTCCAAGGTGTCTAGCTAGCCATTCGTCCCGGATACTGTGCTTGAATGCCACTAAGGCTTCAGCGTCTAGATAGTCGATGACTGGTTCTTCCTAGTGAGAAACCTATTCCAAAGCTTGCGGGCTGACTCCCCGGGTCCCCGGATACTGTGCTTGAATGACACTAAGGCTTCAGCATCTAGACAGTCGATGACTGGTTCTTCCTAGTGAGAAACCTATTCCAAAGCTTGCGGGCTGACTCCCGGGGTTGTTATATGATGTGACTTAAATTGTCGGCGTCCGGGGGTCGGACATAAGTCCCTTGAAAATTGGCCCAAAAAGCGTCCTCAAGTTCTTCCCAACTCCTAATGGAGTTTTTTGGGATACTATTTAGCCAGTGCCGAGCTGGTCCTTTTAGCCCGAGGGGTAAATATTTGATGGCGTGGAGATCATCTCCTCGAGCCATGTGGATGTGAAGAATAAAATCTTCTATCCAGACGGCAGGATCCGTCATTCCATCGTACGCTTCGATGTTCACGGGTTTGAACCCTTCAGGGAAATCATGACCCAGCACCTCGTCGGTGAAGCATAGAGGGTGTGAAGCTCCCCTGTATCTTGCTATATCGTGGCGTATGTCCGATGGTTGTGATTTTCGGTATTGACCCCGAATTGGTATGTCACTGGCGCAATTGGCTTGATAGCCACTGTCCCGTGCAGGAGCTCGGTCTCTGGGTTCGAATATAGACCTGGTCTTGCTAGCTTTTTTGTTTAGGTCCTCACGCAGATCATGCTTTCGGACTTGGGCTACACCCTCCTTTCCTTTATGGGGTGGGGGCTTGTTTACGCCATTGCTAACGACTCTATCCCGTCCGCGAGGTGGTCGGTCCGGCTTGTTGCGGTGTTATTTTTTGGTGGGACGGGCGCTACAGCCTCGTCGTCGAATTCGGGCAGCAGTTTGCGCTTGGGATAGCCTTTGATTTGGCCGTTAAAGCCATGTTTCTGTTCGGCGTCTAGCACCTCATTCCATCTATCATTGAGCGTGTCTTGTGTAGCTCGAAGCTGTATCTGCTGCTTTTTTAAGCTCCATGCGGTGGCTATAAGCCGCCGATGGAAGCGCTTTTGTTCGGAGGATTCTTCTAGGACGGTATATTCATTGTCATCCAGGCTAGCCTCTTCTTCGGATATCGGTTCATAGTCACCGTCTTCGGCATCGCTGTCATCGGACTCTGTTCGCCATCCTCTCGCTCCTCCTGCTCTATCGCTGGGTCTGCGTGGTCTTCGGCTTGTTCCGGAATATCACCGTCATTAGTCACGGTGTTGATGTCATTTCCTTTACGGGATTTTGTTAGGTGTTTCGGACGCCGACGCTTGGGATGTTCTTCGGCGGGTTTATCCTCTACGGGATTGTTTTCACCGTTGCCTTCCACCTCTTTGGGTGTATCCACCATATACACGTCGTATGAAGACATAGCTTTCCACCGCCCTGTTATGGGCCTACTTTGATTTGTATCTGCTTCAGCTTCGAGGTCCATCCCGTCGAAGTCTTCTGAAGCGTAGTCGAGTAGATTGGTTAGATCTTCAACCGTGGCTACCAAGTGGGTGGTGGGTGGGGAACGAAATTCTTCATCCCCCTGGGTATAGTACGGCTGTTCATCAGCCTCCAGTTCGAACCGGATATAGTGCGGCTGTGTGTTCTCGTCCAAGGAGAGAGATCTCAACGACCTTAACATGTCGCCAAGTGGTGAGTGCTGGAAAATATATACCTCACAGAATTCGGCGATAGGCGCCTGATTGGATTTGAGGGGCGCAGTTACGCGCAGTTCGAAATCAGAGACCAGAGCCGAGTTCGGGGTTCCGGTAACACAGACCCCATCAGTTGGGTCCGTGTGTGGCTCTAACGCCGTAGAGTCTGCGGCTCTCGTGGTGGGGTGAGCTTCCCATCTTCAGGTGACGCAGTACATTCTGGATCTAGGGCCAGAGCTGTTACAGGTGCTATTTCCTGATCTGATGACAGAGTTAAGTCATGATCATCGTGGTGGCAGAGAGAGGTTGCCGCTGGCTCGAATTCGGTGAAGATCAAGTCTCCACGGATATCAGCAACGTAGTTCAAGCTACCAAATCTGACATGATGGCCAGGGGCGTAGCTCTCGATCTGCTCAAGGTGGCCTTCGATGTTGGCACGAAGCGCGAAGCCGCCAAACACGAAGAGTCGGCAGGGACGGAAAATCCCCTTGACGTCGCCGTTGCAGTTGATGACATGATCCATTAGTCCTTCCGTCGACGACATAGTGGAACTCTCAATGAAAGCACCAATGCCGGTGTCAAAACCGGCGGATCTCGGGTAGGGGGTCCCGAACTATGCGTCTGAGGATTGATGTTAACAGGAGGCATGGGACATGATGTTTACCCAGGTTTAGGCCCTCTCGGTCGAGGTAAAACCCTACTTCTTGCTATATTAGTATTGATGAATATGTGTACAAGAGTTGATCTACCTCGAGATCGTAAAGGCTAAACCCTAAGTCTAGCCCATGAGGATTGTATGATTCTGATTCTCTAGCCTCCATGAACTAAACCCTCCGGTTTATCTACACACCGGAGGGGCCTAGGGTTTGTACATATCATCTTGCAGAGGAAGGAAAATCTACACCCGAGCCTAAACTTGCCATTACAAGAATCCAGGAGTCCTATCCGGATACGAGAGATGATCTTCTATAATAATCTTCATGGCCCACCAGTCCGGCCCACCAGGAGTTTATCCGGCCACCTAAGGACCCCCCCTATCCATGACTCCCTCAGCCTTGTGAAGGAACACACCAGCCCACAAGGGGTTGGTGCGCCCTATAGGGCCATAGGAGGACGAGAAGTAAAGGGGGGAAGGGAAAGGAAAGTGTGGATTAGGATTCCCACTTCCTTCCCTCACTCCTCCTCTTTCCTTCCCCTTCATGCATACATGCAAAGGGGCGCAGGGCAAGGTAGGGCCCCTAGGGGGCGACGGCCAACCCTAGGGCGCGCCCTGACTGCCTCCCCTCCCCTCCCACCTATATATATATATATATATGTGGGGAGGGGGAACCTCAAAGGGACACACAAGATTGTCTTAGCTGTGTGCGGTGCCCCCGTCCATCGTTTACTCCTCCGATCATATTTTCGTAGTGCTTAGGCGAAGTCTTGTGGAGATCACCTTCACCACGCCGTCATGCTGACGGAACTCATCTACTACCTCGATTTCTTGTTGGATCAAGAAGGCAAGGGACGTCACTGAGCTGAACATGTGCAGAACGCGGAGGTGCCGTGCATTCGGTACTTGATTGGTTGAAGCACGAAGAAGTTCGACTACATCAACCGCGTTTTGGAACGCTTCTACTTACGATCTACGAGGGTACGTAGACACACTCTCCCCCTCGTTCCTATGCATCTCCATGCAACGTTTTGGAATTGAGTGTGCGTAGAATTTTTTGGTTTTAGATGTAACGTTTCCCAACATAATCAACACTACTAGTTACCCACAAGCACCAATCTAAGATTCCGGTACAAAGATTGAACACAAGAGATGAACTAGGGTTTGAGAGTAGATGGTGTTGTTGAAGATGTTGATGGGGATTGCCCTCCCCCAAGATGGGAGAGCTGTTGGTGATGATGATGACGATGATTTCCACCTCCGGGAGGGAAGTCCCCCCAACGTTGCTCCGCCGGAGGGCAAAAGTGCCCCTGCCCAAGTTCCGCCTTCAGACGGCAGCGCTCCGTCCCGAAAGTCCCCCCCCCTCAATTATTTTAGGTCAAAATGACTTATATACCAGAAGATGGGCACCAGAGGTGGGCCGAGGAGGGCACAACCCACCAGGGCGTGTCTGTGCTCCCTGGTGCGCCCAGGTGGGTTGTGCCCACCTGGTGGCCCCCCTTTGGTAGTTATTTGCTCCAATAATTCTTATACATTGCATAAAAATTCCTTGTGAAGTTTCAGCTCATTTGGAGTTGTGCAGAATAGGTAGCTCGACGTTGTTTTATCAGGTCCAAATTTCCAGCTGCCGATATTCTCCCTCTTGATATAAACCTTGCATATTATGAGAGAAAAGGCATTAGAATTACTCCAATAGGCATTATTATGCATGAAAACATCATAAATAACAGTAGGAAAACATGATGCAAAATGGACGTATCAAATATCAACGCTAAAGACAGTTATCCGTAGCCCATTATGCTCAATCATTGATCCATTCATGCAACACATCCAAAAATTAGCTACATCCAATGCTCAAGTGTGATAATAGTGTTCCGTAGTTGGTGCTTTAATTTATAAGAGAAGATGAGACTCAACAAATATAAAAATTGCATAAAAGTAAATAGATAGGCCCTTCACAGAGGGAAGTAGGGATTTGTAGAGGTGCCAGAGCTCAAAGCTTAAATTGAGAGATAAAATTATTTTGGGTGGCATGCTTTTCTCGTCAATCAAAACGACTAAGGGTTCCCAATATCTTCCATGCTAAATAAATCATAGGCGGTTCCCAAACATAAAAATAAAGTTTATTTCCTTTCCACCATTCTTTCACAATCCATGGCTAGCCGACTTCACGGGTGCCTTCCATACCAACACATACCAAGCAATTTATTTGTATTGTTTTTTTTTTGCATTTCGGGACTGGGCATCCCTATTAACGCCACACTCTCATTCAATGACAAGTGAATAAACACTCATCTTGAGAATAACCTACTTAGCATGGAAAATATCGGCCACCCCTCGCCGCTTCATGAGCGGTACATGCACACAAAAGAGAAGGTTATTTTGAAAATTAGAGTTGGCACATACAAATTTGCTTAGGACGACATGGAAATACCGCATATAGGTGGGTATGGTGGACTCATTTGTCACAACCTGGATTTTAGGATTTGGATGCACAAGCAACATTTATTGCTCAATGCAAGTGAAGGCTAGCAAATAGATTGAGAAGCGACCAACCAAGAAATGAAAACCATCATAAAAGAACATTACACATAACTAACACCGAATAATGCAACACAAGTAGGATGTAATTTCATTACATAACTATTGACTTGACGTGCTTGCATAGGGAATCACAACCCATAACACCAATATTCTTACTGAAGCATAATTAGTCACCAACATAACTCACATATCACTATCATCATATCGCAAAACTATTGCAAGGAATCAAGTTTAATGTCCAATGATCTTCATGAAAGTTTTTATTATAATTTCTCTGGATATCTATCTCTTTGGGACCAATTTTTTTTAAAGCATATTGCTATTGCAAATAACTAGCTCTCAAACAATTTTAAGTGAAGAACGAGAGCACAAGTTTCTTCAAAGTTTCATCTCTCAAAATAATATAAGTGAAGCATGAGAGAAAATTTCTTCAAAATTTCTACTAACTCTCAAAATAATACAAGTGAAGCATGAGAGCATATTTCTTCAAAATAACAGCACCACAGTGCTAAAAAATATATAAGTGAAGCACTAGAGCAATTCCATAGCTCTAAAAAAATTAAGTGAAGCATAAAGAGCGATTCTAATAAATCATGGCATAATTTTAGCTTCCTCAAATAGGTGTGTCTAGCAAGCATGATTGTGACAAACTAAAAAAAGCAAAACAAGCAAAGACACATATAATACAAGACGCTCCAAGCAAAACTCATGATATGTGACGAATAAAAATATAGCTCCAAGTAAAATATCGATGGTCGTTAGAAGAAAGAGAGGATGCCTACCAGGGCATCCCCAAGCTTAGTTGTTTGATATTTCTTGGATTTTCCTTGGGGTGCCATCGGCATCCCCAATATTAGGCTCTTTTTGCTCCTTATTCCTTCATCCATCGTGATCTCACCCAAAACTTGAAAACTTCAATCACACAAAACTTAACAAAACCTTATGAGATCCATTAGTATAATAAAAATCATCTTTACTATAAGTATTGTAGAAAACCGGTAGGTATCCCCAAGCTTAATTAGTTGCTTGATACTTCTTGGATATTTCCTTGGGGTGCCATGGGCATCCCCAATATTGGGATCTTTTTGCTCCTTATTCCTTCATCCATCGTGATCTCACCCAAAACGTGAAAACTTCAGTCACACAAAATTTAACAAAACCTTGTGAGATCCGTTGGTATAATAAAAATCATCTTTACTATAAGTATTGTAGAAAACTCATTCAAATTTTATTATTACATTATACCTATTGTATTCTAACTTTACCATGGCTTATACCCCCCGAAACAAACCATATGTTCATCAAAATAAGCACATAATGCAACAAAAATATAATCTATAAAAAACAGAACATTCTGCCAAGACGTAATATTTAGTCATACTTCTGTAACTCTAATTTTTTTGCAAAATTTGGACAACATGGGAAATTTATATATCAACTTTGTATAAAACTTCCAGCAATTTTGCACGCTCTAGCAAATGAAAACAATTCTGCCATTGAACGCGAAAATTTCTGTTGATGCACCGAATCAAATCAAGTCTCACCCAAATCATCCCAAAGGCTTTGCTTGGCACAAACACTAACTAAAACACCAAAAACATTGTCATTACAGAAGTAATAATGTGCATTTATTGAAAAACTTAATAAAAGCAAAATGATAACTATTGGGTTGCCTCCCAATAAACGCTATTATTTAACGCCCCTAGCTAGGCATAATGCATTGATTTTACGTGTTGTCATCTTTGTGGGTGGATCCATAGGTTGCCCTCATGATTGATTCATATGGTAATTTAATCTTAGTTATAGGGTAGTGTTCCATACCCTTTCTTAGTGGAAATTAAAACTTGATATTCTCATCTTTCATATCAATCACGACACCTATAGTGCGACGGTCTACCAAGAATAATTGGACAAGACGGATTGCAATCAATATCAAGAACAATAAAGTCTATGTGCACACAATTTCTTTTTGTAAGAATAAGATCATTAATTCTTCCCAAAGGCTTTTTAATAGTGTAATCCGCCAAGTGCAAATTAAGAGAACATTCTTCCATATTGGTAAGACCAAGCACATCAGATAGAGATTTCAGAATTGTGGAAATAGTAGCGCCCAAATCACACAAAGCATAGCAATCATAATTTTTTAACCTTGATTTTAATAATAGGTTCCCATTCATCATATAATTTTCTAGGAATTGAAATCCCTAATTCAAGTTTTTCTTCCAAAGATTTCATTACCGCTTCGGCAATATGTTTAGTGAAAGCTTTGTTTGTTTATAGGCATTGGGTGAATTAAAATAGATTACATCAAAGAAATACACTCAATGAAGCAGCAACTCTCATAATTAAAGTCTTTTTAATCCAAAGGAGTGGGCACATCACTAGTTCAATTTTTTACCTCTTCAAACCCACTTTTTGCACTTTCTTGGACAAGGTTTTCACCCTCCAAATCATGGGAATGTCTTCTACCTAAAGTTGACTCTTCTTCAGTTCCCGCATCATCAATTTTAACATTACTAAACAAGCAACCAATAGAAGAAACACCAATCATTTTAATTTCTTCATCATTGTTGCGAAAGCAATCGAGAAACACCATTTCTAAAAATTCTCTCTTAGCTCTAAGCATAGCGGTTCTTTTCTTGAATATCCAATTCTGAGCCCGAGCTCATCTGCACCCGGTCAAGAAATAACTCATAAAAAATTCTAACAAATTAAAAAAAAATCCAATTTTTTTGTGCATGGTAGATAATTTGGTGCGTGCGGTGCACTCCAAATTTCAGAGCATTTGGACATTTGAGTAGATCTCCGTAAAAAAACAAATTGGTCAGAACCGTATATGAACAATACACTATTTAAAAGACCCCAAATTTTTGTTTTTGCCGAGAGCTACTTAGATGTCCAAATGATTTGAAATTTGGACCGGACATCACACACCAAATTATCTACCATGCCAAAAAAATTGTTTTTTTTTGGAATTTTTTCTAATATTTGTTTTGATTTTTTTATTCAGTGCGGGTGCATATGCTCATGGGAGCCAAAACGCTTCACTCTTCTTTTCTTACTTTCATCTATAGAGACATACTCCCTCCGTTCCAAAATAAGTGACTCAAAATGACCCAACTTTGTACTTAAAAAGTTGAGTCATTTTTGAGTCACTTATTTTGGGATGGAGGGAGTATAAAGCTTTAATTGATTCATTAATGTCAACTTTGGGTGGAAATATTTTAATCTTAAGATTTTCTACATCATGCGAAATTCCATCAATGCTTCTAGCCATACCATCAATCTTATTCAACTTTTCTTTTTTGTAGTGTTGAAAAAAATGTGCATTGATAAATTCTTTAATATTATTATCAAGATCAGAGGGCATCCTATTATTATTATAAGAATTACTCCCTCCATCCGGAAATACTTGTCATCAAAATGAATAAAAATGGATGTATCTAGATGTATTTTAGTTTTAGATACACCCCTTTTTGTCCATTTCGATGACAAGTATTTTAAGACAGAGGGAGTACCATAGGAATTGCCATAACTATTAGAGGAATTTCCAGGAAACGGCTTAGGATTAATACCCCTATAAGCATTATTGTTGAAGTTATTTCGCGAGACGAAATTCACATATATGGAATCATTATTTTCCTCAATCAAGGCAGACAAAGGCACACATTAGGATCAATAGGAGCATTTTTACTATCATTGCAGCTTCTCTCTATAACTTCAACTTCAGCATTGCCGCAAAAAAAAAACCCTTCAACTTCAGCAGAAAACGGCGGGCCTTTTTGATAGCCATCGCGCAACGGAAGCTCGGCCCACCAAAATTCTATCCCAGAAACCGAAAGGCCGAAAAGAAACAATAAAATCCCAGGACCCATCCCTCACATTCGCACACGCTCTCTCTCTCTCTCTCTCTCTCTCTCCTGCCGTTTGCTCTTCTACCACTCTTCCTCTTCCGGCCCTCCCTCTCTAGCCGGAACTCGGGGGGCGCCGCCACGTCGGTTCACTTCCGGGCTACGATCTCGGCCGCCGCTGCACCTGCCACCGTCACAAAAGCCGACCGTCGCCGCCGGCCGCCTTACCCTTCCTCGGGGTCCTAAACCGTACACAGATCCCTCTTGGAATGGCGAGCCAAGAGAAGCCCATCACGCCGCCGCCATCTCCTCCGGCGCCGCCCCAACCACCGCCGCCCGAGGGAGTCCCCCGCATCCGCGGGTTCGGCGGAGGCGCGGCTGGCGGCGGGTATCCTAACCCTCCGGACGCGGCGCTGCCCGACGCGGCTACGCTGCGGGACCAGTGGCGGTTCGCGGTGCGCCAGTACAGCCGGTGGTACTCCCAAGCCTGGGGCACCGCCATCCTCGCTGGCGGCGCCTTCTTCGCCCTGGGCTGGCTTGTCAAGGGTTCCAACCCCCTTCCCTCCCGCGCGGATCCTCGTCCCCCCAGCGACGCCAGCGCGGACGAGGATAAAAAGTGACTGGTGAGATCTCATGATACTTGGACTCCTCGATTTTCTTAAAGAAGAGTTTAAGCTCTTAACTGCTGGTAGATACTGTGAATGCGAAGTTAACGCTGGAATGAGACATGATTGAACCAGTAAAGAGCAAATTTTGTGCAGGGTTTGGGTGTTTGGTTGTGTAAAACCGTAGAAGGGAAGTGTAGGGTGCTAGTTCTTACCTAGTAGTGCAACTTGAAAAAAAAATCCTTTTTTGCAGAAACTTCAGTATTTTGTTTAGAATTAATTCTGTTTCTGTAGAGATTATGAACCCTATTATCAGCTAAGATTTCGATGAGCTGCTCAAGTACTTGGTTCCTCCTCGAGTCATGCAGTTATGGCATTGCATAAGGTTGTGCTTTCGTCTCACAGAAAAATTAGAATATTATGTCATATTAAAAAATCTTTCTTTAGATTAAATTAAACATAAAGAAACAACTCATTATTCAGACATCTACAGTATTATTTTATTGAATAATTTGAGCAAGTAGTTTAAGCGATGAAAAGGATATCTGATAGAGGGAAACATACAAGTGTGATCTTAAATGAAGTAGTTATTTAAATCCGCTAATTTAATTGTAAATATTTGTTTCAATGCATTGAGTTGTTTGATGATTGGAATGGCGAACATCAGGATCGTTTGATAAGTACATTCAGAACGTTTAGCTGCCAGTACCTTGTGTTAAACCAGCAACTTTGATTCTTGAACTTAATTATTTCGAGTATTAAATTAAAATATATTTGAACTTCCAGTTAATTTGAGCATCTGAAAGCTTCAAAGGGGGTATAGAATCTTGAGTTGTGTCTTGAGGTTTGGAGGTGTGAGTATAGTCAAAGCAATGGTGATCGATTGTTTAATGTGACCTCTTGGTTATGTACCTAGTTAGGATTTTGACTACAATGTTTATTATTTTCAGTAGAGATTCTGGTTTATTATGTAGCTTTGTTATACCATGGTGTTTTTCTCTGTTTTTGAGCATTAATGTATCACTAATTACACAAAGTACTATCTATCTCTCATCTTTCCGAAGCACATTTTTCTTGGAAAAATGAGAAAGAATACCTTGTTATTAGCATTGTTTCAATTCTTTAGAAAGAGGATAACATTGTACATAGTGCACTGTGTACCTTAGTTTTCCTGTTATTCTCACAGCTAAATATTTGCAAATGTGCATATCATAGGCAAGGCCAGGATGAAATGTCAAAGCATTTTAGTACATGTAATGTGAAAATAATTCAGTATGGCGTGAGGTTTTAAATCTTGGTGAGACTTATGGCCAGAGATGCAATTTCAACTAATAGTGAATTCTAATAACTTGACAAAACTATCAAATAGACTAGATGTCTAGCACAGGACATGTAGTAGTTAACACTTTAGTTTATGTGAAACTACGCGAGGCAAAAAATAATTGTAGTACAGAATATCTTTACTAGCACTACACTTCCTTTTGTTCTTTTCCTTACAAGTTTATGCATGGCTAACATTACAAAATATCTCTCATCTTTTTAGATTGTCATTAAATCTGAAGATGGGAAATGATACTTTCTCTAGGTAGTATTATACTAAATTACTAATGCTTAAGAACGCAAAGATACACCATTGTATAACAAGCTTTGAGATACATTTGAGATAAAAGCACTCTCTATTTGATTTTGTAAGACGTCTAGTATTTCAGGATTTAAGTTTGGTTGACAATTAGATTAACGAAATGTTGTTTATTCGACAAAGAAATGGTATCATTGGGTTCACACAAAAGCGTTTTCCAATGATATTACCTTTTTTGGCATGTAAACCATGTTTTATTGATCTAATTGTTGGTCAAACTTAAATCTTGTGATGCATGGTGTCCGCATAAAGGTATGGAGGAAGTGAAAAACAACAAACTAGTTTTGTTATTTTTCAAATAAATCCTGATGTTTTTCTGGTCCCTTACAAACAAGCAAAAAAAGAGTTTATGCATGGTTAACATCACAAAATATTGTCTGTCACATTTCCAAATTGTCATTAAATCTGAAGATGAGAGATGATACTTTGTGTGGTTAGTAATGTACTAATGCGTAAGAACAGTAGGGTACACCATGGTTTAATAGGCTATGAAATACATTTGTATATCAAGTGAAAAACACTCACTCGGGTTTCTTTTTGTAAGATATTTAGCATTTCATGATTCAAGTTTGGCTGACAATTAGATTAATGAAATGTTGTTTATTTGACAAAGAAAATGATATCATTGGGTTCGTACTCGAGCGTTTTCCAATGATATTATCTCTTTGTCATATAACCCATGTTTTATTGATCTAATTGTTGGTCAAACTTGAATCTTGTGATGCATGACATCTTGCAGAAAGAAATGAAGGGAGTGGAAAATAACCAACTGGGTTTGTGGCTCAAGAACAAATCCTGATAGTTTCCTTTTTTCATTACTAATAAAAATATTAATTCGTTGCTCTAAATGTTTAATTGAGGTAACAAGATAAAACATATAAGTAAGACATTACTATTTATTAACTTGAAGCCAGGTAGAGGAGAATCAATTTCTGAGTGAAGTTAATTAGTAACAAGAATCTTTTCACTTATGCTATTTATTGAACTAACTGTCCACTATTTTGAATCAGTCATTTTATCGATGGACATGTAGAAACAAGTGTGAAAATTTAACACTAAATGAACATATACATCAGACACTAAAATAAGTTATTTACATACAACGTTGACAATTATACGGAGTTCATACCAAAAGTGAGTCATGTAGTTAACTGCAAAAATATTTCATTAGTACAAGTCAGTAACCAAGTAAATTCAAAAAGTCAGCTCCTTGCTCGGAGCTCTCATACCTAGTTGCCCTGGTTTCTCTGAACTACACTGCAAGAGGTAGCACTATATCAACCATGGAATAGTAGGCATATCCAAACAAATTATGCCAAAGCGAAAAGACTTTGCTATAACATGCAAAAACACTGCGAATTATTTTAATTTAGATATGTTTTCTTTAACATTGGCTGCTTGACCTTAATATAAAAAAGGAACAGCCTATCTTTAGATATGTTTTCTTTAACATTGACTGCTTGACCTTAATATAAAAAAGGAAACAACATATCTGTATATAGCAAGAGTATGTAGATATTGAACTGCTGTCTTCACAGCTACATTTTTACCCCATGGATGTGTGGGATCTGTGTAGGATGTTAAAAATTTGTCCGTACCATGATTAACGATGTTTGTATTTAAATCAGCTAATTTAATTGTAAATATTTGTTTCATTGTATTGAGCTGTTGATAATTGGAATGATGCACATCAGGAGTTGTTTGATAAGTACATTCGGAATGATTAGCTGACAGTACCTCGTGTTCAACCATGAACTTGTATTCTTGAACTTAATTATTTCAAGCGTTAAAAGAAAAACATTTCAACTTCCAGTTAGTTTGGGCATCTGAAAGCTTCAAAGGGAGGTGCTGTAATTGAATCTTGAGTTGTGTCGTGAGGTTTGGAGGGGTTAGTATAGTCAAAGCAATGGTGATAGATTGTTTAATGACCTCTTGGTTATGTACTTAGTTAATATTTTGTCTAGAATGTTTATTATTTTCAGTAGATATTCTGGTTAATCATGTAGCTTTGTTATATAATGTTTTTTCTTTTCTTTTCTTGAGCATTAGTGTACCAATAAGTACACAAAGTACTATTTATCTGAGAAAGGAATACCTTGTTTCTATTCTTTAGAAAGATAATAACATAGCACATAGTGCACTGCATACCTAGCTTTCCTATTATTCTCACAGCTATCCATACTATGACAAGTTTGTGCATATATGCATGTCATAGGCAAGTCCAGGATGAAATATGAGAACATTTTAGTACCATGTAATGCGTGAATGAGAAAATAATTCATTAAGGTGTGAGGCTTTTATTCTAGGTGAGACTTTGGCCAGAGATGCAGTTCTAATAACTTTGTCTAGCATAGGACAGGTAGTAGTTAACATTTTAGTTTGCGCGAAAGTATTTGAGTAAAAAAAAAGGATTATCGGACAACAACAAAGGTGCACACTAGCACTTCACTTTTTTTTGTACTCTTCCTTACTAGTTTATGCATGGCTAACATCACAAAGTATTATCTCTCATCTTTCCAGATTGTCATTAACTCTGAAGATGGGAGATAATACTTTGTGCAGTTAGTCTTATACTAATGCTTAAGAACACAGAGATACACCACTATATAACAAGCTTTGAGATACATTTGAGTTAAAAGCACTCTTTATTTGATTGTGTAAGACGTCTAGTATTTCAGGATTTAAGTTTGGCTGACAATTAGATTAACGAAATGTTGTTTATTTGACAAAGAAATGGTATCATTGGGTTCATACAAAAGTGTTTTCCAATAATATTACCTTTTTTGGCATGTAAACCATGTTTTATTGATCTAATTATTGGTCAAACTTAAATCTTGTGATGCATGAGGTTCGCATAAAGAAATGGAGGGAGTGAAGAACAACAAACTAGTTTTGTTATTTTTCAAACAAATCCTGATGTTTTTCTGGTCCCTTACAAAAAAAAAAGAGTTTATGCATGGGTAACATCACAAAAATATTGTCTATCATATTTCCAAATTGTCATTAAATCTGTAGATGAGAGATGATACTTTGTGTGGTTAGTAATTTACGAATGCGTAAGAACAGAAGGATACACCATGATATAACAGGCTACGAAATACATTTGTATATCAAGTGAAAAACACTCACTTGGGTTTCTTTTTGTGAGATATTTAGCATTTCATGATTCAAGTTTGGCTGACAATTAGATTAATGAAATGTCGTTTATTTGACAAAGAAATCATTGGGTTTGCAAAAGCTATTTCCAATGGTATTATCTCTTTGTCATATAACCCACGTTTGATTGATCTAATTGTTGGTCAAACTTGAATCTTGTGATGCATGATGTCTTGCATAAAGAAACGAAGGAAGTGAAAAACAACAAACTAGGTTTGTTACTCAACAACAAATCCCTCTTTTGTTCATTATGAATAAAAAAATATTAATTCATTGCTCTAAATGTTTAATTAAGGTAATAAGATAAAACATTTATATAAGCCATATTTATTACTTGAAGCCAGGTAGAGGAGAATCAATTTCTGAGTGAAGTTACTTATCTATTCGCTTATGCTGCTTATTGAACTAACTGTCTACAAAACTTTGAAATCAGTCATTTTATCAATGGACATGTAGAAACTCTAAACTGTGAAAATCTAACACTAAAATGAGCACATACATTAGACGCTAGACTAAGTTATGTACTTACTACATTTACAATTATACGGACTTCATAAGAAAAGTGAGTCATGTGGTTAACTGCAAAAGTATTTCATTAGCAAGTTAGTAAGCAAGTAAATTCAAAAAGTCAGCTCCTTGCTTGGAGCTCTCATACCTAGTTGCCCTGGTTTCACTGAACTTCACTGCAAGAGGTAACACTATGCGAAAGCGAAAAGCGGAGTGTTTTAACCCAAACAAATTATGCCAAAGCGAAAAGACTTCGCTATGACATAGAAAAAACTGGGAATTATTTAATTTAGATATGTTTTTTTAACGTCGACTGCTTGACCTTGAGATAAAGAAGGGAATGAGCTCTATCTGTAGACATCAAGAGTATGTAGATATTCAGATATTTAGATATTGAACTGCTGTCTTCACACAACTACGTTTTCCCCATGGATGTGTGTTTTTGCCCATGAAATTGGTCCGCAGCATGATTAACTATGTATTTATATTTTGTATTTTGTCACATACTGCAATTGACATACTAGTTTTCTTGTATATTCACATACTCATTGATTCATAAAAATTCTATTAGAAATTTTGTTCTATTGACATCTCATTGATAGAGGTCTTTTTGGCTGCCGTTTTTCCCCCACTTGTGCAGAAGCTAGCTGGAAAAGAAACTCTGCGTGTTCCAGACTGACCAGCTATATGCTCGTAGTACCCTGTTGTTTATTTTGAGCAAGTCAGCAAAATAATGGCGTTTTGTCATAGTCAAAGCTCGGGAGTATCTTGTAAATATGACGAGACATTGATGGTTTCATGCAATAGAAGAGATGTTTTTCAAAGTTTTGTTTCTATGGGATTTTTCATATTGTATATATGTGTGTATTTTGAGTTAAACAAAAGTGCAAGATATGTGATTTGGTGAACACACTGTTCATGGGATGATCGGATTTTGGAAACAATGCATCTGTGCACGAGTGATAGATCTGCTAATAAACAAGAAAAATGTTACAGTTATCCAACTTAAACTAAAACTGTACTGATATGAAGCTAGTAAAATTAACCAGTATATATTCGTACTATAGGCAGAAGAATCACCGGCGGGCATGCTGCAAGTTCTGATGTGCTGCTTACCTCTTAATTCTGCAGTATTTGTGTTGTTTGCTCTCTGTACCTGTTTTCCACGATATCACTCGCCTATCTTCTTAGTACAGTACTACATTTTTTCTCCCTTGAAAGGATTGCTATGGTTTCGCTAATGTAACTGGGGAGAAAGAAAATCCATTTTCTATGGCAACCCGACAAATGGTAAGACCAATGTTTTTTCCGTTTTTGCATCATTTGCATTTGGAGGTGATTCAGGTGTAGGATTTCTTTCTTGCATCATTATTCTAATATGCATGCTTGCTACAAAATGTCCATAGAAAGGCCGGCATTTTGAAGTCCAAGCACAAACCAGGTGTGACAGGTGACAACACAGTTTCACAAGTCCCAACGTACGCCTGGTAACTGGGCACCATGAACCCCTGCCAGCAAGAAGACACGCCCCCCACCCCGCGCCACGTCAAAAATCCAGTCGGCCCGCCCGATCATGCCGAACGACGGCGAGGCGTCAGTCCTCGGCCAGCATCCGCATGATGATGTCGTTCCACGCCTCGATGGGCCCGGGCAGGCACCAGTGCAGGCAGTCGTTCTGCACCTTGCCGGCCGCGGCCCCCTTGGCGAACGGCTGGTACACCCGGTACGGCCCGGCGTGGGCGTCGGGCCGCTGCAGCGACATCTCGAACGTGTCCAGCAGCCTCAGCCGGCGCCCCTCCCCGCCGTCGTCCGCCGCCGCCTTGGCGAACTCGGCCCGCTCCACCCGCCACATGAGGTTGTCCAGCGCGTGGTCGCCGGCCTCCCGCGGCTTGAACGGCGCCTTCCGGTCGCACCGCCCGCCGCTGAACCACTCACCGCCCTCGAAGTGCGCCGGCGACCACGTCCGGTAGAACACCACCGGCCGGTGCGCCGACGCCGTGATGAACCGGAACGCCTCCCGGAGCGCCCTGCGGAAGGAGTAGTCTATGCTCACCTCCTTCAGGCTCTTGTCCTGGCAGAAGTGGCAGCCGATCACTGCCCCCTTCTCCAGGTACACCGCCTTCTTGAAGAACCACTGCCCCGTTGAGATGATCACGTAGTCGAAGGTGGTCCACTGGCTTATCCAGTTGGCGTCGAGCACGTCGAAGGTCAGCCGCGGCTCCGCCGACGAGATCCCATTCTCGTCCTCGAATATCTCCGCCTTGACGAGGAACGGCGCCCACACCAGGGAGAGCGTGAAGTTGTGAGATGGGAAGTGCCATCTCCGAGACTGATAGGTTTTGTCGTGGTACACCTCTGTAGGATCTTCAACCTGAAGAGAAGGTAACAGAATTATTTATTTATTTACGTGTTGAAGGATTTTTATGCTTCTGATAAAATCTTACTAAAATTCAACCAAGCACAAATGATAGCATCTACTACATGCCATACAGAATAATGTACCACAGAAATCTGAATGCGGAAACGGCAAAGATGGATTTCAGAAACTAGAGTTATTACTAGGTGTTCAAAATGACACACACACTGTTAGCTGGTCCATCATCCTCAACGAGAACATAATCCATCAAAGATTCTCCAGAATTGCCTCAATTATATTTGTTACCTCCGGATTTTGACATATCATCAGCGGATTTTTATCAAGTATATATAAGAACAGACAAAAATAAAGGCACAAGGTCAAATGTCTGATCAAAAGGAGATAAATTCACAGTGCGCAAGACCCATTGAAGTTGCAGCGAAAGATGCAGAGGGGGATAAACACCACTAAGGATCTTTAGTATGTTTGTTTTTTGCGAGGGTAGTATGTTAGTATGTTAATATGCGGTCTGATGCCCCTTCCTAACGGATAGTAACGGAAGAACAAACTAGTCATCTTATTAACTAGGACAAAATAAACACATCGTTCTTGGCCACTTTGTATCCTTCTCTAGTTCTCTTTAAGCTTGATATGGTTACACTTTTTTTGTCGGAATGATACAGTTCGTTATGCATACTACTAAAGCTTGATACATGCCCAAAACAAATTGTGCAGCAAGGAAATACCTACTTAAACAAATGCTTTACATGTGTAAATACTAAACTGTTGATAATTTGTATGATATATGAATCCTTTGTTCTTACTAAAGGAGTAAAGGGGCACAATAAGAACACCCTTAAAAGTCTCATGGAATTACCTTGGAAAGAAGGCAGAGCAACGATTGGACATGGTTGCGGAGGATCGAATCGCCGACTAGTGCCCAGTGTTTGCCCCTCATGTCCTCCAGAAACGTCTTGCTCTCAAACGGCGGTACCTCGCAGCCATATGGCTTCCATTTCCAGTACAGATAACCATCGTCAGGCCTTCCATTCGACATACAGTTCTGTGGAGTCTCAATGAAGCGGCAGGTTGCATTGGTGTAAGCTGGGCCAGAGGAATCATGGACCCATTCCCCATGGAAGAGGTCACACATCCCTGCACCTGTCAATGAAAAACAAAGAGAACACCATTACCAATCAAGTCACTGGTAGTAGTACCAACCATGTGGTACCACTGCCACACTGTTCTGAAGGCAACACCGACAGTTCACAGAGGATCTATATATCTGATCGCATCGTTTGTTTCGGTAAACTAATGATAGGGATGAACGAATCAATCACAATCTTCTTTCACTCCCCCAAAAATTTAATGCAGGCACCCACATGCCGCAGATCAAGCCCTACTGTAGCAAAACATGCATCTAGGGTCAAAGACAGAACAGAATAATAAGCTCATGGAACGAGAGGAGATCCACACGCCCCCCAGGAACGATAAACTATATTTTAAGTTGAGATTTCTGAACATGATAACCATACCGCAGAACCTTTCTGAGCTTGGAAAGTTAGATCATTTCACCCAAGAAAATTTTACTGTTTTCTTTTCTGATATACTTTCTTTCCATTTTTCTTAACCAAGAATTCATATGTGAATCATATACATTGGAGATTCAAATCATCCGTCAACGGAAAAGGCAAATGTTCTCCCACACACTTTTTGTGTGTGCAAATATTCCCCTATTATCCAGCTTCAATCAACTGCAGATTTTCAGCAACCAACAAAAGACACCCTTTTGTGCTGCAAATCCGAGTATGAATTGTGGCCAATACAGTACATGCTAAACCCAGAATTAATTGTACTGGAAGCAATGTTAATTCTGCACTAAAAGCTATAGCTGTCCATCCATCTATCTGTCGGTAGTGAAGAGCAAAACAGAAACAGCAAGTATTTTTCCGAGGGGAGCAGAAACGGAAAGTAGAAAATGGCGACGAACGAGAGCCAGCTCACCGTCGGGAGTTACGGACGCCCCATCCCCACCGCCGGCCTCCTGCGCAGGCGGTGCCGTCACGGCGACCGCCGCGGCCTCCCCCGGCGGGGCGGTGGGCGGCAGGAGCCGGGAGGCGCAGCGGTCCGCGAGCAGCCGCATCGCGAGGCCGACGAGGAGCAGGACCAGCAGCAGCTTCAGGGCCGCCCGCCCGCCGGCCGCCGGCTTCTTCGGCGCCGGCGCCGCCAGCGGCACCGGCTCGTACTCCATACCCATCCCCCCGAATTCCTCCGAACGACGCTGGCACCCCCCGCGCGCGCTCGCGCAGTGATGGCTAGTGAGTGTTGCTGTGCCGCGTCGGTGGTTGGTGGGTACTAGGTAGGGTAGGAGCTGCTGAGCTGATCTTGACGCCACGGTGAATCGCGGGTGTATCCGCGGCCCTCCGGGAAGACGACGGGAGAGAAATATATAAGCGAGTGGACGGGGGAAAATGACGCCGTGGTGTTCGGGTCATCAGGTGACTGTCGGCATTGGACTGTTGATCTTGCACAATTTGCAGGAACCACCTCAGGTTTCCGCTGAAAGGTGGTCGTTTGTAGAGGCCCTCCTTTTCGGTATTTTATTTACTTTCCACTTGTATCTATGCAATTTGTTTTCCTTTCTATCCGGGGCTTGTCTTTTTATTTACAAGAGAAACAATAAGCATGCAAACAAGTGTCGGGATTGTGGGGCTACATCTCATACTTGACAAGCTTTTTTTCTTTTTCTTTTTGCCGGTTCTCATAATTGACAAGTAACTCACTGACTATGATACTTTTGAACGCGCCACTAGTTAAAAGGGGTCCATTGGGGTTCATAGACAATGCAATGTTAGAGAAACTGCAAGAAACTGAGAGTCCGGAAATCCCGGAATGCAACACGAGGAGGCAATGCGATCAACGTTACTAGGGACAACTAGATTGATAGGGCATACTTTCCTCTCGACATAACGGAATCGAGTGTGAGTAGCTGGGCAAGAGCCCTCAACCCGACGTATTTATGACCGAGTGGAGTCCCGACAATCACAGAAGGCGCCAAAAACTTCACGATTATGGCGTATGCACCACAACAGACATTGTCGTGCACGAAACTAGCCAAATGCAGATACATGGTTTGGAGCATCATTTGGTTGCACCATGATGTTTGTGTGACAACTACACATAAAGCAGAAAGTAGAGATATAAGATCGTCCTGGGGCACTTGAGGTATATCTGTGTGTGAATTTTTTATGTCTATCCATATAATTTTTCTAATTTATAAGCTGTAAAAATGTCTTATATTAATTAACAGAGAGTAATAAGGCTGAAGGGGGACTCACGGGACCAAATCAAATCCCTTACGGATCGGATCACATCGCCCTAGCGCCGCCGCCGCCTCCTCCTCCACAAAAAGTTAGGGTTTTTGCCTCCCGTCGACGCCGGCGCAGGTCCGCTGATGATGTTACAGACCTAGGGTAGGGTCACGGGCCTGACCCAGGTACCCCACCCAAGGTCACTACCCCAGAAGCTCAAAGAACAACTCGAAGACAGCAGGGTCGGTCGATTGTTGCGGCCCAAGAGGATATATCACTCGACCGAACACCCTCTCCCAGACGAGTCAACTCCACTCGACCATTCAAGGACACTCGACCCCTGAAGGTCAAAGGTCCCTTAGGGCAGCAATGGCCTGGCATTCATTCTATGACAATTAATGCCTTTATCACTCTTCATTGCAGGCGTTATCAGTAACATCCTGCCTTTATGTACATTGAACCCTTTGTAACGTGGGGATGGCCACACACTCTATATAAGCCACCCCATCCTCCAGTACAAGGGTTCGCACCCCCTGTAACTCAAACACCCATATACATTCGAGTCGACCGCCTCAGGGCACCGAGACGTAGGGCTTTTACTTCCTCCGAGAAGGGCCTGTACTCGTAAACATCTTGCGTACAATCTCACCGTAGCTAGGACCTTGCCTCCTCTTACGTACCCCCTACTCGTACTGTCAGACTTAGAACCACGACAATTGGCGCCCACCGTGGGGCAGGTGTCTTAGCGACTTCCGGCGAGGTTGCAAACTTTTCTCCGACCTCCATCATCATGGTTTCTGGCGGTGGTTTGGCGCTGGGCCGCGAGATCCGACTCGGCGCGCTCGTCTTCATCGCCGACAACTCCGCTTGGCTCCAGGAGGCCTCCCTCGACGTTGAGGCATTGCCTGTTCGCGGGGCCGCGCACTTTCGTGCCAGGGCCTGCGGCATCCTTCTCCGGCAGCCGTTGACTCAGTACCGGCCGGCTCCTTCATCGTCCGTCGTCCCCGCTGGACGCCGCCGCAAGCGATCTGGTCGTTCGCGGCTCCAGCGGTGGGTGAAACACGCGGTGGCCCGCCAGACGGCCACCCCTCAAGTTGTGGCCATCGAGCCCGACGAATACCTCTACCGGCCGGTCGATCCGTCGATTGAGCCCGCAGATTCGCTTTCCGAGTGCGGGAGCAGCGATCCCGCAGCCGAAGTTCTCATGGTCGACTCATGTCGCAGTCCGCCAGGATACCCTCGCGGCGGAGACGGCGGTAGCGGCAATGGTCAGTCATTCGACCACGACGGGTACATTCGGGAACCCCTCACTGCCGAGCAGAGGGACGAGCTCTGCCGCCGCAATGAGGATGCACTTTACACCCCTATCGTGGGAGATTCCCCAGAGGCTCGGGCCCTGGAAGCCACGCACCTAGCCACCGTGGCTGAGCACGCGTGACTGGAGAATATCCAGCGCTCCCGCCAACTGATTCCCGAATCCAGTCGACGGCCGCGGCAGTTGTTCCCGCGCGAAACTCAGGTGTTCTGAACGCCTGACCAGAACCTTGAAGCCACGGCTCGCATCGCGGATTCTATCCAGCCGTCTCAGTCGGAGGCAAGGAGAGGCTTGCAGCAGATCCGAGCGCTGCTTCGGGCGGTAGGAGAGCAGAACGCGGCTGTCTCTCAGTCGCGTAACAGGATTCACAGCAGATCAGTGGCGGCGGACAGTGTTTGGTTAGCTCACAGGCCAAGATCGCCCCCGAGGCATGAAGACCGTGGACCCCGTCAAGACCGGCATCTGGGTCGGAATGATGAACAATATGATCGTCGACCCGGTCACAATGATCGCCGTCGAGTGCCTACGCCTCCTCCGGGAAGCGGATCGTACTCGCCCAGGCGACACGAAGGCAGGCGCTTGCGGGACGACGAGCGGAGGATTCCCCCAGATCCCAGAAGGCCTGGCTTTGATGCGAGATCTATTCTTGTGCAGGGGCTGGTCGACAGGAACAGAGCGTACAGAGAAGAGCAAGGTAGAGATCGTCCGAGTGGAAGCCGAGCGTCTATCTCTGGGCCCGAATGCTTTAGCAGTGCCATCAGAGCCGCTGAGATCCCCCCAAACTTCAGGTTGGCGGCGGGAGTGAGTAAGTTCACCGGCGAATCAAAGCCGGACACCTGGCTCGAAGATTACCGAATGGCCGTGCAGATCGGTGGCGGCAATGATGATGTGGCCATGAAGCACCTCCCCCTCATGTTGGGTGGCTCGGCCCGGGCGTGGCTAAATCAGTTGGCCCCTGGGAGCATTTACAGTTGGGAAGAGCTGGCCCGAGTGTTTATCAAGACCTTCGAAGGCACCTGTAAATGGCCCACAGGGCTTGCGGAGTTGCAACATTGCGTACAGAAGCCGAATGAAACCCTGAGAGATTACATCCAAAGGTGGACCACCTTGCATCACACGGTGGAAAACGTATCCAAGCACCAAGCAATCTGCGCCTTCAAGGAGGGCGTGCGGTACAGAGAGCTGAACCTGAAGTTCGATCGAACGGGAGACATGTCCCTGTCCCGGATGATGGAGATAGCCAGTCGATATGCCAACGGAGAGGAAGCCGATCGACTCCGTAGTGGCAAGAAACCAGTCGGTCAAGATGACCAGAACTCCAATCGAAAACCTAAGCTCAAGGCCGAGTCGGCAGCTCAAGGCGAATTTGCAGTTGTTAACCAAGGAAAGGGCAAAGGAAAGCTTAAGGGACCTTGGGTCCCCAAGAAAGTGAAAGATCAAGCAGGAAATGACATGCTCGACCTGCCGTGTCCTATCCACACGAAGAAAGATGAAGAGAGGAACTTGGTTTATCCCAAGCACACCACTCGACAGTGTCGGCTCCTGATCCAGAGTTTTCAGAAAGATCAGCCAACTGAGAAAGAAAAGGAATCAGAGGAGACCGAAGACAAAGAAGGGGATGGAGATTACCCCCAGATCAACTCCACCCTGATGATTTTTGTTGACATTGAAAGCAAAAGTCGACTGAAAGTTATCAACAGGGAAGTCAACATGGTTGCCCCGGCAACAACGACGTATATGAAATTGTCCAAGACCCCCATCACATTCGACCAGTCCGATCACCCTGCACACATCGCTACCCCTGGGCGGCAGGCGTTGGTGGTCGACCCAGTTGTCGAGGGCACTCGTTTGACCAAGGTCCTGATGGATGGTGGCAGCGGCCTGAACATTCTGTATGATGAAACCCTCCGTGGGATGGGCATTCTGATGTCCAAGCTAAGCGAGAGTAACATGAGGTTTCACGGGGTCATTCCCGGGAAGAAAGCCGACTCACTTGGCCAATTCTCACTCGACGTGGTTTTTGGCGATTCGAAGAATTTCCGCAAAGAAAAGCTGACGTTTGAGGTGGTGGACTTCCACAACGCCTATCATGCCATTCTGGGTAGGCCCGCCTACGCCAGATTCATGGCTCGACCATGCTATGTGTATCTCAAGCTGAAGATGTCGGGGCCCAACAGGGTCATAACCATCACGGAGAACCGGCAGAAAGCGGAAGAGTGCTTCCAGAAAGGCTCGAAAATTGCTGACGAGCAGATGACAGTAGTAGAGATGGAAGAGTATCCGAAGAATGTGGATCCGAGTGATTTGTTGTGGGCTAAGAAGCCAGCTTCCGAGTCAGCTTTCCGGTCGGCAAGAGAGACGAAACCCGTGCACATTCACCCCACCGACCCCAATGCAGCACCGACCCACATCTCAACTACACTCGACAGCAAATAGGAAGAAGCGCTCATCCAGTTCCTCCGTGAGAACTGGGACATCTTCGCATGGAAACCGTCCGACATGCCAGGTGTACCCAGGGGACTGGCTGAGCACCGTTTGCGAGTCGACCCAAAAGTGAAGCCCGTAAAGGAACATCTCCGTCGGTCCACCGCGGAGAAGAGAAAAGCAATTGGCGAAGAGGTGGCTCAACTTCTGGCAGCTGAGTTCATCCGTGAGATCTACCACTCCGAGTGGCTCGCCAATGTGGTCATGGTCCCCAAGAAGGACAAATCCCTCTACATGTGCATCGATTTCAAGCATATCAATCGGGCCTGTCCGAAAGATCACTTTCCTCTCCCCCGCATCGATCAGATAGTCGACTCGACTACGGGATGCGAGTGTTTGTCTTTTCTGGACGCATATTTTGGGTACCATCAGATCCGACTGTTTGGACCCAATGAAATCAAGACAGCCTTCATCACCCCATTCGGGTGTTTATGTTATGTCACCATGCCTTTCGGTCTCAAGAATGCCGGCGCTACCTTCATGCGCATGATTCAAAAGTGCCTGCTGAAGCAAATCAATCGGAATGTGGAAGCATACGTGGATGACATCGTTGTCAAATCACGCAAAGGTTCCGACCTGCTGACTGACCTCGCTGAGACATTCGCAAATTTGAGAAGCTATGATATCAAGCTTAATCCATCGAAGTGTACATTCGGAGTTCCGGGCGGCAAGCTGCTCGGTTTCCTTGTTTCGGAACGAGGAATCGACGCCAACCCAGAGAAAGTCAGTGCCATCCTCCGAATGAAGCGTCTCGAACGTATACACGACGTCCAGAAGCTAACTGGTTGCTTGGCCGCATTGAGTCGGTTCATTTCTCGTCTCGGTGAGAAGGCATTACCTCTCTACCGACTGATGAAGAAATCCGAAAAGTTCGAGTGGAATTCTGAAGCTGAAGCAGCGTTTGAAGAGCTCAAAGCCCTGCTTTCCACCCAGCCGGTGCTTGCTGCCACAGTCAGCAAGGAGCCTCTTGTACTGTATATCGCGGCCACCGGACAAGTCGTTAGCACTGTACTCACGGTCAGCGGGAAGAAGAAGGCAAAGCCTACAAAGTACAACGCCCAATCTACTACATTTCTGAAGTATTGACTCCCTCCAAGCAAAGACACCCGCATTACCAGAAGCTTGTGTATGGGATCTACTTGACCGCAAAGAAAGTTGCTCATTACTTCTCGGATCATTCGATCTCAGTCGTCAGCGATGCCTCACTATCAGAAATCCTGAACAACCAAGACGCAACCGGTCGAGTGAAAAAATGGGCGATTGAACTCCTTCCGCTAGATATCAAGTTTGAAGCGAAGAAAGCTATCAAGTCTCAGGCAATAGCAGATTTTGTGGCCCAATGGATCGAACAAGAGCAGCCAACTCAGATCCAGTCGGATCACTGGACTATGTTCTTCGATGGATCCAAGATGTTGAACGGATCTGGTGCAGGCGTGGTTTTGGTGTCCCCCAGGGGCGACAAGCTCAGTTACGTCCTTCAAATCCACTTCGACTCTTCAAACAATGAAGTCGAATACGAGGCGCTTTTGTACGGGTTGCGTATGGCCATCTCACTCGGCGTCCGTCGCGTGATGGTTTACGGCGACTCAGACTTAGTGGTCAATCAGGCGATGAAGGAGTGGGACATCAGAAGCCCAGTAAATGACCAGTTATTGCAGTGCAGTGCGGAAGCTGGAAAAGAAGTTTGAAGGTTTAGAGCTCCATCACGTGCCCAGAATCAAGAATCAGCTTGTTGACGATCTTGCGAAGATAGGGTCCACTCGGAAGCCTATACCCAAGAATGTGTTTTTGGAGCACCTGCACACCCCCTCAGTCAAAGAAGACCCCTTCACGGAGGAGCCCTCGCAGCCAGTCAGCGCGTCTGATCCGACTGAAGTCGAGGTTCCTGCGGTGGTCGACCTAATCATGGAGACTTTGGCGATCACGCCTGACTAGACTGTGCCATACATAGCATACTTGCTCAGGCAGGAACTCCCTGAGGATGAAGAGGAGGCGCGTCAGATCGTCTGTCAATCCAAGGCCTTCACTGTCATTCATGGTCAGATCTTCAGGGAGAGTGTCACGGGAGTCACTCAGCGCTGTATTACCCCAAAGGAAGGTTGACTGATTCTGAACAAGGTTCACTTGGGAACCTGTGGCCACCATGCTTCCTCTCGAACTATTGTGGCCAAAGCATATCAAGCTGGATTTTACTGGCCCCGAGCAAATGAGACGGCGAAGGACATCGTAGACAAGTGCGAAGGCTGCCAATTCTACTCCAACATGTCCCATAAACCTGCGTCTGCCTTGAAGACCATCCTGTTAGTTTGGCCATTTGCCGTTTGGGGGTTGGACATGGTCGGTCCCTTCAAAACCGGCAGAAGCGGATTCACTCACTTGCTCGTGGCAGTCGACAAGTTTACCAAATGGATCGAAGCCAAGCCCATCAAGAACCTTGGCTCGAGCACTGCTATCAGCTTCATCAGAGAATTGATATTCAGATACGGAGACCCCACAACATCATCACGGATAACGGCTCTAACTTTGACTCAGACGAATTTAGGGCTTTCTGTTCCTCCCAAGGTACGCGGGTCGACTACGCATCCGTAGCGCATCCGCAGTCGAATGGACAAGCAGAAAGAGCGAATGGTTTGATCCTCCAAGGCCTGGAGCTGCGGCTTATGTGCGACCTCAAGCATGCCGCCAGAGCTTGGGTGACCAAACTGCCTTCCGTCTTATGGGGGATGAGGACAACTCCGAACCGGTCGACTGATCGTACCCCCTTCTTCATGGTCTATGGAGCTGAGGCCGTGCTGCTGATACGTCCAAAACGTATCTATAATTTCTGCTTGCTCCATGCCTCTTTTGGGTGATATTGCTATGTTATTTATACACTTCCATACACTTTTGATCATATTTGGACTAACCTATTAACTCAGTGCACCCCAGTGCCAGTTTCTGTTTTCGGCTGTTTTTGTATTTCAGGTTTTCACATTACGAGAATTGCCAGGAAAATCCAGAAAAATTATATAAAAAATCAGCATTCCAGAAGCTACCTTGCGCCCGAAGTACAGCCGGG